>OY856414.1:84118700-85356200 GCA_963693085.1 Alisma plantago-aquatica | reverse complement strand
GTCGCCAACACACTCTCCTGCTACCAGTTGCAACTGCAGTTGTCCTTCCCTTGCTGCACCTCCCTTTTGCGGGAAGCACTTGCTCGGGATCTCTCACGGTTACCAAAACTAGAGAGAACGACAGCTTCGCAAAGCAACCGGCTTGCATTGAGTTGTACTTTGAGAAGCCCACAATACCCCTATATATATAGGCGGGTCACGGGACAGGGTTCTCTGTGCCCGGCAATATGGGACTAAAGCAGGAGTAGAAGGGTTCGAGAATTTTTCACAAAAAGCAACCGGTTCGCAACTTGAAATGATCGGTTCACAACTGAACCGATCGGTTCGGCCATTGAGCCGATTGGTTGGACCTGAGCCGATCGTTTGGGGCACTCCAACCGAACGGTTGGTGCCCTGAACCGATCGGTTCATGGTCCTAATCCGGCTCAAAAAGACTTTCCTTGTTTCGTTCTCAATTGGTATCGTATACCAATGTTATTCCCAATCGAATTGGGCAATTTTGAAACCAAAGGAAAATTCTTGCCGACATGACTTTCCCAACTGGTCGGTTGCACCAGTTGAGCCGATCGGTTCAACTCTTGAACCGGTCGTTTCAACCTGGGCATGAGCCGATCGGCCTGGACACTCCAGCCGACCGGTTCAGCACCTCAGCCGACCGGTTCATCACATGAGCCGATCGGTTGGGAGCACAGGTTGGGCAAAATCAGTCAATTGCGATTTCAATCAATCCGATACTCCAATCAATGCGTCCAACACCTTGAACCATATGATATTGAGCTATCAACTGATTGAGTGTTTAATTGAACTACTAAACTCCTTTAGTAATCAATCTAAACATTGCTTTGTGGACAAAACTCCTCTTCCAGGTTAAATCCTATGTGTGTGACCCTGCAGGTCCATTTCACGTTGGCAGTGAAAGTCCATAACACTTATGACTTCA
Organism: Alisma plantago-aquatica; assembly: GCA_963693085.1. Lineage (NCBI taxonomy): Eukaryota > Viridiplantae > Streptophyta > Magnoliopsida > Alismatales > Alismataceae > Alisma > Alisma plantago-aquatica. The sequence goes on along the minus strand of OY856414.1, from coordinate 85,355,260 downwards.
CAAGCAAAGAGCGGTGCCTAGTCACACATCAGTGCTACCCAAGTGAAAGTAGAAAGTTGGAGAACAACTTTCATCCTACAATCCATGAATGGTGTTACAGTGAATGTATAATTCCTTTGTCACTGATATCCCGAATGAACTCAAGGCATGGAACAGTCATCCTGTCAACGTTCATTCACTTTCTTGATCTCAGAGTAGATTGAAGGAGATATGTATGACATCAATATCACATACTGATTCACACATGCGTGCGCACGCCTATCTCAATCCTACTCATCAAGTGGCCTTGGATATCAAACTCCCTTAGGAGGGACAAATCCCATATCTATCACTCACCCCTCAAAAGCCCCATGTGTCAAAGCCACCCAATCATCACCTTTATAACAACCCATGTTTCAGGACTGCGTTTGATGATGTCAAAGTGTGCCCAACGACATGTGTTGAGTGCAGTGATTTCAGGTCTAAGAATCACACTCACCACCATCACTGTGAGTACTGACTGTGACTACCATCTTATGGTTCCATGTGTCAAACTCACGGTGGGTCTGTCCGGTACCTTGTTCTTTAACAAGTACCTATGTGTTTGGTTTGATATCTCTATATCATGACTAATGAAATTCTGTCATCAACCAACACCACAATCTAGTCTTGTGTGTCATTGTTGTCTATCTACCTTCCACAATGACATCCGACTAGGGACATAACAAGAATGTACAAACTCTTAGCATCCGTATGATCTTATCGTTCAGGTCATGAACCTGAAGGCATACGTCATTGAGTACTGTCATTCTCTAGACAATCAATCTGTTCTATCACTATCTCATATGACTGAACCAGAAAGAATCGGAAGCTTTCCTTTGATGTTTATCAAATCAATCTTAATGTATCCCACCAATCATCCCATGATTGGCTCTCAGGGCATACATACCAACAGACTCCCACTTGCACTGCGAGCCAATCACCCATGAATCATATTCATAGTGATCTTCAAACATGTCCCACATGTTATCGTGCTCTTGTGCCAATATAATGAGTAATGGCAACACCTTGCCAAAGTCAGTATAAACTGCATGTCTCTCATCTCTTCACTGTACGTCGCACGTATGAGATGGAGTTGCCGTAATATGCGATCTAGTATTCCTTTGCTAACCTTTAGCCACATTGCATGATCAAGGATTCCAGACTTGTCATCAATGAGTGGAATATCTATAAGTTCATCTCATGAACTTCCAGATCCATATAGTATCTACTACTGTTCTCTAACACATAGATACTCGGCATTTCCTTTTAAATAGTTTTATTGGAACATTTCCAATTATCAACCAACTTTCACTTTCATACATCCTATGTATATTTTGCGATTAATTTTCTGTCCTTTCAGAAGTTCGCATCAATGTAACTCTTTACATCAAACTCTTCCTTATCTCCATGGAACTAGTACTTCACAAATACTTATCAAGTTCTCATGGTATTCCAGTAACCCTTACTGGAAGTAGACAGACATCCACTCGTCATGTCCCACATACGAGTTATCAGGATGAGCACATCATATTGTCATGTCATACATACAAAATGATGAATGCATTTTATTCTTGCCATGTCATACATGCAAGACAATGGGATGATTACATACATGATAGATCCATATCTATTCTTAGTGTTCCCATTCTTCATAAGAATTGGACAGTTGGCCTTGGGATACTAACTCCATGTAACATGGACAAGTTTTCTCCCACTGAATCTGTGTACACTGAACCCTTCAGTACAGATTGCCAATGTATGCTTTCTCTTTTCAGGTCAAGAGGTTTTTCGAGAACTATCTCTATAGATCTCTATTCCTATCACATAGGAAACATCTCTATCTTCCTTAAAGATAATTTCCACTTTTGGATTTCCATTTTAGAACATTTCCATTTCACATCAACATGTGGAATGTGAATACGCTCCCACTAAATCACAGATCCCTCTTTATCTTTGACATATCAGCCAAACCCTTTGAATATATCATCAAAGTAAAGATCCAATTCTGAGTTGCTTGCACTCAATCAATCACATTGATTAGTCCATTGTAACTTATAGACTTCATTTACATTAGTGGATTCATAAACCTTATAGGTTGTGTCACATACACATCCTTGTTTTATTCCTCATAGGAATGCGGTTTTAGTATCCATATGCCAAATGTCTCAGTCATTAAGTTGCAATCAACAAGCATCAACCTTCTCAAAATGTTATCCATGTGTCTTAACACTTAAGACTCATTTGCACTTATGGATTTCATCCAATGAGTGCTACCATCAAGGTCATACCTTATGGTTCACATGGAAATCATTTAGGATGTAATGATCATAAATCATAACTCAAAATTCGGTTCCTCATATTCATCTAGATAGTTGACTCATCACATGAACAACTCATCACATAGATAATTGAGGTGTATCTGTTAAGGATATAAGAACTCACAACTCCTTGTGATTCTTAATGTCCTATAGTGTGGGGTATTCTTTTATTAAGAAGAATTCAGTTATTCGATAATCATTCTCTAACTCCTTAGAGTATGATTCCTTCTTGATTTAGACATCACCATGCCTTAATCATGAGTTCACTATGATACACTATCATAATCACTTATAAGGATCTCAAACATTTGGTCCAAGTATTTCATTCACTGATCTCATCAAGAATTAATACTTTACCAAATTTGTACTTCATCTATGACAATCTTGAACACTTCAAGATGTTCATATTGGTATTTCTCTAAACACCAATAGAAGTATTAGCATTCACTCCAATATGTATGTAAATACATCACATGTATTATACCTAATAGGACAATCATTCTCCCACTACCATTAGTGAAGATTGATTAATCATGTACAAGAGATTCATGTCTCTTACTGGTTCTCTAACCAAAAGAGTCTAGATTTATCCATCATATGGAAACTAGAAATAAATTTCTCATGATTGATGCTAATTTGATCGTTTGAGTTATCAATAACTTTAGGTATCATTTTATTATGCATACCATGTATCACAAGATAAACAAGGCATTGCCACAAAGATCATATCTTTAAGATTGAAACATCAACTTTATTAATTGCCATCATTGTCATACAATATGCAATAATAAAGTGTTTCTATCTATTAGCAATATATGAAATAGCAGTTCTCAACTCTATTTCGTGCCCTTTAGGCTGAAATAAACTGAAAGATACTCCTATCTATGGTAGCAACACTTGCTCCAATGATGGGTATTTCTTTCTTGGTCCTTTCACAAAGGCCATCACTTCTTTGTGGATATTGCATATCATATATGACATATCCATATCTTGGTATCATATACCTTGGATAAAGAAGCGGTTCATTTCATGATACCTTAGGTGGAGATCTCCATCCCCTCCTTTATCTTCTTTTGTTCTTCCAGATATAGAGGGCAATTCCCTCATACACCCTTTCCCCATGTGCCTTGAGGCAGAAGAGGGCTTGGGCTGCTGGCTAGCATCAGAACACTTCTTTGCTTTGTCCTTGCCCTTGCCTTTAAGACTTACCTTTTCTTTGATCACATCAAAGACTATGGTTTGTCTTTCTTTATCTTTGCCTCTACTATCCTCAACATGTCCAACAACTCTGTCAACGCTTGTCAAAGTTGTTCATGTTGTAGCTTATCATGAATTGTATGATTCTCACAACATTTGCAGTATCATACCAATGGCCAACTCTTGGCTCAGAGGGAATCCTTCTTAATTAGGTTTTCCACATACCCAATCACATTGAGTGTGTGAATACCTTACTGGATCTCCTTCTGTCATGACATACTAGGACAGTATCTTGGAGACATCATATGTCTCATGTTGTCTCTGCAACTCATAGTTCAGAGAACACAACATCAAGCACTCCTCATCAATGTCATCCTCAATATGCTTCCATAAGCATACTTTCAGCCATTGATGTGGTGGGATCGAGTTCATCTGGTTCTGGTACAACTAGGACTTATAGCTTTCGCTCTTTGATTGAGAACACTTCTCATCATCATCCTAACCAGTCGTGGAATTATTCCCATTTTAATTTGTTGATCTCAAAGACCGATCGCAAATAAAGTGATTTGTTGATTAACCATTTATTTTAACAAAAAGGAAATATATGCAATTTTAGTCCAAAACTCTTTTTGACTTGTTTGATTGATTTGAAAAGTTGACGATAAAATTAGACCTTTAATTAATTATCGCTCCCACTATTTTAGTTCAAATTGATAGCCCTCACCATCAATTCAGAAGATTGCAGTGTACAACCTTCTAGTGGGCAAGATCCTGAAATCCTCTAAGTCATGAGTCAGCTTTGGCTGATCGCCCACAACTTAGATCTCTCAGGTAGGCAACTCTTGCCAATTGCATCATATGCAACTCTTGTTGAATGAACATGCACAACTCCTTGCCATGAACATTCCTTGCCTCTGGGCTTAGACTCTCTAAGAATCACCAGTTAAGTCTAACCCAAAAGCCGACACGGTAAATATGCACCCTGCTTTGGCAGAACCTACATGTCTACCCTTCACACTTCCACAAGATAGACGGCGCACCACACTTTGGCGTAACCTACGCTTGGTCGATCGAGCTTTTCATGTGTTCCGCTAATGGAAGGCATATAAGACTTAATATTTTAATGAGGGATTTGGTTTTATATATATATATACATATCCAATCACCACAATACATAGTACGTATCATATACATGCTATATCCCACAGAAAACATGCACAAACGATAAAAAGCGATGATTATGGCCATCCTAATGTGATTCCTCGAGCCAAGAGGAATCACGGTCATCTAGGTCTACATCACATGCAACCTGTACAAGATGAACTTCTGTGCCTTGCCATCCGAGTTGATCAACTCATCACATGAATGATCTATACTCTCCAGCCGGTCGTCTGGGTGCCACCAGCCGATCGGTTGGCTCCTCCAACCGATCAGTTCGCCCGGTCGTCGTGCATCTCGTCATGTCCGCCACCCGCTCATCTCGCTCCTCGAACCGGTCATCAACCGATCGGTTCACTCCTTGAACCAACCGTCTGGAATGTCAACCGATCGGTTCATGCCTTGAACCGATCGTTTCAGCTGTCGTCTTGATGTCCGCCGGTCTTTGACATAACAGGAAATAAAAATCTATCCTATTATTACATTGCTTTAAAAAGGGAAACCCCGAGTTACATTCGGGGGGAGCAAAGGTAGGAAAGAATCTCAAATTATTTCGAGTTACATCAGGAATAAGAGAGGGAAGATCGGTGTGCAGACTAAGATGCAAGCAACCACAAACAACCACACACAGATAGGGGTTTATAGGCCATAATCATGCTACACACATCCACCACAAAACTCATTTAAGGGCGACGCGTATCGAGTGCATTAATAATACATATCATATATGTAATTTGGGATTTGTGGATTTAGGATTGGACATGCATAAAGCCAATATTATTCGCATAGTATGCAATAAATAAAGGCGACAAACCAAAATCAATCATATCGATATTCCTAAAATATAGAGCAGTTGACGTGGCTCTGATACCACTGTTGGGTTTTAGGGGAGACAGAGAAGGCAGCGGAAACAAAAAAATTTCTCCCCCAACCCATACCGAGGAAACGCGTCAACGTCTATATAATAGGAAAGGATGGTTTGTGGATTCATACCTTGTCCCAAGGCTTGCTCGGCGACAATACCTCGCGCAATGTGCGGTCTTCAACTCCGGTCTTGGACGGTGTCTGTGCAGCTCCTGGTCGCACCGGGACTGACGACTCCTCCTCCTACCGGGCTGTCGGATGACAGTTGTCCTCCTAAGCGGCAGTGTCCTCCCGCCTCTGTAGTAGTCCACACGGACCATCTGGAACTCCACTCTCCTTGTCCCACAAGGAAGTGGAAGGAGTCGCACCCTCCTATTGACGTACTAGTCGCCAACACACTCTCCTGCTACCAGTTGCAACTGCAGTTGTCCTTCCCTTACTGCACCTCCCTTTTGCGGGAAGCACTTGCTCGGGATCTCTCACGGTTACCAAAACCAGAGAGAACGACAGCTTCGCAAAGCAACCGGCTTGCATTGAGTTGTACTTTGAGAAGCCCCCAATACCCCTATATATATAGGCGGGTCATGGGACAGGGTTCTCTGTGCCCGGCAATACGGGACTAAAGCAGGAGTAGAAGGGTTCGAGAATTGTTCACAAAAAGCAACCGGTTCGCAACTTGAAATGATCGGTTCACAACTGAACCGATCGGTTCGGCCATTGAGCCGATCGTTTGGGGCACTCCAACCGAACGGTTGGTGCCCTGAACCGATCGGTTCATGGTCCTAATCCGGCTCAAAAAGACTTTCCTTGTTTCGTTCTCAATTGGTATCGTATACCAATGTTATTCCCAATCGAATTGGGCAATTTTGAAACCAAAGGAAAATTCTTGCCGACATGACTTTCCCAACTGGTCGGTTGCACCAGTTGAGCCGATCGGTTCAACTCTTGAACCGGTCATTTCAACCTGGGCATGAGCCGATCGGCCTGGACACTCCAGCCGACCGGTTCAGCACCTCAGCCGACCGGTTCATCACATGAGCCGATCGGTTGGGAGCACAGGTTGGGCAAAATCAGTCAATTGCGATTTCAATCAATCCGATACTCCAATCAATGCGTCCAACACCTTGAACCATATGATATTGAGCTATCAACTGATTGAGTGTTTAATTGAACTACTAAACTCCTTTAGTAATCAATCTAAACATTGCTTTGTGGACAAAACTCCTCTTCTAGGTTAAATCCTATGTGTGTGACCCTGCAGGTCCATTTCACGTTGGCAGTGAAAGTCCATAACACTTATGACTTCACAAGCAAAGAGCGGTGCCTAGTCACACATCAGTGCTACCCAAGTGAAAGTAGAAAGTTGGAGAACAACTTTCATCCTACAATCCGTGAATGGTGTTACAGTGAATGTATAATTCCTTTGTCACTGATATCCCGAATGAACTCAAGGCATGAAACAGTCATCCTGTCAACGTTCATTCACTTTCTTGATCTCAGAGTAGATTGAAGGAGATATGTATGACATCAATATCACATACTGATTCACACATGCGTGCGCACGCCTATCTCAATCCTACTCATCAAGTGGCCTTGGATATCAAACTCCCTTAGGAGGGACAAATCCCATATCTATCACTCACCCCTCAAAAGCCCCATGTGTCAAAGCCACCCAATCATCACCTTTATAACAACCCATGTTTCAGGACTGCGTTTGATGATGTCAAAGTGTGCCCAATGACATGTGTTGAGTGCAGTGATTTCAGGTCTAAGAATCACACTCACCACCATCACTGTGAGTACTGACTTTGACTACCATCTTATGGTTCCATGTGTCAAACTCACGGTGGGTCTGTCCGGTACCTTGTTCTCTAACAAGTACCAATGTGTTTGGTTTGATATCTCTATATCATGACTAATGAAATTCTGTCATCAACCAACACCACAATCTAGTCTTGTGTGTCATTGTTGTCTATCTACCTTCCACAATGACATCCGACTAGGGACATAACAAGAATGTACAAACTCTTAGCATCCGTATGATCTCATCGTTCAGGTCATGAACCTGAAGGCATACGTCATTGAGTACTGTCATTCTCTAGACATTCAATCTATTCTATCACTATCTCATATGACTGAACCAGAAAGAATCGGAAGCTTGCCTTTGATGTTTATCAAATCAATCTTAATGTATCCCACCAATCATCCCATGATTGGCTCTCAGGGCATACATACCAACATGTGGGCCTTTCTTGGGGATTTTGAATTTTATGTTGATTGGGCTCACTGGTGCATTATGCTTTGATAAATTAAAAGACACATACACACACATACACACGTGCCTTGCCTCGCCATGCCATGCAACGTCCGGTCCGGCCCATCCCGATTCAGTGTGTGTGTGATTTCATATTAACCAAATGAAATTTCATTATTTTAGTTTTGTTTAATGACAGTTTAATTTCTGCTATTTTGAAACTAAAGATGCAGAATTACCAATTCTTTAATTTTTTTGGAAAAAAATTTGTCTTGAGACATACAAAAACCATAGTTATTTTGAATCAAATATTCTCCTTTTCCCATTCAGATACATTAGCAATTAGAAGGCCGGTCTATGTTTCCTCAGTTCCGTTTGGGTGCGCATAACGAACTATTTGTTTATGGACTTTTATAACCAATAATTCTTGGAGGAAATTGGCTATTTGTTTGCCAATTTGGATTGTTGATTCTAACTATAAAAGGGAAGAGTTTGACCATTTCTAACACGCTGAAAATAGAAACAACACAATAAGAGTTGTTGTGTGAGTCTATTACTCTTGTTGCGTGCTGTTCACTACAGTTGTGTGTGGGACTTGCTACACGTTGCTTTTTCCTACTACAACACCTTCTTCTAGCTCATTTTCTTCCTTTTTCTCCACCTGCTACTACCCACTGTTGTGCATCGAGTGAGATTAATGTGACGTGATTTCGCGATGACGTATGAGAGCCAACAAACTGTTTGACACTGTCATCTTGCTAACATCGGGAGGCAGTACCTAAGATGTGAGTGATTGAATATAGAAGGAAAACCATTGGTTAAGCTCGTGCATAGAAGTTGGAAATTTTGTCTGTACGACAATGATCTTCATGATGCACCTTCACCCATAGACTCATCTAAACTCTATTTTATTTCTTCCTTATTATTGATTGGATTATTTACTGGCATATCTTGAAAAATATTGATAAATAGTAAATAAAAAATCAAAATATGTCCAACATAAATAAGTCCCAAGGAGGAAGTTTAGGGAATTTTCTTCACCAGGCCTCCACAACATATGCAGAATGGACATGTAGGAGATTAGTGATATTGGCATATCATGTAACAAGGTTTTCATTAAGGTGAACTTTGTTGTAAGGACCTTGACCTAGGTTTTGGGATAACCCTAGAAGTTTTGCCTAAGTAAGATGATTAGAACCTTGTATTAATCTTTTGAAAAGTAATTAAGACTTAAGAATAGCTCAAGTTTCAAGTTTAAGCCTATTTGAAGGTTGTTTGTGTTATATATGATAGTTTTGGTGCAAATTGAAACTTACCCAAATTATGGGGTTGAAGTACAAATTATCACCTCAAGACTGTCCCTTCTCTCTCATAGCATCATCTAGAGGAGAGAGAAAGGAGGGGAACCTTGTTTGAGTCTTGGTTGAGTGATATCACCCTCGGTGATGAAAGAACCAAAGAATGTTGAGTATCTTGAACCCTAGATAAGGTTGTGTCAAGTTATGAAGAGTATAAGGGAATGCTTATCGGTTTAGAAACCATAGAGGAAGTCCCATATCAGTTTAGCAACCTCTTTGGAAGTATTCGTACTGAGGTAAGCACCTAAGCATACCAATTTACATAAGTTGTATCAGTTTGCATATAAAGCGATATTGGGTTGAGATATCTTATCAAGCAAGATACCCCAATGGTCGATATCTCATCCTTGAATTATCAACAAGAGTTTTGCATGTCGAGAGAATTATGGTTGCATGATGCCACCATGCATGGACATGTATCGCCTAAGTGCATATGGTGATCACACCTCACATACACTCTCTTCATGAGCCTCAACTATATAATCCCCGATAGAGTGGTTAACCTTGTGGTGATAAAGTGATATACCTCATGTGTGGCTAACCGATACACCACAAGATGGTCTAAACTGATACCCTTGGATGAGACCACCTGACACACATAGGCCGACACACAATGTGAAAGTGTGGGCAATACACTCCTTGAAGTCATGGACGACACACCAAGTAGTGGTGAGGTCGATACCTTGATAGGTGAAAAAATAGAAGGGTGTTAATTATGGCTAACCTGATACAATCAAAACCCTAGAACCTGATATGTATCAAAACCCTAGAGGCCGATATCACTTGGTCTAGGTCGATACATTAGATGATAGTGAGGTTGATACCCTAGAGTATGTTATGGCCAGTACACAAAGTGTTAGGGTGGCCGATACCCTGAAGTGAGGTCAAGATGCTATGCTTAAGTGAGGTGAAAATATTATGTTAAAGTATGAAGAAGGTGATGCACCAAGGTATGGTGAAAGTGATACACCAAGATATGGTTCATGGCCGATATCACCCTAAGCACCTCCAAACTGATATGACTTTGATGTGCCTTGGCCGATACAAGTGAAGAGTGTCATGGATGATACATGTAACTAACTCGACATGAGTGATAGTGTCAAGGCCGATACAAGGGCATGTGTCTAGGCCGACACAAAGGTTAGTGTGTAGGACAATACACCTTGATGAGTGTAGGTCGATACATGATGAATATAATCAATTGATATATTAGGAAGTAGTGGGATAAATACACTTTGATAAGTGAAGGATGATGAACTCTAAAGAGGGTTAAGCTAATGTTATAAGTGTGTTGAAATCAATATCCTAGTAAGAATGAGAGTGAAAATTATATTACTCACATAAGAAGGGTAATACTTCATGTTGATAATCAATTGATGAGAGTAATTAAGTATGCTTGAATACTTATGGAAATAATATAGCTCTTATGATGTCATTTAGGATTTGATTGTTAAATATGAACTTGGAAACCCTATTTGGCTTCAAGGGGAAACCCTAACACTAATCACAAAAGGGTTACAATTTGAATGGTTCTCTTTATGGAATGGTGATGGTATTTACTTGATATTTCTTTTACTATGAAATCCTAACCATGTAGGTATTATGAGATAATGAGCATAGCCAGGTATGAGCTATGCTGATTTAACATGATATAAATTAAATAGGCCTTGTGAGCCGTGTAATATACTTGTAAAACAAGTATGATACATATATGGGTTTGATGACCTAGAAATGATTGTTGCCTGGTAAGAGGTGACATTGTTCAATAATGAACTAAGGATTTGATACCCCAAAACATGTGATCATGACAATGCAAATGTTGAAGGGATGAGATTCCTAGTAATGTGTTCAAGGGATTAAGATCCTAAGATGGGTATAACAAGATGTGTTCCAATTGATACAAGATTCATTGAAAATTGTATTACACCTTTCTTTGTAGCATTTATCTATAATTCATGCTTGTAACTTGATTGATGCTAAAAGATACTCTAATGCATATAATTTATCAAGTGAAACTAAAAAATGTAGTTGTCATGGCCATAGATCCATTGAGTGTTAGAATTTATTGGATGGTGAAAAGAGTTTTACTCAGAGCGCATATTTTTGAATATGTGAGGTGTAAGACGAGTATTTCCTCGCTTCCTTCAAACCTCAGGATTGGCTGCGGGCCATACCCTGATACAATTAGGATTGACTTCAGGCCATACCCTAACAAGAGTGCGGTTGTAGACCGTGACTCAATATATAATCAGGATTGGTTACGGACCATAACCTGACACAATCAGGATTGACTACGGGTTATACCATGATAAGGGAACAACTACAGACTGTATCTCTCTAGCAATGAGCCTATATACCCAGGTTAGCTAATTGTAGTTTGACTCATAATGTCACTGTCAATATTCTCATATTGACTGAGGGGGTGAGGTTCTGGCATACAACTCACAAAAACATAATTAACTAATGCGGAAGCGATCACTAAGCAACGAATTACCAAAATTCACTAAAAATTAAAACCTTTTACCAAGAGGTCCATCAAATGAAAACTTTCTCACATAGAACAAAAGTAACACATTTATATTCTGGTTTAAAGGTACATGTATTGTATCATCTCTTTCTATGAATTACAAGCATCAACTGCCCTATTTAAACTAAGCACAGGCAGTATGATTCGAGGACCTGAGAGTACAGAGACGACACATAGGACTCTATCTACATCTATACAAGACATGACAGCCAGTGTCTCCACCTGAGACTTCACTGCCGTCCCTGTTGCTGCTGTTGTTGTCCTTCTCCTACTGAAGGATTCCTACCTCCTCGTCCGCATCCACCTAAAAATGTGTTCCCACGGGGGTGAGACAATTGTAAATTGCCCCAGCGAGAGATATAACTCTCCGCCAGAAACATTATTATTGCAGCTAAAGAAGATAAATATGAACAGAGGAATCATATTTGTTTGACAACAGTTAATTCAATGTCTAACAGATTAGAACATTATTCTTTAACAAAAGCATTGCATCTATAACTTGATAGAGCAATATGTCACTTATCCATTAAGGAATATGAATAACATATATAACATTTATTCACTATAGAATCATTACCACAACATTAACTCTCTTCAGGCTTAGATCATATATCTAATGCCTGGCATTGTCTTGTGGAGTCATGGCCTGTAGCCATACTCTTTTCACAAAGTATTGGGATCTTAATCCCTCAACTCATCAAGTACATTTCCATTCCCTAACAAGTTCATCATCATGATTATAGGATATGGGTATTTGAACCCTTAACTCATCATAGAATACTTGTTGCCACTTATTAGGTAACTTCATACCTTCAGATCGTCTGACCAAGGACATTATGATTCTTACTACACAAAGTATTGCACATAGTACACAAAGCACAATGATTCTTACTACACAAAGCATATGAAGGCTTATAAAGCCTTTAAAACATTTTCAATACACAGAGCATCATAGCCCATACCTGGCTATACTCCTCATCTCATCATTCCTGCATGATTAGTATTCATGATAACAATTATAATGCTTTCATATCAACACCATACATCACTAAGTAATACCACTATTCCCTCTTTAGGGTTCATGGTTTCTTTTTCATATCAGCACCCTCCATTAGGGTTTTCTATAAATAACCACTTAAGTTCTTAGGATCATATTATTAATGATCCAGCCCTATATCATTGCTTCACTCAGATAAGAGCTAATATTGATAACATAAGTATTCAATCATACTTATTTATTCTCATCATTCATCATTGAATGAAGTATCAACACAAAGTATGAGTTTCTCTCTCATCTTTAATAGAATATGATTGCATCAATGTTAATTGATTTGGATTAACCTTTTCATAAGGCATGTTAGCCTACATTCAACAAGGTGCATTACATCTCAATGTAACAATTGACATGACATATTTCCTATGTCACTCATCCAATTATATTGGATATAAAATACATCAAGGTATATCATCATTGGGGTGTTGGATGTGATATCTATCATATCTTGATGTATCACTTCCCTCAACACCTTCATCTTACTTGAGTTCATCCACTTAACTCGTATTAGGGTATTCCCCATCCTAATACTTTATACACCAGTTCATCACATTCATCAAGTAATGTAATGTTCATATGTCACTTATTTAGAATATACAATCATTACCACTAATATGGACTCATCCTTGAGTTAGAACTATTAATGTAAGGATATCCATTATCAACCCCTCTAGGTGTTACATTTGTCAATACATTAATCACTATTCCATTAATAGGAATATGGTTTCCACAATTATAATTTAAGGTTCACATAGCATCTCACATAATTATGGAGTTCACCTAGTATCACTCTTCATTAGAGTTTCACATATCATCCTTCTATATCAGGGTTTCACCTAGTATTATGTGAAATTAAGATTTCACAACACATCACCCAGTGTTAGAGCTTCACATAGCATTAATGGCACTACCCTATATTAGGGTTTCATATACCATTATCCCATTTTAGGGATTAAGGTTTATCATTCACATCCAAGTGGGGTTTCTCTTACCTCATACCCAAATTAGGGTTAGGATGTACAATTCCCATTAGATTAGGGCTTCTTACATTGTTACACTAAGTTAGGGTTACATCATCACCCTAGATTATGGTTTCACTGAGCTTTGCCCTTAAATTAGGGTTTCACATAACCTTGCCCTAAATTAGGGTCAAGGTACATCAATCTTTTCAATGAGGATTTCATGATCTCATATTATGGATCAAACCATGATTACACATTTATTCATAATGAGAGAATTAGGGCTTATTATATAAGCAATCATCTCTCTCATTCTTTCTCCCTCTCATCCTCTCTAGGATGTTAATTACTCCAAGATTAATCTAGGTTAACTCTTCACTTAAGTACACATAGTTAGGGTTAACCTTCATAATCATCATCGGTCTACATCATTAATAATCAAATAGCTAATTGACCTTTGAACATATAAGGTGTCCAAATGGTTTAACCAATTTGAACCTCAAAAGGTCTTAGTCACTTAGACCTCAAACGGTCTTGGTCACTTAGACCTCAAACGGTCTTGACCAATTAAGTTCAAACGGTTTGAAACCGTTTCACAAAATTAGTTCTTGAAACCGTTTAGACAACACATCTTGAAACCGAATGAACTTGAGGCTCCAAACGGTTTGAGACCGTTTGGTCCCAAACGGTTTGATACCGTTTGGTCCCAAGCGGTCTTGAGACCATTTGGTCCAAACCCTCTCAAAACCGAATGGACCAAAAAGGGTCTTCAACACTTAATCGATTCAAGGTTCCAATCCATGAACCAACTATCAACTGGATCACTAAAGTATTCATCAATTGAACCACTGAATCACCATTAAATTAGACCTTCAATTTAGGGTTTTGAACCCAATTGAACTAGGGTTGATAATCCAGAAACCATCATTTAGGGTTTTGAAACTGAGGAACCATCAATGGTTGACATTGTGGAATCAATTCAATTGAAATCAATGAACCATCATCATTATATGATATGACCTGACCTTAAATGGTCTTGAATGACCCCCAAACGGTCTTGAGGTTATTTGGATGATCTTCAAACAGTCTTGAGACAGTTTTCCCATTTCATCATCAAAATCCATAACATCCAATTAGGGTTTGGATCATTGGATTGATTATCAAGTCAACAATTGATTGCATTTCAATTTGGTATCTTTGGATCTTCAAATACCAAACCATATTCAACCCTAGACCTACAAATGGTCTTGGTTGACCTCCAAACGGTCTTGAGACCGTTTGGGTGATTCCCAAATGGTTTTGAAACCGTTTGGGTCAATCAACCCAAAACATCAACTCAATCAATTGGAAATTCAACACTTAGTCGATTAGGGTTTGCAATTAAGGAATCATTCACAATTGAAACCTTCAAGATCAAACCAATTAAAACCATTGGATCAATATCCAAGTACCACAACATATATATTCAAACGGTCAACCATCTCAAACGGTCAACCATTCCAAACGGTTTGGAACCGAAACCACCAAACGGTTTGGTGAAACTGTTTGGACCCAACCTTTGAAATCGTTTGCCCTAGATATTTGAAGAGGTGTGTGCTTATGATGATGTCATCATCATCAAGCTCCAAACCCATGAAAACTTGCTGTGATTTCATGGTGCTTGCATCAATCAACAAAGATAAATTTCGGAAATGAAGAAAACATCAACAATTGATAAGGAATTGAATGCAATAACAATTTCAAGGGTTCAAGTTATAAAACCCACCTCCAATTGAGATCCAAAGCTTCAAGATCACGTCAACAATGGTGGATGCAACTCCTTTCACTATTCCAAGGGTCGTCCTCAAGCTTTGAGTGAAAAGGAATGGTTAGAATTGAAGAGGGGATCAAGATATGAAGAATTCATACATTGATTTTCGATTTTCACCATAGATTCAAGGTGAAAGGAGGTCAAGAAGCTTACCAACAGGTTGGGGGTCGTCTTCCTGATCCTCCCAAGCTCCTTGGTCGTTTTCCAAGCAAAGGGAAGAAGTGGGATCGGTAAAAGCCTTTCATTTGGCTTGTAAAGAGTCTTTTTATAAAAATTCAATGAGAGTGAAAATGCTTTATAAAAATTCATTTAATCCCAAAAATAGAGCCGCCTCTTCCTCATCAACTTCCTTGGATTCGAGACTATCTTGTTTGCCTCTTATCCTTCTCAATTATCCATGATTTAAAGAAAAGTAAATTAAGCACCTCAAATCATATTATACTAATATCCATATGTGAGTGGATATTTCTTTTTCTTATAAAATTGTGAGTGAGTTATCCACTCCCTTGGATATTTTCGTGGTCCTTGCAAAGATCAAGGACGTCCACACACATCTGAATCCAACCATTGTAATTTTGGTTGAAGGCCCTTTTAATTAATACATTTATTTTTGCACTAAATTGAATTAGGGTTTCAATTAGGCATTAATCTTGATTATTTTAATATCAAGATTCTCTCACCTCCATATGAATTCAAATGAGGCGCCCCTCTCATTTTCTTTGCTCTACATGATTCCAAGAAACATTAGGGACCTTATTGAAGTGGTAATTTGCATATTGAACCCTAGGTTTTGGGTAAATTGCACATTACACCAAAACTAGGTTTTAATGCATAAACATTGCTTTATCAGCTCTTTCTTGCTACTCAGACTACCACAAGCCATAACTCTGCATCATATCCAATCTCATGATTCTTCAACATATGAGGAACATATTTTCATACACAATTTGCAATTTAACCCCTCAACTTGGGTAATTTGTACTTTAGTCCAAATCAAGTAAAACATTATTCAAAAAGGACTAAAATTGAAACATAAGTTCCTCTTGAGCCTTAATCACTTTTCACAAGATAAGATTAAGCATCTACTCAACCTTATTAGGCAAAACATCTAGGGTTAACACATAACCCAGGTCTGGGATGTTACAGAGGTCATGGAGTCTGGCTCTTCCATGGACCTTGTATGTCACCAATGCTACCTAATTTAAGTTGGTTGGAGTATGAGCGGTATGCCTCATCTCCTCAGGACATAAGATTGATTGTTGAAAGATGTAATCAATCGTGTAGCATATTTGCTTAAGGATCAAATATGAAAACATTGAATGAGGTTGTAATTGCTTTTGTATGTCATAGTCGATAAATATTGTGCATATTCTTTATATTCTTTTTTAAAAGTGATTAAATGATCTACTGCTTAGTCATAGATATATGAACTACTTAAATGATGAGATCACTCTACCTTGCATTTAACTAGTAGTTAGACCTGTTTAATTCAATAAAGGTTTCTTCTGTCCTCTTTCATGAAGATTTATCTATGATAATAATATTATTGGCGGAAAGGTATATCTCCCGTTGGGACTTTTGTCTCACCCCATGGGTTCCACAACCTTTTAGGTGGATGTGCACGAAGTAGCAGAGATCGTGTAGCTGAGACAGGACATCAGCCTGAAGAAGACCTATAATTTGGAGGTGATATCATGTCGGTTGTGTCTTGTTGTAGATAGAAGTCCTATGTGTCATCCCTGTACTCTCAGGTCCTTGGGGGATAGTTTCATATCCGGTTTTATGATTGATCTGAGATTTTGACTAGAACGCCTCGATGTATAATGTTGCTTTTGTATATGTTTTGGTAAAACAACTGATATCTCATATCCTTGCGATGTGATGGAAATAAGTATATATGAAGTGAACCATGATGTATATATATGGTTGTGGTTCTTTTCTGTAAAGAGTTTCCTGGTAATGGATCTCTTGGTAATTTTTTTTAATTTTTAGTGATTTTTGGTAATTCACTATTAATGGTTGTTTCTGTGTGATTTTGTGCGATGTCGTTATCAGTTTGATAGTGGTCGTCACATTTGTGGAAAGACTTGTGATAATGGGTGATTATTAGTTGGTAGACTGACTCAAATTACCCAAAACCGGCCGACAAGTTTGATTTACATGCTTAATTGGTGGACCAGATAATTGCATATGACCCATAGAAAGGTCACTTTTTTTTTATAAAAGTCCATGCATTAATAGAAAGAGCAAATCCGTGCTTACAAATACAGAACGTCTGCAAGCAAGAAGTTGAAATAAAAGATAGGTGGGCATCCATCGAGATGAGGCCCCGCTACTGTAGTAAGCAAAAAAAACACGGTGATGCAGATCAAGGAGATTGTATGTGAGTGAGGAACCCTTTAAACAATGCCTCAGATCATAGGTGAGGTCACTTTACAAGACGCAATACTTGGTTCTTGTAAAAAAGATTCTTAATTTATTCATTTCATTTTTTTTAGGGGCTAGGGATGGGGTATGGTTGGGAGGCCTTTTATCGAAAATGAAAGAAAGCAGCAAAATAGTTAATCGAAACAGGTGAGTGCAGACGAGCATTCATTGGGCGGTGGTGATTGGGCAGCCCTACCGGCGGGCAACACAATGGCCACTTCAAACATAAATTACTCATCAAGTAATTAAAATGATTTTATACGAGGTAGTAGTAGCCAAAGGTTGTTGACCCCTCGGATTGATGCGAAACGGTAAACAAAGAAGGATCGGTGATAGCAACACTCAGCCAAACAGTGGTTAAAGGTACAATTTAGAGGGTTTTTCACTGCGGAATGAATAAAAATCTTCCTTTTCAAACCCCCTTGACAAAAACGGGTCCAGACATGTGGAGTATTTTTCACCAACGGGATGAAAGGACTTGAAAATTATTTGTTGATGCTAGCCCTCCACTAATTAAAAGCGGCACTAGCCCAGTTTGTTTTGTACCGTTTCTGCTCGTTGTAACATTGTTATTGTCCGATTCCAACCACGACAACGACAATAGTTTTCATTTTGTTTTACAAATCATAGAAATATTCCCTAACCTACCAGATACATAGATAAACATAAAGAGCTAGTCCGTTTAGATGCTAAAGGAAGCGTCAGTTTGGAAATGAGTACTTTGCTGTACTTCGTAGGATTATGTTGGATTTTTATATCCAGTCGTCTACAGTTTGTGTTTGGTTTACCGTAACGGGAAAAAACTGAAGTACTAGGATTTTAGTTGATAGAGATAGGGGTGAGCATTCGGTTAATTCGGTCGGTTACGGTTAATTCGGTTCGGTTAAACGGTTAATTTATAGTTTGAGATTTTAACCATTAACCTAACCAAATTGAGTCGGTTAATTCGGTTATTATCCAATCGGTTAATGGTTAATTCGGTCGGTTAATTTGGTTAACCAAATAACACTCACATAATAATATTATTTGAAATAGTCATAGAATTTGGGACAATATTGTTATATTATAGTAGTATTATTGTAAATTTAATTTTGTATGGCTCGTAAAAACTTGATTACTATATATATGGGAAAGTATTTTGAAATAAAAGTACAACTATATATGTATATATGCATGTGTAGGATATTATTTATGAATAAATTCTGACTATTCGGTTAATTCGGTTAACCAAACCAAAAATATCTTTAACCGTCAAATTAACCATTTAACCGATTAACCGAAATAAATTAACCAAATTAACCGAATTAACCAAATTGACCCAAAAAAATTAACCATTCGGAATTAACCGTTCGGTTAATCGGTTATTAACCAAATTCTGCTCACCCCTAGATAGAGAAGATGCTGCATTCCTTCTCCATTTCAAAACCATGGGACACCACCGTGCAGCAGCGCCCTGTTCATTTCACGGCTGCCCATGTGATGCCAGCTGTTTTCTTCAGCATGAACAGCAGGGCAAACCAAACACAAAATACGACTGCTGTTCAACGAAACCAGATGTTTTTTTATATTCTAGATGGGTAGTTGATCCTTTTAACCAAACATGCCCTATGGATGCTTCTTAAATGACAATTTTAACGCAAGTTTACTTAAAACGTGCAGTCAGGTAAAAACAAAGAAGCCTTTGGAGCACCATTTGACGTACAGAGAATATAAACACACAATCACTTGAATGTTGGCGTACAGAGAATATAAACACACAATCACTTGAATGTTGGCGTACAGAGAATATAAACACACAATCACTTGAATGTCAGCAGTCAGCTGCTAGAGTTTTATTTAGAGCACCGTTAACAAAAGGGTCTAACAAATGGATGTACAAAGCAGCCAGTAACCACGAAACAGATGCCCAGACAAATGTAAGAAACAATGTGCACTAACGGCTTACAGATGGTGGTTGAGGTGACCGTAGAAGGAATACAGAAATTACATCATAATAGTCGTTGTACAACAAAAATCCGGGTCTCCAAGACTGCCTCTCGCCCCCCACGCATCGTGCTCTTTCATCTTTCAATTGACTGGAGGAGCTCTGTAGTAGGATGGTACCGTGGCTGGGAAAAACATTTGTCTGATCCCTTCTGCTTTAATGATGGGCAATATTATGCTCGATGCTCCCTGCAATTGGGGAAAAAATGTCGACATTTAGCATGCTCAAAAGGAATATCCATCCAGTAAAAACTTTGTTAGCAGCATATTTGTTACTTTTATGAAAGATGGTGATTATTTCTTGGTAAAGATAGGTTTTCCGCGGGACAGCTTGGTTTGAGACCCGGTCCGCTTCCACGGATTGATACCTCTTAGCATCCAATCAGAATTTTCCTAATTTATCAAAACTATATGTGATCATCTTCCTGAGTGGATGGCTCTTTCAAATCGGTTCTACCCAGTGTCCTCCACCCAACCTACTTGTATCTTCTTAAAGATGGTTTTCCGTGGGACAGCTTGGTTTGAGGCCCGGTCCGCTTCCACACATTGATACCTCTTAGCATCCAATCAGAATTTTCCTAATTTATCAAAACTATATGTGATCATCTTCCTGAGTGGATCGTTCTTTCAAATCGGTCCTACCCAGTGTCCTCCACCCAACCTACTTGTATCTTCTTGACAATCAGCTATAAAAACAACCCCACTGCCAACTGTAAACATGCATGCTGTTGGATTTGTCAAGAATCATTAAGATGATCCCATCCTCTTTCTCTTTGTCAACACAACAATTGTCAGAATTGCACATTATGCCCCCCATCGCCTTATTCAGATGTATCATCAGACATAGTCATCTCACTCACAAAACACAGCCACCGTTGCCTGGCCGTCCAATCAAACACCTAGGTTTTCATCAATGTACGAAATGCTTCAAGAAAATACTAAAATCATCAACCTCTTCCTTTACGGACATGATCAAGCAGAGACTGTGCAACATAACACACTTTCCTGAAGGTACAGTACCACCCCTAGTTTATATTACATGACAGCATATTGATGTAATCCACGGCATTACCATGTTCTAGTGCAAATACCGACATGATCAAGCAAAGGCTATGCAATATAACACATTTTCCTGAAGGTACACTGCCACCCTAATTTATATTACATTACAACGTATTGATGTAATCCACGGTGTTACCATGTTCTAGTGCAAATCCAACATGAGTAGTTTTCATGTTTGACTGATGGGAAAAGGAATAGGATTCCAGCCCATGTCTTAATTGTATTTGGGCTTGAGTAGGAGTTGGTTTGTGTTGCCAATCCTAGTAGGAGTTAAATCCAATAGGAGAGAAGATGACTCTCTATTTACAACATTGGAGGTGGATTAGGAATTAGACTATGAATTGGAGTGGAATTCCTAATTGCTACTACATGTGATTGAGGCCTATAAATAGAGGCCCTAGGGGAGGCCATTAAGATCATCCCACTGGTTGGTGTGTGATCCCATCAGTTGTTTGTTGTTGGTGCCTTCTGTGGTAGAAGAGCCAGAAAACAAGAACAACTGGTGGTGTTCTCTTTTGGTAAGAGAGGGTTAGCGACTTTGCCTTGAAGCGAAGTAGCGGCTGACAGTCAGCGACACATTGGTGGTGCATCAATAACGACGACATATCCGGCCAGTGGAGGACACACATCAGTTGGTGACACACTACGTTGGTGTTGCGGCAGCAACTACGACAACAATCCGTCCGTTCAACGGAGGACGTGTTTTCTCTCTCAGGCGGAGAGAGCTCTTTCAGTTTTGCAGAACACATCACTTACACACCACAAATTCCTAACAAGTGGTATCAGAGCAAGGTTGGAAGGTTGAAGTGGAAGTGACAATGACGTCTGAAGACGAGAAAGTGCGCATTAACAAGTTTGATAGGCAAGGATTTCGACTTCTGGAAGATGCAGATTGAAGATTAACTGTACCAAAAGAAATTGCATTAACCTCTGGCGGGGACTAAACCTGAACAGATGAAGCAGGAGGATTGGGATCTCCTTGATCGTCAGGCACTTGGGGTGGTCAGATTGACATTGGCACGAAATGTTGCATTCAACATAGCCAACGAGAAGACAATGGCAGGACTTCTGAAGACGCTATCAAATATGTACGAGAAGCCAACAGCTGCAAACAAGGTATATTTGATGCGTCGTTTGTTCAACCTGAAGATGAGCGAAGGAGCCTCAGTAGCACATCACATCAATGAGTTCAACGTCATAATTACTCAACTAAACTCAGTGGAGATAGTGTTTGATGATGAAGTTAAAGCGCTTATCTTACTTTCCTCTTTGCCCGAGAGTTGGTCTGCTACGATGACAGCAGTCAACAGTTCGTCAGGAAACATAAAGCTGAAACTTGACGATATTCGGGATTTGATTCAGAGTAAAGACATCCGCAGAAGGGAATGTGGAAAATCTGATTCTTCAGGTTCAACTCTATATGTCGAAGGTAGAGGAAGAAATCAGAGTCGCAATTACGGTTCTAATTGCAGAAAGTCAAAGACAAAGAGTAAAGATGTTACTGTTGTGGAAAAATTGGACACTTCAAGAAGGATTTGCAAGATCTGGAAGAAAGTGTCACAAGAACTTGCCAAAGAACACGAGGATGATGACCAGAACAATATAGCTGCCATGACAGAAGATTTAATATTGACAGTCCAGGAGCAGGGTTTGAACACAGATGATGGCGTTGAGTGAGCTGTAGACACAGGAGCAACATGTCATGCTGCAACTCACAGGAAGTTCTTCACAAAATATAAGAGAGGGAACTTTGGCAATGTGAGGATGGGGAATGCTAGCTACTCAAAGATCATTGGGATTGGTGACGTCTGCGTCAAAACAGATGTTAGGTGTACTATAATGCTCAAGGATGTTCGTCATGTTCCAGACTTGAGGCTTAGTGTAATTTCTTATTCCTTGTTGGATAGGAGCGGATATGATCTCGGGTTCGGTGGTGGCATGTGCAAAGTAACAAAAAGGTGTTTGGTGATAGCTCGAGGCAGACTGTGCTGCAATCTATATAAAACCACATTGAGAGTGCACAAAGAGAAGGTTCAGGAAGTCAAGAAGCCAACGCCAGTTCAAAAGAGACGAGGGCTTGGAAGTACTCCTACAGATAGTCGCAGGTCTGAGCTGCGGGATTCTCTCAGTGATGTCAGCAAGGGTAGAAAAGTAAGTTTTTACAAGCATCAGGATGACTCCCAGTTAGAGAAGGTTGCTCCAACGACTTCTTCTGGACAGTGCGTACATAAAGAAGGACAATACATTGAACATGTAGTTGATGCATGTAGAATGGAGGATCATGCCCTTGATGTGGGGTTACATCGACAGGGGGAGTGTCAAAGGAAGGTTTCTGAGTCTTACTGCAGAAGGTCAGAAACACAATTTTCATCCAGGATGGCTCGACAGACCGGTCAACGGGAGCAAATAAAGTTCCAGACGTGGGCATGGAGAGAGAAGCGGCGTTGCCATGATACTTCTTCTCAGTTGTTTGGGAACAAAGTGAAGTCAGGGTGGTACTTCAAGAAAAGGGATGAAAAGGTGGTGATGGAATCCAGAAGTTACTCTGGATGATTGTTGAAGACAAAGTCTCCCTCATGGGCCGGAGGGGGAGATTGTTGGGAAAAGGAATAGGATTCCGGCCCATGTCCTAATTGTATTTGGGCTTGAGTAGGAGTTGGTTTGTGTCGCCAATCCTAGTAGGAGTTAAATCCAATAGGAGAGAAGATGGCTCTCTATTTACAACATTGGAAGTGGATTAGGAATTGGACTATGAATTGGAGTGGAATTCCTAATTGCTACTACATGTGATGGAGGCCTATAAATACAGGCCCTGAGGGAGGCCATTGAGATCATCCCACTGGCTGGTGTGTGATCCCATCAGTTGTTTGTTGTTGGTGCCTTCTGTGGTAGAAGAGCCAGAAAACAAGAACAACTGGTGGTGCTCTCTTTTGGTAAGAGAGGGTTAGCGACTTTGCCTTGAAGCGAAGTAGCGGATGACAATCAGCGACACATTGGTGGTGAATCAACAACGGCGGCGTATCCGGCCAGTGGAGGACGCACATCAGTTGGTGGCACTACGTTGGTGTTGCGGCAGCGACTACGACAACAGTTCGTCCGTTCAGCGGAGGACGTGTTTTCTCTCTCAGGCGGAGAGAGCTCTTTGGTTGGCAGGCGAGGTACACAACCTCGTCAGGAGTAGAGGCGGCCCGGTCAGCGGTTGCAGCGACAACAGGCAAGAGCACAACTATGTCTATGTGTCTGATTCCCTACAACGATAGAGGTGTTGTAAGGAGAAAAAGATAAATGAGATATTTTGTACACGTTTGAATACAACGACAAATGTGTTGTGAGGAGAAAAAGATAAGTGGGATATTTTGTACACGTTTGAATGTAATTCTATTCTTCCTATTTTTGTTCTCGTGTGGGGGGAGCGATCCGGATTTAGGGGTTATTAAATTTGGACGGTGTGAGTTGTAATCTTGATTACATAGTGCTTGTTGGTCGGCATTGCCCCGTGATTTTTCTCTTCTCGTTTTGGGGAGAGTTTTCCACGTTAAATCTTGCGCTTTCAGTTTTGCAGAACACGTCACTTACACACCACAAATTCCTAACATTTACTGTGTTGGTAACAACAGTAGAAGCATCTCTCAAATGCCTCCCAAATGTAATTCTCCTTAACTACTTTCTGCGAAATGTTTTTCTTTTATTACTTTCACTGAACAGTGGATAACAACAAACAATGGACCTTCCAATTCCAGCAACCCAATATCTGCTATGAACACTTTCAGAAAACAACATGTTTAGCGGACAGTTATTATCTCCAATTTTTAGCCTCATCCTTCCATTGTTTTATTAATTGACCAAAGATGTTTAGTCCCCTCTACATTTAATACAACCAATGAACTTTAATTTACTTTTGATCTAAAGCACCAAACTTTTGGGATGCAAGTGAATCAACACACAGTGATCATTTTCCCCCATCCTCTCTGCAAAAGAAATTTATCTTTGATATAACACAAATAATTTCTTATACATGTGCATATCAATAATGGTGAAATTTCATAAATGTGCTATTCACTGTTAATCAATTTCCATTCACGGAAGCAACAATTTATATTTTTATTTTCTGGCATCATTAGTTAGAAATCAATTTTTTGAAGCAAAAAGATTTTGTATTCTTAAAAGGATTGCATAAAGGGACTACTTTCACCTAATAATCGATGAGATAGAAAACCATATTGCACTCTCACTTTTGAAACTTTAAGAATATGAGATAGAAAGAAGAATAATTAAAGGTTTTCCATTATAGAGCTTCTTATTCATATAAATCATAAAGTCAGATAGATCATATATACTTTTGACAGTTGAATACATGACATTACCTTTCCTTTGAAGGGGTTATATACATATTTTTAGTACTATGTATACCATCCAAGTTTATACAAGTGGTATCTTGTTAATCTGAACAGAACAACTATTTTATGGAAAACAAAAACTACTTTCACAATTTAGAAATATTAATATAATATCTTAAAAAATATTTGTAATTTCTGACAATCTTTCGAAAGTTGAGTGAATATATGACCAGTACTTGCAAATATTTGTAGTACTTCTGATGTTTGCTAACTTTGTTTAATTTATTTGTATTGAAATTACTCAAGGCAAATTATTAAGATGTCTATGTGGGGATACAATATACAGAAATTCAACAAATTTGGTTTAAACTAAAGATAATAAGCGTTTGAGATAAGTAGTCCACATGCTGAACACATGCAAATTGCTAGTTTAACAATATAAGAAGTGAATTCCAACTAACAAAATTCAGCACTTACTGTTAGCAGTCGAATACCGATCCAT
Organism: Alisma plantago-aquatica; assembly: GCA_963693085.1. Taxonomy (NCBI): domain Eukaryota; kingdom Viridiplantae; phylum Streptophyta; class Magnoliopsida; order Alismatales; family Alismataceae; genus Alisma; species Alisma plantago-aquatica. The sequence goes on along the minus strand of OY856414.1, from coordinate 85,329,429 downwards.
ATGCGTTTCGGGGAAGGAAAAGGAACCAGCAGGCGACCAACACCGTATATTGCAACAGCAAAGAAATGGGTGACCAAGCTTAACGGTCGAGGGTTAAGACCTGAGAGCAATGCTACTGGACCATTTGAAAAGACGCCACCAAGGCTCAGGTAGTCGAAGCATGCTTGACGCATCTCCTTCATTGCCTGATCTGGTGAGGCGCAGAAGACCTTGTATAGTGCACCGGCCAAGGTGTTTATTGTGGATGCCACCGGCTGCATTAAGTAGCAACCGTATCAATTGCCCATGAAGCTTGAAGATCCGTTACAAGGATTTGTGAAGTGAGGGATTTTCACATATAAGTTGTAGTGTCAATCAATGCTACTTACCTTCCGCAATGTGTAGAAAGATTCCAGGTAGTTGCACAGGGATGATGCATCATTCAGATCACGCAGTGGCTTCAGAAGATTGTTCAAGACTACAACGTCGGACAGTGCCACTGTCATCCCACCTCCTGTCAGAGGATGGCGCATATTGAACGCATCTCCCATGAGCAGAGCACCGGGAGTCGGATAAGGAGATGCTGGCATGCTCCTGTTGGGCATTGATCTGATGTCACCCTTATCAACAGCTGCTACAAAAGAGTTGTGCAGTTCTTCTGGGAGCTGAAAGACCGACAGCCAAACTATTGATCAGTAAGCTGATAACTGAAGACTAGGAAGAAATAGATGGGGTTTTGCATTGCATCAAATGATCACTTATTAGTCAGTGTACCTGAGGTGCCACGACGGTTTTCAAGTAAGTAGCCATCTCCCCCTTTGCAATGGACGGTAACTTCTGGCCTGGAACATCGACCAAGCAGCGAACCTCCGTGGTACTGATGGGGTAGAACAGGATCGGAGATGGGTCGGCCAAGATGACGTGGCCATGATTTGGGTAGGGAAGTTCGCAATTCTCCAGCACCAAGCCAACAAAACAAGAGGGGATGTCTACCTGCATCCAAATTAACACATTGTTATTCAAATAAGTGTGTTCTAAGCGAAAAGCCATGATTATGCTCAATCAAGAGCATTAACTTCTAATTGATGCTTGTTGTTATTTCCTATCTGAAACCCATTGTTTATAAGTACATTCCAGTGAGAGATGCACAATATAGAAAATAAAAAAACATTGCAAAGCAGTAGATGTTGTCGGGCAGTCTACACAGAAAAGGGAACACAAGCATCACCTTTGCGGAGCAAAGAACTCTCCTCAGATTTGAGAAGCATCCATCACAGACAATCGTGAGAGGCGCATATGCCTTGGACTCTTCACCAGTTTTGCTCTTGTATGAGACCCCCTTAATAGTCCCATTATCATCAATCAAGGATGTCACTGTCCCCTCTTCCAAAGTAACACTGCAAAATTCATTCATTTGTCAGCAAAATTTTAGTATTAGCAGGTAGGAAACAAATGTTAACACTCAATCAAGTAACCAGTTAGGAAGAATTGACGTCCTGAATGGTCATGAGGCATTAAAAAGGCACTGGTGATGATGATATAGGCTACCTCTCAAAGATAGATGGAAATTGGTGATATAGGCACTGAACGAAAATCCACAGAAAAAAATGGCATCCTAAATCACTATGGCGTGGAGGTATCCGATAGAGGGCAGCCAAGCTAAGTGAGAGAATAAGATTGGAAATCTGGAAGAGGAATGTGCATACTTGGGAAGCGATGCAGCTTTCTCCCTGAGCCTCTGTATGAATCGCCCATGGTGGAAGCTCCTACCTGCAACATCAGAGTCGAAATTCTCCAATGGGTACGCCATTTTGGTGCTCCTCCCGTCCTTGAACAGAGCGTAGCCATGGACACGCTGGGCATCGATCTCTTGGACGCAATCTGACACCACAAGCGGAGCTAGTGTCACCCCTTGATCCATAAACAAGCTAGCGACATAGATCTCTAAATATACTAAACTACAAACATCTAATATAAAAAAATGCTTACCCTCGAGGCCCAATTCGATGAGCTTGAGGTATCCTCCCGGCTGAAGCAGCTCCCCGACGATCCTGTCGGGCTCGGTGAGGTCCCTCTCGATGACGCGCACTCGGCGGCCGTCCTGCAGAAGAACCCGTTTCCCGGAGCGGGGAGCCGGTGGTTAGTATGTCGTGTGGAAACCCCCTTTACTGTTATCATTTTAAATCATTCGTAAGGACAACAATCAACTGAAACCAGCATTCCTGCCCACAGAAAAGGGTGACGCCGCTTCCAATCCATGACACAAATTGAGATCGTCGCAACTTTTATATATGTTTTCCCTCACTCCCCTCGCTGATTTCAGGCAATGCCGCACCAAAGAAGAAAAGGGGTTCCTGGGATAAAAAAGGCCAGTAGTTACCTTTCCTAGCGTGTAGGCTAGCGCCGAGCCGGCCACTCCGGCGCCGACAATGAGGATGTCTGCATCGCCATCTTTCCCTTGAATCAGCGCCTTATCAGCAGAAGACAGACCACCGTTCACCCCATGCAGCTCTTTTCTCGTGGGCCGCGGCCGCACGAACAGATAGGCAATGAAGGCTGCAAGCGACCCGGCCAGGAGGCACTGGAGGAGGAAAGGGATTGTCACCATGACAGCCTCAGGGTCCTGTCTCCTTTTCCAAGCGCAGAGTTTGCCGTTGGCTCCAAGTAGCTGTAGTTAGCTGCGGTTTCAACGCGCCCGCCTCGTTAGAACTCCTCCAACCCGTTCACCCACGCCGCCAACCTCGCCGTGGCTGCAGGCGGGTTGCCCAGTGGACGAAGGGGCAAGGGCGGCTGCTTAAGCTGATCACCGGACACCGTCGGTACCTTCAACCTCGGAAGGGCCGCCGCAGCAAGGCCCTTCTTTGTCCCTCCGAACACGCTGGAACAGCAGGGGTAGATCCCCTAACTCGAGCAGCCGAGGAAGCCGAGGAGCCATCCCCTCATATGCTGCGTACTCCTTTATTGGAGGGTCCGTGAGTCTCACTTAAGTGGGTCCGGAGCCGAGTCAGAGCCGTATCCACGGGTCCAGCACTGGTACAGCCTTACAACGGTAACGTCACTCGTCAGCGTTTGCTTCTTAAAGAGATGAAGAAATTATCTTACCATCTTGCTCTCAAAAGATTCGGTTTTATCATCATTGTTTTATTTTGAATCCACCTAACCAAGGTTTGGGGATCCAAACAAATTTGCAACTAAGGCCATTAATGGAAACCATTTATGCTAATTTCAAGTCCATACTCGTTAGAATTAAGGTGGAGGTAAATAAATTTCTTACCCACTATATATTTACTTTGCGCCTACTACCTACTACTTGCTAATTGCTACCTTAGTAGATAAGGATGGACTATCAAACCGGTTCAATTACTGTAAATACCCACATGTCAACCCATTTAATCTGCATTTTAATGCAGAAACAAGCCATCGTTGAAACTCAACCTTTCAATAAGTGTGTCTTCGAGGTTGACACTTAGATGCACCCAAGTTACACATTTTAAGTAAAAAAAATAATATTTAATCTAGTGATGGCCTATGTTCCAATTTATACATGAAAATAATGTTATTTATCCATTTTGTACATTATGTTCATGGTTGAATGTTGTTTTTATTTTGGTTATATCCTTGCACAGCAAAAATGAAATACCATTCAACAATTTTGTGATGTGGGCATTTGTACTTATATTGGTCCATAAGAAAACAAAATCAATTCTAATTTTAGCCCTTTTTCATTCACAGTCAACATCATCAAAGCTACATAAAATAATTTGTTGCTAACTTAATTATGTTGTCTATATGGGATGATTTGATAGTGACATGTAGCTGTCTGTAGTCATTTTTCTTTTTATTTGCAACAACAATAAGAATATTATTTAGGAATGCTAACTAGTGTTCCTATAAATTAACTAAAACAGACACCATACATGAAGGGATGAGCATCAAGCCGGGTTATTTTGGGTTTGGTGTGCTTGTATATCATATTGCTGAATGGGTTGTAGGCCAGGTGTAGACCTGGATAATGTTTGAAAATCTCAATCCATACTCAAGATCATCAAAGATACAGAAAATATTTAGTTTCTAACTCAATTATGTTACCTATTTGAGATGTTTTAATAGCGGTTTGTAATTGTATCTAGTCATTTTTCTTTTATTTTGCAACAAAAAAATATAGGTGTGATAACTAGTGTACTATAAAACTAAAGTGGATGCCATATGTGAAGGGATGAGTGTCGAGTCTGATTATTTTATGTTTTGGTAGCTCTGTTTCATAACCATATTGTTAAATGGGTTGTGAGCCATGTGTAGACCCAAGTAATGTTTGAAAATCCTAGTACATACTCGACATGCATACTAGACATGTGTTTTGGATTAGATTAGGACAGGATAACATACTAAAATTGAAGATATTTTAAGCATATATGCATATAGATATTCAGTGAGAGAGTGTAGGAAGTGTCTACGATCGATACATATAACCTATATGTAGTTGTAAAACTAGTACACCTACAACTTCTAATTAAACCTAACAACAAGGATGCATAATTATTCTCTAGATTATACATCTAAAAGTTACATTCATAGACCATGTATTTATGAGAGTTAACTAACAATTTTATTGTTTATTTCTAGTTTACAACTTATCATTGATTAAAAAATGCACATTATTTAATTATTGTTCAAAATTATTTGATTGAGATTATTTGAAGAACACGTAATGTAAGTAGTGTACAAATTTATTGTATATTATTGCAATTGTGTTAATCTTAACATGACTGGATATAATTTTATATATAATTTATTGTAGGGATTTGAGGTATTCATATTGTATCCCCAGGCATGTCAGTAATAGGATCTACAAAAGTCAACATAGTATTACGTGCTTAAAGGTAAACCTCCCCAAGCCTTAAGTTATCCAAACCCATACATTTCGTCACATATTCTATACATCAAAAGAAAAATAATTGAAGTATGTATCTATCTCAAACTATCACATACCACCCTTACACCATCTAGCAAAAGGAACATGAAGACAAAGGAAAGAAACCACTCATGGTCCTCTAGAATGGATTTGTGACATCTCAGGATTTGAGGCATGCGATAAAATAATCTTAAAAGGAATGCATATCACAAAGGTGCACCTCCTTTTCAGAGAACCCATCACTAAAGAACTCTGTAGTTAAGTATGATCAGCCCAGAGTAGTAGTAGGATGTATGGCCAATCAAGAAGTTTATCGTGACTTGTGTGTGAGTGAGGACAAAGTGTGCGGTTAACGCTAGTGGTGGTCCTTGGGGTCAGTCATCATTCTACAAACTCTACTAGAGCCTTGAGTAGTGGGCTCGGGTGTTACAAATGGTATTCGAGTTAATTTCCCTCCAATAGGTGGGGCCCACTTAGGCTTGTGGCATGCTAGTCTTTAAGTCATGTGGTCCATGCATGTTGGAAAGGGTTATTCTAGTTGATGGAGCCACTATTGCACTGGTAGTCGTGATCGAGAGCTAGATGTGCATGTTGTTGGTATGTATGCCCATAGAGCAAGTCATATGATGATTGTAATGGGATACTTTGTAAATGATTTGAATAATAATAAAGGCAATTTTCGATCTATATGTTTTAACTATTTCTGAGATGATAGTGTAACATGATAGATGTCTTAAGAATTGTTTTACTCGATGACGTATGCTTTTGGGTTGAGGACCTAAACGATGAGATCATACATATGTTAAGAGTATACATTCTTGTTTAGTCCCTAGTCGGTTGTTATTGTGGAAATAACCATAGACATCAATAACACTAAAGACTAGATTGTGTGTTGGTTGATGACAAAATCTCATTAGTCATGATATAGTGATATCAAACCAATCACATAGGTACTTGTTAGAGAACAAGTGTACCGGATAGACCCACCGTGAGAGTGACACATGGAACCATGATTTGGTAGTCACAGTCAGCTTTCACAGTGATGGTGGTGAGTGTGATTCTTCGACCTGAAATCACTACACTCAACACATGTCGTTGGGTACACTTTGACATCATCAAACACAATCCTGAAACATGGGTTGTTATAAAGGTGATTATTGGGTGACTTTGACATATGGGGCTGATAACACCATATTTTGTGACGTTTTTGGCCTTTATTCTGTTATCAAAACTACCCTTTTCTGCTATTTTCCTCTATTTTATTAGCATTTTCACAATAATTGGCCAAGCAACGCTCTTATTCCAATTTTTCCTATCTTCTACAGAGTTTTCCTCGTTTTTGTGCAATAAGGCCGATTCCGGCCCACAATAAGTCTAAGCCCGTCTCGACCTTCCTGACGCCCGATACAACCTAGCCCGACAGGGGCTGGGCGACACAAGAATGATCGGCGGAGAAGGGCGCTGCGCAAGAAGGACGTGTCGGCCGACATACCGTCTACCCGACAGGGAGCCAAAGCCGCATCGACAACCAAACTCGTCGGGCGACACAGCCACCCACCGGCAGGCGTGCCGCCCGCCACGTGACCAATAGCCAGCACCTTGCGCCGAGAAATGCTTGTATCGGCCGTCCATCTCCATCGACCGGCGTACAAGAGAGCTACGTGGCGCTTCGAGCACCATGTCTTCCCACCAACCAGCTGACTATAAATAGCAGCTACAGGGAGCCGAAAAGACGGCTCGCACGGCTCGCACAGGTCGGAACAGTTCGCATTCAGAGCTTGAGCGAGGAAACTCCGAGAGCACCTGTATCGTGCCCCAGTGTTCGTCTCGGGCGACACTAGGTGAGCTTCTCCTCATCCCGAGAGGGAGGGAACAGTTCACCTAGGACCGTCCCAGGCGACACTGCGGGCCGATATCGGCCGACATCACTGCCCGACACAAGTGACTGACATCAATAATGCTTAGCTCTTAGCCCGACACGATATCAACCCGATACGCTTAGTCTATCGAACGTGCCACCCGAGAGGGTGTGTCGTCCGACATGAGCGTATCGGCCAGAGCCCTTGACCGATGCAGTCGCCAGTCGGCGCGTGCCGCCCGAGAGGGTGTGTCGCCCGACACCTCTGTATCGGGCTAGGCCTCTGACCGATATCGGGCAGGAGAGCTACAGCACCCTGTCGCCCTTCTACATCAAGGAGGCGACACCTATCTTTTAATTCTGTTATTTAATTCTTTGTTTATGAAATGTATTAAGACCTTTAAATGTTTATGGAAATGGAAAGATTCAATTACTTGTTGCTCTATGCTTGGTGTACAATGTTGGATGACTGCTCTGTTTAATATCCGAACCCTAGCTTGCATGATTTGGATCGCGTTTTGATTAGCTACCGAACCGTTTTCCCGTCGCAACAACTTCGAGAGTTGTGTTGCGGCTCTAGCGTTTGGTCCGATTCTGGAGTACGAGAGTGCCTGGAACGGAGCTGTTTTCTATAACATTTCACTCAAACTGAAGCCCAGCAACCTCGAGAGGGGTGTTGATGTAGAGGTTAGAGGTACCCGCTCTGAGAGGAGGGGTGCAGGGTGTTACCGCTACCGCTTGTTTTACTACAGTCTTATCCTCCGAACCTTGCCTGAGCTCTAGTCTTTATCTTTCTACTTCTGTTGCATGAAAACCCCTAAAAACTGCTAAATGCCTAAAACCTTAAATCTCTCTTGTAGCTCCATTTGGAGATAGTTTTCTTGATTTAATCGTGACAGCTTGTTGTTCCCCTTCGGGAACTTTAATATCTCTTTATACCCACCGGAGTGTAGAGTGTCGATTCAGAGTCGTCAACACGACCCACCTTGTCCCTGTGTTCGACCCCGTATGACTACTTCGACCCCGTAAACAAAGTTGCGGGGGCCTAGAAGGATTCGGGTTATAAATGTGAAGGCTCGACTACCTCAAATACGCCTCCAATTTTAGGACGCGCGATTTAGGCCGGTCAACTTTCTGGCGCCGTTGCCGGGGACAAGGCAAATGGCACTGTTGACGAATCCGAAGCCACTAACTACACTCCCGTGCCTCAAGCTTAGAAATAGGCTTGACAGCACCGCTTTTTCTTTTTCTTTTTCTTTTTCTTTAAACATTATTTTTTGCCGGAACCAAATAACTCTGTGTTCTAACTTGATTTCTCGTGATATTTCAGGTACCCTGCAAAGCTGTAACCTGCTCCACCGAGCCTTGATACCATGCCTCGTGGTGAGCAACCCCTTTCTGAGGGCGAATGTCAGAGCCAAAGCGAGAGGGCGACCCGGCCTAATTGGGGTGATCAGCTTTCCGCCTACATAAAAAGACAGGACACCATTATCAACCAGTTGGTACATCTGCAGATGCGCCAATGGGAGGTCGATCAACGGCTGTCTGAGATGGCTGCTCTAATGAAGAACCCTGCAGGAAAAACGCTCCCTCACCCTGAAACTGCAGTAATGGCAGTGCTTAGATCAGGAAAGACGGTAGAGCGCGCTGATGAAGCCCCACCGGAACCTGAGCAAGGGCCCAAGGATGCTATTCCAGCAGGAGGCAGAGGTAGGCCTGCAGAAGCCCAAGAGCCTGCGCCGAGACCGTCCGATGATCCATCTGGTGGGAGGAATCCTTATGCTCCCAGGATACCATTTCCGTACAAGCTGATCAAGGCAAATCTGAAAAAGCGGCACGAAAGGTTCATGGACTCGATCAGGAAGCTGCATCTTGAAGTCCCCTTCCTTGACGCTTTGGAGGAGATGCCCACATACGCCAAGTTTCTCAAAGATCTAATAATGAAGAAAAGAAGGGGAGGAAGGATAGAGACAGTGTACCTAGCCTCTACTCCCTCTGCCTTCGTAAAGCCCAGCTTGCCAACTAAGAGAAGGGATCTCGGAGCTTTCACAATCCCATTCGCCATCGGGGACAATGTCGAGCGGAAGGGTCTAGCGGAATTGGGAGAAAGCATCAGCCTCACGCCCTTAAGTTTCGCGCAAAGGATGGGTTTGACCGACATGGTTCGAACCAATATGCGGATTGAACTGGCGGATCACTCCTTCAAAAGACCTGTTGGCATTGTCGAAGATATGCCGATCAGGGTCGGTGATTTCTTTATTCCCTGCGACATCGTCGTCATCGACACAACTGAAGATCCCAGATGTCCGATCATCTTCGGACGCCCTTTCTTGGCAACAGGGAGGGCGCTGATTGATGTCTCTGAAGGGATAATCACCTTGAGGGTTGGAAACAACCACATGGACTTCAAGATGAAGGAGATCATGAGAAGTCCATCCCTGTCTGAATCGGCCTGTTTTGCGGATAGTTACAATAAATTCTGCGAGGAAATAGAGGAGGATATCCGGACAGTGGACCCCCTCGCAAGGGCAATAAGCTGTCAGGATCCCGACCTCGAAGATCCTGAGGTCGTGGGGCATCTCGACCTTTCCAACCTTTCTGACAAAGACTTGCAAGAAGAAGAGGAGGAGGTGAACTCTGCGAAGTATGCCTCCCTTGATGGAGAACCTCAGGAGGAGACACCCAGAGCAAAGCCGGATTTAAAAGCGTTGCCTGAAGGACTGAAGTACGAATTTTTAGATGAAGAACAGAGGAACCCAGTCATCATAAATGCCGATCTTTCAAGCAATCAGGTAGACCGGCTCCTTGAGGAGTTAAGACTCCACAATGGGGCTATAGGATATTCCGTAGATGATATCAAAGGCCTTAGCCCCGCCCTTTGCATGCATCGCATCAACTTGGATGAGTCTGCCAAGCCTCTGGCACAACCCTAGAGGAAGCTGAATCAGATGCTCAAGGAGGTCGTCAAGAAAGAGGTAATAAAGCTTAGGGACGCGGGGATCATTTACCCAATTAGCGACAGCAATTGGGTAAGCCCGATCCACGTAGTACCCAAGAAAGGCGGAATGACTGTGGTTAAGGGTGAGAAGGGTGACGAGGTGGCGGTAAGGACCGTCACCGGTTGGCGAATGTGCATTGATTACCGAAAGCTAAATCAGGCTACAAAAAAGGATCATTTTCCGCTACCTTTTATTGACCAAGTTCTTGAAAGATTAGCACATCACGATTATTTTTATTTTCTTGATGGCTTTTCAGGATTTTACCAGGTACCCATCTTACCCGACGACCAAGAGAAAACGACGTTCACCTGCCTTTACGGCACTTATGCCTTTAGAAGGATGCCCTTCGGACTCTGCAACGCCCCCGCCACCTTTCAAAGATGCATGATATCAATGTTCTCAGATTTTCTAGAAGACATCGTGGAGGTTTTCATGGACGATTTCTCCGTCTATGGAAAGGACTTCGATAGCTGTCTGAAGAATCTGTCGTTAGTACTTCAAAGGTGCGAGGAAAACAGCCTGGTCCTGAACTGGGAAAAATGTCATTTCATGGTGCGGGAGGGCATCGTTCTAGGGCATAAGATCTCAAGGCGTGGGATCGAGGTGGATACCAGCAAAATCGAAGCTATATCTAAGCTTCCTCCACCAAAATCCATCACGGGGAAAAGAACCTTCCTCGGGCACGCCGGATATTACCGAAGATTCATCAAGGACTTCTCAAAGATTTCCAAACCATTGTCCAATCTTCTGGTAAAAGATGCTGAATTTGTTTTCTCTAACGATTGTCTCAGTGCTTTTCAGGCCCTGAAAAATGCTTTAGTATCACCACCTATCCTTCAAGCGCCAGATTGGGGTTTACCCTTTGAGCTAATGTGCGACGCTAGCGACTACGCAGTTGGAGCAGTCCTGGGGCAAAAGAAATATAAAAAGCACCATGTGATTTGCTACGCTAGTCGCACGTTGGACGAAGCACAAGTAAACTACACAACCACCGAGAAGGAGATGCTCGCGACCGTCTTCGCGTTTGACAAGTTCAGGTCGTATCTCGTCGGATCCAAGGTCAAAGTATACACAGATCATGGGGCAATAAAATACTTAATGCAAAAGAAAGACGCAAAGCCCAGATTGTTGAGATGGGCCTTGTTGCTCCAAGAGTTCGATCATGAAATTATCGACAAGAAGGGCACGGAAAATGTGGTCGCAGACCACCTATCGAGGATAATGGCTGAGGGACAGAGAGGGTCACAAATCGACGACGACTTTGCCGACGAAGCTCTTATGATGGCTGAAGCTCAAGAAGAAGGTTTGCCCTGGTTTGCAGACATCTGTAATTTCCTTGCTTGTGGAGAGCTGCCTCCTGACATCACCTACAATCAAAAGAAGAAGCTATTCGCGGATGCCAAGAATTATTACTGGGATGATCCTCTCCTGTTCAGAAGATGCGCAGACAACTTGTACAGGAGGTGCATCCCGGAAGAAGAAACCGCTGATATCCTGAAGGGATGCCACGCCTCCCCCTATGGTGGACACCTGGGTAGCGAAAGAACAGCGACGAAAGTGCTACAATCAGGTTTCTACTGGCCCTCATTATTTAAAGATGCTGCACGATTTGTAAAGGTTTGCAAAGAGTGCCAGTCAACGGGAAATATATGGCGGAGGAATGAAATGCCAATGGCAAGCTGGATCGAAGTGGAAATATTTGACGTATGGGGAATTGATTACATGGGGCTGTTTCCCCCATCCCAGGGGTATCAATACATACTAGTGGCAGTAGATTATGTATCGAAGTGGGTAGAGGCGGTAGCCACCCAAACATGCGATGCCAAGCCGGTTATCAAGCTTTTTGAGAAGACCATCTTTCCCCGTTTCGGTGTACCGCGCACCGTAATAAGCGACAGCAGGTCACACTTCGGAGAAAGGCAGTTCGAAGTGCTCCTACGTAAGTATGGAGTAAAACATAAGATCGCTACGCCCTACCACCCACAGACGTCGGGGCAGGTAGAGGTCTCAAACAGACAGATCAAGCAGATCTTAGAAAAGACTGTCAGCCGCACGCGGAAAGACTGGTCTATGAAACTTGACGACGCATTATGGGCCTACCGTACTGCTTACAAGACGCCCATTGGAACCACCCCCTACCGTCTTATATATGGAAAATCCTGCCATCTGCCTTTGGAACTAGAACACAAGGCCCTTTGGGCGATCAAGTTCCTAAATATGGACGTAGACAAAGCAGGAGAAAAGAGATTTTTGCAGCTTCAAGAGCTCGAAGAGCTGAGGATTCACGCCTACGAGAATGCAAAGATCTACAAGGAAAGAACAAAAATGTGGCATGATGCCCACCTTAGGAGAAAGGATGTGAGCGAAGGGGATAAGGTCTTGTTATTCAAGTCCTCCATCCGTCTTTTTCCTGGGAAATTACAGACAAGATGGTCGGGACCATTTTTTGTGTCAAAGATATACCCATCAGGAATGATGGAGCTCCGCGACAAGGATGACCCGACTAAGATCTTCAAGGTGAACGGGCACAGAGTGAAAAGGTTTTATGAAGACGAAGCTTTTGTCAGGAAAGCAGAGATTGACTTGCTGGATGTGGGTACAATCGAAGAGCCTGCACCGGTCGAGCTGGCGACGGAAACTTCAGCGCTCCTCGGGAGGCAGCCCGAGTCATAGATTAAGATGCATTTCTTTTCTTTGTAAAAATAAACATTATGGACTGTAATAAGGCCCGAGTCAGTGCATGCGCACGTGTGCTGACTCTTTTTGTTTTATGGGCCACAGCTGTGTTTTGCGGAGCATTGAGGAGTAATATCATCTGAGGTAGGAGATCCTTCTCTATACCAATGATGTTTTACCCTGCAATGGCCTTTTCCTTCACCCAGGTTTAGTTTTGGCCTTTTGACCGCCTGCTTTTCTACCGTGTCGACCAGCTGGGCGCAGAACCGCTTGTATCGGACAGCCTCGCCCCGGGCGTCGCAAGGGCAGCGGATGACCCTTGGACTGCCCGATGGGACTGTGTGTCTCGGGAATAGCATGACTAAAACGCTCGACACGCGCCATGTTTTGCACGTTTTACCCCCAGCTGGGTTCTCTATAAATAGCGTGGAGGTTTCTTCGTGTCGGGCTATCATTTTCTCCTTTTTGCCACCTAGAACGCATGCAGTGATCCTCCCTTTTGCTCGTGTGTCGGCCATCTTGCCTTCGCCCTGGTATCGGGCGATGCCTCCTGAGAGCAAAGGTATAGCCCGACACACCTTTTGCCCGACACGTTATCTCTCGCCCGACACAGGTTTTGTATCGTGTGAGGCGTATCGGCCGGCTTGTTGTTTTCTTACCGAACGACATGGCTTGTCGCCCGATAGGTTTGTAGACCGACACGTTTATCGGTCGATAACCCTATCACCCGACGCCAGTATCTCTTATCGAGCTGCTTATCAGGTTCGCATGACCTACAGATTCTCTATCGCCCGACATGCTTTCGCACGACGCGCCGGCCGGCAACGTTCTCCCCGATGTCGTTTCAGGCGACATACTTCTCATGGCGATGTCATGTTTTTGCTTCATGTGACCTCGTATCGCCCGATACACTTGTGTCGGGCGTCGAGTCATATCGCGCGACAACATCGTATCGTCCGATCCCTTATCGCCCAGTTTTAATAAGTATTTCTTTTCATCTTCCTTGCCTAACGGATGAATAAATTCTAAATTTAAATAACAGGTATGGCTCGTATGGAGCAAACCTCCGGCCGCGCCAACAAGCACGGCGGGGGAAACAGCAACCACAGTCGGGCAGAAACGGCAACAACAATGAAAGGGGAGATTTTTCTTGATTTGGTAGCTCTGATAAAGAGTCACCTAGTTATCAGCCTATCTTTCGCGTGGCTTGGGACCATCGCCAGAGACAGCATGAGTACAGCGACCAAGGCCTCCGAACAAGTTCGGGGTGTTCAGGTTCCGTCCTCTTAAGGGAGGAGGCCCACCCTGACTACACACTCCTGGGACTGAACTGGGACTGATAATCAGTCCTTTTGTTCATGTTCACAACAGAGATCTGGAGAAAGGGAGGGCCAGAAGTGAATTTTGAGGGTTACGCTCACACTCAACCGCTACACCGCCGAAGCGAACCCGCTAGACAACCTCCCAATGGCATGCTGCAACTTCGTAGGAGCCTTTTGCAGCACATCAGCAAGCTAACCCTCACTGGCTAAACTTTACCTCACTTTTGCTTTCTTCTCTACTTCTGGGACAGAGTAGGAAGTAAGTTTGGGGGGGGTATGCCAGTGAGGGAGGTATAAAAATTTTATCACTTCAAGCTTTCTACGATATTCATTCTCTTTTACCTGATGTGCTGTACGCATGCATGCCATATAAAAATTTACAAAAATCTTTCCTTTGCAAATTTCTGTCCCTATGCATATGTACAAAGTTGCTATAATAATAATAAAAACCTGTTGTGACTTCTTGCAAAGTTTACTTTCTATATATTTAACGAGTTACAAGTTCTGTCATATCTTTCTGATAATGCTATCTCAAACAAACAAAAGATTGTGCCTTGCCATCCAAAAATTTTCGAAAAATAATAATCTCGCAAACAGCTAAGAGACGAGTATGGAGAAGGAAAAAGCTGCCCAAACAGCAGATATCTCTTTTGTTTTCCCTTACCCAGCAAAAATCCCAAAAAGAGAAAGAAGCCTTATGAGCGTGAATAAAAGCATGAGAGTTGTGCCCAATAAAAGAAAAGAAAAAATATATATATACACACTTGTTTTCCAAAAGTACCCATCTTTAGGCATGGTAGATCCGGGGCAGTGGTACGTAGGATGTGAAATCACTGCTCTAAAGCCAATTGGCTTGGACTGCAGGGACCACTTGCCCGTTAACGGACCCTTACCTGGATGGACTGATGGGAAACAAGAAGAAAAACCCAAAAAGCCTTAGCCTACCCTATACACAACTTTCTGCCCCTAAAATAAAGCTGTTTGGTGTGGAAGCTAACTTCGGAATCATACACCAAAGTCTCGCTGAAGCTGTGGAGAAGAAAATTTTTACTTAAATAATAAGGCAAGTAGGGCAAGGTCTTTTGTTCGCATTAAGACAGCATTACCTCCAAGACATCGCAAATCTTGTGCTACCCTTTAGCCTTAAAGTTTTGCTGTGCAAGAAGAAGCAACACAAAGTTTAGTTTAAATATTGATTGAGGACAATCAAAAAGCTAAGTTTGGGGGAGTTGATAACACCATATTTTGTGACGTTTTTGCCCTTTATTATGTTATCAAAACTACCCTTTTCTGCTATTTTCCTCTATTTTATTAGCATTTTCGCAATAATTGGCCAAGCAACGCTCTTATTCCAATTTTTCCTATCTTCTACAGAGTTTTCCTCGTTTTTGTGCAATAAGGCCGATTCCGGCCCACAATAAGTCTAAGCCCGTCTCGACCTTCCTGACGCCCGATACAACCCAGCCCGACAGGGGCTGGGTGATACGAGAATGATCGGCTACCGTCTACCCGACAGTGAGCCAAAGCCGCATCGACGACCAAACTCGTCGGGCGACACAGCCACCCACCGGCAGGCGTGACGCCCGCCACGTGACCAATAGCCAGCACCTTGCGCCGAGAAATGCTTGTATCGGCCGTCCATCTCCATCGACCGGCGTACAAGAGAGCTACGTGGCGCTTCGAGCCCCATGTCTTCCCACCAACCAGCTGACTATAAATAGCAGCTACAGGGAGCCGAAAAGACGGCTCGCACGGCTCGCACAGGTCAGAACAGTTCGCATTCAGAGCTTGAGCGAGGAAACTCCGAGAGCACCCGTATCGTGCCCCAGTGTTCGTCTCGGGCGACACTAGGTGAGCTTCTCCTCATCCCGAGAGGGAGGGAACAGTTCACCTAGGACCGTCCCAGGCGACACTACGGGCCGATATCGGCCGACATCACTGCCCGACACAAGTGACCGACATCAATAATGCTTAGCTCTTAGCCCGACACGATATCAACCCGATACGCTTAGTCTATCGAACGTGCCGCCCGAGAGGGTGTGTCGTCCGACATGAGCGTATCGGCCAGAGCCCTTGACCGATGCAGTCGCCAGTCGGCGCGTGCCGCCCGAGAGGGTGTGTCGCCCGACACCTCTGTATCGGGCTAGGCCTCTGACCGATATCGGGCTAGGCCTCTGACCGATATCGGGCAGGAGAGCTACAACACCCTGTCGCCCTTCTACATCAAGGAGGCGACACCTATCTTTTAATTCTGTTATTTAATTCTTTGTTTATGCAATGTATTAAGACCTTTAAATGTTTATGGAAATGGAAAGATTCAATTACTTGTTGCTCTATGCTTGGTGTACAATGTTGGATGACTGCTCTGTTTAATATCCGAACCCTAGCTTGCATGATTTGGATCGCGTTTCGATTAGCTACCGAACCGTTTTCCCGTCGCAACAACTTTGAGAGTTGTATTGCGGCTCTAGCGTTTGGTCCGATTCTGGAGTACGAGAGTGCCTGGAACGGAGCTGTTTTCTATAACATTCCACTCTAACTGAAGCCCAGCAACCTCGAGAGGGGTGTTGATGTAGAGGTTAGAGGTACCCGCTCTGAGAGGAGGGGTGCAGGGTGTTACCGCTACCGCTTGTTTTACTACAGTCTTATCCTCCGAACCTTGTCTGAGCTCTAGTCTTTATCTTTCTGCTTCTGTTGCATGAAAACCCCTAACTGCTAAATGCCTAAAACCTTAAATCTCTCTTGTAGCTCCATTTGGAGATAGTTTTCTTGATTTAATCATGACAGCTTGTTGTTCCCCTTCGGGAACTTTAATATCTCTTTATACCCACCGGAGTGTAGAGTGTCGATTCAGAGTCGTCAACACGACCCACCTTGTCCCTGTGTTCGACCCCGTATGACTACTTTGACCCCGTAAACAAAGTTGCGGGGGCCTAGAAGGATTCGGGTTATAAATGTGAAGGCTCGACTACCTCAAATACGCCTCCAATTTTAGGACGCGCGATTTAGGCCGGTCAGGGGCTTCTGAGGGGTGAGTGATAGATATGGGATTTGTCCCTCCTAAGGGAGTTTGATGTCCATGGCCACTTGATGAGTAGGATTGAGAAAGGCATGGGCATGCATGTGTGAATCAATATGTGATATTGATGTCACACACATCTCACCCAATATGCTTTGAGATCAAGGAAATGGATGAACGTTGAAAGGATGACTATACCATGCCTTGAGTTCATTCAGGACATTAGTGAAAAAGGAATTATACATTCACTGTAACACCTTTCACAGATTGTAGGATTGAAAGTTGTTCTCAAACTTTCTATTTCACTTGGGTAGCACTGATGTGTGACTAGGCATCGCTCTTTGCTTGTGAAGTCATAAGTGTTATGGATTTTCACTGCCAACGTGAAATGGACCTGCAGGGTCACACACAAAGGATTTAACCTGGAAGAGGAGTTTTTCTACAAACGATGTTTAGATTGATTACTAAAAGAGTTTAGTAGTTCAATAAACACTCAATCAATTGATAGCTCAATATCATAGTGTTCAAGGTGTTGGATCGATTGATTAGAGTATCAGATTGATTGAAACAACAATTGACTGATTTTTTGCACAGTCTGCACTCCCAATCGATCGGCTCATGTGATGAACCGATCAGCTCAGGATAGGCTGAACCGATCGGTTCAAGTGGTTGAACCGATCGACTCAACTGGTCCAACCGAGCGAGTTGGGAAAGTCAAGTTGGCAAGAAATTTCTCTTCGCTTCACTTGTCCAAATTGATTGGAACAAGGATTGGTATTTAGATCAATTTGAAACAAAAGAGGAAAAGTCAACCGGGAACTAACCAAGGCAGTGAACCGATCATTTCAGAAGTGAACCGATCAGCTCAGGTGCCCCAACCGATCAGTTCAGGTGTGAACCGATCGGCTCAGGTCCCCAACCGATCGGTTCAGTTGGCACAGTTGGTTGTTTTATAGAAAATCTCAAACCCTTCCACTCCTGCTTTAATCCCGCATTGCCTGGGGTAGAGAACCATGTCCCATGACCCTCCTATATATAGGGGTATTGGGGGCTTCTCAAAGTACAACTCAGAATACCTATTGCTCTGCAAAGTTGTCGTTCTCTCTGGTTGTGGTAACCGAGAGAGCCCAAGAAAGTGCTACTCGATAAGGGAGGCACAACAAGGGAAAGACAACTACAGAAAGGCAACTAGTTGCAGGAGAGTGTGTCGGTGACTAGTACGCCGACAGAAGGGTGCGACTCCTTTTGATTCCTTGTGGGACAAGGAGATTGGAGTTCCAGGTGGTCTGTGTGGACTACTTCAGAGGCGGGAGACTTTTGCTGCTTGGAGGACAGCAGTCAATCCTGACAGTCCCGACGAGATCAGGAGCTGCACAGACACCGTCCAAGACCGGAGGTGAAGGCCGCGCAAGCCGCGAGGTAACGTCACTGAGCAAGCCTCGGGACAAGGTATATCTCTACAAACCATCCTTCCTATTGTATAGACGTTGACGTGATTCCTTTATTCTGGGTTTGGGAGAAGAAAAATTTTGTCTCCGCTGCCTTCTCTGTCTCCCCTAAAACCCAACACATGTCATTTGGGTTTACACTGAAATGGGGATAGATTATGAGGCCATATAGTTGAGGCTTGACGAGGATGTCAAGAGTCTAAGTGGGGGAGATTATAACGTCCTAACATTTGAAGTCTCAGATAAAATGAACTTAAAAAGAATGTTTAGACTACCTATATCACAAAGGTGCACCTCCTTTTCAGGGAGCCCATCACTAAAGAGCTCTTTTATTAAGCATGCTCAACTCAGAGTAGTAGTAGGATGGGTGACCAGTCGTGAAGTTTATCATACCTTGTCTATGAGTGAGGACAAAATGCACATTTAAGACTAGTGGCAGTCTGTGGAGCCACTCGTCATTCTTGAAACTCTACTAGAGCCTTGGGAAGTGGGCTTAGGTATTACATGATTTAATCACTCCATCCAACTAGCCACCTCAAATTCTAAGAAAACCATCTGTTCAAGATCATCATAGAAGATAGGAAGCATAAAAGAATAGAGGTAGAATCACTAGGTTGCTACAACACTCTAAACTACAATTTAGTCACTTTCATCTGAAGAAAGAAAAGCCAATGTGTTCATCAATAATCAAACACCCATCAAAGATTATCCTATTTGTAACGTCCCGAGATTTGAGGCCTCAGGTAGAAACATCTTTAAATGAATGATTAGACTACCCATATTACCAAGGTGCACCTCCTTTTCAGAGAGCCCGCCACTAAATAACTTTTTGGTTAAGTGTGCTCAGACTAGAGTAGTACTAGGAAGGATGACCAGTCGAGAAGTTGATCCCGTCTTGTGCATGAGTGAGGACAAAACATGCAGTTATGGCTTGGGGTGGTCTATGAGGCCATTCGTCATTCCTAAAATTCTACTATAGCCTTGGGCATCGGGTCCGAGTGTTTACAAATGGTATCAGAGTCAGTTTGCCTCTAGTATGTGAGGTCCACTTGGGCTTGTGGTATGCCAGTCTTTGAGCCGTGCGGTCCAAACATGTTGGAAAGTGATATCCTAGTTGATGGAGCCACCCTTTCACTGGCAGACATGGTCGGAATTTGGGTGTACATGGGCCATTTGGGTCTGCACTTAAATGGGGATAAATTATGAGATGATATAGTTGAATCTTTACGAGGACATCAAGAGTTTAAGTGGGGGAGATTGTAATATCGCAGGATTTGAATCCTCGGAATAGAAACCTTAAAAAGAATGATCGGACTACTCATATGACCAAGGTGTACCTTCTTTTTAGGCAGCCCATCACTATAGAACTTTGTAGTTAAGCATGCCCAACCTAGAGTAGTACTAGAATGAGTGATAGTCTACATGTTGATCTCGGCTTGCGTGTGAGTGAGGACAAAGCGCGTAGTTAAGTTTGTGATGGTCTGTGGGGCCAGTCGTCATTCCTGAAACTATACTAGAGACTTGGGTAGTGGGCCCAGGTGTTTACACTATCAGAACTGATCACATATTCAAGAGTTTATCGATCGTAGTTGTGAAAGAAACCAAAAAACATGTTAGCACACAAAAGGCATCATAAGGCAGAAGTCCATTCCTAGTCCCAAAGCGTAAAATAAGTTGCCTATATAATTTTGATCCAATGAAGCAAGCCAAGACAAAATACTTAACATGGGTACCCACAGTTAGAATAAACCTCACATGAGATATCCATTTCTCTACTCAAGAGACTCTCATGATACCAATCTACATCCTCCTTACAATCATACCACCTTCGTTATTCATCCTATGTAAGCCCTTATTCTGATCATGATCTTCCTTGAGGTCAACAATGAAACTTGAGGGGACCCTTTTCTCCAAAACTATTGTTAGAAAACCTAACAACAATCATGTTATAGTGTCTTCTATTATCATCTTTGTAGAAACTCCCCCTACAAAGTCCCAAATATGCCTTTGTTGAAGAGGTTTTCATTGACCGTTTGAATCCACCACCCAATGACAATTAGCCTCATCAATATCCTTTTGCAAAGAACAAGATGTAAGACCCGCCATTATTTCTCCAACAGAATGAGGTTGATAAGAATGTTATAGAGGATTACAATCCAATTTCATATAACATTCCACCAACCAAACATGGTTTAATCATGTGATATCACATGAAACTTCTCTCATTGCACCCAATAACCTACCTAACTTCTAAAGGAACTCCATCAAGCTTATGTATGTTCATTTTGTATTCACTATTTGCTCTAATAGGTAAGACTGGTTATTAACTACGTTTATATATGATTAACCAGGACTAACCAAACTTTTATAAGAATGTTTTTGTAAAGAGTGGGACCTGATAGAGGATCCAATACCTACTAAAATTTGAGTAATAAAACATCCACTCCAAACACACACAAAAGGTATGCTGGAATAGGTGTAAAATTTTCAAATCTCAAATGATGATATACAAAAGATTAAAGTATAGCAACAGAATATAAAACATAACTATATTCAATTTTATAAAAGTATGTCACCATATCCCATATTGGGTTTACATGGATAGTACATCATAAGGATCTAGTAGAGGGAAATTTAAACCATATCGAGTTTGTCTCTGAGCATCAACTCCTTAAGCTAGGTCCATCTCAGCATGTCATGTCTTCCACGTCCTACATCTGGGGTTGGAAGCATACCCCGACGAGAGGAGAAAAATAGATGACATCAGCATAAGGCTGGTATGTGCATACCAAATTGAGTATTGAGCAATGTAATGAAATAAAGGACGTCAAATAATCAAGACTTCCCAAAAGAAAAGGAAAGGACTACCTAACTGGGCATAAAATAAATTGAATTTCAAAAGATGATAAACAAGAGGAATACTTGTCATAAAAATAAAATAAAGGCTGTGCTACACAAGCACATACAAATTTTTGGGGCACAAAACCCATCAACATAATATCAACCTGCACACATGTGAGATAAAAATAGAACTAGAACAATATAACTAACAATGGCGGAGAAGTCTCACAAACTTGAAACCTAATAGAGAATGACGTATTGCCAGACTCCCAATATAAAAATTAAAATGGGCATCACCACCCAGGTATGGGGCACACAACCTCCATCCCAATAATAATACATGGTCACACAACCCAAAAATCAATGTACTTACACTACTCTAGGGCTACTGAATCACATAAGAAGCTTAATGTAGAGGCAAATAAAAAGTGTTATAATAAACAAGATTGTTGTCACATAAATGGACAAAATAAGCATCCACCACATAAGTGGCAAAATTAGGGTTTCTTCAAGAATAAAGCATAAGTTGGAGTCTAGAGAAAGTCCAACAAAATAGGATGATAATAACATCAGAACCAAGTAGAATATTTCACATGGAATAAATTCTCAAAAGAGAGATATTGTGTGGGTTATCAAAAGAGTGATAATTTAGGATGACTGCTCAATATAGAATAATTGGGGATGTAAACATACTTAATTTGAGTGTTAAGTCAGAGATCAAGAGGAAGAGAAAGAGGAAAAAGAAGATGCCATCTTGCTGTAACAACGTGTTGTTGTCACAATCTTGTGACAAAATCATAAGAGAGGGGTCGAGGAAGCAATCCAAGTTATTCGTTGTGTGCATGTACATAGTCAATACGATGTGTTTATATAAGTAGAAGAGAAAAGTTGTGGTCCAACTTTTTTCATAATTTAATTACATAATGTGTTAAAAAAAACTCATATTTACTTGGTTTGACCATTCAAACAACTTTTTGATAAAGGTATATGTTCCACAATATAATTAATTTTTTACATGAAAATGTATTTTTTTAAACAAAACTTCTTCACCGCAATAAAAGTCTTATATCTTTTAACATAATTCATTGGTGTAATCAATATATCAACACTCAATATCATCTTTGTACATTATGTCTGCCACCAACCTACTACTAAATTAAATTGACACCTTTAAAACAACATTATACACCTCAATACTTTCTTTTTCAAAATATTGTAACCTCGAAAATCCATAACTTCCAATGTTATGAAAATCTAACCAGATGTTCTTTATTATATAAAAACTTCTATGTCTCTCTCTCTATTTAATAAAGAGAGAAAATGGAAATAATTTGAGGTCTACATAATTCTCCTAACAAAATATATGTATAAAGTCATAATTGTCATTAAGATTCACTAGACCATCAAAACATCATTCTGATTTCCAAAATAAATTTTTTGTCTACCAAATTTACACTTATCATTAAATAAAATAACACAATGCTTCACTAAGACTTTATTTTCTCGTGAAAATTTTAATACGTATTTCAAATCACATCATCCATTAATCATGATTACAAACACTATTTATAAACCATATTTCCTAAACAATGAATCCATAATTTCTCCAAAATTTATTGAAAATCACAATTGTAATCAAAAGTCCCCGTTTAAAATTTCACCTTATTTAGACAAATAAATTCCATGATATGAAAGTTTTACTGTTTCATCAAAATAATGTAAATGATTTGAACCATTAAATTTAGTTCGACTATAGTTCTTGTATATTTTTTTTACAACAATCAAACAAGCTCTGATTGGTCTGAAATCTAATATCACACTTCAATACTAGCATAGCAACTCTTCCACTAATTTTCATTGAAAAATAAATTCTTTAGTTATCTAACTAAAATATCTCCAAAATTTATTATTTTTGGTGCATATGAATTTTATAATTATTCAAACGATCTCCAAAAATTTCAAATCCCTAACAATAGATCTAATAAATGATTATAAGCTTCATGGAAATTTCCGGGATCATTTGGATGCACCAAAATCTCAAAGTTATATATATGAAATTATAAAACATTGAAAATCAAAATTGTCACACCTAAACATGAGGAACATGATTATATAATTAATTTTCCCTTTTGGAGTTATTTATCATATTATTTAATATTTCAGACTTAAAATTACATTCTCTCTCCTAAATTACACTAGAGTATTTAAGATTGTCCAAATTAGATGAAAATTTACACATATGCAAACTTGATATGTGGATTTTGAATTTGAGGTTTATTTTCTCTTTTTGAGATTTTTAGTAATTTATTTAATACTTTTAGCTCTTATCCTATTTTTCAAATAGAATTAAGATGGTTATTATTACGCAGATAATGTGAAACTTGGTCCCAAGGCAATAGGCATCCAAGGAACATGTTTTCACTATTATATTTTACTTTTGAAATATCTTCTTTTGAGTTATGGCGCCATTAGGAATTTTGACACATTAACATTATATTTATCAAAACATTATATCAACACTTACTTAATTAAATCCTATTAATGTCACATTGGTACAAAAAGACTTGTATATATTTCTTATGAATGAAAATTCATCTTTGACACAATGAACATCTTTAGTTTATTTATTCCACTTTAATTAAATTATATGACAATATTAATATGAAATTACCAATTGTTACACCAAAGAATGTTATTCATTTTTATTTAGCCATGAGGTTAGTAAAGAAAATATATATAATATATTTCATGATTTTATTTACATGTTTCCACATAATTAAATTATTATATAAATGTGTTCTAAATAGTAAACCTTGTTTGGTTCCATCTAAATAACAAACCTAATTAGCTTTCTAATCATGAGATAGGGTAGGATTCTAAGTTCTAGTTTGTTAGAATATTCCTCCCCTTAAAAGGATTTCGTCCTCGAAATCTAATCATCCTTGTATCATCAATCACCTATACTCCACTCCTTAAAAAGGTTTGACCTAATAAGTCAAGCTAAACAACATCAAGGTATTATGGTCATGTAACCATCTTTCAATTGTGATTTTTTTTTCTTTTAGGTCTTTATGTTGTTCAAGCATCCAACTAACCACTCAAAACCACTTAGGGTTGAATTTTACGTCCTTATGTAGTTAGCCTTACATCCTAAGGTTCTCATGAACATGCAAAAGTCATAGGGTACAGTGGGTAGGTTTTTTTTAACTAAACCTTTATCACAAGACATATCTTCCTAGTTATCACTCCAAACATTAGAACTAGGGTTTGGGATATCCTTTCCAACTAATTCTAGGATATCTTGTAACACTCGGGCCCACTTCCCTAGGCTCTAGTAGAGTTTCAGAAATGACGACTGGCCCCACAGACCACCACTAGCCATAACTGCGCACTTTTTCCTCACTCACGAGCAAGTCAGGGTCAACTTCCCGACTGGTCACCCATCCTAGTACTACTCCAAGCTGAGCACGCTTAACTATGGAGTTCTTTAGTGATGGACTCCCGGAAAAGGAGGTGCACCTTGGTGATATGGGTAGTCCAAGTATTCCTTTTAAGATCATGTTATCCGAGGCCTCAAATCCTGGGATGTTACAATCTCCCCCACTTAGACTCTTGACGTCCTCGTCAAGGCTAAACTATATGGCCTCATAATCTGACCCCATTTCAGTGCAGACCCACAATGGCCTATGGACACCCAGCTCCCGATCATGGAATACCAGTGTAGGGGTGGCTACGTCAACCATGGACATCCCTTTCCTACCTTCCTGGACCGCACGACTCAAGACTGGCATGTCACATGCCCATGGGAGCCCCACCTACTAGAGGGGTTATGGCCCTGATACCATTTGTAATGCCCGGGCCCACTGCCCTAGGCTCTAGTAGAGTTTTAGAAATGACGACTGGCCCCACAGACCACCACTAGCCATAACTGCGTACTTTTTCCTCACTCACGCGCAAGCCGGGGTCAACTTCCCGACTGGTCACCCATCCTAGTACTACTCCAAGCTGAGTACGCTTAACTATGAAGTTCTTTAGTGATGGGCTCCCGGAAAAAGAGGTGCACCTTGGTGATATGGGTAGTCCAATCATTCCTTTTAAGATCATGTTATCCGAGGCCTCAAATCTTGGGATGTTACATATCTCCACTGAAACTTCACATATCTCTTCATTGTGACTTAGTCCAAGAAAACTGCGATAAATTCTAGTTTTTGTACATATAATAGTATAATGGAAATAATTTTCACCAGAAGAAACCTAACAGTGTAAAACAAAAATGGTACCAATATCAACTGTGTGAACCAAGTCACAATTTTGTATTTAAAATGTCTTTATCCAACCGCTTTCACATCCTCATAACATATCTCCATCCTAAAGTTACATCTTAACATCCATAGGGATATATCACCATCAACATATATTGTCGGGTAAGAGCACCTATTTTCTTATCATGTTAGGGTTTACTAATCATGATTCTTATGTGTACCTCATATAATTCTAAATCGACCCTTTCACCATCTCCTAAATATCATAGGCCAATTCTAGGGTAAACATCTCACTTAGAGGGTAGGGCAAGGGTTCTAATTAGGGAAACAAAATTGAAATAGTCAGGTTTCGTACACTATGGGCTCTGATACCATTCTATAAAGAGTCAAACCTGATAGGGGATTGAATCCCTACTAAAATTTGAGGAATAAAACTTCCACTCCAAACACACACAAAAGATATGTTGGAATAGGTGTAAAATTTTCAAACCTCAAATGATGGTATACAAAAGACCAAAATATAGTAGCAGAATATAAAACATGACTATATTCAATTTTACAAAAGTACATTATCATATCCCATATTGGCTTTGCATGCATATTTACATCATAAGGATCTAGTAGAGGGAAATCTAAATCATATCAGGTTTTTCTCCAAGCATCAAATTATTAAGCTAGGTCCATATCAGCATGCCATGTCCTCCATGTCCTACACCTGGGGTTGGAAGCATACCCTAGCAAGAGGAGAAAAATAGATGGCATCAGCATAAGGCTAGTATGTGCCTACGAAATTAAATATTGAGCAACGTAATTAAATAAAGGACGTTAAATAAGCAAGGCTTCCCAAAAGAAAAGAAAAAGGACTACCCAATTGTGCATAAAAGAAATTGAATTTCAAAAGATGATAAACAAGAGGAATACTTACCATAAAATAAAATAAAGGTTGTGCTACACAAGTACATACACATTTTTGGGGCACAAAACCCATCAACATTATATCAACTTGCATGCATGTGAGATAAACATAGAACTAGAACAATATAAATAATAATGGCATCCAAGTCTCACTTTACCAAAAAAGAAGGGGGCCTTGGTATTAGGAAGGTTTCTGAAGTATCCCATGCTTGCTTGTTGTTAAATGTATTGGGATGTTGCTAGTAAAAAGTATTCCCTTTGGGACAAGTGAGTCAATGAAAGGTATTTATCTAAAGGTTCTTTCTGGTTGATTAAAAGTAACTAATGTATGTTTTGGATGTTTTCTAAAGTCCTTGATTGTAGGTCAGATTTACTTACTTATATCAGTTTTCATATTGGTAATGGTGCTGAAACTTTTCTTTGGCTTGATCCCTGGACCTCTAATAAGAAGTTTTGGTGGGATCATGTTGGTAAATATACAATTCTTAAGCTTGGGCTCCCTCTCAATTGCAAAACTAAGGATGTTTTAACGAATGGTAAATGGATGATCCCTGATAATAGGAATAATAAGAAGCTCTCAGATTCCTGAGAGAAGGTTCATATTAAAGATGAAGGGGTTGGTTCTAATTTATTGCTTTCTAGTGCTAAGAAATCTCTAGGTTTGAAAGTTGCTTGGGACTCCATTATATCTACTAGCTCTGCCTCATATAATTATTTTTGGATTTGAAAGGGTAAATCCCTTGTAGATTTTAGTTGAGTATGTGGAAGGTGGCCCATGATAGACTCCCAACTTTTGATTATAGTAGGAGAAGAGGTTTTTTGGGACCTTCAAGATGCTTTCTTTGCAAAAAGGAGTGTGAATCCACTAAACATATTATGTTTAAGTGTTCTTATACGAAGAAAGTTTTGGATTTTCTTGTCTCTTCTACTGAGTTCCAGATCTTGTATTCAAAGTGGCACGAAATTATCTATCTGCAGAAGAATGAATGTAAATTCTAAGTGATGGGTGCTATGTATAATATCTGGTTGCAAAGGAATTATATGGTACATGAGAATAGGGAAGTTCCTGCTGATTCCTTAAGTAAAAAGCTTCTACAGGATTTCAAAAGTCTTTGGTGAATTATCATGTCCTTGTGGAGTTGAGCTTTATCTTGTTTAGCTGGGAACTTTTGGTGTTTCCAAGATTTTTTGCAATTATGAAGTGTGAATTTCACTATATTTTTCCCTATTCAAGTGTTCTTATACGAATAAAGTTTGGATTTTCTTATGTTTTCTATTGAGATCCAATTCTTGTTTCAATATGGCACGATCTTTTTGGTTTGCTGAAGAATGAGTGTAATTTCTTGGGGATGGGAGCTTTGTTTGTTTTGATCTGCTATGTGAAGGTAGATTGGGTGGTTTTTTAGTTGGCCATTTCTGTCTTTGGAGTTCTTTCTGTTTGGTCATCTGAAGATCCTTTCTGGTCTAGAGGCTGTACTTTGCTCAGATTGCTAGCTGCTCTTTTCTGCTTCTCTTAAAAAGATTTCTAAAAATAGTTATTCATGTTTTTATGAAGATTTTTTGCATCAGTGCTTTTGTGAAGACCCTTTCATGGATGAGGGACTTTATAGCTATTATGTTCTGTTGTTGTATATGATGGGGGTTTTTTTCTCCTCTTTTGATAGTGATTTTGAAGCTTCCAGCTATATTTTTTCTTTTGATGTCTTTAGTCATATATACATTCTGGGTATGCGCGCCTTACTCTCATATCTCTTTTTCCATTTTCATTTCTATACTTGTACAAATACTCTTTCAAAAAGAAAAAAAGGAAAAGGAGTTTTGGTGACAAAAAAAAGATTAAAATTATATACTTCTAGACTCCCGATATAAAAATAAAAATGTGCATCACCACCCAGGTATGGAGCACACAACCTCCATCCAAATATAATATATGGGCACACAACCCAAAAACCAATGTATGTACACTACTATAGGGCTATTGAATCACATAACATGCTTAATGTAGAGGCAAGTAAAAAGTATAGTCAGAATAAATAAGATTTCCATCACATAAATGGACAAAATAAGCATCCACCACATAAGTGAAAAAATTAGGATTTCTTCAAGAATAAAGCACAAGTTGGAGTCAAAAGAAAGTCCAACAAAATAGGATGATCATAATATCACAATCAAGTATAATATTTCACATGGAATAAATTCCCAAAAGATAGATATTGTGTGGGCTATCAAAAGAGTGATAATTTAAGATGATTGCTGAATATAGAATAATTGGGTATGCAAACATACTTTGACTTGAGTGTTAAGTCAGATATCAAGAGGAAGAGGAAAAAGAAGAAGAAGAAGATGCCATCATGTTTCAACAACGCATTGTCGTCATAATCTTGGGATAAGTCACAAGAGAGGGGTCGGGGAATCCATCCAAGTTGTTTGTTGTGTGAATGGACATAGTCAATAAAGTGTGTTTATATAAGTAGAGGAGAAAATTGTGGTCCAACTTCCTTTATAATTTGATTTCACATTGTGTTGAAAAAAACATATTTTCTTGGTTTGACCATTTGGTCAAGACATATGTTCCATAATGTAATTAATTCTTTACATGAAAATGTATTTTTTTGAAACAAAACTTCTCCACCACAATAAAAGTCTTATATCTCCTAACATAATTCCTTGGTGTAATTAATATATTAATATTCAATATCATCTTTGTACATTATGTCTGCCACCAACCTACTACTAAATTAAATTGACGCCTTTAAAACAACATTATACACCTAAATACTTTCTTTTTCAAAATATTGTAGCCTTAAAAACCCCGTAACTTCCAACGTTATGAAATACTAACCAATCTTCTTTATTATGTAAAACTTCTATGTATCTCCCTCTATTTAATAAAGAGAGAAAATGGAAAGATTTGGAGGTCTACATAATTATCCTAAAAAATATATTTAAAAATTCATAATTGTCATTAAGATTCACCAGACCATTAAAACATCATTTTGATTTCCAAAATAAATTGTTGTCTACCAAATTCCCACTCATCCTTAAATGAAATAACATAATGCTTCACTAAGACATTATTTTCTCATGAAAATTGTAAAACATAATTTAAATCACATCATCCATTAATCACGATTTTAAACACTATTTGTAAACCATATCTCCAAAATGGTGAATCCATAATTTCTCTAAAATTTATCAAGAATCACAATTATAATCAAAAGTCTCTGTTTAAAATTTCAGCTTATTTGGACAAAGAAATTCCATAATATTAAAGTTTTACTATTTTACCAAAATAATGTAAATGATTTGAACCATTAAATTTTGTTTGACTATAGTTCTTGTATAATTTTTTTGAACCATCAAACAAATTTTGATTGGTCTAAAATTTACACTTCAATACTAGTGTAGCAACTCTTCCACTAATTTTTATCGAGAAATAATTTCATTTAGTCATCTAACTAAAATATATCCAAAAATTATTATTTTTGGCACATATGAGTTTTATAATTATTTAAACCATCTCCAAAAATTCTGAATTCCTAACAATTGATCTATTAAATGATTATAATATTTATGGCAAATTCCGGGATCATCTGGATACACCAAAATCTCAACGTTATATATATCAAATTATAAAATATCAAAAATCAAATTTGTCACACTTAAACATGAGGAACACAATTCTATAATTATTTTCCATTTTGGAGTTATTTAAAGTGTTATTTAATATTTTAGGCTTAAAATTACATTCTCTCTCCTAAATTACACTAGTGTATTTAAGATTGTCCAAGTTAGATGAAAATTTACACATAGTCTAAACTTGGTATGTGGATTTCAAATCTGAGTTTTATTTTCTCTTTTTGGGACTTTTAGTAATTTATTTAATACTTTTGACTCTTATCCCATTTTCTTTTCCAAATAGAATTAAGATAGTTATTATCATGCCGATAATATGAAACTTGGCTCCCAAGGCAATAGGCACCCAAGGAACATGTTTGCACTATTATATTTTACTTTTGAAAATGTCTTTTTGTGCATTATGGAACCATTAGGCATTTTGACACATTATCATTATATTTATCAAAATATTATATCAACACTTACTTAATTAAGTCTTGTTAATGTCACATTGTTACAAAAAAGACTTGTATATATTTACTATGATTGCAAATTCACCTTTCACACAATGAACATTTTTAGTTTGCTTATTCCAGTTTAATTAAATTATATGACAATATTAATATAAAATTACCAATTGCTACACCAAAGCATTTTATTCATTTTTTATTTAGTTATCATGTTAGTATAGAAAATAGATGTAATATATTTCATGATTTCATTTACACGTTGCCACATACTTAAATTATTATGTAAATGCGTTCTAAATTTTAATCCTTGTTTGGTACCATCTAAAGAACAAACCGTATCAGATTTATAATCATGGGATAGGGTAGGATTCTAAGTTCGGGTTCGTTATACTTTTTCATTATACAAAGAGAGAATAGTCACTATCTGGTGTCACTTAATTTTCTATTGCTTGCACCACAACCTAGGAACTCGACTCAAATTGATCCTTGAGATGTCAAATTCATGTGCTAGATTTAACTTTGCAAATACTCAATAATCCATTTGTATTCACAATGTACTCACATGTTGAAGTCTGTACAAATCCAATTGTTTCCCATTCATGTTCATCCTTAAATGTGGAGTCTTAATCATTTGTTTGGAACCCCTATTTGTATATTTATTTACAAACTTCCAAAAAAGAAACCCAATTAAGTATATATTTTCAGTTTTTATCTGATGATTCCGATCAAGATTCTATTATTGATTTTAATGCATCCACCATTTGTAGCAAGGAAAGGCATTGTTCTTTGTGTATTACCTCCTAAACTATTACATATTGTCCATTCATTTTCCATGTTATTTAAATTGCAAGACCTAAATTTGTAGAACTAGATGGTGGCCAACTTTATTATGTTCATAATATATAACTTATTCCTAACATTTCAATGTTTTTAGCCACGCTCACAATGTGTATATTAATTTTGTACTCTATCAAATAAGAAGTATAAATCATTTACCCTATCCCCTTCTTTACCTCTTATATCAGAAAGGATCTTATCATACAAAACAAACCACAGAAAAGTTTAAGCCTTTTTCCCTTTCTATTGCAAAATAAAATCTACAACTTGTAGGAGGTTATTGAGTCAGCTTATATTTGACAAAAAGTTTCTAGACACTTATATTTTCTAAACTCCATTCCACTTTATGTAGCAATGCCTGTGATTTTCAAACAAATGTTACCCTCGAGGCTTTATTTAAACAAGTCCAAGTGATATCTCATAATCATTAATGAATACATTGATGGTGAATATTATATATTCTTCTCATATGTTTCTTTTTCATGCATCCTTGAATTTATAATTGCAAGTCTCCAAGTATTCATATAGATATTGGCATTTTTTGCTAATCAAGTTTTCCATTTATGTCCTTGTTTGTAAGGACTTCTGTTGCAAATAGATCTTTAGTATGACCAACATGTTATTTATTAATATCTCTTTTAAGTGGGTATTATTAGTCACCACTTACCAGTTGCTTCTATATACCACATGTACTATAAAATAAAAATCATGTACCTAATACTTGTTCTTAAGATTAACTTTCCAACCCATATTCTCATAAAATGTCTCGTTTGGTTTAGAAGATGACCTTTTATCAAGTCCCCATTTATCTTATAGAAGAACATTTAATTAAAAATACATCAAATTTTGTTTCCTTTGTGCAAAATATATTCATCGGTTTTACTACTCAGCAAATAGGGAGTAATGTCATTTTCTTGGAATAATAATATGACACCCATCCTAGATAAGCTTTATGTGTGAGATAACTTTTTCTCTGTAACATCCTCATTTTTGGTACTTACATATAATTTCTTAAGTACATAATATTCATGGGCATCACTACATAAACGATCAATTTGCCTAATTTTGATTACTAAAATAAAACTGATAAATTTTCCATTAAGATATAACATATTAATAAGTTAATACTCAAAATTTCAGAGTTTAATGTTTTTAAGATAATTAGTTATGTAATATTTAAGTTTAATTGTGTGTTAATCATATTAATTATTCCAGTAATCTAAATGGAAAAGTAATCATTATGATTATCTACAATCACATGTGAAATTTTTTTGAGTTTGTTTAGGATTGATTTGATTAGCCAAATGATTTTCACACGATAGTGGCAAAGAAATCGTTTGTTTCCTATTTTCTCAGATTTTTCAGATTTTCTTTTGAATCAGCTAAAATGAGGGTCGTCGAATGCCGACATGTGATGTCACCCACCCAATCCTAGCCATCACCCTCTTTCTTCATCCTTGGTTGTTTAGAACTAGGACTCCTGCTATCCCTCAATTGTGATTATCTCGTGATACACTGGATTGTTTTTGAAACAGTTTCCACCGCTGGCTTCGTGAGATAGACGCACACCTATTAAACCCTTACTTAAACCATAGAATTGACAATTTTAGAAATGTTCCACTATTGCAGTCATCTTCATGTGCCACCTCCATCCTCCATCATCGTGTAGCCTCCCTTCAATTACCCATTCCTACACAATCACCTAGATCCTTGAAGTCGATCAACGTCTTCCTTTTGGGATGCGAGAACCGAAAGTGGACTACCCATGAGATCTCGCGATGGTCACATATGAAGCTTGCCGTCTAGAAACTCCAGGCATGTGCAACCTTGCAAGGAGTGATGAGATATCCCTCAGAGTCTTCTACATCTTCCTCAAATGTGTCTGACTCATTACAAGAGGTACCTCGCCTGAACCCAACCCCTCTGTTCCTGTCATATTTTGCTCGGACTTTGTGAACGTTATTTCCTTTCTTCTCTGTGATGGTGTGCAACCTCTTTGTTGACTTCAATTTCGTCTGGTGATTATGTTCAGTTTTTCGAACGGGCATGTGACCCCTTTCTTCCTCCTCACCTTGCCTCGACCTTGCTTGATCTTTGGTCTCCCTTGTTTTCTTTTGTGTCACAATGAACTAGAGTCACCACCCCGAACACCATTTGACCCCGCAAAAGGGACCATCCGGTCTAGTTCTACCTGATGAGTGCACTCCTTGCCTCAGTTCTTCTTGAGCATGCTTCTGCTTTGAGATTGTGTTTAAGGTCTCAAGCACATGGAGGCATCGTTTATCTACTCAAGCAGTCTGCTTGAGAAAGATTTCAAATGCTGAATGGCTAATGATACCCTATCATGCCCATAGTAGAGAAATGATCTAGAGGGGCACATCAGTGATCTCTCTGCATCCACACAAAATTTTATAAAATTGTATCATGGGTTTTTCTCACCTCTGATTGGTTGATTATAACTTAGTGTTCAATAAATCATAGGAATTACTGCAAGCCTCAAATGAAGATAATCCTAATATTAATTTTGATCAATTTTCTGAGATCTAGATGATGGGCTAGGACTCAGAGCCTTCTTTGACTCCAGATTTCCATGTTTTAGCCAAAACCCATGAAACCCTAAAAACTAAAATAAGTATAGTTATTAATGAATGATTATTTGATGAACATGGTAATTGTGGTTTGACCAACCCAAGAAATTGACTAGGGTTTATTCAACCTAAGAAGAGCAATTAGATTTCATTCAAAAGAGGTATGTGGTTCATCCCAATAAGTGTTCATATTATGAAGCTCAATATATTTACATGTTTCATATAAGGCATTATGATTTATGTTTTCTAAAATTTTAAGATATGAAGTAAGATATGGAATTAAAGTTTTTCATACCTTCATGATGGTATTTTTCACATATACCCAATATCTAAAGTAGAGATATCTTATATTTCCATGATTATGTGATAGAATCATGTACTTAAGAATTTCAATTAGAAACATGGTATTAAGATTTCTTGGATAGATTAATATCTATGAATGAAGTGTTATTTATATTTATTAGAATGATTAAGATCTAAGAGTTAAGTACATGATAAGATTATAAGAGTCAAATACACTAAGTTATGATTAAGTATGCAAGATAAGATTTTATAAGATTCATGTTTTAAGATTTAAGATTTAAGCTCATATGAATACACTGAGGTCCATGTTAAGATTGGATAAAATGAGACTTTTAAGATATTAAGTTATCTTGTCTAAATTGTATTTTAGTTATTTAATAATTAAGTTACTTTTATATACTTAGTATCCCTATGTTCATTTCATATTATTTTTCTTAAACCTTTAGACTCAGGTGTCATATACCTGATATCGGAATTTAATTAAGTGATCCAATCCAGTTATAACTTCAAATTAAGATTTATCATATAATAAGATTTTTTAGCTTTCAGATTTTGAGTTAGATTCAGTTAATATTAAAAAAATAGAGAAACAATGTCAATAATATATTAAGGTTCAGAGATAAAAATTTAAGAGTAGATTCAGAGATAATAGATTAAGATTCAGAGATAAGAAATCAAGAATTGAGATAGAAAATGACATCAGAACATTAATTATATACATTATAGGATAAGTCCTCACTAGA
Organism: Alisma plantago-aquatica; assembly: GCA_963693085.1. Classification (NCBI taxonomy): domain Eukaryota; kingdom Viridiplantae; phylum Streptophyta; class Magnoliopsida; order Alismatales; family Alismataceae; genus Alisma; species Alisma plantago-aquatica. Next base: position 85,294,639 of record OY856414.1, on the reverse strand, counting down.
GAGTGCATGTACGATTCAGAGGGCGCACTGCGCCAGACAGTGCTGGTGTCACAGAGGACACGTTGTGCCAATAGAAGATGTGTTGCACCATAGAGACACATATATATATATCTTTATTTATATATTTCAATATTTATATATATTAATATTGAAAATATTGAAAAATGGAATAATATCCCATTTTGGAGTGAAATGAAACTATTAACGCACATATGTTCATATAAAAACTATTTCTATATATTTCTTACACATTTGACACTGGGAGGACAATTTAGTATCAATAGAGGACATATTATATCAATAGAGGGGGCGTTGCACCATATAGGACACTTCGATGTCAACAGAGTGCATGTTATGCCAATAGAGGGTGTGTTGCACAATAGAGGACACTTCAGTGTAATAGAAGAAGACTTGTCATATAATGGTAGACATAATAAGATAAAAGTTGTACATAAAAGATACCTTAATTTAGAGCATATACATAATCTCATTTATAAGTATGATTAAAGAGATGAAAATAAAAGAGACATGACTCATGCCCTTTGTGCAAGTCATGTGGCCCGGGCACATGAGTGCAGGCCGATTCAGATACATAACCCAGGCCCATATTGCAGGATATGTGATCAATGCACCTTCATGCATGTCATGAGACCTAGGTACCAGAGTACATGTCTCTAGAGAAAGATTAGTAAAAAAATAAGATCTAAGTTAAAGATATAAGAGAAAATTATGTTTTAGATATCATACAAATTTTAATGTTATTTTCTAGGTACTAGGGTACAGGTCTCTAGAGAAAGATCAGTAAAAAAAAAAGAGCTAAGTTAAAGAAATAAGAGAAAATTATGTTTTAGATTTTATATAGAGTTTCATGCTATTTTCATGCTTATAATGATCAAGAATATTTTGTAGCATCTTATTTCTTCAGTAGTGTATATACTAGAGTACTCATGCCACTTCGCTAACAATCATTTTTCTAATGCATGGCTGGGGATGAAATGTCCACATGTGAGGAGTAGGAGCATAGTAGGTCCCAAATACTCAAGCACAAGGATAGAGCAAGATAAGATCTTGTGGGGTGTCAACTATAAGGTGATCCTCAAGTTTATAGACTCAACTATGTGTTTTAATGCTTAGAACTTTAGCGTAGAGACTCAAGATACTAAATGAGTTTTTCATGTGAAATTATTTATGTTCCTTTTGTAATAACAATCATGAGAATGTTTGAATACTTCAATTTGTGTGATTGATTATATTGTTGATATGAATGCCCGTTTTATGTAATGCCCCCTTGAGTGCACGAGTTATGGATAACTCAGTGTTGCTTCCTCTATGTGCATGTGTGTGCTTAGGGAGGGTGTTACATTGTCCCATATACTTATCTCCAATAAGATCAAATAAGATCAATGACAAGCAAAATATAAAATATTGTAATCATTTTAAAAACACAAATTAACTTTTTGCAACGGTGACACTTTGATTATATGACATTTGAAACTAAGAAACACTTTGGCATCATTAAGACTATAATGAGAATTAGTGATTTAATAAGATTTTCAAATTCATCTAACAAAGATAAGATCAAAAGATAATCTAACTATGTTGTCATAGTATATGTACAACATGATGTATCTTATGCATCATAAATAGTTTGTGATGTTACAAATATATCATTACATGAGTTTACTCACAAATATCCCTCCCAAGACCTAATGTGCTGATGTGAATATTATTGCACTACAAATTCACTAGGAATAAAATATCTAGAATTTTACCAAAACAAACATGTAATAACGCCACCCATAAGTGGGCAATTCTCATAATAGTATAGTTGAGGATCTAATCCCAAAGGACAACTTTTATTAAGAATCTTCTAGTTAGTATCCAGTTAACTAAGACTAATATTTAAAGCCAAGATATTTATTGAGTTGATTCAAGATTATTGCAAGAGAGGTAAAATTTGGAATAAAATTGAGTTTAGATTAACGATAAAAAAAACTAGGGTGGAATTGGGTTTTTCCGCCACTACCTGAATCTACACATTCATTCAAATATAAAGTCATATTATGATCTAATTGGAGTTATGTAAGTTTCCCCTTTTGGTGTTAGAAACTTGCATAAGAGGATATCACTGTAAGATTGATGTCTCAATGCTTGCATATCATTTATTTGCTACTCTGGAGACTTCTCAATAGAATTTCTTATTAGAGCATCAACTAAAACCAATGAATATCCAAATCTTAATGATTGAAGTTCTCATAGTCTAAGATTACTATAAATCATGTAGAGTGGGTGATCAATCCACAAAATATGTGTTAAACGGTTAATAATGAATTAAATGAGTTCACACAAACATTTGAACAAGAATGAAATTGCAACAAACAAGTAGCAAGGTTAGTCCCCATACCCAAGTGAATGGACTACTCCCTCAACATGGCAAGATCAATATCATTGGTAGAGGTAGAGGACACAATCATGATCATGGTTGTAGAAAAGTACCTTGGAGTGGTGTGTGATGGAAAACTTCTTTCCTCCTCTCTCTATTCCATGTATTAACCATGACTTTCAGTTGAAGTATGTAGATCGACAACAAATCGATGAAGAAGTCGATCGCCCTGGAGAGGGAGGTCGATGGCTCTTTTGAGTTTTTGAAGGAAAGGGTCAATCGATCACTACTATAGACTTGGAGGTGGATGGCTCTTTTGGTGAAGAGGTTGATAGCTCCAAGCAACAACAGTATGATCAATCGATCTGGACTTAAGAGGTTAAATACTCTCACTAGGGAGGTCTATCACTCTAGATATGACAAGATCGATCAATCTAGATATGACTTGGAGTTGCAGAACTTTCTCCCCTTGAGCAGTGTGAAGTCTGAGAGATATTTTTTGTAGTTGTACAATAGGTAAATATAGATCTCTGCACCTAGGTTTTAGTGGCATGGATTTACACCACATGGATGGTTGAGATTGATTGCTTTGTGGCTAAGCAAACTAGATAGAAGTTTTATAGGGTATAAAAATGGTTGATAAGGTGGACCCTCCTGAATTCTCAATTGATTAGATATTGAGATCTGATTGTGGATCTAGAGTGTCAACCAAATTAGCTCGATGGTGTGGAACTTGATCTTTGGTCATCGATCTATTGGGTCATTGATCTTGTAGGTTGATGGGGTGATCAATTATTGAGGTTGATGGTCATATTGGGAGGTTTTGGTGAAGGTTGATCAATATGGTCATCAATTGAATGTTGCTTGATATAAAGACACCAATTTTTGAGGTTGATCAACAAGTCAACTTGGGAGGTCGATGGACTTCAAAATCATGGTATTGAACACAATTTATTGTCAAAGATGCCTTCTAAAAGTGCTCAAAATCTGTTTTGATTTGGGGTGTTGCCCCACACCCCATGAGAGGCCTCCTCCTCTTGACTCCCACTCGTGAAGGCTTCTTGCTACAAAGTGGTAAAACTTAAAACCTGCAAGAGGAGTCAAGAAAAGTATCAAATTCCTTCGAATTAGCAAGACCATCTGAGTAGACCAAAACAAAGTTATTTCTAATGAAACTAAGAGTTTTGAATACTAAAATGGGATAAAACAACCATTAAAACTAGGATGAACATGAATTCATCATGCATATGGACTCCAAAAATCCAAAAATACTACTGGACTCCATCTCAAGGGAAGTCAACTATACTTCCATGAATGATGCATAAATATTTAAATACAATCCTCCTAGCACAACAAGTGAACTAAAAATATATAAAACAACATAATAGCACTCAAAACTCCTAGTGAGTGAGAGTGATCCTACTTCAAGTGTTACAAGTGTGTTTTTGTAACAACCCTGATTATTGTCACTTATTCAAATATGTACATATTGACTCATGCGATACTTTATTACCTTTGATAACCTCATGCACCCTCAATTGTATGACTTAGAGTCACATTATGCTCAATTTATGAGTGGGATTTGATTTAATGTCACGTCAAGCTCTTTTGACTAAAGTTGAGTGCATAACTAGACTGAAAGAAATTTTTGATCATTCAATGCACTCAGTCTCATCATCACGGTTCAAACTCTTTTTGCAAGAATTAAAGAATTTTTTTGACAGATGTAGTAAAAGTTTCATGTGAGTCGGGGTTATGGTAGGGGAGACATGTTTTTTCAATATTTACAAAGATACACAATTGTGAGATTTGACATATCCAAGTTAGGATTCCTCCCCTCTCTCTTAAAAAATGGGAGGGTAGAGATATTGGACCACAGATTTCCTCCCCTGTCATATCTAATAGTAGAGGAGTTATCCTACAGCTTGTGTTAGGTGGGTACAACAACCTTGCAACCACTTTTTCTTTGGCCAATCCAGCCATTCAAGCCCCCTTAAGACAAATTGATTCATCTTTCCCTTTATTGCTCCTATCCCATTTATTCCCCTATCATTGTGTAATTTTTTCATGCCCTACAACACCAATTATCTACCCCTTCTTCTTTGTTTATTGTTAGAACCACCACTAGGGCACGCCTTAGATGGTGCTTGTCCCATCCCCTAACACTGAATTAAGGGCGGGGGTGGGACCACAGGACCAACACCACCTCGGCCGACATGGCATGGGTTGTCTATGGCCCTCTTGTGCCTATCTATTCTTCTTCAACAAGATTTTAGAGTGCAACTACCATGACCCCTCCTCCAGCTTGTGGCCATGGAGAGGACAAACCATGACCCCTAGATCTAAGTATGTGTGGAGGGACCAAATCACAGTCCCACCGGTAGTCTTCCTCTACTATGGACCAGTAAAGGTGGAATGTGGGTGACAAATCAAAGTGTTCCATGTCACTTTCCATGGTGGTCACCTCCCCATCTCATGACTTCACTCTATCCCTATATTGCCATCGCCTAGCACAATCACAACCCATTACATGGTAATTTCTTTATCTCTCTATGCAAAGTGTCAAATGTTATAAAATTTGTATATTAATACTCCTTTGACCAAGTTGGACATAGTATATACAATTTTTGATCTATAGAACAAGATCGACCCATGAACCTAATTTCAAGGCTTAATTCCACTGGTAGCTCCTTTTATAACAAAGATTTCATCTTTATTATCTCTTTTCACATGATTGATGTTGCTTCATGTCCAAACATAATATGTGATGACCCTAATCATTCTTGTATCTATAGATGAGTAACCTATGACAAATAAGTTCCAGACTTGATCTCATATGTGTATCTAAATGTGATCTTTTGATACTAAATGATGCTTAATGTGGACTTAAATGTAATATCCTTAACTTTATGCTCAAACATGATCTTTTGTGCCCCAAATCATTATTTTTTATCAATATTAGTAACTTATACTTATTGATATGACAAGATTCGAACTTTTCCACACTTATACCCTAGTGTGACTCAATGATATGAAAAGTACCATAAAATGGGGCATTTATGGACTCTTCATGATGATCGTTGAAGTTTGTGCTAATAATCGATGAATAATGCTCAAAATAATTATGTGAACTTCAAATTAGTAAATTTGGATACCTATCACCCCTATATGCCATGTGGATCATTCGTGTCCCACAATGTGACTAAGTGATCTGAATCTTGACTCCAAATATGACCTATGATGCATGTTGATACTGTAAGATCTAACCTTATTCAAATCTTTCTATAATGATGATCCATGCTACAGTATGAATTCAAATCAATATCTTGATGATATTTGTGACACCTAATCCCCTTGGATCTCATATATTATCTTATAATGACTAACTTGCATGAAAATGACTCAATATGACTAGTTTTGACTATGTTGTTGCCTAAGTCATTTAGCTTGCTCAAATCTTATGATTTATCCATATAAGATCTTGAAACTCCAATCATGAATCATTGTTTCGGTTTTGATTTGTCACTCTAAGACCTAAATGAACCCATTAGGTACTATGTAACTTGATAATGAAGTTGCATGACCTAGTTTGACATCAACATTGAATGATGGTGAGACATCCAACCACCATGATCATGATTAATCAAACCTAATATTGTTGATGTCAATCTTGTACCATACTGAATTCTGGGTATTTTGCCTTTTAGTCCTCTTTTCCATCTTTTCCTTTCATTTCTATCCTCTTTGGCCTTTCTATTTAATTTGTGGAGAATATGATGGTTTAATAAACATATGTCCACCTTTTATTCCAATATTTGGGTTTATGCACAAATACCTCATTGGAAGCTTAGTAATGGGTCAAATATGCAAAATATCCACTTAAGTGATAAAAAGAATAAATAAATTCGTCCTAGAACCTTCTAGTGCTTTTTGGAATATGAAAAAGAAAGAAAATCTCGAAATATAAATAAAGGAGATGATAAATTCAATAATTGGGGATAATATGGAATATTTTGGATAAAAGAAGATAATGAGGAATGTATTGTTCCAAAAATCCTAAATAGAAACCCAAGAAGATAATTTGGATAATAAATATATCAATTTCGTTTTCTTGACTTAAAAGTTGCTTAATGGCCAAGTATCATCTAATTTGGATAATAAATAAATATAATAAAGCCTTTATTACAAGATAATGGGAAATAAGCCAATAAGAGAGATAAAATATTTAATGCCCTCAAATTATAAAAATAACTCCAGATTCGTAATCTAAACATAAAAATAAGCCTTTGGGCAAAATTGCATTTAATTTGGTCAATGTTTAATATTTTATTTTATTCAGGAGAGAGAAAATGATTTAAAGATAATTAATATTAAATATATGTTGATAAAAATTAATTAATCTCAAAAACGTGTTCCTAGCGTTTATTATTACTTGTAGACCAGGTTTTATATTTTTAGAAGTTTCTAGATGCCTCTAATAAATTAAAAGGTTAAATAAGTGATAAAATTTAAATGAATTAAATAAAATAATAAAAGTCTTCAAAAAAATATATTAATGCCAAATTCGTGTTCTAAATGTTAAATTAGACTTTTGGATGAATTTTGAATCAAGTTGGAAAATATTTGATGAGAAGATAAATTAAGGAGAGAGAAAGTGTACACAACTTTCAAATCATTATTTAAAATAATAAACAATTTCAACAAATAGAAATAATAGCAAATTCATGACTAACATACTTAATATGAGTTATGTGTGAAGTTTTGTAATTTTTGGATAATCATAGCGTCATATATAAATGAGGAAAGAGAAAATGTGTTTTGAATTATTTAACATATTAAAGATTCTCAAAAGGAAAAAAATATTTTATATTTGGATTCTACACGTCAAAATAAGTCAGGGTGCAAATTTTGGTTATTTTTGGAAACTGTTTGAGCCGTCAAATAAAGAAAGACAAAAAGTTAAATAATTAAATAAAGGACTTTAGTCCGAATTGGTTTGGCAACCCATTAAATACCATGATGCGCGCTCCACCATGGACCCATGGATCAAGATCAAACGGTGTCCGCATCATCTTCTACCTCCAGCCCGTTTTGGAAACAACAAAAGATACGCGATTTTCAAATGCAAATATCTCATTCGTTTCTCGACCAAATCGCGAGTTCTTCGGCTCGTTGGATTCCTTGTTTGAATCCGCACAACATTATCACAAATTTTTCGTATTTTGATGAACGTTTGAGAGGTTCTCAGGTCGGCCGAAACTCCTCTCACAACCCAAACTCGGAAATCCTAACCCACACCTCCTCATCTATATATACCTATACCCCTACGTACGCCGACACTTGTGCAACTCGCCTATCTTCGCAATTGCTCTGTTCGTCTCCGTTTGGACCCCGGAAAACTGCCGAAGCTCCCTACCTTGCGGCGCCTTTCTCTCTCTCCATGTTGCTCCTCCGGTAAAATACAAGGTATGGTTGAGTTCGTTTTGTCTGTGGCTTTGGTTTGCATATCTGAACGTCGATTTTTGTCTAAGTATAGAGGTTTTGCCTATTTCTTCTACGAGCAACAGCTCGTTGCTGTTGTCGAGATGATCTCTGATGATTTACCGTTTTACCCCCGATACTTCCCTTCTTTTCTCTCTATTGTCGCGAGGGTTACTACGGTCTTTTACATTTTCTCTTGTTTGCTTTGACCGGGAGTTGACCAGGCTAGCTGGGCGCCATGTGAGCGCGGGGCCGGCCTCCCATTGGGCCAGGTCAGCGTGGAGCTGGCCCACTCCTCTCTCTCTCCGCTCGGTTTAAACGACTTTGCCTACGTGGCAATTTCTAACTGGTGCTTTTTCGAAAATTCATAACTTTTTATTCGTTTGTCCAAAAATAGAAAAAAAATATGTTTTGGAATCGGGAGAAGGAGATCTATCTATTAAAAATACTTTCGTGGTTTGATTTTCAGTTTTTCGAATACGTATTTTTCGAGTTGATTTAATTAACTAATAAATATGGAAAATACCTTAAAAAGTCAGTAACTCGAAAATATACAAGTATATATGTTATTTTGATCACAGGAACGTAACTAAGACAGTAGTGAGGTTTTTAGAGTCTAATTCGATTGTTTGTGGAAAAATTCGATGGTTTTGAGGTTTTAATCCTTTAATGAATATACATATATCTAATACATAAATATGATGATCATATTAGGGAAAGTGGATCTGATCTCGTGTAAAAGTTATGAAAAGTGACTCTAGGATTCTAAGGATTAAAGGTATGTGTTTTGATTGTGCATCTACCTTTCAGTTGGGAAAACATTAAGCCATTACCCATAATTTCTTATGAGGTTTAACCTGATCTAAATCCTTCATTCTTGAAACCTAAATTGCTTATTGCCTCAAAAGTAGATGTAGTATTATCTTGATTGGGTATTCATACCCCACTGCCATGTTACATATTCTTTTGCTTAACCTTGCCATAACTCTTTTGCTAGCATGTAATTAAATGTTCTATTTAATTATAAAGTAGTGGTACTTATGTACAACCACCCATAGAGGGCATGTATATAATCGCCCTAGGGGAATGTTTATAATTCTCCCCAATATAAATTATAGGTGACTGGAAATGTCTTATTCTTCCCTCACCTAAGGTTAGAGGTCCGGTAGGTGCCTCAACCCTACTTAGTTAGGTAGACATATTAATTTACATGCAAACCCTTATTTATTTTGTTATTGGAAAGTTTCATCATATAAAGCCTCTTACTCTTTGATGTCTCACTTTTCAATAAATCTCTAGCCTATTGTATTTGTTACAACTTTCTTGTCACTTTTAGAATAAATCTTGTAACACATACTTTTCTCTCTTTTCCTCTTGCTGGGTGTCTTTCCAACCACCCAGGAGATGAGCAAGGTGATGGATAAGGCGTGAAGATCTTAGCTGTTGATTTGGACTTAGATGATGGACATGTTGCTTGGAGACAAAAGTGGAGTAGTTAGATTTCCCTCTACTTAGATCCTCTTTTTGTATAAAGCATGTACACCCATATTGGGGGAAATTTTTATGTACACTTTATTTAAATTGAATGTAGTCAAAATTTTATCTTCCGCTGCTATCTAAATTGGATTTTGTTTACCATTGTTATTAGTAGAGAGGTGGATTGATTATCCCACTCTTTACAACATGGTATTAGAGCCAATGGTAGTCGAATATTTGACTATTTCAGTTTGTCTCCCTAATTAGAACCCTAGACTTGCATAGTTTCCTTTAAGTGACATGTTTGCCTAGATTTGATCTACCTTGATGATAGGTTGATATAGGACCTTATAGTTTCACCTTAGAGTCTTGATTAATAAAACTCTAATATACTCATAATTAAAATATGTATAACTTGGTGTTGTTTAGGTTTGCCTTTAGGCAACTATTAGGGCATGCAGTTGAAGCAAGGGTGTCTAGAAAGGATCAGGGTTTCGGGGGCTGGCAAAATTTTCCTCCGCACCACTAGCTTGGTATACGAGGACTCCCGTGCCCATATGATACCGGCCTGGCCTGCGCTGATACGAATTGCCCAAAATAGTTTGCTTTTAGGCAATAGTAACCTTAGCTTCTATGTTGTATATCTTTGGGAACCCTAAGTTGACTTGTTTGAGGATATATACCCTATATAGTTCCTTATATCCCTTAGGACCACATGCTTGGATAAGTTTATCCCTAGAACCTATACCTTAGAGTTTAGGTGTTTGGAAAGATATCAGAGTGCGCAATGGAAAGATGATGGATCTTGATAATGGTTTAGTTAGACTTATCCTTTAACCCTAGTGTAGTAGGTCAAACCCTTTAAGGGGTGGAGTATGGTTAGTGGATGATGTTGAGTGGTTAGATTTTGTGGACGAAATCCTCTTTAGGGGGATGGAACCCTATAACATCTTGATCTATCTTTAGAAACCTAACTCCATAGATAGGAGGTCAGTATGTTCGGATCCTTAGTTTTGACCAAACAAGTTAATAGTTGTAACCCTAACGTGCTTGTTTATATATTAATGAACACATAATTATCATCTAAGGAATAATGCATGTGCCTGAACCCTAATGTACATCCAAGGCACATAATATGAATATCCATGCTAATTGTCAATAAGTAAGATGTTAATAATGTCATGAACCAATAAACCCTAATGATATGACGAGTAAGGTTATAATTCATAACTTAATGCATGCCAAGAAATGAATAAGTGCAATATAATGGTCATGTTGACCTAAACCCTAAGTTGTAATATCTAACCCTAATCTATACATCCTTAATGCCTTTCATGATACATTAATGATGTTAAGAGCCATAATCAGTTAACATACTTTGATACACATAAATGATATATATGATCATCTAATCACATATTAATTAAGTCATCAATATGAATGCATGTTACCTTGTTAACTAATATACATGTTATTAGTCACTTAATGTGAATCAAATCATTAATATGACATATGTTCCACCTTGATCATTAAAATACATATAATGGATTCAATATGAATATGAGATGATTGGAATTCACATAAATATGCAAAATCAATAATATAAAGGAATAAATATGAGAGATGATTAATGATGAAATTAATGTGAGCAATAAGATAATGTGACAATGTGAACATGTTTAATATGAATATAAGTAACTAATGTGACATTAATTGAAATAATTGTATGCTTAACAAAAAATTGGATAGAATGTCTTATATTCATGTAAAATAATTTGTTATAATTAATAAAGTGATAATATGAGGATAAGGAAGTATAAATACAAATTATTAAGGACAATGATCAAATATAATAATGAATGTTGAGATAATTGAGTGACCGCTATTTGTGACAAAATCCTTAATAAGATAAATGAGAAATACATACAAATAGTTTAATGGATGATAATGAAATATAACCCTTTTGACAATAAAGTGAATATGACATGACATAATTAAAATAATGATGATAATGTGTTATCATAATGAATATAATTTTAATAAGTCAAAAATGTAAATAATGTTAAGTCTCCTAAAAAGAATATGTTAATAGTGGAACCCTAGGTGATCCTTGAGAACCCAACCTATGTTGAGCTGTATGTGAAGTTTCAGAACCCTTAGGTGTGGTTGAAGTATAAGTTTTGGTGGAAGTTGTGTGGTTGGAGGAACAACCTGAAGTTTTGTGATGTGAGGTTGCACACTCACCCTTCCCTAATTGCTAGTAATTTTGGGGACGAAATCATCTTTAAGGGGTGGAGTGCTGTAACATACTGAATTCTGGGTATTTTGCCTTTTGGTCCTCTTTTCCATCTTTTCCTTTCATTTCTATCCTCTTTGGCCTTTCTGTTTAATTTGTGGAGAATATGATGGTTTAATAAACATCTATCCACCTTTTATTCCAATATTTGGGTTTTATGCACAAATACCTCATTGGAAGCTTAGTAATGGGTCAAATATGCAAAATATCAACTTAAGTGATAAAAAGAATAAATAAATTCATCCTAGAACCTTCTAGTGCTTTTTGAAATATGAAAAAGAAAGAAAATCTCGAAATATAAATAAAGGAGATGATAAATTCAATAATTGGGGATAATATGGAATATTTTGGATAAAAGAAGATAATGAGGAATGTATTGTTCCAAAAATCCTAAATAGAAACCCAAGAAGATAATTTGGATAATAAATATATCAATTTCGTTTTCTTGACTTAAAAGTTGCTTAATGGCCAAGTATCATCTAATTTGGATAATAAATAAATATAATAAAGCCTTTATTACAAGATAATGGGAAATAAGCCAATAAGAGAGATAAAATATTCCCTAAAATTATAAAAATAACTCCATATTCGTAATCTAAACATAAAAATAAGCCTTTGGAAAAAATTGCATTTAATTTGGTCAATGTTTAATATTTTATTTTATTCAGGAGAGAGAAAATGATTTAAAGATAATTAATATTAAATATATATTGATAAAAATTAATTAATCTCAAAAACGTGTTCCTAACGTTTATTATTACTTGTAGACCAGGTTTTATATTTTTAGAAGTTTCTAGATGCCTCTAATAAATTAAAAGGTTAAATAAGTGATAAAATTTAAATGAATTAAATAACATAATAAAAGTCTTCAAAAAAATATATTAATTCCAAATTCGTGTTCTAAATGTTAAATTAGACTTTTGGATGAATTTTGAATCAATTTGGAAAATATTTGATGAGAAGATAAATTAAGGAGAGAGAAAGTGTAAAAAACTTTCAAATCATTATTTAAAATAATAAACAACTTCAAAAAATAGAAATAATAGAAAATTCGTGACTAACATACTTAATATGAGTTATGCGTGAAGTTTTGTAATTTTTGGATAATCATATCGTCATATATAAATGAGGAAAGAGAAAATGTGTTTTGAATTATTTAACATATTAAAGATTCTCAAAAGGAAAAAAATATTTTATATTTGGATTCTACACGTCAAAATAAGTCAGGGTGCAAATTTTGGTTATTTTTGGAAACTGTTTGAGCCGTCAAATAAAGAAAGACAAAAAGTTAAATAATTAAATAAAGGACTTTAGTCCGAATTGGTTTGGCAACCCATTAAATACCATGATGCGCGCTCCACCATGGACCCTTGGATCAAGATCAAACGGTGTCCGCATCATCTTCTACCTCCAGCCCATTTTGGAAACAACAAAAGATACACGATTTTCAAATGCAAATATCTCATTCGTTTCTCGACCAAATCGCGAGTTCTTCAGCTGGTTGGATTCCTTGTTTGAATCCACACAACATTATCACAAATTTTTCGTATTTTGATGAACGTTTGAGAGGTTCCCAGGTCGGCAGAAACTCCTCTCACAACCCAAACTCAGAAACCCTAACCCACACCTCCTCATCTATATATACCTATACCCCTACGTGCGCCGACACTTGTGCAACTCGCCTATCTTCGCAATTTCTCTGTTCGTCTCCGTTTGGACCCCGGAGAACTGCCGAAGCTCCCTACCTTGCGGCGCCTTTCTCTCTCTCCACGTTGCTCCTCCGGTAAAATACAAGGTATGGTTGAGTTCGTTTTGTCTTTGGCTTTGGTTTGCATATCTGAATGTCGATTTTCGTCAAGTATAGCGGTTTTGCCTATTTCTTACACGAGCAACAGCTGGTTGCTGTTGTCCATGTCGCGTGGGTGAAGGGAAGGAGATGATCTCTGATGATTTACCGTTTTACCCCCGATACTTCCCTTCTTTTCTCGCTATTGTCGCGAGGGTTACTACGGTCTTTTACATTTTCTCTTGTTTGCTTTGACCGGGAGTTGACCAGGCTAGCTGGGCGCCATGTGAGTGCGGGGCCGGCCTCCTATTGGGCCAGGTCAGCGTGGAGCGGGCCCACTCCTCTCTCTCCGCTCGGTTTAAACGACTTTGCCTACGTGGCAATTTCTAACTGGTGCTTTTTAGAAAATTCATAACTTTTTATTCGTTTGTCCAAAAATAGAAATAAAATATGTTTTGGAATCGGGAGAAGGAGATCTATCTATTAAAAATACTTTCGTGGTTTGATTTTCAGTATTTCGAATATGTATTTTTCGAGTTTATTTAATTAACTAATAAATATGGAAAATACCCTAAAAAGTCAGTAACTCGAAAATATACAAAAATATATGTTATTTTGATCAGAAGAACGTAACTAAGACAGTAGTGAGGTTTTTAGAGTCTAATTCGATCATTTGTGGAAAAATTCGATGGTTTTGAGGTTTTAATCGTTTAATGAATATACATATATCTAATACATAAATATGATGATCATATTAGGGAAAGTGGATCTGATCTCGTGTAAAAGTTATGAAAAGTGACTCTAGGATTCTAAGGATTAAAGGTATGTGTTTTGATTGTGCATCTACCTTTCTGTTGGGAAAACATTAAGCCATTACCCATAATTTCTTATGAGGTTTAACCTGATCTAAATCCTTGATTCTTGAAACCTAAATTGCTTATTGCTTCAAAAGTAGATGTAGTATTATCGTGATTGGGTATTCATACCCCACTGCCATGTTACATATTCTTTTGCTTAACCTTGCCATGACTCTTTTGCTAGCATGTAATTAAATGTTCTATTTAATTATAAAGTAGTGGTACTTATGTACAACCACCCATAGAGGGCATGTATATAATCGCCCTAGGGGAATGTTTATAATTCTCCCCAATATAAATTATAGGTGACTGGAAATGTCTTATTCTTCCCTCACCTAAGGTTAGAGGTCCGATAGGTGCCTCAACCCTACTTAGTTAGGTAGACATATTAATTTACATGCAAACCCTTATTTATTTTGTTATTGGAAAGTTTCATCATATAAAGCCTCTTACTCTTTGATGTCTCACTTTTAAATAAATCTCTAGCCTATTGTATTTGTTACAAATTTCTTGTCACTTTTAGAATAAATCTTGTAACACATACTTTTCTCTCTTTTCCTCTTGCTGGGTGTCTTTCCAACCACCCAGGAGATGAGCAAGGTGATGGATAAGGCGTGAAGATCTTAGCTGTTGATTTGGACTTAGACGATGGACATGTTGCTTGGAGACAAAAGTGGAGTAGTTAGATTTCCCTCTACTTAGATCCTCTTTTTGTATAAAGCATGTACACCCATATTGGGGGAAATTTTTATGTACACTTTATTTAAATTGAATATAGTCAAAATTTTATCTTCCGCTGCTATCTAAATTGAATTTTGTTTACCATTGTTATTAGTAGAGAGGTGGATTGATTATCCCACTCTTTACAAATCTATTTACACTTATTTGTAAACTAAATAAATCTTTGAATAAACATTTCTAATATCTAGTCAAGCTTGGTATATATGGTTTTCTAAATTAGTGGTTAATCTTGTGCTCCAATCATGGTACACTTCATCCTCCTAATGGCCAGACTGGTGTCTTGAACTTGGTTGTATGTATGTATGCCTAAAATTCTTGTATTTATGTACTTATTAGAGATACTTGTTCTCTATGAGTAGTACTTTCATTTGCTTGAAATATGTTGAACAAACCTTGAAACATAACCATAGATGTCCATTATACAAAACTTATGCACCTTTAGAGTAGACACAAGGTTGAGCTACTTGAGTTGTCAAGAAAGGGTAACCCGTGTTGATAACATGGATAGCTCTTGAAATTTAGTATTATAGTACCTCACACTAAAGTAGGTGTTATTTGTATCATAGGCTTCAATGACTCTCACAGACCCTTCCTTTTGGAAGTTGGTCAATGTCTATGATATTTTTGGTATAAAGGAAATGAACTTAAAAAACACTTGCATATTAGTAAGAATCCATTGTTGCTTCTTTCTTTCTTGTTTTTATGTTTAGTTTTTGCCAAGCATATATGTTCTCTTAAACATGTTATTTTATGGCTTTTATAACATACTCAACACATTTGTGATGATGTGTATTCATTTTATGATTTTAGGTATCAGGTACACAATGAACATTACAATTACCGTCATCTATGCTCTATTATGATAATCTGTTTCTCTTACTCTGATGATATATAATGACATGCTAATGGAATTCATGTGGTTTGAAATATGGGGACTAAGATCTTATATTAATTATACTAGTTTAAGTTCTTTTGATATACCATATTATTTCATATCTTGGCTCCTCTTTGTTGTTGATTGTAATTTTATTCAAGCACATGTTATTTGATATGTTCTATTCTAGGGAAAGGCTCGACCTCTCTTCTTTGGATGGCTAGCCATTAGGAGTGAGTATTCAAGTAATAAATGGTTCCTTGACAGTTTAAATAGTTTATTTAAAAATTTAATATGAGTAAGTAATTGAATAGTTAAATTAATATATTTTCCATAGTAGAATGATTTAACATTAAGATAAATGCCAACATATTATCAAAAGGCATGCTTTACATAGATTGATATTACTATATAATCTTGGAATGATAAATAATAAAGATATCACACTACTATTGTTTTGTCAACATTTAACTTTTACCTAATTATTTTTTCTACCACCAGTATACATCTACTAGGATAATCTACACAACCCATCATATACATTTTAGGTCTTTGTCACGCTAGTATCAACAACATAAACCTTAATTATGTGTGAGGCTTATATGTATAAATATATGGGCTCAACAACCTGTAACCTACTCAACACATGGCGGGTGACACACAATATCAAAACTAACACAAGAGAATGATTTTAGAACATTAAATTCCAACAAGTATTGTAATTAATAAGAGATCGACAACTACAAAGAGTCAAACGTTTCCCCTCTTTGCCACAGTCATGTACTGAAACAATTCAATGAGAGTTGTAGATCATCCCCTCTCTATGTTTCCCTAACAAATCCGATGTGGATTCCACCCTATGGACACTTAGGTCAAGATATCCACAAAATTTTTAGTTTTACATGACCCGTATGAACTCTATATGCACTGTCCATTTTTCCTTTCAATGGTGGACCTACACAAAAATGTATATGGTTCTTATCACCTTATAATCATATAAGAACCTTATTTTTCCTTTTAAAATGAGTGATTTATTTGGATTTCATCACATCATCACAATATATTCATGTTCTTTACATGACTATCACAATCATATGGTTTTGGGTTAGAAAACCATAATTCATCATATAATAATGCACTCAGAGCATATATAAAATATTTAATACAAACATCAATTGATTGGTATTATTAATAAGAATATTTTACATAGCTTGTGATATGAAATATAACATCAGAATTATTAACATCACATCTCATATTTCATAACTCATCTCATAGTAAGAAAGTTCATATTGGATCCCTAACATTGCACATTTTGGGATCATCACATAATATTGAATGATTTTATATCATTTGAAGGCTATCATTATAAACATTTCAATTCACTCTGAACAAATCATTAGAATATGTTAAAAAATCTCCATAAACAATCACAACTAAATTATCGCAAACTCCATCAATACACAACTAGCTGAATATCCTACACTTATGTCTTGCATGATATGTAATAGTAAACTATAGGTAGGATTATGAAATAAGTTAGGTGTTGTTTGGCCCCCACTGCTAGGAATTCTGGTAATCCCACATGGGAATGCTACTTAATTTCAGATGTAGTAGGCTGTCACTGGAGCGAATGGAGTAGTATGGCATAGAAAGAAGACAAAAAACTACTAAGTAGCTGGCTGGAAGCAAGATTTAACACCATCGCCAAAGATAGGGATGGTTTTATATACAAGAATTCATGTTTAGAGTAACTATCACATAAAATACCAAAGAACAAAATGATGATTAATTTGAACTACTATTTATACATAACTATATGTATTAATAAGTAACTGGGCCAAATAGCCCCTTAGGCACTGGATCATCTTACTAAATTATACGTAACACATCACGTTCAAAATACCCACTTATTATGCAAGTGCATTTATGCATTTAAAATTGAAAATGATGATAAATGTAAAAAAAATCCATATCTAGTTAGTTCATATTTTTTTCTTTGCCAATTAAAGATTAGTTGTGGTTGAGTTCTAACATGAAGGACCTTAGCCCACTCACTGTCAAGTATAGTGGGGGCTAGATAATTTCTCTTGTTGTACCACAAAAACTCCTACAAAACTCCACTAAAACTCTTAATAATTATTTATTTAGCTACTTCTAAGATGAGAATCATATTTAATTAAGAGGAGAGAGATAGAATGGTGTTTCTAAAGGGGTTTAATTTTGGAAATGTTGTGGCGATTTGACACGGCTCGCACGTGGTGGAAAATCGCTAGCCCCCTGCCTAGTTGGCCACCTACCCCCTGCCCCCACCTCCTTTTCTCTGACCACTCTAACCACCTGAATCAGCCCAAGTGAACCGGTAGCGCATGGGGCCGGTCTCAACTACCCTGAAAAACATTTTCCCCCACGTGAACCGGTAGGGCCACAACTCAAAATTGCACCCCCTACGGTCCCCCAATTTCTCCCCCAAAAATTCCCCACCCAAAACTGAACCCACCCACTTCTGTCATTGCACCCGTGGAGAAGCAAGCGCCGCACACACTTCGTTGCCGCCACACCTACTCTTTGACACTTGCTGCCGTGGAGAGCACCTCGCACCGGCTCCTCCTCCCTCTCTCCTCTACTGTTCTCTGCCCCTACCTAATGGAACCTATCTCCGGTACCGCCAGGGACAACTCCAATGACGACTTCCAAGAGATGATGACCCTTGCGAGCACAAGGAGGTCGCTGAAGCTAGTGGTAAGATAGAATACAACAACTGGTGAGGAGGCTAGCTCTTATACTGCAAATGCTGAGAAAGACGCGAAGAAGAAGGACGCAATTGGAAAGGAAATTAGGGCAAGCTCTTCTATTTTTGATGCTGAGAAGATCACAAGCAACAAGGGCACCAAGCACAACGATGCAATTGGAAAGCAAATTAGGGTGCAAACTGAAGAAAGATCAGACACAAAGAAGGGTGTTGTAAAAAGAGGGCAGTCAACTGCTGAATTGACACCCACCAAAGACAAAAAGAAGTCAAAGATACAAAAGCAAAGTGTAGACGAAGAGGATGATGAAGACGATGAAGCTGAGGATAAGCAAAAGATGGTAAAGTCAAGGTGTTCGTGGAAGATATTACACAATAATTACATGACACTTAGTGATGAGGAAAAACTCATTTTCGCAAGGACCTCATTCTAGTCACACTTGCAAATCAAAGGGTACCTCTCAACGACGTAGTTCTGATACACGATCTCACTTTGTGTTATAACAAAGATGAGGCGGTGTTCAATTTCGGTCGAAGGACTGTGGAGTTCAAGGCAAGACAAATAAGGGAGCTCCTACCTCTTCCCGTCAAAGGTAATGCCTCTATTCAATGATGCACAACAACTGCTCGATGAAATGATCATCTGCTTTTTCTACTATATAGCACCTAATTTATTTCTTGAAATATAGTTAAGTGCTTTGAAATGCAAGTAGGCACATTAGTGACTAAATTAGGCTCATTTGTAACTAAATTAGGCGCATTCACATTACAAGTAGGCGTATATACATTACTCAACAGTACACGCCTTATTTCACATTAGAAGTAAGCGCATTCACAATAAAATGTAGGTGCATTCACGCTCAAGTAGGCTCATTCACATCACAAAGTAGGTGCATATACATTTACTCAACAATAGGCACATATACATTTACTCAACAGTAGGTGCATTAACATTAGAAGTAGGCACATATACATAGGAAGTAGGCGCATCCATCCAGGCGCATTCAAAATAAAAGGTAGGTGCAAGTATCACTAAAGTAGGCACATTCTTATCGTAAATAGGCATATTAAGGTTACAAGTAGACACATTTACATTACTCAACATCTCGCGAATCCACATTAGACAACAGGAGGCACATTTCACCCTATAAGTAGGTGCATATGCATTAAGTAGATGCATCAATCCAGGCCCATTCACGCGTAAGTAGACACATCCATCCATGTAGGTATAACTAAAGTAGGCGCATAATCATCTTAAGTAGGCGCATTCACGCTCAAGTAGGCGCATTCACATTACAAGTAGGGACATTTACATTACTCAACATTACGCGAATGCACATTAGAGAACAGTAGGCCCATTTCATACTAGAAGTAGGCACATTTCATACTAGAAGTAGGCACATTCACATTAGAAGTAGGCACATATGCATTAAGTAGGCACATCAATCCAGGCCCATTCATGCACAAGTAGACGCATCTATCCATGCAGGTATAACTAAAGTAGGTGCATACTCATCTTAAGTAGGTGCATTCACGCTCAAGTAGGCACATCCACTTTACAAGTAGGGACATTTACATTACTCAACCGTACGCGAATCCACATTAGACAATAGTAGGTACATTTCATACTAGAAGTAGGCGCAATTCATACTAGAATAGGCACATTTTATACTAGAAGTAGGCACATTCACATTAGAAGTAGGCACATATGCATTAAGTAGGCGTATCAATCCAGGCCCATTCACATGCAAGTAGACACATCTATCCATGCATGTATAACTAAAGTAGGTGCATACTCATCTTAAGTAGGCGCATTCACGCTCAAGTAGGCACATTCATGTTACAAGTAGGGGCATTTACATTACTCAACAGTACACAAATCCACATTAGACAACAATAGGCACATTTCATACTAGAAGTAGACACATTCACATTAGAAATGGCGCATATGCATTAAGTAGGCACATGAATCCAGGCCCATTCACGTGCAAGTAGACACATCCATCCATGCAGGTATAACTAAAGTAGGCGCATACTCATCTTAAGTAGGTGCATTCATGCTCAAGTAGGCGCATTCACGTTATAAGTAGGCGCATTTACATTACTCAACAGTACACAAATCCACATTAGACAATAGTAGGCGCATTTCATACTAGAAGTAGGCACATATACATTAAGTAGGTGCATCCATCCAAGTAGGTACATCGATCCATGAAGGTATAACTAAAGTAGGCACATACTCATCTTAAGTAGGCGGATTCATACTCAAGTAGGCACATTTACATTAATCAACAGTACGCGAAGCCACATTAGACAACAGTAGGCACATTTCACATCAGAAGTAGGCACATTCACATTAGAAGTAGGCACATATACATTAAGTAGGCACATCCATCCATTCCCGTTCACGGCGCATCCATCCATGCATGTATAACTCAAGTAGGCACATTCTCATCTTAAGTAGGCACATTCACGCTCAAGTAGGCGCATTCTCATCTTAAGTAGGTGCATTCAGGTTACAAGTAGGCGCATATGCATTAGACAACAATAGGCACATTTCACACTAGAAGTAGGCGCATTCACATTTGAAGTAGGCACACATGCATTAAGTAGGCACATATACATTTCAAGTAGGCACATTCAAATTAAAAAGTAGGTGCAGGTATCACTCAAGTAGGCACATTCTCATCTTAAGTAGGCACATTCAGGTTACAAGTAGGCACGCTCATGTTACAAGTAGGCACATTAGAAGTATGCACATTAGAAGTAGGCACATTTCACATCATAAGTAGGCACATATACATTAGAAGTATGCACATCCATCCACAACCATTCAACCACAAATAGGCACATCCATCCGTGCAAGTATCACTCAAGTAGGCACATTCATGCTCAAGTAGGTGCATTCACATTAAAAGTAGGCACATATAGTACGCGAATCCCCATTACACAACAGTAGGCACATATATATTAGAAGTAGGCACATATACATTAGAAGTAGGCACATATACATTAGAAGTAGGCACATATAGTACGTGAATCCCCATTACACAACACTAGGCGCATATACATTAGAAGTAGGCACATATACATTAGAAGTAGGCGCATATACATTAGAAGTAGGCACATATACATTAGAAGTAGGTGCATATAGTACACAAATACACATTACACAACAGTAGACACATTCACATTACAAGTAGGTGCATATACATTAGAAGTAGGCGCAAATACATTAGGAGTAGGCCCATTCACGCGCAAGTGGGAAGATTCTCATCTAAAGTAGGTGCATATACATTAGAAGTAGGCACATATAGTACGTGAGCTAGGATCATTCACATTAGAAGTAGGCGTATATACATAAGTAGTAGGCACATATACATTAGAAGTAGGCACATATACCTAAATAGTATGCTAACTTACTTCAATGGTGCCTAATATTTTAGCTGGGAGGATCCAATTTAAAAATTTCCTAAATAAAGCACCAACTTCATACATACGTCAAAAGTTTTTTGATGGCGACGATCCAAGACTACCCGCAATTGTAGAGAAGTTCACCACCCTTTCTCAAGCAAATAACAAAGAGTTGTGAAGGGACAGAGTTAAGTTGTTGTTAGTGGCATTATTTGGCCACTTCCTGTTCCCTAGCGGATCGAGTCATATCATGAACTATCTACATCCTTATGCTGAAGATTTGGATCATATAAATAATTATGATTGGGTTGTTGTTGTGCAAGAACTTCTTTGTCATGGATTTGAGTTTTTGAAAGAGCGAAAGGATGTAGGAGGACATATGAAAGGATGCACACTCATCCTCAAGGTAAAGTTCAATGTTCAATTTTAACTCTTATGAATGTGCTTTATAATTTGAATTATTGTTAATTATGATATGAAAACTCTTTTCGCAGCCTTGGCTTTTGGAGATGTTGAAGTTCATTCTAAGAGATTACCCTGACAAAGATCCAATCATCAACAAATGGTCATACAAGACGCGGCTTTCAACCATACTATGAAAAAAGAATATACAACTAGCTACAATGACGACTAAAAATTTAAAGAAGTCCATAATTGTGACATTTGAACAACACTTCCGGTAGCCAACTTCAAAAGGTTTAGAACAGGTCCGCGAAGATGCATCAGAGGCTAATAACCAAATCCAAAGCCTACTTGATGAGATTGCATCAATGAAGAATGGACTACTGATAGAAAAATGTATCACGAAGAACAAAGAAAAACAATACAAAAAAATGTTTTTGAAGATGCAAACTGATCTCGATAAACTTCACGATTATTGTGATGAGCTGCACACTGCCAAAATAGGGTTGGAGCATAGGCTTGCGGAGATTGACTACTCGCAGCCATTTATAGAGGATATTACCAACCATGGAGAGAAAAACAAGCAGAAGATATACATATGGAATGAAGAATCTCCTCCACAACCATCACAAGAAGTAAAAGATAATGAAACATCAAGTATATCTATACGCCTTTTTTTAATATGTGCACCTATTTGCACTTAATGTGCACCTATTTGCACTTAATATGTGTGCTTTTTTTTTTAAAATTTGAATGCCAATTTTATGCAACAGAATATGGCAAGTCAAGGGAATGAAGAGTCTCCAAATCACCAGGAAAAGCATCAAGGAGAAAATCCCCTGCCATCACCAGAATCCAAGAAAATGAAGGAAAATTTTACTGAAACATCAGGTATTTGGGTACTCCTACCTAGTTACATTTGAAATGTGTAATATTGTATTTTATGTGCGGTAATCATATATTGTAAAATTGAATACCAATGTTATGAAACAGAATGTGTGAAGTCACCCCATAAGTCACCATCAAGAATAGATATCACTATTTTAGATCAAGGGGATGAAGAGTCTACAAGGCAACAACAAAATCATCAAGGAGAAAGTCTCTAGCCATCACCTGAATCTCCACAACATCAAGAAAAATTTGTTGAAACAACAGGTATTTCTGTGCGCCTAGTTACGTTTCACTGGGTGTGCGCCCAGTTATATTTCACTTGTGGTGTGTTTTTTACACTTAGTATGTGTGCCTTCATGAAATAGGATGCGACAAGTCAGCCGATAAGCCCACTCCAAGCACCATGGATATCGCCCTATTGGAAGGATTAGCTCAATACAACTCACAAAGCGAACATATCATACCTATTCAAATATCAGAAGAATCGCCAAAAGTGAAGGGCAAATCAGAAACCCGTCTTCAAATCAAGATAGATAAAACAACAATAGAACACCTTGATGATGAAGATCAAAAGTTTCTACATCAAATTATACTATCGGTAAACCATTATGGTCGTATGCATATGTTGGAGTGATGTTGGACGACTTGTTTCCAACACTACAATATCAGGGGCTGGTATCTAAAACGGTAAGAAATTTACTATGTTAACATGAAACTACACTTGTATATGTCAAATCTGAAATAAGCATTACTAACAATTCATTATTTTTTTGGTGTACGTAGTACATACATTCCATCATTCATATCTTTGAGAAAAATTATGTGCCAACTGAAGGTCGTCCTATGCCTCTAATATTTCATGTTAACACGTGTCGTGCAATAGTGAATTTTCATGAAGATTACATAAACATGTACTTCAAGAGAAGAATGGATGAGATAAAATGCAAAGAAAAACTAATTATGGTACTTCACTCCAACTGACATTGGCATTTGATAGAGATTCACATGAAAGAAAAGCTTATAATTTATTACAACAACGCATCCTTATCATGTGCTACAAAGAAAAGAGCAATGCCACATCTACCAAAGAACATGCATGAGAAGCTGGCATGTCAAATAGTAAGTATTATTGCGCCTACAAATTTTGGTAATGCGACTACATCTTGTTGTAATGTGCCTACATCTTACTGTAATGTGCCTACATCTTGCTGTAGTGCGCCTTCATGTTGTAATGCACCTATTGCTTGCAATCTGACATTTTAATTATTTGTTTGAAGGCAAAGTGATTGAAAGATATTTTTAGCACCAGTTTGGAGCACAATGTCAAAGATTGGAAAGTCCAGTACTGTAAGAACTGTCCACAACAGTCAGCTCAGAGCAATGACTGCGGTATTTTCACACTCCATTGGATAAAAAGAATACTGGATGGTAAGGACATTGTTGGTGATCAAACTACAGCCAACACTATCCACAGGATGAGAGGGACGTTTGCAATACAGATATTGAAAGAAAAATGTAGTATATTGAACATGAATGATGAATGAGCAGTTTATTATAAACATTCATGTAACATATTCTGTAAGCCTAACTTTGGAAATGCACCTAATTTGTAGTTGTACATTTAACCGACCTCATTTAATGTGGATGCGCCTACTTGCAATGTAAACACACCTACTTTAATGCTAAATGTTCCTATTTAATGCTAGATGTGCCTAATTGACCGCCGAATGCACCTATTTGACTGCTGAACGTGCCTACTTTTAATATGAACACGCCTACTTTTAATATGAATATGCCTACTTTACTTATACATGCACCTTCTTGGAATGTAGATGCGCCTACTTGACTGCTGAACGTGCCTACTTATACATGTGAACACGCCTACTTTGGTGTTCAATGCACACACTTGCTAAATTCTAAATGCACCTACTTTTATGCTAAACACGCCTACTTTTGAGGTGAATGTACCTACTTGAGTTATACATGCTCCTTCTTGCAATGTAGATGCACCTTGTAAATGCACCCACTTTAATGCTAAATGCACCTATTTAATGCTAGATGCACCTACTTGACTGCTGAATGCGCCTATTTGACGGCTGAATGCACCTACTTTTAATATGAACGCGCCTACTTTACTTATACACGCACCTTCTTACAATGTAGATGCGCCTACTTGACTGCTGAACACGCCTACTTATACATGTGAACGTGCCTACTTTGGTGCTCAATGCACGTACTTGAGTGACACATGCTAAATTCAAAATGCGCCTACTTTTATGCTAAACGTGCCTACTTTTGAGATGAATGTGCCTCTTGAGTTATACATGCTCCTTCTTGCAATGTACATGCGCCTTGTAAACGCGCCTACTTTAGTGCTAAATGTGCCTATTTAATGCTAGATGCGCCTACTTGACCGCTGAATGCGCCTATTTGACTGCTTAATGCACCTACTTCACTGCATGCGCCTACTTGTAATGTGAACGCGCTTACTTTAAAGACTTGAGTGACACATGTGCCTACTTGAGTGCTAAATGTGCCTAGTTTTAAGGTAAACATGCCTACTTGAATTATACATGCACTTTTCTTACAAATGTAGATGCGCCTTCTTGACTGCTCAATGTGTCAACGCGTCTACTTTAGTACTCAATGAGCATAAATATTTGAACAAGTGAAATATGTGAAAATACAAAATGGCACCACATACGAAACAAATGATTTGCAATATAAACTTTTGCGATTGGATTTAGTTACAAAATTACAAAATTGCACCACATATGAAAATATGTTTCCACTGTTTGCAATGTAAGTTAGTGAGTTATCACTGTATCTCTCTTAAGTGTAATCTTTCTTTACTATAATCTATCTATCTATATTTAAGTGTCTGTGGTTGAGCTATCATTATCTATCTATCTCAAAAGACTATCACTGTCTATCTATCTCAAAAGACTTTCTGTATTTTTCATAATATTCTACTTGTTTTGATGTTTCTGTGTTTTATGCATTCTTTCTTCAAAAGACTTGAGCCTTCTCTTACGTGGATGACCAACTTGACCGACCATATTTGGATTTTTGATGCACCTATCAATATGTGGTTCATCAACCTGGAAGAAAATACGATACTTGTTTATATAATGCAAAAATGATAGTTGTAAATCAACTACAACAAAATTTGTATTCACTTGGCATTACTTACAGTCTCTGCTAGACCAATGTCCCTTTTTACTTTTTCCAAACCTCTCATAATTTCATCAAATTTTTCTTCGGACATGGCAGCTGATTCGTCTAACAACTCAATGTTTTGTATAATAGAATTATACCTATTGATCGAGTTAGAATAGTCAACAAATTCGATGGTATTAGGCTTGGTTACAATTCACTTCACATCTTTCCTCCATCTATCAATCAAGTGGTACTCCCCATTCAATTTGTCAATTCCTAAGAAGATATAGACTGCAAACATGTATCTACATACAATGCCTGATGATTCAAATATCAAACAATGGCAAATAGCTCCCTGGAGTAGAGTGTTAAAGACAACACTAAAAGACTTAGTCTGTGGCAAAAAAATATTGCTATCAACAAGTATCCTTTTCCTTTCCAATACTTCAAAGCAAGCATATGGCCCGGATGAGTATGTTTTAGTTGTGTTGCAGTACATAAGTCCCTGTAGCTCTCTTTGAAATTTCTTCAAGATTTCCAGAGTATACCATTTGGCAATTTTCCCTTCCATTTCAAATGAAGTCCACGTAACTGGATTTTTGTAAATACATTAATAGTCTACTTCATCTTCTTTCTTGAACTTGGCACTTACAACAAGTTCAAATTGTTGAACAAATTCCTCCAGTGAGGTTCTCTCTTTGAAATAACCTTTGAAAAATGCATTTATTGATTCACTCCTTTGCGTTGTAGACATTCCAGCTCAAAATGATATTTTGACATAGCATGGTACCCACATCTCACGGATAGGGTACATCCATTGAACCCATCTATTTTGCTATAAATTCTGGACTCTTACCAATTCAGCCCACCTAGATTCAAAATCAACAGGTGTAACAGAGTCATACACAACTCCTTTAATAGTTTTTTGAGCTCCTTCAGAATTCTCAAACTTCTGGGGCAACTTCTTCATTATATGCCACAAACACAATCTATGTTTACTGTTGGGGAATACTTCAACTACAACATTAATAATGGGTTGTACTTGGTCTGTAATTATGCCTTTTGGATGCACACCTTCCATACATAACAACCAGGTTTTGAATAGCCATACAAAATTTTGAGTTGTCTCTTCACATAAAAGCCCACATCCAAGCAAGGTGGTTTGCCCATGCTGGTTAACACCAATGAAAGGTGCAAATGGCATCTTGTATTTATTAGTGAGATACGTACTGTCAAAAGAGACAACATCACCAAAGTACTTGTATGAAGATCGTGCTCTTGAATCAGCCCAAAAAATGTTCCTTAATACACCTATGTCATCTACATCCATGACATAGAAAAAGTTCGAGTGCACGTTCTACATTCTTTTGAAATACTCTTGCATCGCTTTGGCATCTCCTTTCACAAGATTTAGTCTCCTAGCTTGGCTTAGAAAATTGCATGCATCGGTCTCTGTAAAACTTAGGTTGGAAATGCCTCTGGCTTCAACAACAAGTGCAACCATTGACTGTGATGTCGATATACCAGCCTGGTCATTAATAAGAAGCCTTTTCTGCTGCATGGCGGATACACTCCTCATGGAAGGTAAGAATGTTATATGGTCCTCACCAAGCATAACATGGTTATGATCATTACAATAATTGTCAATAATGTATTTGCCATTCTTTAGATGAACAACTAAATGAGCAGGACAGTTCTCTCTAGCACTACACCTGTGGGAGTATGACAAGTTATCCTTGGCCCTATTACTCACTCCTTGTTTAACACAAACCATCTTCATCCTAGATATTTCACCATGACTATTCTTTCGGGAAGACAAAACTCTAACACCAAAACTATTGGATATGCCAAACCTTCTATAAAAAACTTTGACTTCATCAATTGAATCAAATATCATTCCTTTGTAGGGGATACTTGCATCTACAAAAAAGAAAAAATATATTTTAAATGTATATACAGATTCGCCTATTATTATAACAAATGCACATATGCACCCACTACTTGTCGTCAATGCGCCTAGTTGAATACAAATGCACCTAAAGTACGTGTGTTCCATTTTTGCACAAAATAGTAGGCACATAGATCACTTAAGTAGGCGTGAACATGCCTACTTTAGGTGCATTTGTATTCAACTAGGCGCATTGACGATAAGTAGTGGGAAGTGGGCGCATAGATCACACAAGTAGGAACATTTCTCCTCTCAAGCAGGCACATTTTTAAATACATTATTTTGCAATCAATGAGGTAGGTGCACATATCAATGAGGTATACACATTCTCATCACAAATAGGCACGCTGAACTAAAAAGTAGGCGCATATATCAATCAGGTAGGTGCATTTATAGTAAAATGTGTTTTACAGAGTACGTACATTTCTAATTTAATTACACACATTTGGGGGGGGGCTTGAACTAAAAGGTAGGTGTATATATCAGTAAAGTAGGCGCATTGACGTCTTAAGTAGGCACATTTCTAATTAAATTAAACACATTTCACAATTAAGTAGACGTGTTCCATTGAACAAAAAAGAAGGCACATATATCACTAAACTAGGCGCATAGATCACTCAAGTAGGAGAACGTGCCTACTTTAGGCGCACTTGTATTCAACTAGGTGCATTGATGATAAGTAGTGGGAAGTGGGCGCATAGATCATGCAAGTAGGCACATTTCTCCTCTCAAGTAGGTGCATTGACGTCTCAAGTAGGCACATTTTTAAATACATTATTTTGCAATCAATGAGGTAGGCACACATATTAATGAGGTAGACACATTCTCATCACAAATAGGCATGCTGAACTAAAAAGTAGGTGCATATATTAATCAAGTAGGCACATTCTCATCTCAAATATGCACATTGACGTCTAAAGTAGGTGCATTGACGTCTAAAGTAGGTGCATTGACGTTTAAAGTTGGCGCATTTACAGTAAAATGTATCTTACAAAGTACACACATTTCTAATTTAATTACACACATTGGAGGGGGGGCTTGAACTAAAAGTAGGTGCATATATCAGTAAAGTAGGCACATTGACGTCTTAAGTAGGCACATTTCTAATTAAATTAAGCACATTTCGCAATCAAGTAGACCTGTTCCATTGAACAAAAAAGAAGGCACATATATCACTAAACTAGGCGCATTTCTCACTCGGGTAGGTGCATTGACGTCTCAAGTAGGCACATTCACAATAAAATGTGAAATACTACGCGGGAGAAGGTTCTATGAATTACAAATCATTTAAATCTTTTACCTTGATCAGTAGGGGGTAGTTCTTGTACATGTTTGTCTTGGTATATTGGAACATTTAGATCAAATGCATTAGCATGTTGCTCTCTACCATGGTTATCTACATCTTCATTAGTTTCTTTACAATGACTTCCATGTTCAAGTTCTTCAAAATCAGCTTTGACCTCTTCTTCCTCTTCATCAGAGTATGTTAACTCAAAGTCACTTCCGAAATCAACATCAACATCTAACGACAATGAGGGAACATAGTGTTAAAAATGTACAAGTATTATCTCTAACACTACAAATGTTGTTTAATATGATGATATAAATGTGGGAACTTCAACAATAAATCAAAACGTACCATCTTCGAACTCCATGCCAAATCAATGAACTTCAGCAATAAATGCAGCAGTTTGCACCCAACCAAGTAGTTAATGATGTAGTTGGATGGAAGTTTGAAGAGAAGGTGCCCCAATAGCTTGGATGAAAACTTGGGGCGCAAGCATAAGAACTTGGGCAGAAGCACAAATTTCCCTCCATTTCGAACCTAATTTGGGGCACAAGCACAAATTTCTCTCCATAATACGTTCTCCAATGAATGCCCAAAATTTCCCTCCATTTCTCCCTCCATTCCCCCCATTCCACCTTGTAAAGTGATAGCAATGCATTAATTGAGCCTGCTACAGTGCAGATGCATGTGCAGAAAGAAACCTAGGAAAGTCTTCAACTACCCTGCCAATACCAGTCAGAAAAAGCAAAACCACCAGGAATATCAGTTCTTCTGGGGTGCGTCACTGGTTTGGTGCATCACCATAGCATTTTCGTTTCTAAAATCCTTTGTATAGTCAACTCGTAATCATGTTGATCATGAATAAAAACCTATTCTATATTAATGTTTGCCCAGACATAACCCAATACTCCTTGTACCTCCTATCAAGCTTCTACATAGAGGTTAATGAGGATCCAAAGAAAACACTAGATCATTAGTATACATGAGAATTGGGGCATCTAGCCCCTGCTTCTAAACCTATATTTCTCAATAAGACCCACAGAAAGGTCTATATCGACTCTGATGCTTAAGGTCTCCTCATGATGATAAAAAGGGATGGACACATCATTTTTTTCTTGAACTCTAAGTGAAATGTGTAATAAGCCATTAGAAATCCCATTACAGATATGGTAAACCAATCCTTATAAAGAAACTTAGACACAACTCCACTTGCTCTAGAATCATACCAATCATGGCCAAAATAGATATGAGGAAGTGCCAATTCTCTAGATCATATGCTATTTTTTGTCATATTTAATGATAACATTCAAGTTATCCCCTCCCTATTTGATATCACAAATTAGATACATTGTGAGCCTAACATGGTTGGTAATGTCCCTCGCATTGATGAAATCCTCCTATTAACATAGAATTAGGTTTGATAGAAAAATTGCCATGACATTATTGAGAAGTCTGGACATAATCTTGAAGGATACATTCTCAATCAATATGGACTAGAATTATTTAGCTAACCTACAAGGTTCATTAGTCAGGATAAAAACTATTTCTTAGGACATGATGCTACTATGACCTTCCACGCCGCAAAGAAGAATTTCATACCAAATCCATATGGACCAACCTAGAGGATCTACCATCTATTTGATTGTGTGAAGATGACTTCCTCCTCCATAGGAGTAGTGAGAAAGGACATGTTATCATGAAAGATAAGAATATGGTCCAGAAGATACTGAATAATCGATAGTAGATCCTCATCTATATCTCAATTTTGGAATGGAAAGCCTCAAGTGTTGATGCATAGTCCAAGATATAAGGAGAGGATTAGTGACATATGATCCATCTTGAAATCATAGTCTCTTAACCAACCTCCTCTTTTCCCTAGCTTCATTACTGGATTGTAGATGTGTGTGTTTTTTTCACCATCATTAAGCCAACAAATTCTCATTTTTTATCTCAATAATATTTCTTATATGCCCATGATATCATCAATTTCTTTTTCTATCTTACAAAGAATATCCTCATTCCAATGAGTATAATAATTTTTGAACTCACTCAGTAGAGTATCGACTACGTCCTCCAGGTCCTTGTTTTGTAAAATATCACCGAATGTAGTCTTATTACACACCATCAATCATTTCATGAGGTTCCTCATCTTCATAAGAAAATTTAAACTCACTCAGTAGAGTATCGACTACGTCCTCCAGGTCCTTGTTTTGTAAAATATCACCGAATGTAGTCTTATTACACACCATCAATCATTTCATGAGGTTCCTCATCTTCATAAGAAAATTTGAATGCAGGATCACCCCATCCACCCATGGACCAACCCTCTTCAATGATGTCCATGTAGTTCTCATGGGAGATCCAGGCTTCAAGAAAATATAAAGGGCACAACTGAAAGAAAGGAAGAGCGTAGCTAAAGCTGATAAGGATTGGGCAGTAGTTTGAGACCATGTGTAACGCCTGGGCCCACTGCCCTAGGCTCTAGTATAATTTTAGGAATGACAACTGGCCCCACAAACCACCACTAGCCTTAACTGCGCACTTTGTCCACACTGACGCGCAAGCCAGGATCAACTTCCCGACTGGTCACCCATCCTAGTACTACTCCAAGCTGAGCACGCTTAACTATGAAGTTCTTTAGTGATGGGCTCCCGGAAAAGGAGGTGCACCTTGGTGATATGAGTAGTCCAATCATTCCTTTTAAGATCATATTACACGAGGCCTCAAATCCTGGGATATTACAATATCCCCCACAGACTCTTGACGTCCTCGTCAAGGCTCAACTATAAGGCCTCATAATCTCTTCTCCATTTCAATGTAGACCCACAATGGCCCATGGACACCCAGCTCCCAATCACAGAATACCAGTGCAATGGTGGCTACGTCAACCATGAACAACCCTTTCCTACATGCCTGGACCGCACGACTCAAGACTGGCATGCCATGCCCATGTGGGCCCCACCTATTGGAGGGGAATTGGCTCTGATACCATTTGTAATGCCTGGGCCCACTGCCCTAGGCTCTAGTAGAGTTTTAGGAATGACAACTGGACCCACAAACCACCACTAGCATTAACTACACACTTTGTCCACACTGACGCGCAAACCATGATCAACTTCCCGACTGGTCACCCATCCTAGTACTACTCCAATCTGAGCACGCTTAACTATGGAGTTCTTTAGTGATGGGCTCCCGGAAAAGGAGGTGCACCTTGGTGATATGGGTAGTCCAATCATTCCTTTTAAGATCATATTACCTGAGGCCTCAAATCCTGGGATGTTACACCATGAACCTTGTGAGGTGATCTTCGCACATCATAGGAGCATGGGCAAGCCAATATGCATCGACAAATCATGATAAAGGCATTCCTAAGATGTTGGGCATGTCATTTCTCATCCACCTAGGTAAATCTACTACCTTCAAAGGATATCTAATTGATATTTAAGTCTATAACCTAGTGTGATTAAAGTCTCTCATTCCCTATGAATATGGCTCATTCATGCCTCTCTTCTTTGAGTACTCTCTCACCATGTTGAAGTCTTTAGAAATCTACCATCTATTATCACCTATGATCATATTGAGGTTCATCACATAATATTGTAACAATATTCTATCAAAGTCACATAACTCACATAGACCATTGTAACATAATAGATACCCCATACATTATCTGTCAAACAAAGAGTGATATGTTGAGGGTGAGAAAAGAAAACCATTAGTTGGAGTGTAGAATCTATGAAGACCCATATCTTGACATCTTGATGTTCACAGTTAACTGTCTATTCAAGGCCAATTATGTCCAGTAGATCCTCAAGTCGCATGTTGTTCTTTGTAGGTTCCATGACACCAATCACAAAAGGCATGTGTTTCATTTAAATATGGCCCAATACCTTACGGGTGGCATTGTTATCTACTCCTCTAATGTTATAGGAGAGATGTCTTAACATATTAGAGGAAGACCACCTTCAGATCACTACCTCTACTAGGCCTGAGAAACTCCCTCTTCTTCCCGAACGTTTCCATCTCGTGTAATGGTCCACCATCTTGAAAATTGTCCTTATAGTAATATAACCCTTCATCCATGTCTAGGTCCTCCTCCAATGATCTATCGAAGACGGTGCATGATTGATTTCCTCTTCTTCTAGATGACACCCATATCCCGAGACTCTGCTTCTAGATGAGTATCCTTGGGATCTTTTAGGGCTCCGATTCTTTCTATGGTCTTCATGAGGAATGAAGTCGCATAGGCATATGTGTTACAAAACCTTCATCATGCCTTTGTGATCAATTATTGTCCTCATGTGATGTCCTTAAGTTAACATTTTCTTACTCATAGACAAAGGTTGATCCTTACACTCTGAGGTTGTTTACACTACCTTCAAAATAGTTTCATATGTGATAAAACAAACATGAGAAAGTTTCTCTATGAAGGATACAATTAGGATTTACAAATTTGTGCTTATCTCAATGACTTGCAAAGTAGAGCCCTTCTAATCAATGTAGGACACCTTTGATAGTTTAACATAACATCTGTGGATGAAGAAGGATATGGATATGGATATGGATTGCGAGACATCCTCTTTGAAAGCACCTATAAGAAGGAGGACCTCAAATTCATTGTTTCATCTCTCCATACATCTCAAAATCTTTTTTAGATTTCTAAAGAATTGTTTTACCTCTGATAAGGAGCCCTCATTGTTACATCACATGGATAAACCTATAACCTAATACCATAGTCTTTCCCTAGAAAATTCTTGACCCAACACATCCATGGGTTAGAGGGTAAGGGATAGCTTTCCCAACCTTATATACTTTTCATTGAGTCATTTTTGTGTTTCAGCTTGTGACCCAATGAAGTCCACCTAATTCCTCTATGAGAATCTATAAATATCAACAACTTTGATCTAGAAATTCTTTAGCAGATGAGCCACATCTTCATATCTACATTCGTTTGACCATGGTACCTCAATTGCAAACTTCATTGTGTTTTCTCGTCATTGTCTCTTAGCATTTAAGGAGTCCAAGACAAAAACTAATATCTTTGATAAGTGTTTTTGACCTCCTCATGCTGGGCCAACTAAATGTGTAGTCTTTAAGAGGGAAAAAATCTTCTTGAGGAGGGGGCAACAGTAACCTTCAACGTTGATGTGTGACCTGGGTTGCTCTTCCCTACCATCTTATTAAATTCCAACTAGGATGTTGTAGTCTTCCTTCCAAGGTAGTATTATATTGGTTGATCCTAAGCCCCTCCTCAAAGGATCCCTAGTTTTTGAAATCTATTTGACTTGCTTGTCTTTATTGTCCACACACAAGCTACTATCTCTATGGTATGGTCCACTAGTGTGTGTCCAAGATATGGACCCCGATTTGTAAGATATGCTCCCCATTTTTTCTCTTCCTTCCATCTCATGCATCACCTCTTCCATAGTTCTTCCTTTTTAGGTGTAGCAAAATGAAGAAGGTCGCTTAAAAATTACATAGTAATGTCTGGGTCTATTAGATACATTGTCGCCTTCGATCTTGATTCTACCCCCACTCTTTTAGTTGCCAGGTGATGTGATCTCACTCTCCTTGCTTTCTCTAATGTGGTCATGTATTCTTGTGAATAAGAGACCATGCCACGCTCACCCCACTCATACCTAAGAAAAGGGGTGATTTCAAGAAGGATCAAGGATGGAAGCGGGCCTCTCTAGCCACTCTAGATCCTCGTAGAAATGACCCCCCATGGACAAACTATATGGTGAATCACTCAAGTAGATCTTGGTTTCTAGAAGTGTTCAGCTAGGGGAGGGGTAGGGGAGATGAGTGTCTGAATGTCTTTCCAAGGAGAGTCCCAAACATGTAGGAGGTCGGGATGCCACCGCCAAGGCGGCGAGTCACCAAAACAATTGCCTGAAGATCGCCCTAACCCCTAAACCCTCTGGCATCGCCTTCTCGATTCTCCTTGTTCAACAAGTACCATCTATAACCAAATGTTTCAAATGTCATTTCTAAGTGCCATGATTATAATATTTAATAACATCTAGAAGCTACTTGAATCAAGAAATTCAAAACCCTAACAATTTGTATACATAAAACCTACTTGACTTGATCACCACTCAAGTGACAGGGGCATAAATCAGACGTCTTTGGCATCTGGACCAAATACAAAACTTGCGGCTCCAGAAAAGACACTCCATTTATCAATCTCTATCAAACACACGTGCTTCTAATTCTCACAAATACATAATTACAAAGGTAAAATAGATAAAGAAAGCATTTCGTAGCCACTAATCTACATACAATGTTTATACATAATTACCAAAACTTCTAAAAAAATTATCCAAACATACCCCTACATAGATAATTGAAAATTTGGTTTATACTCCAGGAAAAGATCACAATATAGAACTCACTAGGAAGTGACTATCATTGTAAAGCCAACAAATTTCAATAAGACACAAGTCTTGAAATTCAACCTCTTCGTTAATATCGATACCCCAACATGATCAATAGGTGATCAAATTGGCCAACCATGATTATCGATAGTATTCATTTTAAATTTGGCATGATTTTAAAGACAAGCATCTAAATGAAATGTGAGCCTTAGCCCAAACAACATGTTGTCAATGTAGTTAGGAAGTAGTTTGAAGTTTTCTTTAGAGCTGATTAAAAAATTATGAGAAGAGGGTGGCGGTAACCAACTTTGTTGATGTGCAATGTGACCTAGATTATGCACTTATAGCATAACCTTCTTTTACAATGAATTTACTAGTGACCTCTTTTCAAACATCTATTGTAGGTGTCGATTGGGATGTTGTAGTCCGTTTTCCATGATAGTTTTTTATTGTTTGAGTCTAACTCCCTCCTCAAATGAACCTTATTTTGTGAATTCTATTTGACCAATTTGTCTCTATTATCCATGAACAACCCATCAACTTTGTTGTATGTTCAATTGAATGTGTCTTCAAGGTAGGATACTAGTTTGTGAGATATGCCCTCCATATTTGTTTCCACCTTCCATCTTACAAATCACCTCTCCCACTGTGTGTTTTGCAGTGGGTGTAGTCAAATGAAGGAGGTTTTCTATACCTTTCATTGTGATGTATGGGTGCCATCACCTCCATCTTCATTCTACCACCACTCTTCTAGCCGCCAAGTTATGTGACCTCAATTTTCTTACTTTCTCCAAATCTGTCATGCATTGTTGTGCAAAAGAGACTGTGCCACACTCACCTCACTCC
Source organism: Alisma plantago-aquatica (assembly GCA_963693085.1). Lineage (NCBI taxonomy): Eukaryota > Viridiplantae > Streptophyta > Magnoliopsida > Alismatales > Alismataceae > Alisma > Alisma plantago-aquatica. The sequence continues at coordinate 85,257,671 of OY856414.1, read as the reverse complement.
TAACTAGGAAATGGGGTGGATTCAAGGAAGAATAAAGGGTGGAAGTGAGTCTCTATAGATATTCAAGATCCTCAACAAGACAACCCCCTAGGGACCATCTATAGGGTGAATCCCTCAAGTAGATCTTAGTTTCTAGAAAGAGTTCTGCTAGGGGAAGGGTAGGGGGTGAGAGAGGCTAACGATCCCGCTGAGGAGAATCCCTGATAGGTAGGAGGAGTTTGGCAATGTTGTCGTCAAGGCGGCGTGTCACCAAAACAATTTCTTGAAAATTTCCCTAAAGCCTAAAACCCACCGCCCATGCCTTCTCAAATCTCATTGTTTAACCAATGTCATCTATAACAACATGTTTGAAATGATCATTAAAGAATGTCATTCTAATATTCAATAACATCTAGGGGTCGGTTGAATCAAGACAATCGATATCCTAACAATCTTATACATTAATCTTACTTGACTCGATGCACTGATTGAGTACCAAGGGCTAAAATCAGATAATTTTTGCATTTGAAGAGCGCACAAAACATGTGGCACCAGAACACATACGCCGATTCTCAATCTCAATGAAACATTCGTGCTTCCAAATCTCACAATTACAAAGGTAAACTAGATACATAAGGTATTTAGTAGTCATTAATCTGCAACAATATTTATACATAATTACCAATACTTCTAATGATTCTATCCGAACTTTCCCCTACATATGTAATTGAAACATTGGTTTTGACTTGAGGTAAAAATCAAGAGATTGAAATAACAAGCAAGTCACTAACATTGTAAAGTCACCAGATTCCAACAAAACACAAAGTTTTGAAATCCAACCTCTTCCTTTCTATCGGCACCCCAACGTGCTCATCAGGTGATCAAATTGGTTTACCATGATCATTGATAATATTGGCTTTAAGTTTAGCATGATTTTAAAGGTAAACATATAAAGGAAATGTGAGCCTCAGCCCAAACGACATGCTATCAATGTAGTTAGGAAGTAGTTATGCTCCGTTCGGAAGCGCGTCTGATAGCTACCAACAGCGCCCGGGCAGTTCCGGGCAGCGACCGGACAGCCTTAACGCTATTTCCCTAACACCAGTGGATCCTACCGCTCAATAATTACTGTTTCCAGTATTGATAAAGCGATCAAAATGGTTCAAACGCCACCGGAAGATTTTTAAGCATAGGAGAGCGGCCGTGTCCATCGCTTTACCGAACGGTGTATTAGAAGTTTTCTTTAGAGCTGATTAAATAATTGTGAAGTTAATCCCACCATGCTGGCTTCGTTGGGATATTTGTTAATCAGGTTGACGTCGTTGATGCCTGTCGTACCAGCAGTGCTCGTCCGTGGGCGCCGTTTGGACGCATGTTTGTCTACGTAGCAAGTCTTCTATATTAGAGGGTTATCAGCTTCTACTGCTTTACAGGTAAGACGTACCAAGTGGATTAGATAATGACAAGCCATTTGGATTGTGGGGACCGATTGAAGACGGAGAACGTGAGCTGTGCACATGGAGAACATCAGCAGATGTGGGTTGCTAATTTCTGGTTCTTGGATTTTTCTTCTCCCAAACCAGCAGTACATAGGCGGGCTTGGGCTGGTCATGTGCATGTGGACGGTCTGGATACGCTCCTGAGTCCTGAACCGCCCACTTATTGCATCAACGCCACTTGTTTTGGAGGCAGAACCCGTGGACGTCGTGGTGGGTTTGTGTTAGCGGAATTGATGGGCTATTTGTTTGTTCGTTCAGTCTAACGCCACTTCTTGGTGTTTGTTGTTTGTTCGTTCAGTCTAACGCCATACAAAGACGTACAGGGTAGACACAATGGAGAATATCTGTCCTGAACTACTTGGAAGTGCTATAACTCGACCACCCAAGCACCCACAGATTGAGGCACGAGTGCGCAAATACTCTCTCTCTCTCTCTCTCCACATTTGCGGAGGGTATCCAGACATGAGCGCAACCCTACACCAGAAAGGCCACTTGAGCATCTAAATATTTGTATAATGACGTCGTATTTTACTACGCGCTAAAAACACAAGTATACGCGTCGAGTAGTACAAGCCTTGTGAGGCCCGAGTCGAACACAGGGATACTCGGAATTGTCGGAGACTCCTACTAACTATTTGCGATCAGCTAAGCCGAATAACAAATTGGGGTTTGTTGTCAAAATTAAAAGAAAATAAAAATGAAACAAAGCAACCAATCAATTAAAGGTTAATTTAATCAATTCAAAAAGGTATCTTTAGGATTGCGGTTTCACCGCGGGTTATCATTGTATTCGATTTCATATAATTCCTCAATCTTCTCTCTCTATCCGGGTAGTGGCCTGAAAACAGAATTACCCACTGTCGTGGTGTAATTCACTACTTAGGTTTAGGTCGATTCCACCGTCTTAGTAATCTATCCCCTAAACTAAGTGCATTACGAACGATTTCTCAGTTTCCACCATTAATTTTACACCTCCTTTGTCAAGGGATTTATCGATTAATGTAGGTTTCGTCTCTTTTCAACTATTAATTCTTCCGTCGAAGTGATTAAGGGCATTAGGTTATTATCATGGTGATCAAGCATAACAATATATGGAGAAAACGAAACTATACCACGGATTTAAGAGAGAAAATATGAATTATTAATATAAAACTGTCATACAATGCATTCCCGGGCTACTCCCGGTCCTAAAGATGAAGGGGATTAGCCCCGCATGTTCATCTCACACAAGTACATGGTAGAAATAGGGGAAATCATATGAAAAACGTGAATTGAATGGGAAAACCCCTGAACGGAGAAGAACAGATTGATCCTTTGCGTAGAACACGAGCTTTCCCGCCTCTCGGTGGTGAAATCCGTCTTCGGCAGCGTCCAGATCGACAGGTATGAACTTCTGGCCTCCGTTCTCCTTTCTCGCTCCTCGGCACTTGTGCAAAAGCCAAAATCCGATCCTCCCTCTGTCTGGGCGGCCGTCATTAGGTATAAGTCCATAATTAGGTCATTAATTAACTCCAACCGTCCGATTGAAATCAATCTGAATCGAACACATATCTGACGGCGTCGATACCATCGACGCGAGTCGATGGTATTGACCCGCTACAGTAGTGGCTGGCTGCAAATCCTTCCTTTATCGCGCCCTTCATCATCTCGATACCATCGACGCGGGTCGATGGTATCGACTTCCTTTTTGGCGTCGGTTCTGTCATTTTGCGACGCTGTAGCCTCCATGTGTCGATGGTATCGACTTCCGTCGATGGTATCGATGGAAGTAAATACTTGTTTTTCCTGAAATTCAAAGACAAGATCTAATAAATCCACACAAATAATAATAATGTGATAATTAATGCTCAAAATGATAAAACTAAGGGGATTTGACATAAAATGATGGCAAAGACCAAAATGGATGAATTATGCGATATTAACCATAGAAATGACTAATTAAAGCATAAACCACATATAAAACAGGTCTATAAATGCGACTCAAAATCATCGCATCAAACTCCCCTAAGCTTGAACGTTGCTTGCCCTCGAGCAACTAATCCTTAGAATAGAATTGCAAATGTCAACTGAAAAACAACACACCAACCCAACATCCCATATGACTCCCACTGAACATTCACAAACCGGCATTTCCTAACCACAGAACGGTAATTACCCTAAAGGCGACAGTAATCATCAATAAAAGAAATTAACCTCCGAACCGATGAACACTATCACATAAGGCAGTTAACATAATAAAATTCGCCGATTCAGCATTGGTGCATCTTGTGATCGCCTATACTACGTTGCTCGCCCTAACTACCATCTACATGGAAGCAGTTCTCCTGATATTCATTAGTGAGGAGAAATTCACGATGGCCTACCAATCCGAGCAACAGGTGGATGAAAATGGGTGGCTCATGGAAGAAAATGGAAGTATTGTACAGTTTCAACATGCATAATACAAAAATGTCCTATATGATGCAAATGCACTTTAGAAATGCCCTAATGCCTAAAATTGGGTGAAATGATGCATGCTCTAACCATCCGCCTCAAAATGAGATGGATATCTAGTCAAGCTACATCATGTACTCAATTATCCTGAAATGTAGGTGATATCATGTTCCTTTCTCCTTCTTATTTCACATTCTTCTAAATTCTTTTTTTTTCTTTCTTTATATATTGCAGATTTTCAGCTTTTTTTTTCAGCCCACATATCCATAATTGCTCAAAGATAATTTTATTGGGCTACTTCCTGCATACTCAATTTTTTTTTTCACTATTTAGCAAGTATGGAACAATTTAATTCACCATAAGGGCAAAATTGAGATACATGAATTACTTTATGCATGAAGATCATGAATGCAACTACATGGCATGCACCTAAAGGTAATGTGCATGATTCACTATATATATATATATATATATATATATATATTATGCAAACATATGGAAAATACCAATGCAAGTCCTATCTAAATGCTATGCACACAAAAGGAATTAAAACTGCACTTTACTTCCAATTCTGAGGTGGATTATGGAAAAATGAAATGGAACGATCACAAGACTAGATGACTGAACCTTAGAAAGATATTATGTGTCCCTCCTTACTGACCTGTGTAGTAGTTTAGAGGGTTCTCTCTCTTACATCCAATTAAGTTCTCATTACCATTTGGTTAGGTTAGGCTCAACAACTATTTCCGTCCACTTTCATGAATCATTAGGAGTACAAGTATGAAATGTTGTTTTAAAGTTGACATAATCAATCATTTTCACAGGATGTGTTCCCAAGGTCAAAACAAAACAAACTATCCAAAGACACAAAATTTTCAAATTTCCCTTGAATTCCCCATGCACTAACAACAAGATGACACAATTTATGACATCCACAATTACACTAGATAGCATGTGGATCCTACAAAAGCTAAAGATGTAAGAAACAAATAATAAAGCTAAAAACTAAAAACAATAAAAGATAGAGCTGTTCCAACTACCCCCTAAGCTTGAATTCGACTATGGCCTCATAGTAAAAAACAAACTTAAAGATTGGAATAGAGATACCAGATCACTCTTGTGGAGGTGGAGGTGTGTACTGTGGAGCCGTAGGATCCCAAGACGGATACTCCCCCTAGAAGCTCGGATCATAATGGGTCCTCGGCGGAGGCTGTGGATAGCCTCCAAAGTAACTCTGACTCCAGTAGTGGTCGTAGAAGGGCTCCTGCTGCATCTCCATCCGTTGCAACCGATTGTGTATCTGTTGTTGGTTGTCGAGGAGGAGATGTTCATTCTCGAACATCGCCCTTTGGTTGTCAAGTATCCGGTTCATAGTGTCCTGAATACCGGTATACATCGCTAGATGCTGCTGCTGTGTCTGATGGATGTCCTGCAGCATCGTGTACATGCCTTGCATGGAGTAGGCATCCTCGCTCGGCTACGAGGGCTGTGGTGATGGCGGCGGAGGCTGTGATGATGAAGACGCACCCGGATGCATCCGAGGACGCTTCCGGGGTGCTACTCGTGCTCGAAGAGGTGTAAAGGCCTCTTCTTCCTCCTCAGCCTCGTCGTCCTGTCCGTCGTCACCGCCTTCTTCATCATCGGAGTCGATGGCTATGATCGGCCATATGAAATGCTGTGTGCCCTCGATGTGGAAGACGGGATCCGGCAGAGCACACTCCTGGTAAGCGTGGTTGACGTGGCAGTGCGCGTACGCCAAACCATCCCGTAGAAGAATAAGGTTTGAACGGTGCAGATGTTGCGCGTTCACCTTGCTCCTCGTGGAAAGCGGCGTCATGGTGGAGAAGTTGAGCCCGAGGTAGTGCGCCAACTTGGTGATGAGCCCGCCGAAATGAATCGGAGCCTTCCTCGTACTCCTCTTAACCACCAAAACTCGCTGCAGGAAAAACGCACCCCAGTTGCATTGTTGTCGCTTCAGGAGCATGTAGAGAAAGAAGAGATCAATCTCCTGAAATTTGCTCAGCGCCAGATCGCTACGAGCAAAGAATGTGAAACTCAACATCCGGTGTAGGACCCAGACAAATGGGTGCTCGAAATTCGCTACCGCAGCATTGTGGTAACTCACTGTCTTGCCCGCCGGCACTGTCACTAGCTCGGCGAAAATTTTGTCATAATCGGTGCGGGCGTCCGGTCGGCGGTGATCGTGTTGGGAGTGGTTCCAGTTGAAGATGCTGTTGAACTGCCTAAGAGTGATGTTGTAGTCGATGTTGAACAACCGGAATGACACCCGACCCTTGATCCACTCACGATCAGTAGCAACTACGTCGTTGGGCACGACGCAGACATCAAGGGACGCCATGAATTCCGCCACCAACTCTTTGTAGGTGGGCCACTCGCCGAAGAATGGTTGACCATCCACATGGTACTCCAGCTCGTCTGGCCTTCTGCTGGTGTGGCGTGCTTGACCCTTCAGCACATAGGCCAAGTTGGCCTCGAATCCAAGATCGCGGATCATATCCCGGTCCACATACCGGGTAGGCTCTATCTTCCGCTTCAAGATCTCTTCATAGATCTTCTTCACCTCCGTGGATGGGTGAACCAGGCGCGGACGTGATATTGACGCCGTAGGGGGTGGCACGAACTCCATGATATCCATAGGATTCGTGCGGGAGGATGCTCCGGCGACGTGCACCATTGTTGCGAGAGAAACAGGATTAGAAGAAGAGCTCGGGGAAGATCTTCTCTCGGTGTTGCTGCTCTTCGATCTTAGATGGCTCGGGGGAGTGCTCAGCGCAAAGGAGGAAGATCACTCTGAAGGTGTGACGTCAAATGACGTAATGACTCTCCTTATATAGACTTGGCCGGCGCCACTGTTAACCCATTGATACCATCGGCGCGGGTCGATGGTATCGACACGTCTCGATGCTATTCGCCCCCCTCGCGAGTATCGACGGCTGACGATTGCTTGATCTTGTAACCCGGATCGCTCTTGAGTCGATACCATCGACGCGGGTCGATGGTATCGACGCTGCACCCAGATCGATGATGTGGACGCCGCGATCACCGTCGATTTCTTTGCACGGATCGGTGACATGGATGGTCGATACCATCGACAGGTGTCGATAGTATCGACTTGGCTTCATTGCGACACCGCCATGTGCATTTCAACTTGTAACGATGTCGATACCATCGACGAGGCCGTCGATGGTATCAAGTTGACTAAGACAAATCGATCTGAACTTCTCCAGAGATCTCGATGGTATCGACGCCTGTGTCGATACCATCGACTGTTGTTGGGCGACCTGCCTGTAGGTGTGTCGATACCATCGACGCGACCGTCGATAGTATCGACTCAGAACGAACTCTGCAGTTGTCAACCTGAACCTATGTCGATACCATCGACCAGTGTGTCGATGGTATCGACTCTGCCTCAGCCTGCACAATGAACAAACGGATCAAGGTATCTTCTTTACACTAAAAATTGAACAAAAATAAAGCAACCTATGATTATAATTAAACTATCCTAATGTATCGATGGTTGGGTTGCCTCCCAACAAGCGCCCTTATTTAACGTCTTAGGCTAGACGGTATGAAGCTCATCATCTTTTCACTTTGGGGACTGCGCTTAGAGGATCATGTGGTAACTTGAATTCAACTCGATCTCCTCCAATTCCCAAGGACAAAGTACCTCTCCCTAAGGAAGTCACGACGTCCGCCGTTGCTTGAAACGGTCTTCCTAGAAGAATTTCACAGCTTTGGAGCGGTGGCATATCAATGACAACAAAATCCACCAGGAATATGAATCTATCCACTTTGACGAGAACATCCTCAAACACTCCAAATGGTCTCACGATAGACCCATCCGCTAATTCAATTGTTGCGGCCGACTTCTTTATTTCTTTTAACCCAAGTTTTTGAAATGTCGCCAGAGGCATGAGATTTATGCTAGCGCCGGAATCACATTGCGCTTTAGGAAAATGTCGACCACCTATTGAGCACGGAATGTAGAAATCTCCTGGGTCTTTTCTCTTCTTTGGCGAACTCCCGTGAATCATAGAGCTCACCGTCTCATTCATCCTACAAATATCACTGTCTTTTATCCGCCTCTTCTTATTGATGATTTCCTTGATGAACCTCCCATAGGCGGGCACCTTCTTGATCATCTCCACTAATGGAATATTGATGTGGAGTTTTCGGAATATTTCCAAGAATTTCCTAAAATGACGATGCTCTTTCTTTGACTTAGGATTGTCCAGTTTTGAAACATTTGCCGCATCAACACGCCTGTGGGGCGGCACATATGAGCTTTTTGGGGTTAACTCCCCTAAGCTTACTTCAATCACTCCCTCTGATGTGGGCTTTAGCGAGACATCATCAACAGTAATAGCTTGTTGTGGTTCCTCTCTCGCATTAGATACTGCCACACGTTCACAAACAACCTTCAATTGTTCTTCTTGCTTAGATGGAGATGCAATATTCATAATTCGCTGTGATTTTCTGAAGAAAGGGTTTCCACCCGGTAGTCCATAGTAAGTGCGTGGGTACGGTATCGCCGGTGTCGCATGCGTATTAAAAGTCATTTTTCTTTCCTCTTTAGATTCTTGCACCTGAGATTCCTCCTCATTGCTTACCACAGACATATACTTGACTTGATGGTGTGCTTGGGCCCCGTTTGAATTCTCGGCCAGTTTCTGTTGATTGGCATGCTTGATGGCCGCCACTTCATTAGAAATCTGTGCCACGGTGGTTTCTAATGCCCGCATTTGTGCTCCATGGCTTTGCAGCGTCTGCCCAAACTTGATTAGGATATCACCTTGAGATTGCAATTGCTTACCAAACATAGCCATCAATTCCTGATTCTGCTGAACCATTTGACTAAGTAGTTCAGTGTTCTTGTCCTCCGCTCTAGGTTGTGGCTTGGCATCTGGATCCTACAGAAAATTATTCGGATCCTTCCATGAGAACTTTTTATCTCTTCTCCATGCATAGTCATTGTTTCTGCAGCCCTGTTGTTGCATGAATTTGACTTGGGCTTCCTCTTCCTCAGATGCATCATCCTTAGCTAGCAGCTTCTTGGCTAGAAGATCCAACTTGTCGTTCAGTTCTTTAACTACTTTGGATTCACCTGCGACTCTAACCTGCTCCACAGCACCTCTGTCACCCCATGACTGTTTCCTAGCCATGTTCTTTAATATCTCCCATCACCTATCATCTGTGTTGTTCAAAAAGAATCCTGATCCGGCTGAATCCAAATTACTTCTATCGTGCTCGGAGAGAGCAAAATAGAAGATTTTCACTTGTGTTTCCTTATCCAGCCCATGATGTGGACATCTCCTCAGCATGACCTGAAATCTTTCCCAGGTCTCTGAATATGTCTCACTAGCCTATTGAGTGAAATTGTGAATCTTCCGGATCATGTCGTTAGTCTTCTCGGGAGGGAAGAACCTCTCAAAGAAGACCTCCACCATATGGTCCCAAGATTCCACGAACTCATCGTCTAGATTATGTAGCCACTCTCTTGCTGCTCCCGCCAAGGAACTCGGGAACAACTTGAGGTACAATGCATCTTGTGGAAACCTGTCTATCTTTACCATGTCACAATTTTCAACGAACTGGATGATGTGTGCAACAGGATCCTCATTCTTCAGCCCATGAAACGCATTTGATTTTACCAAATTAATCAACGGTGGATCGATCTTATATGTCGGTATGTTGATCGCCTGCTTTTTTATAGGCCCCTTTGAAGCTGATGAGGAAGAAGCTTTGATCTTCTCCCATATGGTCTGTGGCTCAGCCATGTCTTCTGGTTCAGATTCAGAATCTATCTCTTCTTGGTACTCGTGCTCAGAATGCTCCTCGTCCTCAGGTCCCGGAAATGGAACCTCGGGTGTGCGATTGTCGTAGTCTGTACTACGCGTATGCACCATACACAGTACCTGAAATAAGAAAATTCGAGTTCAGTACTATGCTTAGACGAGTATAACAATTATAGTGCAATGTAAAAATATTTGAAATTGAATGAAAATTAAAAAGAAATTTGTGGCCTATAGTGGCCGCTCATAGCACTCGAAGTGCCAACAATTCCGCCGTATCCCCGACAACAGCGCCAAAAACTTGACGTCGTATTTTACTACGCGCTAAAAATGCAAGTATACGCGTCGAGTAGTACATGCCTTGTGAGGCCCGAGTCGAACACAGGGATACTCGGAATTGTCGGAGACTCCTACTAACTATTTGCGATCAGCTAAGCCGAATAACAAATTGGGGTTTGTTGTCAAAATTAAAAGAAAATAAAAATGAAACAAAGCAACCAATCGATTAAAGGTTAATTTAATCAATTCAAAAAGGTATCTTTAGGATTGCGGTTTCACCGCGGGTTGTCATTGTATTCGATTTCATATAATTCCTCAATCTTCTCTCTCTATCCGGGTAGTGGCCTGAAAACAGAATTACCCACTGTCGTGGTGTAATTCACTACTTAGGTTTAGGTCGATTCCACCGTCGTAGTAATCTATCACCTAAACTAAGTGCATTACGAATGATCTCTCAGTTTCCACCATTAATTTTACACCCCCTTTGTCAAGGGATTTATCGATTAATGTAGGTTTCGTCTCTTTTCAACCATTAATTCTTCTGTCGAAGTGATTAAGGGCATTATGTTATTATCATGGTGATCAAGCATAACAATATATGGAGAAAATGAAACTATACCATGGATTTAAGAGAGAAAATATGAATTATTAATATAAAACTGTCATACAATGCATTCTCGGGCTACTCCCGGTCCTAAAGATGGAGGGGATTAGCCCCGCATGTTCATCTCACACAAGTACATGGTAGAAATAGGGGAAATCATATGAAAAACGTGAATTGAATGGGAAAACCCCTGAACGGAGAAGAACCGATTGATCCTTTGAGTAGAACACGAGCTTTCCCACCTCTCGGTGGTGAAATCCGTCTTCGGCAGCGTCTGGATCGACAGGTATGAACTTCTGGCCTCCGTTCTCCTTTCTCGCTCCTCGACACTTGTGCAAAAGCCAAAATCCGATCCTCCCTCTGTCTGGGCGGCCATCATTAGGTATAAGTCCATAATTAGGTCATTAATTAACTCCAGCCGTCCGATTGAAATCAATCTGAATCCAACGCATATCTGACGGCGTCGATACCATCGACGACCCGCTACAGTAGCGGCTGGCTGCAAATCCTTCCTTTATCGCGCCCTTCATCATCTCGATACCATCGACGCGGGTCGATGGTATCGACTTCCTTTTTGGCATCGGTTCTGTCATTTTGCGACGCTGTAGCCTCCATGTGTCGATGGTATCGACTTCCGTCGATGGTATTGACGGAAGTAAATACTTGTTTTTCCTGAAATTCAAAGACAAGATCTAATAAATCCACACAAATAATAATAATGTGATAATTAATGCTCAAAATGATAAAACTAAGGGGATTTGACATAAAATGATGGCAAAGACCAAAATGGATGAATTATGTGATATTAACCATAGAAATGACTAATTAAAGCATAAACCACATATAAAACATGTCTATAAATGCGACTCAAAATCATCGCATCATATAACAATGGAGGAATACGATGCATCCCTCAAAGGTATTAGATACCTGCACTCTCAGGTTTTGGTCGTTGCAGATTTCCACAAATTTAAGCATCAATTTAGAACACACAGATGTCCACGTGGAGAAATTTGTCCACGTGGAGAAATTGCACCATCATCGTCGTCAGTCATCTACCTTTGTAAGGAAGCTCAGGTGGTCGTGGCAAGGTCGTCAAATTATTTAACGGGGCACATGATTGATATAAAACCACATATGTCAAATGTGAAAACCATCCGTCTATGTGGCCTTTGGATTCCAAAGGTTAGTAGTGACAAAAATTATGTGCTTGTCATGCTTGCAATGCTGATAAAGCACCACATAATAGATGAGGCCGATGGGTTGTGGTTCGCTGAAGGGATGCCTCTCCTTCTCGAGTCACATGAACCTAGAGAATAATAGAAGAGAAACACACTAATTATTCATTTTAGACATGTCCCAGTTTCTTTAAGCAGAGATAGAAATTATTCTACCCCTATTTGGATCATCGAGGCATAGAGGGGGAAGCAACAGGAGAGCCAATTTCACAACCTAAGTGGACGTCACTTTAAACTTGTTTGATGAGCCACAACTATTTTTAGTTGTGCATTATTACATTATTTTTAGTTTTTCCTAACTGACTTCCTGATGTTTGTTCATCTACTCATAGGGGTTGTCATGTTCTGCTGAAGTCTATTCTGACCCATATCATATAACATATATTGGTCAATCTATTTCTAGACCAGAGTTGAGCATTGAAAGAGCCAATAAAATTAACTTCAAATATGTAGCCATTTTCATCTAAGTTTGGTCTAAATCAGTACTATTTAATATGTATTACACCACACTTAATCCAACGTGTGGCCACATGTAGTACTTAGATAGCCTACATATTTCATCATCAATTAGACATGTACCTTGTAAAAGGGAACTAAGGTTCAACTATTGATCTCATTTTGATTCGTCCAATTTGGCTAATTGAGAAGTTGTCACTACTAGTCTATCATCTATTTTTCAAAAATTTTCTCTCAAATTTCGAATATTCACTTTATAAGAATATGTAATGAAATTATATTTTGTATATTTACCATAGATAATGTACATATATATAATTACACTACTAAATTAGTAATGTATTATCTAATTATATTACTTCAAGAAGAAGAAGAAAACTCATTAAATCCCAAACATAAAGCAATTGATCATATAACATGTGAAAACCACTATAAGTTTTCCCATTTTAAAATTAATTGACTAAAAAATTAACAATGATATAAGATATCCTCATTCACACATTTAGTTGAATATGTGTATAGATAAATTGACATATATACCACTTTGACATAAAGCGGAAGTTTTTTGTAGACATATTTGAAACAAGAGCTAACATACATCACATGTAGAATATTTACAAAAATCAACAAATCATAAACCTAGTCGATCAAAATCCCCATAAATATACAAATCTATCTCACAACCTAAGTGTGCAGGGGTAAATCTACAACAACACTACATATAAAATTATCACAACCTCCATCTTAGAATGAGGGTCTGTTGGATCTAGGGATCTAGAGGGGGGGTGAATAGAGATTCAAAATTCTCACAAGAAAAGTTAGACCTTCAAATTATATCAATTGAAACCAAATACCTAAGATCAATTTGAAGTCTTATCTAACCAAGCATAGCAAGGATGAGAGAAATTAAAACATGCACTTGGACAAGGTTGTTAGAGTGGTTCCAATCTCCAAACTAGGAGATAGTCAATCCACTACCTAGAGAGGTCAACCTCTAGGACTTTGCAATCTGTGTATACTTATATTACCTCATAAGAGAAACAAGGAGACCACCATACATCCAAGGACTTACCTACTCAAGACAAGAGTCTTTCACCTACAGAAGGACATCCACTTGATAACTTGTCTTCAGCCTTCAACAAGGACTTATCCACACTTGCATAAACTCTTTAGCATTGAAGGAATTACCTACGCTTCTTGAATCTTTGCCTTGCCCTTCTCCTTCACCTGGATAAGATCTTCACCTCTTCTTCAACCTTGAAGACCCTTCACTTGGAGTAGCTTGCTTCAACCTTTTCTCTTTGAGAAAGGGGATTGGGAAGATAGAAGGAATGAGAGCTTTACAAACACATGGATGTATCTTTCTTACAACATGCCTAACTCACTCATAATCACAAAATGCTTTGTAAATGAGAAAGAGAAAGGGGCTCAAAGGGTTATATCACACTCAACTATAGCAAGGACTTAGGATAACATGAATGAGTGAATTTGAAATGAACTCCAAGGGGTCCTATTTATAGCTAGGGGTGTTCCTTTGAGTGTAAGATCACTTAAGAATGAAAAATAGCCTTTTTACAACTTGCAACAGATCTATTTTCATTTACAACAACTCTCCAACGGTTATAATCACTTTTTCTGTATTTTTTGTACAATACATTCAGTCCAGTTTCAATAAAGGTAACTCGACTGATCCACTAATAGACAAAGCTAATTTTCAAACTATCGGTCAAGTTTCTTCTGGGAAACTCAATCGGTGACTCAAAATCTATTTTTCTTAGTTGATCGATCGGTCGAGTTCTGTGAGTGTACAACTTGACCGATTGATCACGTAAAGACCCCGCCTCTCGGTAACCCCTAATTAAGGGAGACTCGAAGGTTAGAGTCGTTATCCCAATTAACAAGATCAAAAGTTCGATAAATAATCAATAATAATTATCAAATTCTACTGAACTAAACTAAAATCTGGTATAAAATAAAACTTTGCATACCTTTAAATTTTTTTGGTAATATACTACTATCCACAACTTGGATCTATTCTATCTAATCCTCCTTACACTTTATTTCTTATTTCCATAATGTGTCACTTTACTGTTTGTTCTTTTCAATTGTTGTACCTAAAACACTGACAAACAAAACGTCACTCAGCATATCGAAATATGCCGGTATGTGGGGACAACCAAAATTTCACAAATATGGCTAACAATCTAATTATCACAATCAAAGTAATTAACAAGCCAATTTACATTTTCAATGTGTCATTCTCCACCGCTTTTGCCCTAACCCTGTAATACCCCCTCTGGGGTTTCTCTTTTTCCATTGACTTAAGGCCACCTTCTCAATCCTGAGCTTGGTGCCTAGGGTCACCTCTCATGGTGCCAATTAGTCATGCAACATAGACCACCTTCTCATTCCCAAGCTTAGTGTCTGGGGTCACCTCTCATGGTGCCCATTGGTCTTCCCTCATGGGCTTGACCTTTTTGCATCATCCATCAGGGTGGCATGTAGGTGCGAGAATACACACTTATTTTTATAATTGTGATAATCATAGTGACTTTATAATTTGCAAGTATGAACATCCAAACTGATAGGTTTGATTCAATGCGATTAACCATCTGGAAAACCTTTGGGAAAACTAATGCGATTAACCATAATTAACCACATACCTATCAGGCTGATTTGAGACAGAATTAATCCAATCAATGCAAGAAATCCAATAGGCAAGCAAGCACACAAAGAGATCCTGAAATATGCATACAATCCTATCATTGATCATGCCATCAAGATCTATCAAACCTAGCTCACTTCCTAGGGTTTCTAGTCTACTTTTAGGGTTCCATTGCAATTAGGGTTTCTCTTTATTTATACTATTTTAAACCATAATTTTATATAATTACTCACAAACCCTAATTATCTCATCTATTCTTCACGAAAGATATTAACTTTTAACAACATATAACCCTAATTTTAGATTAAAGGCACAATTAAGCATCAATTAAGTCCAGTATGCCTCTACCAATTTTATCCTTTTAATTCATGACAAGATCATTAGGCCCAATTATCATCTTTGGTTCCTTCCGGATTAACAACTCATAGTTTATTACGACCTAATTCACATATGAACTCTATTTATCATTAATTCCACCTTTATCCACTAGAAAACCCTAATTTCCATATTAAGGGTATTTATCCACACTTAGGAACCTTTATAATCAAAATAGCTTAGAACCATCATATCTCAGCTTTATTCATGAATTTGCATAATTAAGGCCATTAAGAGTCACAATTACTAACTTTAGGGTTTCAAGGCCCATTAAAGCTCATTCATGTAAATGGAAATATAAATTAATCTAATTACGTGTAAAGTTCATCCTTTTAGATCTTAATGTGTCTTTTTATAATCAAGATGCTAACATCAACTTTAATCATCCATATAACCCTTCACAATACTTTAATCATCTCAAATTAGGGTTTCTTAATCATTAATGCATTAATGTTGTTAACTTCCACTAGTTTTGGAATCTCAAGAGGAATTAGGCTTCAATCATATTTTTATTGCATTCCTTGCATTTTTCTAATAAAAAACACTACTTATTTGTATTTTTCGGCCAAAGGAATGATTTTTTGTGAATTAAACAAGATCACACCATTTTCTTGGATTTTCGACTAGAGAGGCGACTTACTTGGGTTTTTTGGAAAATTGTTGGTCGTTGGATCTTGAGTTGTTTCTGACCGAGCATGATCCAATGATTCTCCTTGCGCGTGCCCACTCACCAGCTGCTAAGCACACAACGAACTCCAACTGTTGTCCACGCCTTGGGTCCACGGTGGACTCCGATCGAAGGGTAGCTGCTCTTCGTCCTCGACCAGATCTAGCAAAAGCTAATGCGACGACGCCGTGATGAGGAGCTTGTCGGAGCAAGGCAATCATGACAGGATAGGGCATGAAAGAAGAAGGGAAGATGCCGTTCGGGTTCGTGAGGGTGAGAGGAGTTTAGAGGGGGTAGTATTTATAGGATTGGGGGTCAATTCCTAGGGTTCCCAACCCTTGGTCATCACTGCCGTTTTAAGTGATTTGGGCATTTCTTCTAGACATCTCCAATGCACAAGAAGCTAGGGTGTAAATTGTTCAGAATCTTATCCCGAATCCATCCATGCCCTTTCCATGTTTGCACATGCGAAGGATTTTGAGGAAAATTGAGGGAAAGGTCCTTCAGTTCTCATGGCCATTTCCTTCTTAGATTTGAGGAAGGAGACACACATCCGACGTCATATCTTGATCTGAAGGCTGGCTTCATCTCTATTATTTTCACTTAAATCAGTAAAATTATGTGACATTCACTATAATCATAATACTTTAGGGAAACTTGTAAAAGCCATAACTCTCAAACCGAGTGCCCAAATAATCCCAAAATTTGAGGGAAACTTAGTAATGACTTAATCAACCGCTCTACCAAAATGGGGCTCATTATATAAAACAAAAAGTGCCTTTCCGTTAGGTGCAATATATTACTCAATTAGGCTTATTTCTCATATCTTTTCTCTTTCTTATTTTCTTATTTCCCATTATTTCTATTCCTTGCAATCCAAGAAAGCAAGTGGGATTCAAAATATCCTTCATTATGACCAAACCCTCACTTCTCTCTTTATTTCTTGCATTATCTTCTTTATTTAAAATATCTCTTTTTGAGGATTTCTCTTTATCTCTCTTTTTATTTTCCTTATTGGAATTCCTTATAATATTAGAAACCTCATGGATATGAAAATCCACCAAGGATAACTCAATTATACCTCTTTCCACTTATTTTCATCATTTTATCATTATTTTCAATTTCTTTCTTAATAAAGAAATGTTTAATTGATCTTTTCTTTTCTTGTTGCATTATCTTGCAACTTTTGACTCCTTGGAACCCAAGGAAGCCAAGAGGCATGAAATCCACCTTTGGATTATATTCTTTTGCCTCTTATATGTTTCTACATCTTTCTTTTCTCCATTTCTTATTAATGATGGAGTTTCTTTTGTCTTATCCTTGTTATTGGGCCCAATAGCCAATAAATCCCACAGAACAACCAACAAGGCTATTGTAAACGAAATCCATTTATTCAAAACAAATTATATCATTATTGGTTCAAATAGGAGAAATTACATTTCTCACCAAAAGAACCCAAAAATTGGGGTTGTAACATCCTTCCCCTCTTATAAGAATTTTCCCTCAAATTTCCATCAAGCACACAAACAAACAGGATAAGCCTTTCTTGTGTCCATCATGGCTCCCATGTGGCCTCACCCTTTCCATGGTGCTTCCCAAGAACCTTCATCATGTCATATTCTTCCGTCTGAGTTCTTTCTTACCTTGGTATATCATACCCTCATAGGTGACTCAGAACATTTCAGCCTCTCATAAAGCTGAATAGGTTCAGGGCTCAACACATGGCTTGGGTACCTCACATAGTGCTCTAGACTGGACTCATGGAACACATTATACATCATGTTATCCTGAGGGGTAAGGCTAAACACAACCATTTCCACCCTTCCATCTCAAATGGACCATGCAGTCGGGACCCAACTCTCTTAGCTATAACTTAGAGGGGTCAGATTTCACATCACATATTCTCCCACAGTGAGCTTCATGTCAGTCTACTTTGCACCAGATCATGACTTATGTCACCTATGGGCTCTCTCTCAGCCATTGCATGATCAAAGCGACTTCATATGCACACATTGTGGTTCTTTCTTGACCTTCACGAGGTCCCTTCACCAACATCATCTTAATGAAGTGGTGACTGATACAACCTCCCTTACAGAGCTTCTTTACATCCTGACATTGGCTATGGTGGTTATCATCACACCTTACAGAAGACAAGAATTGTCTCCATGTATCACCTTGAATGAGCACACATGCTCTCATCAGACCCTCTAGTCTGGATCAAACTAACCATTAGTTAGGGGTGATAAACTGTACTCACATTGAGTTCGTCTACTTCCACCTCATGGAAGTGAATCTTTAGGTTATAAAGAACCTTTTGAACTCGCATCATGGTGTAGTTGAACCATCTCCCTCTCATATGTAGTTCAACTGGATCCTTCCCTTGACAATATTCTTTCTTTCTCATCTCATCTAGGTAAGGTGATCTACCATAACCCATATTGCATCTTGACCTTCCTTAGTCTAGGGGATACTTACCACAACATCCATAGTGATGAACTCCCATTTCTTCTCAGGGACTCTTTATCCTCGATACCAACTCATTGGGTTACTGGTGTTCATCCTTCACCTCCTGGCTTGCATGGCGACAAGCCACGTGCAACTTCATCTTAAGCATCCAAAGTACTACTGTCACTTACTATCTTAGTAGTACCACGGTATATGATGCACTTAAAATCATGATATCTTGTATGTCATGATTCCTTAAGGTTTATTCATCAACACCCTAAAACACTCTAGTCGGGTTTCATCACCTTCCTTTCCAGAGAAGTACATCTAAGGTTCTACAACCATCCTTTCTATCACAACAAGCCCTAGGCTGGCTAACCAAGCAACCACTAATCTTGATCAACGAATCTTGTTACATCTGGGTGTTAGCCAAACATATCTCCTTTTTCAACTTAGGGTTAACCTAACAACCTCTTCTAGCTTCTAACTAAACTAGGCAGCTGCATCTCAACAGGAACATCCATTTCTACCTTTCATCTTTAAGTGCTAGGTAACAGTGATGACATACACCTCCTTGTATTCCACTTATCATCTCATCTCAGACTCTAAGTTTATCCTCATCAAGGGAACTCAGAGCTCATTCTCTTGGTTACCAAACTCTACCTTGTATAGTTCATAAGTTCCACATAGCTCAAGATAAAAACATCCTCCTAAGATGACTACCTTAGTTCTCTTGGTGTTTCTTCAACATCCACACATTGTGCACTCCACAAGGGCACACTATTATCTTTATCCTCATGCATCATAGCAACATTTCCACTCACATCATCTTTATCTTTGGTGTATGGCATGCGTACTGTCCTATTTCTCACCCCCATAACAAGAGGAAGTAAGCATTTGGTAGCCGTCCAAACACAAAGTTCTTCCTATTCCAAGAGTAGAGATGGTACATCCCACATTGCCAGTACACCTTCAAATCTAAGTTGAAACATGCAACACATGTCTCTACATCATGAACATCATAACATCAAAGTGACTTCCATGAAAACTGGTTTCAAACCTACTTGGGTCACCACAAAATCCTTGGTCATCCCCTCTAGGTCTGTAGGGTGCCGACACTTTTGGGGTCATCCCTCTTCCCTTATGCATCCATAGAGTGCCCTCCTCATCTGCCCTTTGGGTCCCATGAGTTCATGAAGGTGATCAATCTCCTAACCCATGGTCCTTAGACAATGATAGTTGTTACCTCCCGACCCTACTGTCATGTGTAACTAAGGAATTAGGCAACTCCTACTTCCATCAGTCTTATCCCTACCTGACCCTAGGATGAAATTAGGATTCTAACATAGTACATGTCCAACTTAGAACCTTATCCAAGTCTCCATCATCTCTCTCTGCATTCCTGGGCTGACTTTCATCCTTTCATAGGGATCATGGCGACCTGTCTACCTTGGTCAGGCTCCATACCGATTACCTCCATGGTAACACGTCCACATGCACTTAGAGATTGTTATCTATGGGTCTACAAGTTTATTCTCTTACTATGTACTTTTCACTTAGCTTCTCAAGATCCTATTGAGACCTCTTTAGGTTACCTCAAAACCAACAAAAACTGGTATACACCCTACAAAAGGGTCCCTCTCCTAGGATGGAAGGAAACTATCTCTTGATAGAAACAAAGGTCACAAACATCCTTATGTCTAGGGTTTACATCATGCTTAACACTAGCAATCTACTAAGGCACAAGCAAACCACCTATTAAACCATGCTAGGTCATACTTGTTCTCATTCCTCAACATTGGACCAAGAACATACCTTCCCATGTCACCAACTCAGTTGTGAGGGGTTCATCAAACATACCTTTAACTTAAGGGGTTTCCCTTTCCTCTAAACATGAGGAGTGCCATGCTCGAATTTATAGAAACTCAAATCTCATCATGAGCATCAAGTACACCACTTACCCTCTTTGGTCTAGGAACCCTAAGCTCACTTTGTGGGTGTCCAACTGCATGCTCAGCCTTTCCACCACAAACCAAGCATGTATAAGGTATGGCATGCACTTCTATTATCCTTTTACTTGAGCAACACCTCAAAGTTGGGTCCTTCTCAAGGACAACCATCTAGGTGTAAGGCTTCACAACTTGTTACTAAGCCTCTTCAGGGTCTAAGGAACTCTTCTTCCTAACCCTAGAAGGTGAACATCTATACCATAGGCTCATAGGTACCAGCAGCCTCATCCTCTCTCTAGGGTTTGGTTCCTCTAAAGGCAACCAAGGTATCATCAGCCTCCAGGGATCATGCATGAGGCAACCACAACCATTCACTTAGGTCGCATCATCCTCAATTCCCACTGTTCCTCATATCTTAGAGTCTAAGCTTCTAACCTTCTTGCTTGGGTCCTGCTCTCTCTCTCTCTAGAGCTAACCCTACGACCAACCTTACTACTAGAGGTTCTTTCTCCATGAAGGATCGAGCTCACAAGCATACCCCTACATGGGAGAAGCCTCTGTTCAAACTGATGTTCACTCAAGATTATTCATAGCTCCTTATGCTTATCTCATAAGCTATCCAACATACTCTTCTGGCTAGGGTTTCAACTTACTGCCCTTACTACTAACGTACTCTGGGTGCATGTTATGCCCTACTTGCATAAACCCATAGGGTTTCTATAGGTTCTTCACTAACCTCATCAATGAAGGAGCTATCCTTCACTCTAACATGCACAACCCTTTCCAAGGTTGGGTCGCCAAGGCACTAGGTCATCCAACCTCACATGGCTCATAATGTTATGGGAATCCACAAGCATGTCCACACACCTGGTCTATCATGACATCTATCTCATAGTGTCATCTCTCTCTAACCTTCACTTAGGGTTAGGGTTAGCATCATACTCAAAGGATGTGCTAGGTCTCTACTTATAATGGAGGTCTCTACCTCCGAGACTAACTTTTACTACCCATCCTCCTGACAAGGAGGTCTAGCCTCATGTCTCTCTTGAGGGCATGACAACATATGTCATACGACCTAATACACTTATGTCCATGACATCTTATTTACATGCATTTCATTAATTTGGTGGAGGATTCCTTAAACCTTATCAACCTTACCCATACCTCAAGAGGGTGAGGAAGAGAGGGAAAACCCTAATCCTTAAGGTCCTTAACAACATTTGAGTTGAGAAGGGATGAACAAGATGAGAGAGTCCTAAAGGTATCTTATTTCGAGTTAAATCCTGAGACATTGGCCAGGCAGTCACACAAATCTGGGAGTCCTCATATTCCGACTAGCGGTGCGGAGGAAAATCTTGCCATCCCCCGGACGTGATCCTTTTCTAGACACCTTTGTCTTTCAGAAAATCCTCTAATAACTCCCTAGGGTTCTATAGAGTTTGTAAAATTTAATAATTACTAAATATTAAATGAGGAACCTATGCTTTGATACCAAATATAACGACCCCGCCTCCCGGTAACCCCCAATTAAGGGAGACCCGAAGGTCAGAGCCGTTATCCCAATTAACAAGATCAAAGGTTTGACAAATAATCGATAATAATTATCAAATTCTATTGAACTGAACTGAAATCTGGTATAAAATAAAACTTTGCATACCTTTAAAAAAACTTTGGTAATCTACTACCATCCACAACTTGTATCTATTCTATCTAATCCTCCTTGCACTTTATTTCTTATTTCCACAATGTGTCACTTTACTATTTGTTGTTTTCAATTGTTGTACCTAAAACACTGACAAATAAAATGTCTCAACATATCGAAATATTCCGGTATGTGGGGACAACCAAAATTTCACAAATATGGCTAACAATCTAATTATCACAACCAAAGTAATTAACAAGCCAATTTACATTTTCAATGTTTCATTCTCCACCACTTTTGCCCTAACCATGGAATACCCCCTCTAGGGTTTCTCTTTTGCCATTGACTTAAGGCCACCTTCTCAATCCTGAGCTTGGTGCATGGGGTCACCTCTCATGGTGCACATTAGTCATGCAACATAGACCACCTTCTCATTCCCGAGCTTGGTGTCTGGGGTCACCTCTCATGGTGCCCATTGGTCTTCCCTCCTGGGCTTGACCTTTTTGCATCATCCATTAGGGTGGCATGTAGGTGTGAGAATACACACTTATTTTACAATTGTGATAATCATAGTGACTTTATAATTTGCAAGTATGAACATCCAAACTGATAGGTTGCATTCAATGCGATTAACCATCTGGAAAACCTCTGGGAAAACTAATGCGACTAACCATAATTAACCACATACCTGTCAGGCTGATTTGAGACAGAATTAATCCAATCATTGCAAGAAATCCAATAGGCAAGAAAGCCCACAATGAGATCCTAAAATATGCATACAATCCTATCATTGATCATGCCATCAAGATCTATTAAACCTAGCTCACTTCCTAGGGTTTCTAGTCTACTTTTAGGGTTCCATTGCAATTAGGGTTTCTCTTTATTTAAACTATTTTAAACCATAATTTTATATAATTACTCACAAACCCTAATTATCTCATCTATTCTTTATGAAAGATATTAAGGTTACCTTTTAACAACATATAACCCTAATTTCAGATTAAAGGCACAATTAAGCATCAATTAAGTCCAGTATGCCTCTACCAATTTTATCCTTTTAATTCATAACAAGATTATTATGCCCAATTACCATCTTTGGTTCCTTCCGGATTAACAACTCATAGTTTATTACGGCCTAATTCACATACGAACTCTATTTATAATTAATTCCACCTTTATCCACTAGAAAACCCTAATTTCCATATTAAGGGTATTTATCCACACTTAGGAACCTTTATACTCAAAATAGCTTAAAACCATCATATCTCAGCTTTATTCTTGAATTTGAATAATTAAAGCCATTAAGAGTCACAATTACTAACTTTAGGATTTTAAGGCCCATTAAAGCTCATTCATGTACATGGAACTCTAAATTAATCTAATTACGTGTAAAGTTCATCCTTTTAGATCTTAATGTGTCTTTTTATAATCAACAAGCTAACATCAACTTTAATCATGAATATAACCCTTCACAATACATCAATCATCTCAAATTAGGGTTTCTTAATCATTAATGCATTAATGTTGATAACTTCCACTACTTTTCGAATTTCAAGAGGAATTAGGCTTCAATCATATTTTTATTGCATTTCTTGCATTTTTCTAATAAAAAATCACTACTTATTTGTATTTTTCGGCCAAAGGAATGATTTTTAGTGAATTAAACAAGATCACACCATTTTCTTGGATTTTCGACTAGAGAGGTGACTTACTTGGGTTTTTTAGAAAATTGCTGGCCGTTGGATCTTGAGTTGTTGCTGATCGAGCATGATCCAATGATTCTCCTTGCGTGCACCCACTCACCAGCTGCTAAGCCCATAACGAACTCCAGCTGTTGATTTGCGCCTTGGGTCCACGGTGGACTCTGACTGAAGGGCAACTGCTCTTCATCCTCGCCCTTGATCCAGCAAAAGCTAACACGACAATGCCATGATGAGGAGCTCGTCAGAGCAAGGCGATACCGATAGGATATGGCATTAAAGAAGAAGGGAAGATGCCGTTTGGGTTCGTGAGGGTGAGAGGAGTTGAGAGGGGGTAGTATTTATAGGAGTGGGGGTCAATTCCTAGGGTTCCCAACCGTTGGTCGTCACTGCCATTTTGAGCGATTTGGATGTTTCTTCTAGATGCCTCCAATGCACGAGAAGCTAGGGTGTAAATGGTTCGGAATCTTATCTTGAATCCATCCATGCCCTTTCCATGTTTGCACATGCGAAGGATTTTGAGGAAAATTGAGGGAAAGGTCCCTTAGTTCTCACGACCTTTTCCTTCTCATATTCGAGGAAGGAGACACACAACCGGCGTCAGATCTCAATCTGAAGGCTGGCGTCGTCTCTATTAGTTTCACTTAAATCAGAAAAATTATGTGACATTCACTATAATCACAATACTTTAGGTAAACTTGTAAAAGCCATAACTCTCAAACCAAGTGTCCAATAAATCCCAAATTTTGAGGGAAACTTAGTGGTGACTTAATCGACCTATATACCAAAATTGGGATCATTATCTAAAACAAAACGTGCCTTTCCTTTAGGTGAAAGATATTACTCAATTAGGCTTATTTCTCATATCTTTTCTCTTTCTTATTTTCATATTTCCCATTATTTCTATTCCTTGCAATCCAAGAAAGCAAGTGGGATTCGAAATATCCTTCATTATGACCAAACCCTCACTTATCTCTTTATTTCTTACATTATCTTCTTTATTTAAAATATCTCTTTTTGAGGATTTCTCTTTATCTCTCTTTTTATTTTCCTTATTGGAATTCCTTCTAATATTAGAAACCTCATGGATACAAAAATCCACCAAGGATAACTCAATTATACCTCTTTCCACTTATTTTCCTCATTTTATCATTGTTTTCAATTTCTTTCTTAATAAAGAAATATTTAATTGATCTTTTCTTTTCTTGTTGCATTATCTTTGTAACTTTGGACTCCTTGGAACCCAATGAACCCAAGATGCACGAAATTCTCCTTTGGATTATATTCTTTTTCCTCCTAGAGGTTTCTACATCTTTCTTTTCTCCATTTCTTATTAATAATGGAGTTTCTTTTGTCTTATCCTTGTTATTGTGCCCAATAGCCAATAAAGCCCACAGAACAACCAACAAGGCTATTGTAAACCAAATCCATTTTTCAAAAAAAAATATATCATTATTTGTTCAAATAGGAGAAATTACATTTCTCACCAAAAGAACCCAAAAATTGGGGTTGTAATAGATCATTTCAGAAAATCCATCACTAGATTGGTTGAGTTTCCAACTCGACCGATAAAGTGCATGTGACAAATTTTCCAAAATGATTTTTAAGTGACCAAACATTGGAATGAAGTTTCCCTGGTTTTTATCATCTTAATTACAAGTCATATCATCAATACAAGTGATTACAAAATTAATCTAAGGTTAGTTGGAGTGATTTCCCAAATTTCACACTTGCATTATTTTTTACTTGAACTTGGACAAGCTAGGGCTTGTGTAATTTGATACTTTTCATGTACCTAAAGCTAAAATCAATCTTGAACAAACATATTAGATACATAGGAATGGAATGGTTAAGTCATTATTAAAATACGGACAATGTATAACTCTCAAGTCAACATTCTCCCCCTTTTTGACAATGACAAACCATTCCTCAATCATATTGAAAAGGAGTGTCAATGGAGTTGAATAAGATTTGTGATAAATGAATATCTAATCCTTGATATGTAAAGTTATACCTTAGCCTTGTGAGTTGCATGGGGATTCATGATTTTAACAAAGTGAATTACTCCCCCTCAATTTATGCTCACTCTTTCCTGCGTAGTTAGTCTTTCTACACTAATCAATATAACATATATACTATATGGTCCTTTAGTAAGTTACATGATAATGCATATAATGAACAATAAAAGGATCACATAGGAAATAAAAGCAATATGGTTGAGCTTCAAAACATTGAAATTCTCTCCCCCTTTTGGCATTATCAAAAAGTAAAGGGGGTATAAGAGCACAGAAACAAGTCTTCTCCAAGAACAACAAAAACATACATCCACATGGTAAAACATGCAACCTCATAGCATACATCAAATAGAGATGAGAGAGATAGGTAATCTAAGTCATAATTGAAATATGGGAAACATGGCACCAACTCATGAGATATATTTAATCAAAGAGGAAGCGTACATATCATTAAGATTACAACACATAAAGCATGTCCTAAAAAATAACTACAAACCAAAATGATGGAACCAACATGATGATAGAAATAGTACATCTCATATAATGTGCCCAGATGTTTTTAGTACAAAATAGTCTAGAAAGATATATATGATCAACATCTACATATTAGAAACTAAAACATCTAAATGTCTAGGCTATCTATGTCCAAGGCATCATCATCTACATCATCATCATCATCATCAGAAGCTTTAGGCTCGTAGTTCTCATCATCATCTGAAGGTGCTACAGAGGTAGCAACATCACCTTCATCACCTGAGTCACCAGCAGAGCCATCAGAACCACCCTCACCATCATCCTCAGATGCCTCCTCGTTAGTAGTAGCAACTTCCTTATCAGCCTAATCTGGCATCTCCTCATTGGTAGAAGGACCAAAGCCATGACCAGGCCACATGGTATTCAGCTCCGCCCAAGACATACCAAGGTCGTGTAACTCTTGGGCTTGAGGAAAAGTCAGAGCATAAGTGCCAAGTCCTGCAAGCAAGGTAGCTATAAGACCAGTAGGGAGATGTAGAATAGTAGGGGTAGAACCACCAAGAGTAGAGGGTGTAGCAGTAGAAGTAGCAGGCGGAGGGGTAGGGTAAAAGTGATTGTATGCATTGGATGCATAATCACCTCCTGGGTAGGGATGGTAGGCAGGTTAAGGATGCAGATCAGATAGGTTCATGGTAGACATGATAGCACAGAGATTGTGATGCATATGCTCTTGAACCTGAAGGTTATATGCCTGCTGATGCATCATCTAACCCATGAGGGTTTCATTTGATACATGGAAAGAGTCGCAAGTAGGCTGAGATGTATGAGGTGGTGGAGGTGCACAGGTGGAGGTGGAGGCTCTAGGTGTGGTAGAAGAAGGGGTAGGCACACTCCTCTGAAGTGTGGTCTTACTAATGCAAACTCCTTTTTGGGTAGGTTTGTAAAGAAGGTCATGAAAAATAGATTTGTTAGTGGTAGTCTGAAAAAGACCACAAATTAGGGCTGGGTTACTAGAGTCAAAGCAGGTCATGTGATGGAGGACATATCTGGCCCACTTGACTCCGATGTTCTTCAAGATACAGAACACAATCGCCATAGTATTTTCTACAATTTTAGTTTGGTTTTTCTTTGGGTGAATACTGCAGTTGAATACCAGGGTGAGTATGCGGTTCTTGAGGTCTAAGGATAAGGAGGGAGGGGTAGACTTTTTCCTATAAGGAAACTGAGTCTTCTTCAAGAATGTATGGATCTCATGGAGAGTGAGATCATATTTCTTGTAGAAGGTCTCAGGGTCAATGAGGTCAAAATACTTGGGGTATCCTTCCTCCATGTGTCCGTCACCTTAGTACCTAAGAAAAAGATATTTAAGGTATCCTTGGAGACTTGGAATTTCTTCCCGACTATCATGGAAGTAAGAACTACTTGAGCATTAGGCGGGTGTTCGAGAGTGTCATAATTCCATTGCAAATTTGCATAGAATTTGTGAACGGGTTTGGTTCTTGTGATGGAATTGTGGTAGCACGTGCGTTCAACACTCAAGGGGGAGAGGTGGTGGTTGTAAATCAACTCGACAACTTGATCAATAACCTTTTGTCTACATGATCGTGGCTCAAAAAGGGCACGAAAAGGAAAGAGTTTCCTAGGAAGGAGCTCCTTGTACCTATTTAGAGCACCATTAGAGACAAAGAAGGTGTCATCGAAGGGTATAAGATGCGAGTTGGAAGAGGAGGATGGTGCTCTGGAAGGGGCGGCTCTCTTTCTCCTATTTGAGGCCATAGAGATGAAATAAGAGGAATGAGAGGTCAAAATGTGGGAAACACCACCACAAACTAACCAAACACCTACAGTTGATGGGCTAGAGGTCTAGGAAGTTTGAGCAAGGTCCAACTAGGGATAGGGAAAGGATGGCTGGGTCTAGGGTTGAGAGCTTGAGGGAGCTAGAGTTTGAATCAATCAATTTTTATCTAGTTGAGAGCGAGAAAAGTCAGATGAACCCCACTTAAGTTTGCTCCAGCCCGACCATCGGTCGAGTTCTGTGAGAGGGAAACTCGACCGAATGGCTTTTTACAAAATCCCTCGGTTACGAATAGATCGAGTTGGCAACTCGACCGATGGTCAACCTAAACCAAAATTAATTTTTTTAATTTCTAGCCATTAAAGTGCTAATTAAATTTATTTTTCTAGTCTATTTTGTATTTTAACCATACTTAGGCACATATCACTCATCATGGGGTACTAATTTGTGATAAAACAAGCGTTTGGAAAAAATACCCAAAACAATTGAAAAATAAGGCATATGAACATGAATATTTTAGCACTTTAGCATGCAAGGGTGATCAAGATATAAGAAAAGCATATAGTATAGATAACAACTAGATAGTAGGCATATCAGATTCGTCCAAAGCAATTATGAGTAGTTTAGATCTAATAAATTAAATTTCTATCTAGCTGGAGGTTTAGTGAAAATGTCCACCAACTGATTTTTTGTGTCTACATGTGTGATATAGATATCCTTTTGGGTAATGTGATCATGAAGAAAATGATGATGAACCTCTATATGCTTAGATCTACCATACAATATAGGATTGTAAGATAAATTGATTGCACTAGTATTATCACAATAGATAGGAGAAGTGTTATGACCGTATCTGAGCTTAATTGGTAAGTTAGGGTGTATGTGGATGACTACATGCTTAGTTAAATTGGTCATTGATTAAACATGATTAAGGATGGTAGTTCAATTATGATGGGTTAAACTTAATGAGAACTCCAAGTATGCTATCGCTTTGTATAATTAGGGTTTGAGAAAATATAAACCCTAGTCGGCTGAAATTAGGGTTTTCACCAAACAGTCTCATGTCAGGAAGGAATGAGAGAGTTAGGCATAGCACAATGGAAATGGTAGTTGGAGGCTTGGATAGCACGACCATGGTAGGTAGCACGGCTGTGTTAGGTCGTTGGTGGCACGGGTATGCTAGGTCACACGACCGTTTTGAAATAATTGAACCGTTGACCAACTTTTGTACTCAAATCTGATGAAACCAATACACCATGGCCATGGGAGGCAGCACAGCCATGCTGGGTCCATAGTAGCACGACCGTGGCATCTAGCATGACCGTTCTGGGGCATTTTCTCTGCAACCGACTGTTCTGCAGATTTCTAGATAGAAGTGCACTATTAAATTTATTAATATATAATGGTAGCTCTAAATAATCTTAAATTTTAATTGAAGCTTTATTACTCAAACTAAAACAACATTCTAAATTTTCATAATTTTTGGAGAAGGTTTGATCTCTGAAATAAACGAACTACAATATCATTGTTTTTGACAAAAAGTTGAACTAAAATAAGAGAAAGTATAGTGAGGGGTCAACGTGCAATTGACCCAAGCATCTCAATTTCTCTATGTGGTAACCTAACACACTAGGAGCTCTCATAATTTGTGATTCATTATATATAAAAGAAATCATAGAGAGAGAGGGAGAGTTAGGGTTTGAGAGGAGAAAGTGGTGGAATTGCTGATCTAGGGTTTCTCTATCCGAGATATGTTGAAATCAAGTAAGTTTAGCTTCTTTACATAGCCTTTCATGGTGAATATTCTCTCAAATGTTAAGATTCTATCCCTCCTCTGATTTGATTTGAAATGGTATCAAATCTTCCCCTTTTCTCTCTCTTTCTTCATAATCCCCCATTTCTAGGGTTTCTGAGTTGAAAGGAAGAAGAATCTAATGATTTGCTAGGGTTTTGATATGAGTTCAAGATTTTTAGATATGGGATGTTTTATACATGTGTTTCCACACCTTAAAGTGAGTGGTAACTTCCTTTAAACAGTAGATTGCATGAAAATGAGTTAAACTATTAATTGCTTAGTATGCGAGTACAAACTCTAAATGGCCTTTTTGATCTAGCTTTTGCAAAATGATATGAAATGGATTATTCCTCTATTTTGATGAATTTCAGATGATAAAATCATATTATAAATGGATACAATCCATCTTAATGAGAATTCCCTAAGTATTTGTAGGTGTTATAAGAGTAAATTGAATTTTAGGGCTTTCAGAATAACTGAAGTTGTTGTATAATTAGATAGAGAAATTTGTCTATCTGAATCTCATTAATTATGAATGATCATTTATTTGAATGTGTCATACATATATGTTAGATACTATCTTGGATTTCATGTGATGTTAATAGTGTTTTCTTGATACCTCTATAAAGAGGGTGAATCCCTATATGAGTGGAAAGTTGGAAATTTGTGAATAAATATGG
This sequence comes from Alisma plantago-aquatica, assembly GCA_963693085.1. Classification (NCBI taxonomy): domain Eukaryota; kingdom Viridiplantae; phylum Streptophyta; class Magnoliopsida; order Alismatales; family Alismataceae; genus Alisma; species Alisma plantago-aquatica. The sequence goes on along the minus strand of OY856414.1, from coordinate 85,227,168 downwards.
TGAAATCCATTTGAAGTACTTTTCTTGGCATCATAGACTTTATTTATGCAATGTTATTCTTGATTCATAATATCTCAATGAATGGCATGGAAAACCCTAATTTAGCTCAATTCAAGGATTTCATACATATGTTGATTGTATATGACTTGTTTAAAGCAATCTTTATTTAGTGGATGCTTATGACACATTAAATCCTTATGCGAGTCATGTGATAACTGGATGAGGTAGATGAAACCCTAAGGATAGGGTGTTCAATGATTTATGTATTGTGATATCAATGTTTCTCAGTATGAGATGTGATTATGCTTAACAGTTCAGTTGTGATAAATCTTATCAGATGATTTACAAAATGAATAGTTTACAAAGCTAAACTAAGATATGTTGATGTGATGATTGAATTGTGAATTTAAAGAGTGAATTAGACATTTAGATGCCATGAACACTGTAGAATCCTCACATGATGAGGCCTGCACTATGGGGAGGAAACAGTTTCCCGACTGGAGGTAGTCCAGATCGAGGTAAGCCGGAGCACACCAGTAGGGTACGGGGGTCTTGACTAGTAGGGAAGACTCCTTACAGTTGTGTGGTACCCAAAAGTAACCAGGGATGCCGGTGGTACCTGTGTTACATGTTGTAGTGATCAGTGGTTAGTAGGTCCACTGATGCACAATAAGACTGAGGGCTTTGACTCACCACCTGAGTACCCAAGTTGAGAGGTGGAGTCTGAGATATCCAGCCACTCCCATTAGCCACTGAGAGGCAGACGTGTCGAGGCCCACTACAGACATGGTCTTACTTGAGAGATAGGCTTTGGAACTCGGGCATGCTTCTAAGCCTTGTACAGTGAGATCGTAGCTTGATGAGATTCTTTCACATGTTGTGGTACACCTCATGTGGGTTTAGGGCATAATAAGATGAATGAGAGGTTAAACAAGTGCGTGCAATTATTTAATTATTCTTGTATTTTTCTGAATTATTAGTTCTCTTTATGATCAATCAAGCATGTTCATATATTCATTCACTCTTATAGATATCTAGAGTATCCTTCTATATTTAGATTTGTGAATGATTAGTCTCTTTAAATCTTATTGCTGTTATAATTGATATCAGTTGCTCAATAGTATATCTGCAATTATCTAAGTGCTTTAAACTGTTTCTATGAAGTACTCATTCACTGAGCGAGTAGGATCACCCCTCTACTCATAATTTTTAGGGAAACCTCATGGATTGAGACTGTAATGCCATAGTAGATCTGCCACAAGAGCTAAGTATCACAATTAGTTGAGCCCAATTAGTCCCTATCACTCTAGGTCCTTGTATAGAAGTGAAAGAGCTGTAAATGATGATATGTATCTTTGTTTCTCGAATAAGAGAGAATGTATCTGATTATCATGTCATATGCACACAAAACTGTGAGAAATAGAATGAATGTTTGGATATGTATATTTATTGTTGGCATCAGATTAGAGTAATCAAGTCTTAACTTCCCTTGTAAAGTTTTTTTATGTGATTGAATGTGAGAAAACATAGAGTTTGAAAGGAAAAAAAATTGGGAGTGAACTTTGTATTAAGTATAATCCTCAAACTTATGCCCTAATCTCATGATTAGTGGTAATCATGGGATGTGGGTGTGACAACTTGGTATCAGAGCTTAGACTGAGCCGTCAGGGACCATTAGGATATAAATCCAGAGTTATAAGTGTGGCATTTAGGAGTTAATGTGTTAATAGCTTTGGGAGGTCTGAGTATTTTGATACCCTGGTCTGGTATCTGAATACTTAGGTTGACCAGTGTCAAGCTGTTCTGATTATTCTCCTTTGGATGCCCTAGCCAGGTATGGAGAGGAAGGATGGGCTATAGAGAAACCCTAGAAATATTATGGTTAGGAGACCAGAAAGTAATGAAGGAGAAAGAGCTTAAAGATATAATGTGATGCAACTATTGCTTTATATTGCTTTTTTGATTGGAGATCAAATGAAATGCTCTTATATATGAATTCAAATTATCAGTTTGTAGAATATATATAGTTCTTTTAGAATATTGTGTATCATGAAGTTGATTCAATTATTCTTTGTATCAAGTAGACTGGAAGTTATGTTCAAATGAGCCTATCCTAATTAGGTATTCTTTCCACATGTTTGAGATGAATAGGAGTTGGTTAATACCGAGTAGCTCTTGGCTTTAGGACTGCAAGTCCGGCCTAGTCTAGCTGGTAGGATGCGTTACTGGGATCTGACGGCTCCTATTAACAATATAATAAGAGTAGACTGGATAAATCAGATCACATCATAGTGAGAATATACATACACTAAGATGTTGAAATATAAGGGAAATATTATAATAGTTAAGAATCATTTGGAATTGATGTCTGAGATCCAACTTTGGGGCCTCAGATAAGAAACCCTAAGTTGGGAATGAAGGAAGAGGGATATAGATACAAGATCTATATTAGTATGTAAAATACAAAATGAAGAAGAGAGGATGGATAACGAAAATTGAACTATATAACTAATTGTGTCACTTTATCCAATCTGAAATCAAGGAAAGATAAGAGAAAATTACATGGAAAGCCAAGATAGAAAGAATAAATTAGAATGAATGGATCATATAATTAAGTAAAATGTACTAATGTACTCTACAACAAAAGAAAAATAGGTGAAAAAAGTTAAGTATGCAATAAGTACATAGAAGAGAAGTTCAGAAAAATGAAAATGAAGAGAACTAGATAAACATGTAAATTATAAGACTAGGATAAGAAAGTAAGATGAAAAAAAAGAATGTGATGAAAATGATGAGTTTGATTTAGAAAGAAGGGTTACATGATATAACGAGGAGCATGGAATGGGTACTTTTATCATAAAGTTTAAAGTATCCATCCTTACTAGCTTTTGATTCAATGTTTCTATTTAGTAGCAACCTAGTTGACATCAAGTGTGTTCAATAGGTTCCTAGTGATGAAATGGAACTAGTTCTTAAAAGAAGAACAAAGGTGCAATTAAATGAATGAACAACTCATATAAAGGTAAACTGTATTTAGAATATAAAGGCTTGATTGAAAGTAAACTATAGTTAACCCCTACATGAGCTATTTGATTCGAAATGAAGGACATGTAATGTATTATGCATAAGATGAAACTAGTAGGGAGAATATTGATTTAGAATTTTAACCAGATAAAAGTAAAAGGACGATAAGAAAGTTTATATGGCATGGAATATGAAATCATACACAAGAGTGAGAACCATGATCATAAAAGATGAGTAAAAGTAAATAATGGCATAGGGAAGAGTAGCAAACAGGTAGTCGATGATAGAAAATAAAGAAGTAATTGAAACATGAGGGAGTAATATAGATGATAAAAGAGAGAGATTATGAGATGCGAGGAAATGTGAAATAGTCTAGTCTCCTTGATGATGACTAATATGAGAATTTTGTTAAGTGAATACTTGAAGATTGGAATTCTAAGTCTCAGAATCATCTTCTCTTTCATATCTTCCTTAATGAGAGCAATGTGGGATGAAGTGATAAGAAAATGAATCATATATGATACATAACCACCATGTTAGAGACATTTAGTGAATGTAATAATGACTCACAATATGATGATGAAACCCTAGCAGGGTAAATTGAGAATATAATCTATCTGAATGCCCAAGTAAGAGAAAGGAAATTCAATTGATAAATAAGGAAGACTTTAGTAAAAATTGTGAGATCCAAAGTTTGAATTTCAAATTAAGGGAGGAAAGTCACATCACAATAACGTCATGCTACTGATAATGACAAAACCCTAGAATGTTTAGAGTTGTAGTAATTCAAAGGATGTCACCAGTGATTTAACCTTGAATACTATCATCTCTATAAAACAAGATCATGATATTTGCACTATGAGAAGTAAACTAGCACTGATAGTAATCTAGGGTATGAAAGGTAGATAAAAAATATGGAAATGGTTCAGAGCAAAGAGTAAGAAATAAATTTGAATTGTAGTAAGTGTGTTTTGAACAAAAGGAGAAATACAATATCAGTGAAGTGTGATATGAAATAAATTCTTGCAGTTATAGCAAGAATGATGAATAATCTATTTGTACCTTATATGTTTCAATTTTAGGGATGCTTAATCTACATGACTAAAATGAGACGGATAAGTAGCAAAAAGTAAGTAGTAATGAATGAGGAGAGAGATAAGAGAAAACAATTGCTTTTAGTAATATGTGAATTTGTTTTTAGAAGTATAATTTGTTGAAGGAATATGTAACGACCCTGCCTCCCAGTAACCCCCAATTAAGGGAGACCAAGAGGTCAGAGCCGTTATCCCAATTTCCGGATCAAAGGTTCAACAAATAATCAATAACAATTATCAAATTCTACTAACTAAACTGAAAGGCTGTAATAAAATTTAACTTTGCATACCTTTTTCAAAAACTTGGATCTCTACTTTTATCCACATCTGGAGTCTATTCTAGCTAATCCTCCTTTGTACTTTAATTCATATTTAATTTCACATATGCCACTTTACTGTTTGTTCTTTTCACTTGTACCTAAAATGCCGACAAACAAAATGTCAGTTAGCATAACGCTGGTATGTGGGGGAAACAATAATCGTGCAATTAACTGTAACAACATTTTGCAATCAATTATGATTTAACAAACAACGTTATGTTTTAAATATAACTATGCGACCCAAACATATCCTATCCTCTACGCTGTCCACTTTTAGGGTTTCCATTGCAATTAGGGTTTCTAGTCCACTTTTAGGGTTTCCATTGCAATTAGGGTTTCACTTCATTTATACTATTACTTCATAAACCCTAATTATCTCATCTATTCTTCACAAAAGATATTAAGGTTATCCTTTAACAACATTTAACCTTAATTTCGGATTAAAGGCACAATTAGCCATCAATTAAGTCCATTAAGCCTCCTTTACATCAAAGCTACCATTTTTATCCTTTTAATACATGAAAAGATCATTATGCTCATTTATCATCAATTCATAGTTATTATGGTCTAATTCATATATGAACACTATTTGTCATTAATTCTACCTTTATCCATTAGAAAACCCTAATTTCCATATTAAGGATATTTATTCACAATTAGGAACCTTTATACTCAAAATAGCTTAGAATCATCATATCTTAGCTTTATTCATGATTTTGAATAATTAAAACCATTAAGAGTCACATTTACTAATATTAGGGTTTCAAGGCCCATTAAAGCATATTTATGCACATAAAACTCTAAATTAAACCAATTACGTACAATGTTCATCCTTTTTGTTCTTAATGTACCTTTTTACAATTAACAGGTTAGTATCAACTTTAATCATCCATCAAACCCTACTAAATACATTAATTATCTCAAAATAGGGTTTCTTAATCATTAAAGCATTAAAGTTCATAACTTCCACTATTTTTTGAATTTGAAGAGGAATTAGCCTCTAAAACCATTTTTAATGAATTCCTCTCATTTTTTGAGAAAAATACATATATTATATTACCAATATGAGCTACCATTATTTAGATATGAATTTTGCAAGGATTACCTTTTTGGACCAATCAGAAGATGCCACGTTGCCTCTTTCATGCAACATTGCTTGCATTGGAAAACATAACAAAAATTCGGAACTACCCTCAGTTAAGTTAAACATTTATTTAGCATGTGGAGGGAAAAATGGTCCAATGACCGACCTGTCTTCTTCAACCTTGCGCAGCTCTACTGCATCACCCTAGCCGCGATCGCTGCGGCTTCTCCACCGACGACTACTGCTCTGCCTCCGACACCCTCCACTGCGTCCGCCCAAGCTTCCACCCTTGGCCCAGATGGCCGAGTGCAGGGTCACTGGACCTACGAGCTGTGGCTGTGCTGCAGACCCCTCTGCAGTGCTGTGTGAAGGTGTGAGAAAGGTGGTGATGGCCATTCCCTCCTTGGTTATCGTGGGAGCGTCCTGCTTCCTTCAAATCAACCTAACGGTCCCTCGTTGCTCCATGGTCGAGCTATCCCTTTATCTTAGGGTTTTGAGTGAAGACTTCATGAAGAAGGAGATGGGGAAGAGAGAGGGAGACGTGGGATCTCTCCTGAACTCGAACCAAGGCTCTACCCTTTATATAGGGGTGGGTTACGAAGCCCTAGGTTGGCTATTCACGAATCTAAGTCTCTTTCCTACTAGGAAACTATATTCCTTCATGAAAACGAAATCTTCTCTCTTTAAACAAAACCCTTTGATATCCTTTATTCCTTAGATATTAGGATTTTGAAAATTACCTCTTTTATTCTCTTTGTACTTGCCTTTTAATCATTTGTCACGAAATTATATTTTCTTTTAATAGAAAATACCACCTCTTTAACAATACCACAAAATTCATTCATTATGGATCATATTATCCTTTTATTTTCTATTATTGGTATTTTCTCTTTCTTTTCTCCATTGGGGCTCCTTGGACCCCAAGAAACTCTAATATTTCAAAATCCTTTTTAGTGGATACTCATTATCCTTCTAGATGCATCTATTTCCATTATTTCCCATTATCTTGTTTATGTCTTATTAAAATATCTCTTTCTAAGGATTTCTTTTTACCTTTCTTTTTATTTTCCTCATTGGCATTCCTTTTAACATTAGGAATCCTTTGGATACGAAAATCCACCAAGGATAACTCAATTATAACTCTTTCCACTTATTTTCCATATTTTATCATTATTTTCAATTTCTTTCTTAATAAAGAAATACTTAATTAATCTTTTCTTTTCTTATTGCATTATCTTTGCAACTCTAGATTCCTTGGAACCCAAGGAACCCAAGAGGCACGAAATCCACATTTGGATTAAATTCTTTTGCCTTCTAGAGGTTTTTACATTTTTCTTTTCTCCATTTCTTATTAATAATGGAGTTCCTTTTTGTCTTTTCCTTGTTATTGGGCCCAATAGCCAATAAAGCCCACAAAACAACCAACAAGGCTATTGTAAACAAAATCCTTATATTCAAAACAAACTATATCATTATCTGTTCAAATATCTTTGATAGGAGAAATTACATTTCTCTCCAAAAGAACCCAAAAATTGGGGTTGTAACATCCTTCCCCTCTTATAGGAATTTTGTCCTCAAAATTCCATCAAGCAAACAAACAATTCAGGATATGACTTTTCCATGTCAATCATTGGCCCCTATGTGGCTTTTCCCTATCCATGGCGCTTCCAAAGAACCTTTATCATCACATATTCTTTTCTTTGAGTTCTTTCACCTTGGCATTTATAAACCTCACAGGTGACTCAGGTCATTTCAGCCTCCCTTGGGGCTCACTAGGTTCATTGCTCCACACATGGCCCAGGTACCTCACATAGTGCTCCAAATTGGACACATGGAACTCATCACACATCACATTTTCCTGAGGGGTACGGGCAAACTTAACCTCCTCCACCAAACCATCTCAAAAAGAACCCATGCATCGGGGATTCATCTCTCTTAGCTATAACTTAGAGGGGTCGGATTTGCATGTTACATATTCCCCCACAGTGAACTGCATGTTAGTCTACTTTGCATCAGCTTACAACTCATGTCATCCCTGGGCTCCTTTCAGCCATCATACGATCAAAGCGACTTCATCTGCACTCACTGTGGCCCTTTTCAGGCCTTCGCGAGGTCCCTTCACCAACATCATGGTGACCAACACAACCTCTCTTATAGAGCTCCTTTACATCTCAACACTGGCTAAGGTGGTTATCATCACATCTTACAGAAGACAAGAACTGTCTCTAGATATCACCCTGAATGAGCACACATGCTCTCATTAGACCCTCTAGTCTGAATCGTACTAACCATTAGTTAGGGGTGATAAACTATACTAACATCGAGTTCTTCATGTACCTACTCCCACTTATGGAAGTGAACCTTTAGGTCATACTCAAGAACTTTTGAACTCGCATCATGGGGTAGTTGAACCATCTCGCTCATATGTAGTTCAACTGGATCTGTCCTTTGACAGTATTCTTTTCTTTCTCGTGTCATCTAGGTAAGGCAATCTACCATAACCCATATTGCATTTTGACCTTCCTTGGTCTAGGGGAGACTTACCACAACATCCACAGTGATCAACTCCCATTCCCTCTCAGGGACTCTTTATCCTCCATATTACTACACTGGGTTACTGGTGTTCGTCCTTCACCTCTTGACATTGCGCATCTTTGTACACTTTTCATCATAGGCTTCAAAAATACTACTGTAACTTACTATCTTAGTAGTACCACGGTGTATGATGAACCTAAATCATGATCTTCTGTATGTCATGATTCCTCAAGATCAATTCCTCAGAAACCCTAAACCACTCTCATCAGGTTTTATCACCTTCTTTTCCAAAGAAGTGCATCTGAGGTTCTACAACCATCCTGTCATTACATCAAGGCCTAGGCTGGCCAAACAACTACTAACTTGTTCGACAAACTTCATTAGAGTTAGCCAAACATATCTTCCTTTTCAAACTTAGGGCTAACCCAAAAACCTCTTCTAGCCTCTAGTTAAACTAAGCAGCTGCATCTCATCCAGAGCATCCATTACCACTTCACATCCTTAGGTGTCAGGTAACATTGAAGACATACACCTCCATGTATTCCACTTATTATCTCACCTCAACTCTAAGTCTATCTTCATCAAGAAAACTCTGAGCTTATCCTCATGGTGATCAAACTCAACCTTGTATCACTTGCAAATTCCACATAGATCATGATAAACATCCTTATTAGATGATTACCTTAATACTCTTAGTGTTTTCAAACCATCCACATACCCCACCATGGTATGTTATCATCTCTGTCCTCATACCTCATAGCAACGTTCCAACTCACATCACCTTTATCCTTGGTGTATGGTATGCATACTTTCCTATCTCTCGCTCCCATAACAAGAGGAAATAAGCATTTGGCTGCAGTCCAAATACAGAGTTCTTCTTGTTCCAAGAGTAGTGATGGTACATCCCACCTTTCCAGTACACCTTTAAATCTAAGTTGAAACGTGCAACATATGTCTCTACATCACAAACATCTCAATATCAAAGTTACTTCCATGGAAAACTGGTCTCGATCCTACTTGGGCCACCACACAATCCTTGGTCATCTCCTCTAGGTCTGTAGGGTGCCGACACTTTTGGGGTCATCCCTTTTCCCTTATGCATCCAGAGAGTGCCCTACTCATCTTCCCTTTGGGTCCCATGAGTTCATGAAGGTGATCAATCTCCTAACACATGGCCCTCAGACAATGATAGCTGTTACCTCCCGACCCTATGGTCATGTGCAACTAGGGAATTAGGAAACTCCTACTTCCATTGGTCTTATCCCTACCTGGCCCTAGGATAGACTTAGGATTCTAACATAGTACATGTCCAACTTAGAACCTTACCCCAGTCTCCATCATCTCTCTCTACATTCCTGGGTTGTCTTTCATCCTTTCACAGGAGTCATGGCGACCCGCCTACCTTGGTCAGGCCCCATACCGGTTACCTCCATGGTAACACATCCACATGCACTTAGAGATGATTATCTATGGGTCTATAGGTTCAATCTCATACCATGTACTTTACACTTAGCTTCTCAAGATCCTATGAGACCTCTTTAGGTTACCTCAAATCCACAGACACTGGTAGACACCCTACAAAAGGGTCCCCCTCCCAGGATGGGAGGAAACTACAACTCCTGACAACAAGGTCACAAACGTCCTTATGTCTAGGGTTTACATCCACATGAGCATGCTTAACTCTAGCAAGCTACTAAGGCACAAGCAGACCACCTACTAAACCATTCTAGGTCATACTTGTTCTCATTCCTCAGCATTGGACCAAGAACAAACCTTCTCATGTCACCACCTTGGCTGTGAGGGATTCATCAAACATACCTTTAAACTTAAGGGGTTTACCTTTCCTCTAAACATGAGGAGCTCCATGCTCGAATCTATAAAACTCCAATCTCATCATGAGCACCAGGTACACCACTTCCCCTCTTAGGCCTAGGAACCCTAGTTTCACTTTTTGGGTGTCCAACTGCATGCTCAACCTCTTAACCACGAACCAAACATGTACAAGGTATGCCATGCACTTCCTTTCATCCTTCTACTCGAATAACACTTCAGAGTGGAGTCCTCCTCCAGGACAACCAACAAGGTACAAGGCCTCACAACTTGTTACTAAACCTCTCCAGGTCTAAGGAACTCTTCTTCCTATCTCAGAAGGTAAACACCTATAACATAGGCACATAGGTACCAGAAGCCTCATCCTCTCTCTAGGGTTTGGTTCCTCTAATGTCAACCAAGATATCACCAGCCTCCAGGGATCAAGCATGAGACAACCACTATCATCCACTTAGGTCGCATCATCCTCAACTCCCCACTTTTCCTCATATCTTAGAGTTTAGGCTTTCGACCTTCTTACATGAGTCCTGCTCTCTCTCTCTAGAGCTAACCCACCAAATAGCCTTGCTACTAGAGGTCCTCTCTCCATGGAGGATCAAGCTCCTAAGCATACCCCTACATGGGTGAAGCCTCAGTTCATACTTATGTTTGCTCAATATTATCCATAGCCCCTTATGCTTATCTCATAAGCCTTCTATCATGCACTTCTGGCCAGGGTTTCAACCTACTGCACTACTAACATACTCTGGGTGCATGCTATGCCCTACTCGCATATGCCCATAGGGTTCCTATAGGTTCTTCTCTAACCTTATCAATGAAGGAGCTATCCTTCACTCAAACATGCACGACCCTTCCCAAGGTTGGGTCGCCAAAGGCACTAGGTCATCCAACCTCACATGGCTCATAATGTCATGGGCATCCAAAAGCATGTCCACACACCTAGTCTATCATGATATCTAACTCATCATGCCATCTCTCTCTCTAATCACCACTTAGGGTTAGGGTTAGCATCATCCTTAGAGGATAAGCCATGTCTCTACTTTTAATGGAGAACTCTGCCTCCATGACCAACTCTCTATAATCATCCTCCTGCCAAGAAGGTCTAGCCTCAGGTCTCTCCTAAGGGCATGACAACTTATGTCATATGACCTAAGCATGTATCTATTCTTTAGTTTACACTTAATCTATTACGCTTATGTCCATGACATCTTATTTACATGCTTTTCATTAATTTGGTGGAGGATTCCCTAAACCTTATCAACCTTACCCATACCTCAAGAGGGTGAGGAAAAGAGAGAAAAACCCTAATCCTTAAGGTCCTTAACAACATTTGAGTTGATAAGGGATGAACAAGATGAGAGAGTCCTAAAGGTATCTTATTTCGAGTCAAATCCTGAGACATTGGCCAGACAATCACACTAATTTGGGAGTCCTCATATTTCGACTAGCGGTGCAGAGGGAAATCTTGCCAACCCCCAGACGTGATCCTTTTCTAGACACCTCTGTCTTTTGGAAAATCCTCTAATAACTCCCTTGGTTTCTATGTAGTTTGTAAAATTTAATAATGATTAGAGATTAAATGAGGAACCTACACTCTGATACCAAATGTAATGACCCTGCCTCCCAGTAACCCCCAATTAAGGGAGACCAAGAGGTTAGAGAAGTTATCCCAATTTTCAGATCAAAGGTTCAACAAATAATCAATAAGAATTATCAAATTCTACTAACAAAACTGAAAGGCTATAATAAAATTTAACTTTGGATACCTTTTTCAAAAACTTGGATCTCTACTTTTATCCACATCTAGAGTCTATTCTAGCTAATCCTCCTTTGTACTTTAATTCATATTTAATTTCACATATGCCACTTTAGTGTTTGTTCTTTTCACTTGTACCTAAAATGCCGACAAACAAAATGTTGGTCAGCATAAAGCTGGTATGTGGGGGAAACAATAATCGTGCAATTAACTGTAACAACATATTGCAGTCAATTATGATTTAACAAACAACTTTACATTTTAAATATAACTGCACGATCCATATATATCCTATCCTCTGTGCTGTCCCTACAGTGGACCTGGATGCTACCTTCCTCACGGTAGATCCCCATTAAACCCCTCATGATCCTACATAACAGGCGAATCAGTTTCTAGGGTTGAGTCACATGGCACTACCCGTAGGTAGCCCACTCCTTAACTCATGGTGTGCTAGAGAGTCTCATGGCACTACACATGGGTATCCCAATTTCTAACTCATGATAGCCTAGACCTTGCTCTAGGTTACCCTTTTTAGCATTTGCAAAGCCACATAGGAGGACCCGGATCTAAGCCAGTTATATATACATATTTATAGTGATAATCATAGTCACTTTATAGTTGCATGAAATAAAAGTCATCCAAGCAGTTATTTTCAGGCAACCGATAAAAATGTTCGGGAATTGCCATGAAACTAAGCGATTATACATAAGCGTAACCACATACCTATCAGGATGATTTGAGACAGAATAATCCAATCAATCAAGAATTCCAAATAGGCAAGCAAGCACATAATGAGATCCTAAAATATGCATACAATTTCTTATTATTGGTCATGCCATCAAGATCTATTAAACCTAGCTCGCTTCCTAGGGTTTCTAGTCCACTTTTAGGGTTTCCATTGCGATTAAGGTTTCACTTCATTTATACTATTACTTCATAAACCCTAATTATCTCATCTATTCTTCACAAAAGATATTAAGGTTATCCTTTAACAACATTTAACCTTAATTTCGGATTAAAGGCACAATTAGCCATCAATTAAGTCCATTAAGCCTCTTTTACATCAAAGCTACCATTTTTATCCTTTTAATATATGACAAGATCATTATGCTCATTTATCATCAATTCATTGTTCATTATGGTCTAATTCATATATGAACTCTATTTGTCATTAATTCTACCTTTATCCATTAGAAAACCCTAATTTCCATATTAAGGGTATTTATTCACAATTAGGAACCTTTATACTCAAAATAGCTTAGAATCATCATATCTCAGTTTTTTCACGATTTTGAATAATTAAAGCCATTAAGAGTCACATTTACTAATATTAGGGTTTCAAGGTCCATTAAAGCATATTTATGCCATAAAACTCTAAATTAAACCAATTATGTGCAAAGTTCATCCTTTTTGTTCTTGATGTACCTTTTTATAATTAACATGTTAGTATCAACTTTAATCATCCATTAAACCCTACTAAATACATTAATTATCTCAAAATAGGGATTCTTAATCATTAAAGCATTAAAGTTGATAACTTCCAATATTTTTCAAATTTTAAGAGGAATTAGCCTCGAAAACCATTTTTAATGAATTCCTCTCATTTTTCTAAGAAAAATACATATATTATATGTACCAATCTGAGCTACCATTATTTAGATTTGAATTTTGCAAGGATTACCTTTTTGGACCAATCAGAAGATGCCACGTCGCCTCTTTCATGCAACGTTGCTTGCATTGGAAAACATAATGAAAAGTCGAAACTGCCCTCGGTTAAGTTAATCATTTCTTTATCCCGCGGAGGGCAAAATGGTCCAATGACCGGCCCATCTTCTTCAACCTTGCACAGCTCTACTGCGTCGCCCTAGCCGTGATCGATGCGGCTTCTCCACCTCCTTCCTGGACCCAAAGGCCATCGACGAATGCTGCTCTGCCTCCAATGCCCTCCACTACGTCCTCCCAAGCTTCCACCCTTGGCCCAGATGGCTGAGTGCAGGGTCACTGGACCTGCGACCTGCGGCCGTGCTGCAGACCCCTCCGCAGTGCTGCGCGAAGGTGGGAGCAAGGTGGTAATGGCCGTTCCCTCCTTGGTTGTCGTGGGAGTGTCCTGCTTCCTTCAAATCTACCTAATGGTCCCTCGATGCTCCATGTTCGAGCTATCCCTCTATCTTAGGGTTTTGAGCGAAGACTTCATGAAGAAGGAGATGGGGAAGAGAAAGGGAGATGTGGGATCTCTCCTGAACTCGAACCAAGGCTCTACCCTTTATATAGGGGTGGGTGACGAAGCCCTAGGTTGGCTATTCATGAATCTAAGTCTCTTTCCTACTAGGAAACTATATTCCTTCATGAAAAAGCAATCTTCTCTCTTTAAACAAAACCCTTTTATATCCTTTATTCCTTAGATATTAGGATTTCAAAAATTACCTCTTTTATTCTCTTTGTACTTGCCTTTTAATCATTTGTCACAAAATTATATTTTCTTTTAATAGAAAATACCACCTCTTTAACAATACCACAAAATTCATTCATTATGCATCATATTATCCTCTTATTTTCTATTATTGGTATTTTCTCTTTCTTTTCTCCATTGGGACTCCTTGGACCCCAAGAAACTCTAATATTTCAAAATCCTTTTTAGTGGATACTCATTATCCTTCTAGATGCATCTATTTCCATTATTTCCCATTATCTTGTTCATTTCTTATTAAAATATCTCTTTCTAAGGATTTCTCTTTACCTTTCTTTTTATTTTCCTCATTGGAATTCCTTTTAACATTAAGAATCCTTTGGATATGAAAATCCACCAAGGATAACTCAATTATACCTCTTTCCACTTATTTTCCATATTTTATCATTGTTTTCAATTTCTTTCTTATTAAAGAAATACTTAAATGATCTTTTCTTTTCTTGTTGCATTATCTTTGCAACTTTGGACTCCTTGGAAACCAAGGAACCCAAAAGGCACGAAATCCACCTTTGGATTAAATTCTTTTGCCTTCTAGAGGTTTCTACATTTTTCTTTTCTCCATTTCTTATTAATAATGGAGTTCCTTTTTGTCTTTTCCTTGTTATTGGGCCCAATAGCCAATAAAGCCCACAAAACAACCAACAAGGCTATTGTAAACGAAATCCTTTTATTCAAAACAAACTATATCATTATCTGTTTAAATGTCTTTAATAGGAGAAATTACATTTCTCACCAAAGGAACCCATAAATTGGGGTTGTAACATCCTTCCCCTCTAATAGGAATTTTGTCCTCAAAATTCCATCAAGCAAACAAACAATTCAGTATATGACTTATCCATGTCCATCATTGGCCCCTATGTGGCTTTGCCCTATCCATGGCACTTCCAAAGAACCTTTATTATCACATATTATTTTCTCTGAGTTCTCTCACCTTGGCATCTATAAACGTCACAGGTGACTCAGGTCATTTCAGCCTCCCTTGGGGCTCACTAGGTTCACTGTTCTGCACATGGCCTGGGTACCTCACATAGTGCTCTAAATTGGACACATGGAACTCATCACATTTTCCTGAGTGGTAAGGGAAAACTTAACCTCCTCCACCAAACCATCTCAAAAAGAACCCATGCATCGGGGACTCAACTCTCTTAGCTATAACTTAGAGGGGTCGGATTTTCATGTCACATATTCCCCCACAGTGAACTCCATGTTAGTCTACTTTGCATCAGCTTACGACTCATGTCATCCCTGGGCTCCTTTCAGCCATCATACGATCAAAGCGACTTCATTTGCACTCACTGTGGCCCTTTTTAGGCATTCGTGAGGTCCCTTCACCAACATCATGGTGACCGACACAACCTCCCTTACAGAGCTCCTTTACATCCTGACACTGGCTAAGGTGGTTATCATCACATCTTACAGAAGACAAGAACTGTCGCTAGATATCACCCTAAATGAGTACACATGCTCTCATCAGACATGTAAGATTTCAGAAGCTTAAAATAAACCTTCAATGTACTTTTCTTGCATATTTATGTTTTGGGGGCGTAACCTTTTTAAGGGGAGAAGAATTGTTATGACTGTATCTAAGCTTAATTGGTAAGTTAGGGTTTATGCGGATGACTACTTGCTTAGTTATATTGGTCATTGATTAAACATGATTAAGGATGGTAGTTCAATTATGATGTGTTAAACATAATGAGAACTCCAAGTATGCTCTCACTTTGTATAATTAGGGTTTGAGAAAATATAAACCCTAGTCGATTGAAATTAGGGTTTTCACCAAACAGGCTCATGTTGGGAAGGAATGAGAGAGTTAGGCATAGGACATTGAAAATGGTAGTTGGAGGCTTGGATAGCACGGCCATGGTGGGTAGCACGACCGTGTTAGGGCGATGGTGGCACAGGCATGCTAGGCCACACAACCATTTTGAAAGAATTGAATTGTTGACCAACTTTTGTGCTCAAATATGATGAAACCAATACACCACAACCGTGGTAGGTAGCACGACCGTTCTGGAACCATCTTAGCACGACCGTGGCAACTTGCATGGCAGTTCTGGGGCATTTTCTCTTCAATCGACTGTTCTACAGATTTTTAGATAGCAGTGCACTATTCTATTTTTAGTTATTTAATGGTAGCTCCAAATGATCTGAAATTTTAAATAAATCTTTATAACTCAATTGTAAACAATATGATAATTTTCATAATTTTTAGAAAAGTTTTGATCTCTAAAATAAACAAATTATAACAACATTTGTCTGACAAAAAGTTGAACTAAAATAAGAGAAAGTATAGTGAGGGGTCAATGTGCAATTGACCCAAGCAGCTCAATTGCTCTATATGGTCAACCTAACACACCAGGGGCTCTCATAATTCATGATTCATTCTAGAGAAATGAAATCCTAGAGAGAGAGAGAGTTAGGGTTTGAGAGGAGAAAGTGGTGGAATTGCTGATCTAGGGTTTCTCTATCCGAGATATGATGAAATCAAGTAAGTTTAGCTTCTTTGCATAGCCTTTCATGGTGAATATTCTATCACATGTCAAGATTCCATCCATCCTTTGATTTGATTTGAAATGGCATCAGATCTTCCCCTTTTCTCACTCTTTCTTCATAATTCCCCATTTCTACGGTTTCCGAGTTGAAAAGAAGAAGAATCTGATGATTTGCTAGGGTTTTGATATGAGTTCGATATTTTCAGAGATGGGCTGTGTTCTAAAGGTGTTTTCACACCTTAGAGTGAGTGGGAACTTCCTTTATAGTATATTGCACAAAAATGAGTTAAATCATCAATAATCATCAATTGCTTAGTATGCCAGTACAAACTCTAAATTGCCTTTTTGATCTAGCTTTCGCAAAATGATATGAAATGGATTATTCCTTGGTTTTGATGAATTTCAGTTGATAAAAGCATATTATAAATGGATACAATCCATCTTAATGAGAATTCCCTAATTTTTGTAGAGGTTATAAGAGTAAACTAAATTTTAGGGTTTTCTGCTATAACTGAAATTGTTGTATAATTAGATAGAGAAATTTGTCTATATGAATCTCATTGATTATGAATGATCATTTATATGTCAGATACAATCTTGTATTTCATGTGATGTGAGTAGTGTTTGCTTGATATCTCTGTAAAGAGGGCAAAGCCCTATATGACAAGAAAGTTGGAAATTTGTGAATAAATATGTTGAAATCCATTTGAAGTGCTTTTCTTGGCATCATAGACTTTATTTATGAACTGTTATCCTTGATTCATAATATATAATGAATGGCATGGAAAACCCTAATTTATATCAATTCGAGGATTTCATACATATGTTTATTGTATATGACTTGTTTAAAGCAATCTTTATTCAATGGAGGTTTATGACACATTAAATCCTTATGCGAGTCATGTGATAAGTGGATGAGGTAAATGAAACCGTAATGATAGGGTGTTCAACAAATCAAGTATTGTGATATCAATATTTCTTAGTATGAGATGTGATTATGTTTAACAGTTCAATTGTGATAAATATTATCAGATGGTTTACAAAATGAACAATTTACAAAGCTAAACTAAGACATGTTGATGTGATGATTGAATTGTGAATTTAAAGAGTGAATTAGACATTTAGATGCCCTGAACACTGTAGAATCCTCACAGGATGAGGCCTATGCTATGGGGAGGAAATAGTTTCCCGACTGGAGGTAGTTCAAATTGAGGTAAGCCAAAGTGCACTGGTAGGGTGCGGGGGTCTTGACCAATAGGGAAGACTCCTTACAGTAGTGTGGTACCCAACACCAACTGGGGATGCCGGTGGTACCTGTGTTACATGTTGTACTGATCAGTGGTCGGTACCACTAATGCACAGTAAGACTGAGGGCTTTGACTCACCACCTGAGTACCCAGGTTGAGAGGTGGAGTCTGAGATATCCGGACGCACCCATTAGCCGCCAAGAGGTAGACGTGCTGAGGCCCAGTGTAGATGGGGTCTTACTCGAGAGATAGGCTTAGCAACCCGAGCATGCTTCTATGCCTTGTACAGTGAGATCATAGCTTGTTGTGATTCTTTCACATGTTGTGGTACACCTCATGTGGGTTTAGGGCATAATAAGATGAATGAGAGGTTAAACGTGTGCATGCAGTTATTCAATTATTCTTGTATTTTTCTAAATTATTAGTTCTCTTTATGATCAATCAAACATGTTCATATATTCATTCACTCTTCTAGATAACTAGAGTATCCTGCTATATTTACATTTGTAAATGACTAGTCTCTTTAAATCTTATTGTTGTTATAATTGATATCAATTGCTCAACAATATATATGTAATTATCTAAGTGCTTTAAAATATTTCTATGAAGTACTGATTCACTGAGCGAGTAGGCTCACCCATCTACTCACAATTTTTAGGGAAACCTCATGGATTGAATATTGTCAATGCCATAGTAGATCTGCCACAAGAGCTAAGTATCAAAATTAGTTGAGTTCAGTCGGTCCCTGTCACTCTAGGTCCTTGTATAGAAGTGAGAGAGCTATAAATGATGATATGTATCTTTGTTTCCATAATAAGAGAGAATGTATCTGATTATCATGTCGTATGTAAACAAAATTGTGAGAAACAAAATGAATGTTTGGATATGTATATTTATTGTTGGCATCAGATTAGAGTAGTCAAGTCTTAACTTCCCTTATAAAGTTTTTTTGTGTGATTGAATGCAAGAAAACAAGGAGTTTGAAAGGAAAAAAATGGGAACTTTATATTAAGTATAATCCTCAAACTTATGCCCTAATATCATGATTAGTGGTAATCGTGGGATTTGGGTGTGGCAAGAAGCATCAAAATGAATGTTAAAGTCATGGAGCATTTGCTTCATCCATAGGACATGGGCACAACAACTTTTAGATGCAATGCATTCAGTCAGAATAGTTGATAATGCCACTGTGCTATATTTCTTGGAGAACCAAGACATCAATCATGGTCCTAGGAGAAAACAAGTGCCACTTGTGCACTTTCTATCAAACAAACATCCTGCATAATCTACATCATTATAAGTCGTAAGAGTAAAGTCCCTTGACTTGGGATACCATAGTCCAAAGTTTGGAGTTTTGTCTAGATACCTTAAAATCCTTTTAATAGCTATAAGATGTGATTTCTTGGGATTATATTGAAAGTGAGCACACAAGCCAACACTAAACATTATATCAGGTCTAGAGGCAGTTAAGTGAAGTAAACTTCCAAACATACCTCTATAGAGCTTCTCATCTACCTTCTCACCTTCTTCATCTTTATCACGTTTGTCGGTGTTTGACATGTGTGTGTCCATCGACTTGGCATTATCCATCCCAAAGAGCTTAAGTAGCTCACTTGTGTACTTGCCTTGGTTGATGAAGTTCCCATTTTTAGTTTGTTTGATTTGAAAATAGAGGAAGAAAGTAAGCTCACCCATCATGCTCATCTCGAACTCACTCTGCATAAGATCACTAAACTCCTTACAAAGATCAAGATTAGTTCTGCCAAAAATGATATCATCAACATAAATTTGAATGATAAGAAAGTTGTTACAAGTGTGTTTGAGAAACAAGGTAGAATCTACTTTGCCCATGATATACCCATGATCTAACAAAAAGTTCTTCAACTTCTCATACCAAGCTCAAGGTGATTGTTTGAGTCCATAGAGAGCTTTTTGCAAAAAATAAGCATGGTTAGGTAAGTTATCATGTTCAAAGCCTGGGGGTTGTGCAAAATACACTTCCTCCTCAATTGTACCATTAAAAAATGCACTTTTAACATCCATTTTATAAAGAAGAAAGTTTTTATAACTAGCAAAAGCAAGCAACATATGAATGTACTCAAGTCTATCTATAAGTGCATATGTTTTATCAAAATCTATACCTTCTTGTTGATTGTAGCCTTGGGCCACTAACCTTGCTTTGTCCCTTACCACTTTGTCTCTTTCATCTAGCTTGTTGAGGTAGACCCACTTGGTGCCAATGATCTTTCTATCACTTGGTCTTGGCACTAGGGTCCATACTTTGTTTTTTTCAAATTTCTCCAATTCTTCTTGCATGGATAGGATCCATTCATCATCTCTAAAAGCTTCTTTGACGTTCTTTGGGTCGAGTTGTGAGATAAAGGCATTGTTGGATTGTTATTTATTGAAGGATGCCCACATCTTAACTCCTTCAAATGGATCACCTAAAGTTAGCTCTTTTGGATGATTCTTTGCAAATCAGGGAGTTTGATCCTTCTTTTCTTCATCTTTCTCTTCTTCTTGAGTGACTATCTCTTTTCTCTTTTGGGTGATGCTGAGTTCTTTTAGGATAGGAATTACCTCACCTGCAACATCATCATTTGGAACAATATCTTTGAGAATAGAGTGGTTAGTCTCAATAAACTTCACATTGATGGATTCTTCTACTTTAGCAAGATCAACATTAAAGAGTGTATAAGCCTTGCTAGTAGTGTTATAGCCAAGAAAGAAACCCTTGTAAGATTTTGAATCAAATTTGTTGAGAGAATATTTTGTATTCAAAACAAAACAAGAGAATTTGAAAACATGAAAGTACTCGATAGAAGGCTTCCTACCACGCCATAGCTCATAGGGGGTTTTCTTCAAAGAAGGATGTGTAAAAAACCTATTTTGCACAAAACATGAGGTACTAACAGATTCAGCCCAAAACTTCTTTGGAGTGTCATACTCTATAAGCATGGTCCTAGAAATTTCTTGTAGTGACCTATTATTCCTCTCTACAACCCTAGTTTGTTGAGGTGTTCGGGGTGAAGAGAAGTTATGTGCATAGCCAGATTCTTCACAAAAATGTTCAAAAAGATCATTTTCAAATTCTTCCCCATGATCACTACAGATGGAAACAATCTGGCAAGAATCTTTCTCAACTCGTTTACAAAAACTATAGAAAACAAATCAAGCATATCACCCTTGGAAATGAAAAAGAAGGTCCAAGTATATCTAGAGAAATTATCAACAATAATAAGACAATACTTGGAACCATGAAGCGATCAAGTTCTCATTGGTCCAAATAGATCAATATGTAGATCAATATGGAGAAGTTCAAGAGCTCTCTTGGTACTAAAGACTCCTTTCAATTTGAAGGAGGACTTGGTTTTCTTTACTTGGGTACAAGGTTGACATTCCTCATCCTTTTTAAAATCCGATTTGGGAAGTCCCTTGACCAAGTCTTTTTTGCTCAACTTCTTCAACTGATGCATATTTACATGACCAAGCCGACGATGCCAACGACAAATATCATTCAAGTTGACTATTAGGCATCTAACAACAATGGGCTTAATATATTCAAGCACAATTACATAAAGATTATGACTTCTAGTTCCCTTATATATGACTTGAAAAGTGAGGGAATCTAGAATCAAACATTCAAAAGAAGTAAATAGCACAAGGTAACCATAATCACATAACTGACTTACACTTATTAAGTCATGATGTAGGCCATCCACAAAAAGAACATTCTTGATACACAAGGATTCACATACATCACCCTCACTTTTCACCTTACCTTTCTTGTTGTCCCCGAAAGTAACTGAACCTCCTTTCTTCTTAGTGAAGTTATTGAAATGGCTTATATCACCTGTCATGTGTTTAGTGTAGTCACTATCAACAATCCATCTTCCGTTTTCCTGTAAGAAAAAGGAGAGTGTCAGTTATCAACTCAAACTTTGGGATCTGGAGTTAGCTTGGGGACCCATTTCATCTTTAGGTTGGTCCCCTTAGGCTTGTAAGGACAATAAGTAGGATTCCTTACTCTTTTTCTTACCTTTGCCTTTGTTCTTATCCTTAGGTGCTCCCCCTACAAATCCCAAATCACTAGTACCACTTTGTTTGGTAGAATGGTCGAGGACTTTATTTAGGGAGTTTATCCCTTTGAGGAATTTATGCAGAGAGGCTCTAAGTCTATGATTTCATCAGTTACAGATATAACAGTACAAGACAAACAGCAAGATCATCTCTAGCATGAACAAGGTCAGCCTCTAAACACAAGGCTTTAGTCAAATAATAATCTTTCTCAAGAGAAATAGAAGCAACATCATTACTAGGAAAGATAGGTCTAGAATATAAAAGCATTAACTTGACTAAGAAACCTAGCATTTTTAGATTTAAGTAATTGAATTTATTTAAGATAAACACCCTCTCATCTCTATGAGCATCAACAATAATCTTGAATTCAACATTTTCAGTTTTAAGTCTCTCAAGCTCATTTAGGCACTTTTGGTTATCTTCCTTAAGATTTTCAATGTTCTTAAGATAAACACCATTCTCTACCTCAACTCTATTGAATGGGAGCTCAAGATCAAGAAATTGTCCTTGCAAGTTATCAATTCTCTCAAGATGTGTTTTCTCATTTTGCTCAAGAATCTCAAGTTTAACATACAAATGATCGATGATTTTTCCTAATCTCTTTATTTTAGATTTACATTTAGTAAAAGAAGAATGGGTAGAAACAAGCATATAAATAAGATTTTCTTCAGCTAAATCATGCAAGATTACCTCTCTTAACTCACCAATTTCTTGACTTGTAGAGGCTATGTGTGCAAGGTGGCACTCTCCATCTTCATTGGAGCTATAGACACTTAAGGATGATGCTTCCCAAGTTGCATGAGCTACATTCTTGTGTCTCCTCTCCTTCTTTTCCTTCCTTCTATACTTGCTCTCTTTCTTGTAATATTCCTCCTTCTTGGAGCTACTCTAGTGGTGTGACTTTCTTGATTTTGGACATTCACTCTTGTAGTGTCCTTTTTGGCCACACTTTTAGCATCTTGGAGTAGAACAAGAAGATTGCTTTCCCATAAAGTGATTGCCCTTAGAGTAGTTGGCTTCATGCTCACTAGGGCCATCATCTTCACTAGAGGAGGAGGGAGAGGTTTGGAAAGAAAGTTGTTGTTGAAGGATGACAACCTCCACTTGAGCTTTGAAGGCACTATCTTTGATCTTTCTTGCTTCCTTCTCTTCTTGCTTGGCTTCCTCTTCTTGCTTGTAAAGTCTTGGTTCATGGGCTTGTAGATTGCCAATGGGCTCTTTGGTTGGAATGTCACCAAGACTTCTCACTTCGTCAATGGACGTCACATTTGACTCCCATCTCTTTGGTAGAGACCTCAAGATCTTTGAGTTTATTTCTCCTCTATCCAATTTGTGTCCCAAAGTAGCTAGGCCATTGATGATGATGTTGAGCCTAGAGTACATCTCAGTAAATCCTTCTTTCTTTCCCATAATGAAGTTCTCTAGAAGACTATTCAACATGTAGATCTTGGCCTCCATCACTTGCTTTGTTCCCTCATAGGTGATGTACAACTTATCTCATATCTCATAGAATGTATCCCATGAAAAGATGTGATTGAACTGTGTTGCGGTGAGGGATGCATAAAGGATGCTTATGGATTTGGCATTGAGCTAGGCTTATTTTAGAGCAACTTCTTTCCATGTTGACAAAGCTCCGGTTGTCTCCTTGTATGGTGTTATCATCACCTTCCACATATTAAAGTTTATCCCTTGAATGTAGAACTGTATACACCTCTTCCAATAGAGGAAGTTGGTTCCATCGAAGACTAGAGGATGCTTGGAGAAGACTCCCTCTAGGTTGAGTGAACCAAGTAGGTTCTCACCCATCTTCTCATCTCATGGGATATTGTTGGAGAAGATCCTTGGTTCTGATACCACTTGTTGGATCTAGGGATCTAGAGGGGGTGAATAGAGCTTCAAAATTCTCATAAGAAAAGTTAGACCTTAAAATTATATTAATTGAAACCAAATGCCTAAGATCATTTTGAAGTCCTCCATAAGCAAGGATGAGAGAAATTGAAACATGCACTTGGACAAGGTGGTTAGAGTGGTTCCAAAATCCAAACTAGGAGATAGTCAATCCATTACCTAGAGAGGTCAACCTCTAGGACTTTGCAATCCATGTATATTTGTATTCCATCATAAGAGATACAAGGAGACCACCATACATCCAAGGACCTACCTACTTAGGACAAGAGTCTTTTACCTACACAAGGACTTACCCACTTGATCAATATGTCTTGAGCCTTCAACAAGGACTTACCCACACTTACAACAAGTCTTTGGTCTTGAATGAATTACCCACACTTCTTGAATATTTGCCTTTTCCTTCTCCTTCACCTAGAGAGGATCTTCACCTCTTCTTCAACCTTGAAGAAGACCAACAACTTCACCTTCACTCGGAGTAGCTTGCTTCAACCTTTACTCTTTGAGAAAGGGGATTGGGAAGATGGAAGGAATGCGAGCTTTACAAGAACATGGAAGTATCTCTCTTACAACATGACTAGCTCATTCATAATCATGAAATACTTTGTAAATGAGAGAGATAAAGGGGCTCTAAGGGTTGTATCACACTCCACTATAGCAAGGACTTAGGATAGCATGAATGTGCAAACTTGAAATGAACTCCAAGGGGTCCTATTTATAACTGGGGATGTTCCTTTGAGTGTAGGATCAATTAAGAATGAAAAATAGTCATTTACAACTTGCAACAAATCCTTTTTTGTTTACAAAAACTCTCCAACAACTATAATCACTTTTTCTAAGTTTTTTTGTAAAGTACATTCAGTCAAGTTTCAATAAAGGTAACTCGACCAATCCACTGACTGACAAAGTCAATTTTCAAACTATTGATCGAGTTTGTTCTGGGAAACTCGACCGATGAGTCAAAATTGGTTTTTCTTAGTTGATTGATTGGTCAAGTTATGTGAGTGTACAACTCGACCGATTAATCATTTCAGAAAATCCACCACTGGTTCAGTCGAGTTTCCAACTCGACCAATAAAGTGCCTGTGACAAATTATCCAAAATGATTTTTGAGTGACCAAATGTTGGAATTAAGTGTCCCTGGTTTTTTCTCATCTTAGTTACAAGTCATATCATCAATACAAGTGATTAAAAAATTAATATAAGGTGATTTGGAGTGATTTCCCAAATTTCACACTTGCATTTCTTTTGACTTGAACTTGGACAATCTAGGGCTTGTGTAATTTGATCCTTTTCATTACCTAAAGCCTGAAATCAATCTTGAACAAACATATTAGATACATATGAATGGAATGGTTAAGTCATTATCAAAATATGTACAATGTATAACTCTCAAGTCAACATGTTCTTCTATTGTTGGGATATCCACTGAGGTGATTCGTCGATGAAGTAAAATGATTACTAGCAACCTAAAATCATACAAACAGTTCTTAGAAAAATAAGTGCATGTCAGTGAATTAACACCAAGAAATAGATTAAATATGACTTACAACATATTATATTATGCAAGTAGAAGCTATAAAATTGGTTATGCATACACTATATATGTACTTAACACATTGATATTGAACAATGATATACAATTTATAGAAAGGTCCTAAATAGTAAAAAAAAAATCTTGAATATAAACCAGTATTGTAAAGTCAATTATATGAAAATAACATAAATTATGATTAGTATATTCATATGATTTCACATATCTAAATCATCATATTTTATGCTCCAATTAGCATATCTTGCACCCACTTAGCTACAACTAAATGGATGAGCCCAATATGCATGTAAGAATACTAGGTCTGAAATAATTCAAGTCCATAATATGCTAACTACATCATTCATCCATACATTAGAGTACTATAAATTGGCATATTGAGCCAAGAATGGTAAAACTAGGAAAACATGGTATTTTCAATACATTATTATTTAGAAAGTTTTCCACTCATGAATTACTTTATTCGTACCACTAATCATGATCTAGGCTAGATATACTTGGTTATTAGGTAAAAATATAAAAAAATCGGTCCTCCTATAGACCATATGTTGCTTCTCATACACAAGGGTCGCCTATTAGAGGAAGAAAAAGAGGAAAAAGGGAGGATAGAAGCTCAATCTAGACCATATAAATAGTTTTCCTGATGGAAAGGTAGAGAAAAAAAAATAAAACCATAAAAACTCATTTACTTTGAAGGATCTATGACTACATTTAATGTTCTTCTATTGTTCTTTTCCTTCTCCCCTACTTTTCCTCAAAATTACCCCCTCATATTTACGACTTGGATTTTAGATTTTAGGTAGTTGGATGCTAGTACTATGATTCAATGTTTAAATCTTTGTCAATAATGATTATGTATTTCTAGAGGTATGCCATTTTACATGATTGGTTAGGCTGAAGACATCGGGTTGCAGCTGCATCGACCTATGATATAAGAGTTGCACCAAGCTATTCACGATGAATGCAGAAAAAACATTACACATGCCCACATCAGTTGATGGAGGGAGTCCAATGTGCTACATATCATGCTTGAAGTGTGTAGAAATGGGCCAACACAGGTCATTTGGATATCCCTACATTAATAATTGAGGTGCGACCATGGTGACCACAAATTAGTCATTGGACCGTGCCTAATTCGCATGCATAAGTGTTGTGGCCCGACATGTAACATACCTAGAATTAATTTTGAGAAACTATACATTATCCTCCAAAATTCAAAATCCTCTTTCTATATTTGGATTCATATTCACATTTCATTGAAATTTCTCAAAATTCAAGCATAAAAATACAATTTGTCCTCATTTTGAACCATTCATTCCATGTTGGACAACAATTCAAGAATATTAAGCTCAGTTACAAATTCTTGGCTTTGGAATCACATATAAAGATATTTTCAAATTTTAGATATTCATGTTTGCATTAATTTATAGTGTAATTATTTTAGCCATCTTAGACCATAAACAAGAGAGTTGGTATTTTTAAGATCTTGTATAATGGTAGTTAAACTTATGTTTAAAATTTTAAGGGAAACAAATTTGTGGATTGAGAGATATAAAATTTCAAGGAAACCCAAACTTGTATTGGAATCAAAATGTAATCGATGGGTCAAATACCCAATTCACCATCTTCTCCAAACACCCCGTGTGTGTTGGCTCCTCCACACAGCTATTATCTAGGCCAGAACAATGAAGCCATAGAGCCCCCCCCCCCCCCCGCCCCCCCAAAAAAAACCTCTTGGCCGAAGGATTCAAAGAAAACAAATTTGGTTTCCCTTCCTCTGACCTGCCGACCCATCAATTGGGGGCAAGATGCAAGGAAATCCCTAAATCCATTAATGGTCAGATACTAGGAAAGGTAATGGTCAGTGAGTCCTAGATGATACATCACGTCACCTCAAGCCAAATTAAGAGCTTAAATAGCCTCACTCAACCCCTGCACCCAAACCCTAGGCCCTCTAATCTTGTTTAAACCCCTATCACCCCCTCTTGCATACAAACTCCATAGACACAACCATACCACTTCCATACACTCTGATCTCCTTCCATCCAAGCCAACCACCTCCATAGATTCATCCACCTTCAGGAAACATGTTCTTGTAGTTTTCCAATATTGAAAAATTCTCCAACTCCTTAGTTTAATTAGTCCTCTTCTCTGGCCAACCTCGAGAATTCAACAAACTCTAAAATTCACCAGAGTACTGCCACTATTCCCACCTTCTTTGCACTCCCTATGACCCTTCAGACCCCTCGACCCCCTAATTTTTATCCTCTAATCCCCTGAGCAACTATCAACAATCATGCAAACGTGACAACTAGACTGTACAAACCATGTTCTCTAACCTCGAATGCTGCTCTCACGACCGACCACTTGACTAGCCGTGATGGAGCCACACCTTATCAGAAACCCTAAGACAACAACTCGTGAGGTCCAAAATCTTGGAGTAGCTGGACCTAGCTTCTTCTATGCCATGGAAAGGTACAAATTTTGTTCCTTTTAGGCAAGAAACCCCTATAATCATGTAATGTAAATGGTAAAGTTTACATACATAAGAATTTAGATGAATCAATAATAGAACAATAGATTAGTGATGCCAAGACAATGCCCATCAAAATAGATATACATTGAAGCACATGTATATGTAAGTGACCTATATAATCGCAGAGGAAAACTAATGTAACATTGTGACTTAAAGAAGATTGAGAGAATTTCTAATTAATATTAATTAATGATTTAGACTATACCTCAAACTGACTATTCTTATTACTGACTCATGAATCGAGAATACAACCTTAAAAATTCAGACAAATGAATGAAGAAATAAAAAATGGATCTATAAAATTGAATTTAATGGATTGAAACCCTAATTCTAACAATGATATTATTTTGTAATTCATCAAGGTATGGAAACAAACCCTAGTATATGTTTTACAAACACATATCATTAGATTATGAAAAAGTATACACATGACATACATTAATGTGTTACCTAACATAATATTATGTTACATATGAATTTATGAATTATACACATTATAAACACGAGTAATGATTATTATATCATATGTACAAAAATAGCACTATATTAATGGGATTGAACTTAATGATTAAAGGATGAGACATAACAACAAAAAGTGATAATTCATAATCTACTCACTAAGGGGTAAAATGATAATTTCACCTTATAAGAATCTAAGAAGTGATTTCCAAGCCAAGAACACCAAATAATCCTAGTACATTCTCTGTTGCTATATTAGTTAGAAATTGGCATCTTTGATTCTTGTAGACATCTTGATTGGAGACTCTCATTACAATAGGTGTTGAAATCTTGATTATTTTATTGAACTATTTATCTCCCTCTTGAACCACATTCGTATAATTTTGCAAAAGTGGTGAACAAATTTGTAATTAGCCTTCCCCTTATGTTGAAGGTCCCCACAACTAAATTGAATGTTTAACATTGTTGAAATATTGATTGATTTTGATATTAGCATAAAATATCAAATATTGGGTAGAAGATTTGGCTCCCTAGATTCAACATGTCATATTCCCAACCTTGCACAATGGATAATGGACAATTAGAGGTTCCCTAGTACTGGTTACCCCCACAGGTAAAGGTGATGTTCTTTCATACAGGGGATAACACTAGGTACCTAATCACCGGTGAAGACAAAATATTTCGTTGCTTGTGCCAATGGATAAATCATTTCATTTTTAAATAATTTGATATCATGATCTCATTATTTTTTTCTAGTTACCACTTCACATGGTTGCACCCTTTTAAAATTAATATTCTAACTATACCATCGTCTTATTGTTACCATAGTCCACCAAGAAAACTTATCTAAATTTGATGACATAAATCTTAATATATTTTTAAATAGCTCAATGATTGAATTTAGTACCACCTTGCCGACGCATGTTTTCCTCCTTGGGATCCATGTGTGATTTCTTTCCTTTCAAGAAGTCATGGATAGGTGATTTAAAGAAAACACAAAAGAGACATGCAAGGGTTGTCCCCTTTTGATGAGTAGATAGGAATCATGTTTATTCTTATATGTTGCAACATTATGTAAGGCTTATGTGACTCAAACGTAAAGCATGATTGTAAAAAGTTTTACTTATATTTTCTGATGAAATTTAAAAAATATTTGATCATAAAGATCAGGTACGACATGGTATCGAAGTCATAAATAGTTGGATATATATATATATATATATATATATATATATATATATATATATATAGACACACACACCTAGAACTTATGCAAGTAGTTTGCAACCAACCCTAGTCTTTGTAGCCCTATCCACCTACGATAGAAACAAAAACTTAGGTGAAATTAACTTTAATAAAAAGTCATCTCTATTATATTGGCATTAAAGGGACAAACTCCTTTGAGTTGGCTCTAGTAAAGCATGACGAGGAGTTCCCGGTGGTCCACGTGGAATATGATAGAGGTGTGGAAGCCATTGCCAACATGTCACCTGCCTTGACTATCATCTAGGTGTTTCCAGTACTAGAAGCACCGTATTGTGAGGATTGTCACTGGACTCACTCAATGACCAGGTATATACCTCACAAACCATATTTCCTAACTACAACGTTCTTGACGTCATATGCTTGCTTGGGATATAGTATGAAATTTTTTGTTTCCACTACCTTATCTTTTGCCTGATTCCCCTATAATTCTAACATTTTTATATAAATCAATACCACATCGACCACTCATCTCAGATGAAATCCCATTGGATTTTTTATCCCCTTTGTAATTAGCATTGTGGGTTAAGAAACTACCTAAGATGGGTAATTACATCACGTGTTTAGGATGCATAGTGACAAAAATATTTTATTTCAATATAATGTGGAATAACTAAATCTTGTCTTTTATCATTTTGACATTTATTTTCTGTACCAATATTTGATTTCTAATAAATGATCAATTCACACATGAAGGTGTCAGCATTAGGTGTTCCTGGTGGTCCATCCAAAAGAACTATTTGTTATGTTTTTTAGCCTAGTAGTTCTCCAACATATTTTTCTCCAATGAAATTGCCTCTAAGGCTTGTTTGCTTTGGTGTTATTAGAATTTGATGTTTGTCTTTGATAACATAAGAAGAAAAGCATGGATTCATAACTATCTACTCTTTGTTCGGTTGAGTGCAGTCTGCATTCATTAGTATTATATTCTTAGTTTGGTTGGACATACTTTAATTGAAGATTCTTAAATATAACTACACACTCATTTATTATTTAATGTGAAATTCATTAGTAAAGTATACATATAGAAGGAAAATTATGTATCTTGGGTAACTTGGAAACATATTGTATTTGTATTTATCTAGAAACCCTTTTAAAAAACTTCTTAAATTATAAAATATCAGATCTTTGAGAGAGAAATATGGATACAAGGATTAAGTATTTTCACCTAGATAGGGGAGTTCAAATTCATTTGAGGGAAAGAGGGAGTCACATTCTCATTGGTGTGTTATGTTTGAGAGAGAGCATATGGAGTGGAAATTGGGGGACCACTCCTTACTTAATTCAAGAAAATAAATTGTATAAACCCCGTGAACACAAATGTAACTAAATAAAAGGGGTGCATTATATTTCTTCAAATAAATGAGCACGAAAACATGGTTTGTGGTAGTGGAAAATAAAAATATAATTAATACATAATTTCATTATTCAACTTAACATTAGGCCATATAGGCAAAGTCTAAATTATAGATCTAATTATCAGGATGATATTGTGGTGAGAAACCTTCCCATCTCAAAACTCATCCTTGCACTCGGTCCTGAGAAAAGTCCTCCCCTCCTAGATCATAAGTTGTGCTAACTCTAGGTGGATTGACAAATGATACTTAGGAAAAAGGAAAACAAAAGGAGAGGACTTCAGCACAAACTGAGTTGTGTAGGATAAAAAATAATTGAGCCTTATTTAAATGCAAGAAAAGAGTTGAATAAGAGGGATGCCAAAAAAATAGATATCAAAAGAGATTAGGTTTTCAAGAGGTTTAACATGTCTAAAAGTTGAGACATTTATCATTAAGAATATTCCAAATTAAAAATGAGTGTTTCCTCTGTAAACGATCTCTTGCCCTTGTGTTTTAAACGTTTCTTTTTTGATGACGAAGATCATTTACTGGAACACCAGAGGGATACACAAAGCTGATACCTACAGAATTCTAAAAGAATACATCTCTATACATAAGCCTATGATTACTGTTATCACGGAGCCAAGAATCAGTGCTGACAAGGCTGTAAACACTATTAAGAGGTTGGGTTTTTCGAACTCTCATAGATCCGAAGCTCGCGGTTTCTCTGGGGGTATTTGGGTATGCTGGAGCGCAGCTACTTGCATCGTTGATATCATCAATACCCATCATCAGTTTGTAACCTACAGAATCAACAATTCTTTCTACGCCACCTTTATATATGCTAATCCTCATGTCCAGGTTCGTAACCTGATCTGGAAGCACATTGTAGAGATGGGAGAGAGATATATAGATCCGTGGTTGGTTGCGGGCAACTTCAACACTACTATAGCTCCAGCTAAAAGGATCGGTTACTTGACTTTCAATCATCGAGAAGCACAAACTTTTACCGCCACTATGATGCAGGCAGGGTTATCGGACCTTGGTTTTTTTGGACAACGGTTTACTTTCTGCCATGGCCTGAAACAAAGAAGACTTGATCAAGGCTTAGCTAACAGTGCTTTTGTCAAAAAATTTCCTAATGTGTCAGTGATACACCTTGCACGAGTGAATCTGATCATTGCCCCCTGCTAATCAATATGGCTAGACGAGTTAACCATCAAGGGAGATTCATGACCAAAGCTTCTTGGCAGAAGGAATTGTCTTTCAGACCTTGCCTTGATAATATATGGCGTAGGGACCTTAATTTCCAAAGTGCGCTTGCTATTTCCAGTCCGCAGTTGAGAATCTGGGACGGTGAGATGCAAAAGACTAAAAGAGCACAGAAGGACCGCCTCCTACATAACATCGAGACCCTGTAGAAAAACCTGGCCACTAGGTATGATGATATTACTGATAATTTGTGCTTAACTATGCAGGCTAAGCTAAATACGCTGCTTAGGAAGGAGGAGGATGATTGGAAACAAAAAAGCCATATTGACTGGCTAAAAGATGGTGACTCGAATTCACATTTCTATCACGCCTATGTCAACCAACGAGCAAGAATGAATAGATGTGAAGCCATCAAAAGACCTGATGGAGAATGGGCAACTGATTCTAAGGAGGTTTTCAGTTTGGTCACATATTTTTTTATTAAACTGTTTACCTCTCCCAGCTGTGTCAGCCAGTAGGCCATGTGAAGCAACCTAGGAAACTTTGAAGCTATTACAGAAACACAATGACAATTCCTCATGAGGGAGGCTCATATGGAGGAAGTTGAGAAGACTTTATTCTCTATGAATCCATTCAAAGCGGCAGGCCCAGATGGAACAACTACACACTTTTTACAATCTAACTGGTCCAACGTCAAGGAATCTGTTACAAAAACGATCAAAGAGGCCCTCAACTCTTCCAATCTTGATGACAAGCTTTGTGAAGCAACTATTGTTCTCATACCCAAAGATAAGAAACCAGAATGTCGAAGTCAGTTCAGGCCTATTTCTCTTAACAATACTATTCTTAAGCTTTGTTCTAAGGTGGTTTTTGAATGCCTGAAACAGTGGCTTCCTAAATGGATCAATCCGGCACAAAGTGCCTTTGTACCCGGAAGGAAAATATCTGATAACATCATTGTGGTACAGGAGCTCATCCACACAATGAAAACAAGGAATTCGAGCAAAACTATGGCCATCAAAATCGATCTTACCAAAGCTTATGATAAAATGGCGTGGAGCTTCATCCAGGATACTCTTGAGAGGACGGATATTCCTATCAATATACAGAACTACATTATGAATTCCATCAGGTCGGGTAACTCACAAATTACCTGGAATGGTGCGATGACACCTCATTTCAAACCTACAAGAGGGTTACGACATGGGGACCCTCTAAGCCCGTATATCTTTGTTATGTGTATCGAAAGGTTAAGCCAACTCATAGAACAGTTAGTGACAGAAAAGAAGTGGATTCCTATGCGGCTAGGGAAAGGAGGACCAAAAATATCTCATCTATGCTTTGGCGACGATATCATCCTCTTTTCTAAAGTGAGTGTACCCAATATAAGCACCATCATGAAGTGCTTAAAAGACTTGAAACAAGCATCTGGACAAGCTATTTCAATTGAGAAAACAAGAGTCTTCTTCTTGAAAAGTGTAACTAGGCGGGAAGCAGATGATATTTGCAGAAGATGTGGCCTGCAAAGAATGCAAGATCTTGGAAAATACCTCGTGTACCTATTCTTCACAACCGGGTTAATAAGAAAACCTATAATGAAGTGCTGGAAAAGATTACTAAGATGATCAACTCCTGGGCAGCAAAGAGTTTATCTATGGCGGGTAGAGTAAGCCTGGCCAAGATCACCTTAACCTCCATCCCTACCTATGTAATGCAGACGGCCAAATTGCCTCTACAATTATGTGATAGAATCGATGGGGAGACTAGAAGATTCATATGGAATGGGGGGTGTGGCAAAAGGGGGGTCCATCTCATCTCATGGAACTGGGTCACTAGCAGAAAGATTTGTGGTGGACTTGGGATTAAATCTATGAAAGAATGGAACCAAGCACTGCTTATGAAGAATAGCTGGGACATTTACAGCAGGAGGAAGACCATATGGAGTGAGGCCATGTCCAAGAAGATCTTAAAGGATACGCCAAACTCAGCTCAGAATCTCTCATGGCTGTCCAGAAATATTGTTCTCACCAAACCGTTTATGGAAACCAATACATATATGTGTCCAGTGAGTGGCACGCCCATAAATGTTTGGCATGATAAGTGGATACCAAATGAAATTCCTTTGAAAAACTATGCTTTACATCCCATTCCGGCTGAACTAGATGATCTGACAGTAAGCAGCTCGGTCAATATGGAGGGCCAGTGGGACCGTAGTTTCTTGGAACACTAGTTTCCATCTGATATCACAAAGGCTATCTGCGATTTAAATCCTCCTACAGACCCAGAAGGGGAAGATATGAGGGTGTGGATGCTTAATGAAGGGGGCAGTCATATAGCTAAAACGGCCTACCATGCTCTACGAGCTGATACAGAAGTAAGAAGACAAGGCAATTGGTACCGAATATGGAATACACATGTGGCGTTGCGCGTCAAGATGTTTATGTGGTTAGCTGCAAACGGAGCGATCCTCACCAACTACAACAGGAAACATCGGCATATGACAACTATTCCTACCTATCCCAGGGGAAATGAGAAGGACGAGACCATTCTTCATGCTCTGCGGGATTGCCCTAAGGCTAAAAATGTGTGGCACATACTGCTGAGTCCTCACGCCTCTCATCAATTCTGGACTACAGAGAATTTTGATCAGTGGTTGAGTCAAAACATTAAAGCCCCAGACAACCATCAAATCCTGTTCTCAATTGCCTGCTGGAGCATGTGGAAACAACGTAATCTATGGATCTTTGAGGGCAAAGAAAACTATACCCAATACCAAGTTAATATTATATATCAGGAGATCATGATGAACACCAAAGCATGGGATGATGCGCAGAACAACATTAAGCAGAATCGAAGATCAAGACCACCAAACCCCATTCCGGATACTATTCGTCTCAATACTGATGCTACTTGGAAAAAGGGGGAGGGCGCCATAGCTGTAGTCATCAAAGATTCAAATGATCAATGGTTAAGTGGAGTAGGACAATTAATTAAGGTGGAGAGTCATCTGGAAGCAGAACTTATGGCAATTGCGTTGGCAGCAAAGGTCATCAAGATGAGTGCTATGCAGAGAGCTAAAATAGTTACCGATTGTCTCCAAGCTTCCACTATGGTCTAAGATGATTACCGGAAACATCCTCGCTTTGCTAATATCATCCGAGGTATACAGTTGATAAAAAAGGAGAGCACTATGATTTACCATACTGACAGAAGGAACAATATGCAGGCTGACACCCTTGCTAAATATCATTTGAACCAAAACAGTGGATACACCCACTATAACCCCCTACTGATGTGTTTGATCCGGGTCAAGCACCCCATTGTAATGGTAGTAGTACTACCATGTTTCTTTCCTTGCAGCTACCCAACATATGTAATGCTTCTTTAATTTCGCTTGCACGAGGTGGGCAAGATGAATAAGATGACCACCTGACTTAACTTTTAAAAAAATGAGTGTTTCCATATACAACAACAATAACACAAAATAGGTAGTTGCATGGTAATAAATTTATCAACTAGAATAGACTAAAAAGTAGGGTAGGAATTCATATATTCCATACCAAGGGCAGAAGGACCAAAATTCCAGTGTCAATCAAGTATAATATTTTGTAGGGGAATAAAACTTAGTGCATGGAAGGGAAATAAAACCCAGTGTCTAATTTCATAAATAGCAGGGGAATAGAACCCAGTGGTTGGCACGAGAATAAGACTCAGTGCCTATAAAAATTACAAGGGGCAGGGGAATAGTTACCAGTGCCTATATGGTGTCATTAGTTCTAGTTATGACTAGTCAATAGCACATGCTAATAGGGCAGACAAGAACATGTTAAAATTATTTTCATGCAAAGAATTAAGGAACAATAGTTGTCATCAAGTGGGGTCAGAGGACCAACTATTAAGTAAATGTTTAGGTCAGAAGACCATCAAAGTGGCTTTCACATATCAATGTTAATAAATCATGGAGATATTCATAAGGAAGAGAACCATCACGAGATGTTATAAATGTTCACAATTGGATCAGAGCCTCATATGAGAAAGGTTGTTTAGTTATAATATTATCCCAATTTAAATAGACTAGATCTACATACCTTGACTTGAGTTTTAATTCAGAGATCAAATCCTAACCCTTGCAAGTCTAAAGCCAACTCAATCTACATATTAGATTAGGTCCATCAACTGGGTCTTAAATCCTTATATATATATATATATATATATATATATATATATATATATATATATATATATATATATATATATATATATATATATATATATATATATGAGGTTAGGAAGTGTGTACCGGCCGGTACATGCAACTTATCTGTACCGGCATGAAAATAACATATGTGGAATACATTTATTATATCCAACCTAATGGATTGAATTAAAATTCAATAGATTAGATGTGTTCAAAAGATCACAACCATACTTCATGTATATCATGAGATATTACAATATATCATTCAACGGTTTTTGCAATTTCTACAACTTACAGTTGATTAGAAAAATTGTATATTCTTTCATTTGGAGATCTAGGAATGTCAGTTTGAAATGATTTTTGATACACATGTTATCTAAATGGAATGCATAATATCCATAAGGTTGGATTGATTTTTATACTTTTGAATCATCACAAATGAAGATGGGTACATGTAAGTTACATGTACTCAGGCACACAATTCTTTTAGCCTATATATATATATATATATATAGAGAGAGAGAGAGAGAGTGAGAGAGAGAGAGATAGAGAGAGATAGAGAGAGAGAGAGTGAGAGAGAGAGAGAAAGTTAAGCTAGAATACACTTGAGTGTACAAGAGACACTATACACCTCAATCATTTTTCAACATGAAGAAATTATTTTGAAAATATATACCATTGATCTTCTTAAATATCTTGAGAACATACTATATAATAATTTTGAGCTCATTTGGACATTTATAGCTCATGCATCTAAAACATGAAAAAGTTATGCATTTCAAATTAGTTATGTGTGTCAATTTTTTTGCCCTTGGATGAGTGACTTAGACTAATCCAAATGGGCTCCAATTTTGTATGTGATCTATTATTATTGTGACAATGAAGATCAATGGCTTATATTTTGCAAATATGTGTTTAGATAGGCAAGCACAATTGAGTTGTACGACGTGATCTATACACTCGAGTGTATTCTAGCCTGACTCTCTCTTTCTCTCTCTCTATATATATATATATACATATATATATATATATATAGGGAAAACTCTAGAAAGCCAAATCCATCAAAAAAACCCTAGGTCAGCTCATGTTAAAACTTAAGAGTGAGTTTAGGGTTTCCTAATGATATCTTGACTCAAAATCACAGCTTTCTTAATCATGATTCTATCTTTAATTACTATTAAGATCATAAGTGAAAGCAAAACCCCAAAATCAAAATCTTTGATACATGATTTCATCCTAGTGTGAGAGAGACCTAGGTTACTAATCATGAATTTAACTCCAAGATCTCAACTTTGTCCTTTAAAACCTCTCTTTAATTATTAATGTGATATTATGAAGGTTTAAAACCCTAAAAATTCAATCTTTAAAACTTGTGAGTTAGATGATGAAAACAATGCCAAAAGGTAGAGACAATTATCATGATTCCAAAACATATTTTTGTGTAATTTA
This sequence comes from Alisma plantago-aquatica, assembly GCA_963693085.1. Classification (NCBI taxonomy): domain Eukaryota; kingdom Viridiplantae; phylum Streptophyta; class Magnoliopsida; order Alismatales; family Alismataceae; genus Alisma; species Alisma plantago-aquatica. Next base: position 85,189,325 of record OY856414.1, on the reverse strand, counting down.
TGGAGAATCCAATAAAAAGTTACAAATTTTACAAAGTTAGACCAATCATAAATTTGAATGAATCCATCTCAGCGATTAAATGGATCAATCCAGCAGACTTGGCCCAATTGTGAGTGGCCAAGCAGCCCAGGCCCCTGGTCTGGCCTGGCACTTATGCAACATGGTGAAGAAACAAAACAAGCGGCAAAAAGCCTATGTTAGCCTCGGTGGAAAAATAAAGAAAGGAAGGTGAGGAAAGGGAAAAGAGGGAAAACCATAAGGAAGTCATCCCCTTCCTTCAACACCTACTGCCATGGACAAAATCATGAAGAAAAAATGACAACTATCTTTTAGGGAGAACTCAATTGAGTGGAATCATCTAGTCTTAACAAGTTAGAAACAAAGGAGGGAGTATATGGAGCCTTACCCCATGGAGAATTGTATTGATGTAGTGAGGAAAAGAGTGGCATAGCCAAGAATGAGCATGTCATATTTTGAGTTCCAGATAACAGAGAGCGAGGCTAGCAGGAAAATTAATTAGGGGAAAATACTAAGCAAGGTGGGGCAGAACCAAGGGCATAATCACCTCCCTATATAGCTATGTTATAGGGTGCCTATGAGTAGGACGAGGAAAACTTGCAACCAAATATTTGGGGTATCCAAAACACTCGACAATAATATGTGAATAAGCCCTTAATTGATGTGGAATAAAAAAACATATACAATTGGAGAAGAGATTTTGAGGATCGATTAATCAAAGAAAGAGAAAATCAAAAAATTTAGTGGCATATAAAGTAGCATGGCTTCCTAATGCATCACGAGGTAGATGACAACACGTCATTCATCACATCTTGATAAAATAGTAAGGAAAAATCATGCAGTCAGGAATTCAAGTGTGACATTAATGTCCTTCCAATTTGAATTAGAACAATGTGATGGATTTCAAATTTCATTTCTTTCTCCTTTAAATTGGATGAGTAAATACCATCTAAATAAAATGAAACTTGGCGGGTAGACTAATAAGGAGCCAATCCAATTTTTGAGTTAATTTTGCCTTTTGGAAAACTTTAATACGTGAAACACCATTTGAGGGAAATTCTAATTTCTTCATATTAAAGAATCCCTTTATTATTAATAAACCAAATCTTGTGGGTAATTCTCTCTTAACCAAAAGTATCCTAGGAAAAATATAGAAGGATAATTTTGAATCTAAATTCCTTAGTTTGATAATTTTACACAACTAACCCCAAACTAGTGTATTTCCCCTATTTCTTGTATGAAAGTCTTAAATAATTGTGTTATTGGATAAAATTTCTTGTATTTGAGGACCATTAGCATCCTATTTCAAACCAAATTCATAAAAGGATTTTAAGATAAAACATCATGTTATTTACTTAAGTTTGTGTTCATTACAGCACTTCACTCCTTAAAGAGGATTTCATCCTCAAAATATAGGCTATCTATATCACGAGTATTAAGATAACATACATTGTTAGTAAGGTTTATATTGGCGCAACATTTCCTCAAGGAGGTAATATACGTTTCCACATGATGGTCCACATATCAAGGTCCACTCAGGTACCCTAAATAGGATGTAGCTATATCCAAGTGTTATTTGTTTGGAAACAGGCTCAAGAGTATGTTAATATCTTTTAGTCAAGCATCTATTTACTCTTAAATACTAAGGGGTATGGGACTCTGCTAGAAAAAGATTATTCTAGATGTTCCATATGGATAGCATGAGATATGACAACTATGTCCCATTCCACTTACCCTCAATATATCTTTTCTAGGTTGATAGCATCAGTTGGCTTAAAAAGTTAGAGGTTTTATCTTAAATGGTTTTTTCCATCTGATATCTTACATGGTGGTAACTTGTTTTTTGAAAACATTGAAAAAAATCCAAAACTTTTTTTGTATTCATAAGATAAATATATTATATATACATATATTGTCTTTGAAAAATCTATGATAGAGCGCCAAAATTCAATACGATACCAAGTCACCCGCCATAACCTCTCAACTAACTTTTTTATTTTATTCAAGTTCAAGGAGGTGTCCATAACCTATGAATCTCTCAAGATGATCTATAACCATACTTATGACTTTAGAAAAATCCATTCTCTACTCGTAACCATGGATATCATATATGAATCTTCATATGATCCTAAGGATATTTCTTTCCTTCTATTATCATAAAAAGGTATTGTATAAAGGTACTTTCATAAGAAAAAAATATAGGTGCATGCTACCTTCAAGTATTTCCTGGCCACCTCTAACATCTATAGATTATAGTGCAAAAGCTCTATCTACATGAGGTCCCCTTTGATTATTAAGATTGTTCCCTAGAGGGTGATGTGGTGGTTGTGCTGACACTTGGCATTGTTGAAGTTGAGGGCATTCTGGTCAAATATGTCTAGGCTAACTGTAGTGGTGGAAGGTAGGATTCCAGTTGCCATTTTGGGATATACACTTTCCTGGAGGCAATGGTTACACCTAGAAGGTCTTTGTTCCTCACTAATATGTTTGCACTTGTTGATGTTCTCATTATGTGTTGGGGCCTGAAAACTTGGGTAGGATTCAACGGTTAAGGATTTATCAACCATCTGTTGGAAGGTTTAGAAAGTTGTGGAACTAGAGCATGACCCACGTGATAGTTGAGCCCTTACAAGAACAAGTCGGCCCTGCGATCCTCACTCAATCCAACAACATAACACTCAAGCAATAGGAATTTGTGCACATATGTGGGAAAAGATAAGGAACCTTGATTTAGACTATAGAATTCCACTTCCTTCTTCTTAAGGGAAGTAGTGGAGATGTACTTTCCATGGAAAAGTGCCACGAATTGTTACCAAGTCAAACTAGAGATGTTACAAGTCTACACATCCCATTCCACCAGACACACATTGGTCCATCCTGCACATAAGAATCAAACATGACCTTCTGGTGTGGAGGACATGCCATCCCATCGAAAGTCCAGTCTATGACTAAGGCCAGTCATCAACCTTACTAACCATCTCGAGCTCCCTTTCACCCTTTAAGTAGGGTGGTTGCATTTTTATGAAGTCAGTCAGCGTGTACTCCCTCGGCTTAATAGGCACAAGAGGAGTGTTCAAATTCCCCACCATAGTAGTGGTGAGAAACTATCACAGAAAATCTAACTCCTTCTCGGGGGTGAAACCAGTCGAGTGGAGGTAAGGGTGTCTCCAACCCCATGAGAAGTGTTAGGGTTGATCCTATGAGGGGGTCCATGCCAAAATGAGGCTTCTCTGGTGTGGAGAATCTATCAGAAATCCCAGACTTAGGGGTGCTACTGGTGTCATCAAACAAGTTGGTCTTCCTAAAACATAGGTGTAATGTATAAGGGGAAGGGTTCTAAGGATGAAATTCTGAAATAGTTAGATTGATGAGTACAATTATGCTATGATACCTTATTGTAAGGAGTGGGACCTGATAGGGGACCACTCCTTACTTATTCAAGAAAATAATTTGCATAAACCCTATAAATACAAGTATAACTAAATAAAAGGGGTGCAATATATTTCCTCAAACATACAAGTACAGAAACATGGTTTATGGTAGCAGAAAATAAGAATCTAACTATTACATAATTTCATGGTTTAGCTTAACATTGGGCCATATAGGAAAAGTCTAAACTATAAATCTGATTATTAGGATCATATTGTGGTGAGCAACCTTGCCATCACGGAACTCAATCTTGTACTCGGTCCCGAGAAAAATCCTCCCCTTCCTAGATCATGAGTTGTGCTAACTCTGGTGGATTGACAAACAACACTAAGGAAATAGGAAAAATAAAAGGAGAGGATGTCAGGAAAAACTGAGTATGTCTAGGGTAAAACAATGGGCTTTATTTTAATGCAAGAGAAGGGTTGAATAAGAGGGATGCCACTAAAAAGATATCAAAAGAGATTAGGTTGTAGAGAGGTTTAATAAGTCCAAAAGATGAGGTATTTATTATCGAGAATATGATAAATTAAAAGGGAGTCTTTTGATATACAACAACAATAATACAAAATGAATAGTTGCATGATGATTAAATTATCGACTAGCATAGACTAAAAAGTGGTGCAGGAACCCATATATTCCATAACAAGGGCCAAATGACTAAAACCTCAGTGCCAATCAAGTATAATATTTTGCAAGGGAATAAAACCCAGTGCGTGGTAGGGGAATAAGACCCATTGCCTAATATCATAAATGGCAGGGGAATAGAACTCAGTTCCAGATAGGGGAATAAGACCCAATTCTTATAAACATTATAAGGGTAAAAAACCCCAGTGCCTATATGGTTTCACTATGTCTAGTTATGACTAGTCAATCACACATGTAGGCAAGAGCAAGGTAAATCATTTCCATGCAAAGGATTAAGGAATAATAGTTATCATAAAGTGGGGTCAGAGGACCCAATTAATTAATAAGGTTAGGTCATAAGACCATCAAAGTGGCTTTCACATATCAACATTAACAAATCAGGGAGATATTCATAAGGAGGAGAGCCATCAGAAGATGATATATATGAATGTTCACAATTTGATCAATGCCTCATATGAGAAAAGGTCGTTTAGTCATAATATTATACTTAATTTAAATAGATTAGATGCACATACCTAGACTTGAGTTTTTAGTCAGAGGTCGAATCCTAAACCTTCTAGGTCTAAAGCCAACTCAACCTACATAGGATCATGTCCATAAATTAGGGTTTAAGGTATATATATATGAATATATATATATATATATATATATATATATATATATATATATATATATATCTGTGTGTGTGTGTGTGTTGAGAAAACCCAAGAAAACTAAATCCCTCAAAAAAACCCTAGGTCGACTCATGTTAAAAATCTAACATTAAGTTCAAATTTTCTTAATGATATCTTGACTCAAAATCACAAATTTATTAATCATGATGTTATCTTTATTTACTATTAAGATCATAAGTGAAAGCAAAGCCCTAAAATCCCAAATCTTCAACAAAACCCTATAACAACACATGATTTTATCTTAGAGGGAGAGTCGAAGGTTACTGATCGCAGATTTGACTCCAAGATCTCAACTTTATCCTTTAAAACGTTTCTTTAATTATTTATGTGGTATTATGATGGTTTAAAACCCAAAAATCCAATATTTAAAACTTCTAAATCCAAAAGGTAGAGAAAATTATCACAATTCCAAAACATATTTTTGTGTACTTTTTGGAAAATCCAGTTAGACGTTATGTATTTTACAAGTTTTAACCAGTCAAAAATTTGAACAAATTCATCTCAATGATTAAATGGATCAAGCTAGCTGAGTTGACCCGATCATGAGTCGTCAAGTAGCCCAGGCCCTTGGTTCGCCTGGTGCTTACTCAGCATGGTGAAGAAACAAAACAAGCAGTGGAAAATTTGTGTTACCATTGTGGAAAATGAAAGAAAGGAAGATGAGGTGAGGTCAAATAGGGAAAACCACAAGGGATTCATTCCCTCCCTCTAGCACCTGTTGTAGTTGTTGAAATCATGAAGAAACAACAACGACATTTTTTTGGGGGAAAACTCAACCGAGTGGAATCATATAGCCTTAACAAGTTAGAAACAAAGGAGGGAGTATATGGAACCTTTCCCTGAGGAGAATTGGATTGAGGAAGAAAGGAAAAGAGTGGGAAAGCCAAGAACTAGACTACCAAATTTCAAGTTATAGATGACAGAGAGAAAGGCTACCAGGCAAATTGATCGAGGGAAAATACTAATTAAGGGTGGCGAAACTAGGGGCATAATCACCTCTCTATATAGTTATGTATTGGGGTTCCTATGGGTAGGCCATGGAAAACTTATGCCCCAAGGATTTGGGCATATCTTGAATACTCAACCATAATCCTTGAGAAAGCCCATAATTGATGCGGAATCAGAACATGAATACAATGGAGAAGAAATGTTGAGGATCGGTTAATCATAGCGAGAGAAAATTGAAAAATTTAGTGGCATATAAAGTGGCCTAGTTCCCTTTTGCATTGTGAGGTAGATGACAACATGTCATCCATTGGATCTTGATCAAACAACAAGAGAAAAAAATCACATGCCCAACTGTTGAAGCGTGACATTATTGTCCATCCCATTTGAATTAGAACAAAGTGATAGATTTCCAATTTCTTTTCTTCCCCCTTTGAATTGGATGAGTAAATACCATCCATATAAAGTGAAACTTGGTGGGTAGAATAATAAGGACCCAAAGAATACAATTTTGGAGTCAAATTTTCCTTTGGAAAACTTTAATACATGAAACACACCATTTGAGGGAAAGTCTAATTTCTTCATATTAATGCATCCTTTTATTATTTATGAACCAAATTTTTTGTGTAACTCTCTCTTAAACAAATCTATCCATAGTAAAAATCTAGAAAAGGATAATTTTGAATCTATATTCCTCAATTTGATAATTTTGCACAACTAACCCCATTTTAGTGTATTTCCCCTATTTCTTATATAAAAGTAACAATTGTGTTATTGGCTAAAAACTCTTATATTTGAGTACCATTAGAATCCTATTTCAAACCAAATAAATAAGAGGGGTTTTAAGATAAAATGTCATATTATTTACTTTAAGTTTGGGTTTGTTATAGATCGGGGTTGGACAATTAGAAGAGATATATAATATATAAAAATGTCTAGTGTCGTGTTATGACCATTCTAATGCAAATTTTAGCAAACAATATACACATATGGTGTTGTAAATATTGGTTGATTTTGGCCCAAATGGGACATTTGTGTGTGTTTATAAATGATGCACTTACACTCTACTATACCCTACCAAATGAATAGCTAACTCAAAATTATGATATTTAAACATTATATTTAGTAAGTACATCATATACCCTTAGCAACATAAGTTTCTTCGATGTATTAACATGAATGAGTTTTTTCACTTACATAGTTTATCCAACTCATCCAATTAATTTATAGAGACATAAATGTGCACCATCATCTAAAAGGGGTAAAGAAAACCGCAAGAGATGTAATAACATGTGATAATCAAAATATGTATTATCATATGTTCTAAATTCTGATTTGGTTGTGTTATAATGACTATTGATTACTATATATGTGCATAATTTCAATAAGGTATAACCTTGAATAAATTCCATTTATTACTAATTTATAATCGACATATTTTTTTATTTTCACTTGTACATCATATTAACAAGCTTTTCCTTTTTATATTGATGTTGGCATCATTTTCCCGCCTTGCACTCCACAGGCAGGAATAGGATGCTTAAATGAAGATCTATGGATTTGTGTTACATAAACTCAGCCAAGATCCATGTCTAACGGATGCATCCGATGAAATTTATAAATGTTAAATGTTAACCTAAAATTTGTGTATAAAATTGCAAATGTGTAATGGTAAGTCGTAATTTGTGTATACAACTACTTCTAAAACTCCTAACAGAAAGAAAAATCGTATGTTTAGCATGCCAAATTTTTTGTTCAATGTTCTATGATCATGCCAATTGTATGGGAGATTAAAACTTGTATTTTGATTCTGATTAAGGAATTTATTGTGATGGGAGAGTCAATTTTGGGCTAGGATTGTGATTTTAGAATTGTGATTGTGATGGGAGATTCTAACACGGATTTGGATTGTAATTCAATTTTGATTCTGATATTGAATCTTGAATGGAGTGAGTTAGCATACAAACATTTTATGAATGAAAGTAATTGTGATTATGGAGTGTTTGAAACCATGTTTGAATTTTTTTTGGGTAGGTTTTATACAAGGGTTGTAGTGATAACATCATTCTTGGAGAGTTCTTTCTAAAAACTAATATCTTAAGTGTATCACATGGTAGTACAAATGAAGAGATGGGGGTTAATTCAGTTGTCTCTTGATTATGAAAGGACAAATTTAAACATTATCGTTGTAAGATATAAGTATTGAACTATTACTATTATCTTTTCCCTAACATGATACAAGAGCCCCTAGCCATATCGGATAGGTCCTCTCAACCAAACTTATATATACCTAATAAGAAACTCCAAAACCCACATACGGTTAATCGCTTCAGTCCTATTAGTTTGATCAATTCATCTAATTAAAATCATTGCCAAAACACTCATTTCAAGTTTAAAACCTAATCTCTACAACATTATTGACATTCAATAAAATTCTTTCATCAAAGGATGTAATATATGAGATGCATAGATCATGGTAAATGATATGATACATGCTTGCCACTATAGAATGATCCCACTCCTCACTCTCAAATCATATTTTGTGAAAGCCTTTGACAATTTAAGCTGGAATTCCCTCATTTCATGTTTATAAGGATATGGATTCACAACCAGATGGAAAAATTGGATATAATAATACTCCTCTTAAACAAAAACCTCCTAAGAAACTTTAGTTTTGTTACTTCAAATTTCTCATCCATGGGTGCCAACACAACCCGACTTGAAATCTCGAGGTCGTTATCCTATTATTTGTATATTTCTTATTGGATCAATTATGTGACCTAATCCATACCCTTTTTGGGTTGCACAAAGATCCATTAAATTTTCTATGTAGATCTATCTAATCATCTCATGTATCATATAGACTTCGATTATCATTTATATACACAATATATTGGCAAAAAATGGCCTCGTTCTAATTTATAAAGCACTAAAAAGGGCATTGTGCTCTTTTTTTTCTTCTCTTCCTCCCATGAAAAATCCCTCCCTACTATCCTTGATGTGTGCATCAATTTCCACATACATGGGGTCTTATTTCTTCTCCACATATAGGGGATCTTATTCCTTCTCCACACCAACTACTCAATCACTTTATAATTGGTGTGTAGGGGGAAATAGAGGAGAGAGAGTGTATCAGGAGAAAGAGTATAAGAGATTATATGTAACACTCCACGTTATTCTAATCTCCATGGAGCTTCTTGTTCTACATTACATCCATATTTCCTATGTCTTTGTGGTGCTTCATTCTCACTAAGCATCTTTCTTCTAGTGCATCATTTGCACTTCAATCCCAAAGACATCATGCTTCTTCATGTCTGTGCCATGACATAATCTTAGTTTGGCTATTTTTTTCATTCCACTTAGCTAAGACTTTTTAATGCATTAAAAGATCTCAATTTTTGCATTGACACCAAGCTTTTCACATTTGTACCGCATTATGTACGACAAGACAAAGCTTGTTGCACTTGTTCCAGCCTCTTGTTCCCTATGATGTTAATGATGTTTTAATTTAGCATTCTCTATATATTCTCATGAGATGGATGGTTACTTTTTCACATCATAATTCTCTAAAGCTCATCAATTTTAACCTGTAAATTTTGTGTCTGCAAGGTTGATGATTCATCCAGATTTTATCTTCCCCAGCTATTTTATTCATGTCTTCTTGAAGATGCATATGCCGTGATGGTTCTTGTAGTGATCTACTTTGGCTTTTATTGATGATGTATTTCATTCACATCAAGTCCCTGAGGGTCACATTCTTGATGGATCTAATATGGCAATCATTAGTACCTCGTCTAGCTTGTGTTCGTGCCACATTATGCACATAGGTGGTCTTCTGTGCTAATTCCAATTGCCTACACTTCTAAGATGATTTAAAGATACCTCTGTTGCTACATTGATGTTGTGTCTTCAAACTCGTGCTACATTATGTACATAGAATGTACTGATTATGTGCTTATACCACTTGCATGTTCCTTTCCAATGAATATGGCATAGTTTTTTTTAATCATCTTGTCTAGTTTGATTGTGGTGAGTTTTGGGTATGGAGTTTGGATTCCATTTATCAGTTGTTCTTCATTCGAGATGCACTTCAAAAGGCCTTCTTTGAAAGATTGAGTATTTCCAATCTGTAGAACACAACTCAAAAGGTGGCATCATTAAAAAAATTATTAGTTGGAGAGTCATGTTTAAGGGGAGTGAAAATCTTGGATGGGGAGTGACATTTTTTATTTTCAATTTGTTGACTCGACTAATTGAGTCTTGTGAGTCTAAGATGGATATCTGTAATACCCATATGCAAGGTTGAAGGGAGTTCTAAAATTATTATCATTCAATTTATTATGTTAGTTGGGACTAATTATTTTGTCCCATTAGAGTTAAGTTTTCTTCCCTTGCAATTTCCTCCTTTCTTATATACAGGAGACCAGTGTCCCACGTAAGGAGTGGGACTCAAGAGGGGATCCACTCACTTACTGAATGTGAATAATATAAAATCATCCAATTCTAAATTTGATAACATTTTTCTACAAAGGATGATATACTATAATTCAATTATGTATTGTATCACCCACCATAAAGTATAGCTGTGGAAGATAAAATTCTAACTATTACAATATTTATGTCTAACATTATATTTTACTACATAGGGTGAAAATAAAAGGAAAATAGAGGAAAATAATCTACAAAGGGTAAACCAACTACATCAATCTACCTTCAAAGATAAATAAGCTACAAAAGTATCAGTCCTGGTCAACTATGTCTCACTCCTCCTTGTTCTCCACCTAGGGGTTGGAAACATACCCTACAAGAGAATACAAAGTGGATGTTTCTATAATAATATTCAATATGTTCTTATAATAGTGATTGGAAAAATTAGTGAAAAGGGACAATTAATAATATAACAAGGCTTCTAAAAGATGAATCATTCAATTGGATATCAAAAGAAATCTTCATATAGTAACACCAAAAGATTATTTTAAGAAATAGTAAAGCTTACAATTAACAATACTTCTCTTTAAATCTCAAGTAGAGAACAACAAGTATAGAATGAGAATTATGCATATAAATTATTATGACAATAAAAAATACGATAAAATTCAAGGTATATGGCATCACCAACATATGTACATATTATGGGATCACCACCGTAATCTTTGGGGGAGTAATGGAATCACACCACTATTTTCCAAGGACATGAATCACCATATGAACCCTCAATTGGTAATACACACAATAGGGAGACATCACCTAGTCTTTACATTATATAAGTTATTTAAACCAAACATGTATCATAAAAAATGATAATCAAAATTGGATAAAAAAAGATGAGCACATCTGGGTGGGTGTCTGGAAGGGTGACACTATGCCACCGGGTGTCATCCCAAGGAGCTATCTAGTTTTTTAGGAGGAAGGTTGAAGGTGTTCTACATTGTGAGTATATATTATCGCAACCCACTTTATCCCAGGATCCAAGAAGTTGGATGGATTTCTTTAATTCGTATGACACAATACTTTCATACAAGCATAAGGATATTACTATAGTGGATGGGAACACCAGTTATCCTAAGCCTGAAGCACTAGAGAATGTTGGAAAGTGGAACATGTGCCTCATAGGCTACATCATCAACTTCAGACCTCATCTTCCAACTCTAGAAGGCTATTTATATTGGCTATGGTATCCAAAAGTATCACTAGAGGTTTTCAATAGAGGTGATGGTGTTTTCCTTGTAAGGTTTTTAGAGTTGCAAGATTTGAACTATGCATTATCAGGGAACTAGTATGTCAAGAAAAAGTTAATGCTACTGGAAAAATTGGAAGTAGGGGGATAGATTTTATAAATCCATATTGAAAGAGATTCTAGTGTGGATTCATATATACAACCTCCATGTTTAACTTTGGTATAGTAGAATGGATCACTTCTTGGGATTCCATTGAGAATGGATGGACTTACCAAATACTATTCTAGAATAGAATAAGCAAGGATTCAAGTTATGATGTTTGTGGAGGCTAAATTTCCAAACACTATATGTCTATCGAGTTATAATGGGGATTTATATAAAGTGGATATGGTTTATGAATGGTTTCCTTATAAATGTTCCTCCCATGGTTTCTTCACTCATGATGATTGTCATGATATTGTTGTAGGTAAATATGAGAAATAGGTGTGGAAGGATAGGAGTGTTAGCACTACTATTCTAAAGGAAGTTGGAGACTTCTAGTGGCTCAATTAATTTGAATGAAGTTGGGACTCTCCATAATGCTGATTTGGTCATAGATATGTTATTCAAGTCTAATGTGAGCAATATATTTGTACCTTCTACCCGTGTTCCTATATTTGCTCAGGGATCTTGAAGTAATAGTAGTTCATGTAAGAAGGATTATGAAGGATTTCAGGAAGTTTGTAAACAAAATAAATCTTCCCCAAAATGTAATGGAAAGCCTAGTATGGCTATATTTCATAGGGTTACTAATTCTATATTATCTTCAATGCATAATAAGTTTGGGGGTTTACAGATCATTAATGAAGACAATGAGGCCGAAAATTTAATAGCCCAAGGTAATAAATGAATATTTCAATGAATAATTCTTCTTGAAACCTCAGGGGTATTTTGAATAAAGGGCTAGGCATTCTAGAAGAATTAAAAAGGTCCAAAAGTGATATTGTTATCCCCAATAAATCTAAGCTTCATATGGGAAAGTTTAGAGTTTCATGAGTAAGTTCTTTCTGGATTATAATTGGATTTAGGTCCATGACTCACATGTTCTAGGAAGAGTTCTTCTAATGTGAAAGGAGTAGGCTTGTCAGATTATGAAACTTTGTGAATGTGATCAGACAATTCATTGTAATGTCCAATATGATGATGTGTCCTTGCTTACAATTATTTATGGTCATAATGTGGATTTAGATAGAATGAGTCGCTAGAGTATTTGTGGAAGATTATTAATGCTAATGTTTCTAAACCTTGGACTATTTTGGATGATTTAATTAAGGAAGGATTTTGAGAAGGTAGGTAAACAACCACCATCTATGAAATTAATGGACTGTTTTAGTGATGGTGTACTTAACTGTGGCCTTTATGAGCTTGAGTTGGGTGGTCTGTTATTTTACTTGGGATAATCACCAAGAAGGAGGAGAATTTGTGACCTATAAGATTGATAAGATTTTATATAATAATATCTTTCTATCGTGCTTTGAATTTTATAATGGAGAGTTCATCTCCAATTTTGTAAGTGATCATAGGAGGATCTATATTAATATTGGCTATCCCAGAAAAATAAAACTCCTTTTAGATTTATTATCACAAGGACGTCTATTGATGATTTTTATACTATCTTGGATAATGCGTGTAATGTTAAATTTGAAGGCTATGCTACTTTCATGTTGTATAGAAAAATGAGAATATTAAACAAAAGTTGAGGTTGAGGAATAAAAAGTCAGCTGGTGAGATTGCTGAAAAAGGCTAACTTAGCCAAAGAAAATGTCATAGATTCTCAATAGGTTACTTACTTAAATCCACACAATCAGAATACAAGATCTTCTGCTAAAAGTTGAGGATGGAAGAAAAAGCTACAACTAATATTGAAGAGTCAATTATGAGGCAAAAATCAAGAGTTTAGTAATTGAAGAATGATAATTCTAACACAAAGTTTTTTTATGCTTCTCTTAAGACTCATTGCAATAAAAATACATTAAGAGTCTTATAATTGTTGTTGAAACATGATGTGGATGATATAAAAACGATGTGTTTATTTCTTATTATGAACTATTTTGTAAAAAAGATGCATCCGTTGGAGTTTGGAGTGACATATGAAATGGTCCTATTTTGTCTAGTTCCCAGAAAATCAACCTTATTTCACTTGTTACAAAGAAAGAAGTAGAGGAGGTGGTGAATAATTTGAATGATGATAAAGTTACTACCCCCGATGGTTTTAGTGGGTATTTCTATAAAAGATCTTGGAATATTACTGGTGATGTGTTAGACGTGGTCAAAGATTTTTTTATCAATTGTAACTTGTTAAAAGAGCTAATAGAACTTTTATTACCTTACTTTGTAAAGGCACATACATTTCGGGAATCCATCTAACAGAGGAGGTTGATATCTTTCTGTAATACCTTTAATAAGATTATTTCCATGATTTTGGCTAATAGACTCCAGTTGGTTTTGCCTCCAGTAATATAAATAAATGTGCTTTTGTGAAGGGCAGGAGCACCAAAGATGCTATCCTTCTTACTAATGAGATTCTTAGTGATTTCACAAAGTTTTCAAGGTCTAATATGTGTGTAGGATGATATCCCCAAAGTGTATGATTCTAAAAATTGCACTCATTTTTTCTCTTCAAAATGGGGTTCCCATCCACCTAGATTTAATGGATTGAAGTTACTTTTAAAACCACCTTTTATCAATTTATTTTGAACGGGGAACCTACTGATGCTATTTGACCTTCAACTGGAGTAAGATGGGTGATCCTATTTCTCCTTATTTGTTTGTGATTGTAATGCAAGGCTTCTATGTACTAATGTAGAAATACGACTCTGAGAAGTGTATTTCTCATGTTCAAGGTTCTAAGAATCTATGTTGCTTTCAACTCGTTTTTTTTGACAACTTAATGATATTCTCTAAAGTTGATGAAAGTAGTGCTATAAACCTGAGGAAGCTTTTTGCAAAGTTTGCTTCTGATTCTGGACTTGTGGTTAAACAATTAACAAGTTCTATTCTTCTAAGTAGAAAGGTTGATGTAGTTAATATTACCAATCTACTAGGGATCAAAGAAGGAAACATGGATGATTCAAAATATCTTGGCATCCCTTTGTTTGCAGGGAAAATCATGAAGAAACATTACACATATCTAGTATATATAGTAAAAAAAGGGATGCAAAGCTAGAAATCTTGGTTGTTATCTCTTGCATGAAGGGTTGAGCTTATTAAATCTACTATGTAATCTATGTACTTATTATGGGTTTTCTTGTTTCCTAATACAAGTTCTACTCATGATGATATAGATAGAATATGTAGACACTTTCTTTGTAGGAAAAATGATACCAAAATAAATATTTCATAATATCAAATGGCAAAAAATTACTCTCCAAAAAATAGGGTGGTATTGGTTTGATAAAAAGCAAGGAGGTTTCCAGGGCCTGTCTTATTCTAAACGTAGGTGATGTTGCTAGAAAGAAAGATATGTTATTGGTTAACTAGATTGATGAGAAATACATGAAGAAATATTCTATCTAGATTTTTAAAGAGTCTAAAAATTTCTCTTGGTTGTTGAGTAACATTCTTAGGGTCAAGTATGTTCTTCTTCCTTTGATCAAATTTAACATTGGATCATGAGACATTTTTAAGCATTGGCAGGATCAATTGTGCAATTCAAGGTTTATTGGTGATGTTCTTGGGAGGAGATTATTATCTATTTAGAATTCCATAACTACCCACTTATGAAGGTTATTAATGTGATTTAAAAGGGAATGTGTCATTCAATAGATTCTTTCATGTCTTGAACAATGTTTTGAAGAATGTTTTGCATGATTTGGTCAAAAACGATCACTAACCTTTAGAGGAAAAAAATCTACTAATATATCAATTTGGTATGGATTAATATAAGAAGCAAGGGGTGGAGGATACTAGTTTCAATTGGATTTGGAATCACAAATGTTAAATGAATTGCCTTATCCACTTTGGAAGGTCAGGTACAATAGACTACCAATGTCTAACTATAATAGAAGGAGGACAATCTTCGTTGCATCTATTTGCTTTCTATGTGTGAGTGGATACGAAGACAAGTTTGAAGACAATATTTATCATGTTCCTACGATTGGAATGATCTCATTGGTATAAAGAGTATAAATGCAAGAATTATTTGTCCTCTCATTATGTATCACAGTTGGTTGGAAAGGAATAGAAGAGTTTATCCGGGTTCATACAGTGATTCTGGAACTGTTTGGAAAAAAATTATCAAAAAATTGATGCCCTGTGGTGATTTAATGATATAGGCTTGGGTACGAGTCTGATAATGTTACTTGATTTCCTTCTAGACCCATGTGTTTTGAAAGTTGATAGGTTGTTATTATTCTTCTGTATTTCTAGTTTCTGAGTACTCGAGAAGCCTATTTGTTCTAGATCTTTTTCTTTTCTAGAATCCTTTGTGGTTAGCTTATTCTAGTGGAGTTATTATGTGGGATTTTGTGTTGATGATCTATGAGGATATTTTGGTTGATGAATGTTAGGGAGTTTAAGGTTCTTCTAATTTTGTTCTTTGGATGGTCTCATTTTGGGATGTTGATATATTATCAATTGTCATGCATCCTAAAGGATATGCTATTTTTTTCTCCAGAAGTTCTGTTGAGAGTTTTATAAGTTTGTTGTTCTATTGTTGATTTCTATAAAGATTACAAAGTTTCACATGTTGGACATGACATATAGATGAGGATATGTTTTTCTCCTATGGGGTATTGTTGATCCATGGTTTCATTAGATATTCTCCTTTTGGATGAGCAGAGCTATTCTGTAGCTTGTGGAATGGTTGTATTTTTTATTTTTGTAGATCCAAAACTGGGTTTACATTGTATACTTATTCTCTTTTACATATTTTGTAAACAATTCACAAAAAATATACAAAAAGGGGAAAAGAGTTTTTGCTGACCAAAAAAACATGCACTATAAAAAGAGAGACAAGTATTATTTTAGTGAGATCAGAATATAGTAACCATATTACAAAGACATCATAAAGATGTATAAGCATGACCAATATCCAATCATGGCCAACATATGGAAAATTAAGGTTTCCATTGAATATGCATCAATAAAATTGATTAGTATTCATATTGAATGAAACAACAACAAGAAACAACAATAGGATTCAATTTGCAAACTTAACAGTCCATACGACTAAATCCAATATTTGGAACCAACCGATTCAACTAAATGTAGATATGTGGCATTTTAGATAATATGTCACCATCAAGTCTGAGAGAGAGAAAATTAACAATCGTCTAGTATGATTCAAAAGGGAGTGCAACAACCTCAAAATGTGTATCCAAAGTCAAAGTCCAACCATAGCTACAAGTTATGCATGTTCACCTAATAACACATTAGGTATATAAATCATTAATTAAGGTGCATATTATAAGCCCTAGACTTTCAACTTCGTATTACATTGCACTTAGGATATGAAACTGATACCATCGGATGAGGTTTATTTTTCTAGTTTAAGAACATATTATTACACACTTTTCTGATGAGTAAATAATCATTATGGATAAATTAAGATTATAATAGTTATTGAAATACTTGAGAAATAAATAAAAGAAAATTATTATACTAACTTCACACCACATATGATTAGATTGATGTGTGACAGGGTAAATAAGGAAATAATTCATTATACACCCCAACCTTGCCTAGAGATCAAATCATCGCGTGAAAGGAAAAACAACCATATTATGCATGACAAACATAAACCAAGGGAAAGGAATACCATGATATCAACGATCAACAAGTTCAATGCACCAAGTACTTGTAACTCCACAATGGAATCTTGGCTTGATCTACACTGCCCATCAGAACCAGATGTAATCCTCATTGGGGTCGTCAGGTGTCGCCGATGTAAAAGGTCTAATCTGAAAGGGACGAGACACTGTGAAGACTTGGAGAAAGTCATCACCATGACTAGAGCCTGAGGAAGAAATGTGAGATCTGGCAAGGAGGAAATGAGAACAATATGATGACATATGGGTTCAAAAACTCAAAGAAAAATCAACCACGATGAGAACACATGAAGAGCCCAATAGAAATCTGACATCAACCAAGTTCTATGAAACATTAGACTTGATATCAGAAAGGGAGAAGCCCAACTCGCACCATGTTTGAAGAAATTAGAGGCACAAAGCTTTCCTAAGGTTGTTAGAACCAAACCAAGACTTTGCGACGAAACAACAATCCAAAGATGGTGCCGACAAACTCCACTATCAAGCACTAGCCACCGGCATTTAGGAAACAAGATTTGGTTGTATTGGCGATCAACTAGTGGTTGGGAGAGGTCTGTTGGGTTTATTAAAATGTGTGGGGAGGATCCCTAATGGGTAAGGGGCCAAAAAATAGAGAGGAGACCCAAACATGGCTGGAAACATGGGAATAGAGAACTCCCTCATTGATTGAAAAATTAGGAGAAAATCACTACTAAATCAGGGCTCACTATGCTTGACTAAGTGCGAGGATCGTGGAGGGAATGAGAGTCTAGGGTGAGGAGGAGAAAAGAATAAGAGAAAATCAAGGGAGGAGAAGTTTTTGGCCACTCGGACTATAGAGTCCATGCAAAGAAAAATACAAGGTAGAAGAGAGATCCTGTCACCATTGGATCACAATCTAACGTCTGTCCGAAAGCCAGAAATTAAAGGACGTGAGACACAATTTTACTCTAGAAAATTGAGAAATAAGTGTGTGATATGGGGACTTTAGGTGAGAAACTAAAATCCATAAATTTTACTATTTGACATCAGATCGATATTTAATTATACCAAACCATAGTCCAAAACACATTAGGATTGGACAATGCAATATTTTCTTCTTTAATCAAATTGGGATATCTATAATTGTCCAATAAGTTTCAAACTTCACACGTAGACTAATTAGGATCCAACACATTTGATTTTGTCCTTAGATTTAGGTTTTGACATTATCTTGTATGAGTTCTAATGTAATTAGGGTTTAACTCCATTATCTCATTATTTGTTAATATAGATCAACATTAGCTTCAATATCTATGATTTAGGAACCTATTAGGATAATTTTACTGCAAACCTAGTTTCATGATATTATATTGACAAGATAAATTGTTTTACTAAATTTCTCATTAAGTCCATTAATGTCAAATTAACTTAAATAATGGCACTTAAATCATTTCTATCTACATGGAAAGAACAATTATTAATTCATTACAAATATTAAGCACATCAAATATCATCCTTACATTTATGCAGACACACCCAAACTTTATTAATCACATTTAGATCATTATATGTGTATTGCTGAATGGTGAGACATATATTAGGTATTTCATGAAATCATTTACATATGAAGCCATAGTTTGGTATCTAGGTATAAGCTATTTGTATTGCGATATATTATGTGATTTAAGCACCTAATGTTACTAATTCATTATAATTAATACCAAGGATGCATATACCAGGGTAAGTCAACTTCAACCTAGGCTTAAGTCTATATGGTTATTTACCATCTGATACCCATCATTGTCACATCCAAGATCCAGTGTTAGGTTCCAATCATCATATCATCATCACATAATGGTTTATTAGTCTATGACATGGTTAGGGTCATATGTATCTACAATTAGGGTTAATCATTTTAGTTATTTAAGTTATGTGCATTTAAGCATATGAGCATTAGGGTTTCTAGATTCAGGGTAGCTTAGTTTTAGTATGTTACAAGACTCCACCCCTTAAAAGGATCTTGTCCTCAATATAAACATGTCCATAACTAAAATATACTACACTCCATCCATAAAAGGTGTAACCTAATAGTCCAAACAAAACTATAGGCACAAAAGTAATTCTATATAAACCACATGTACCATTTTACATTAACAATACGCATACCTCATCATGTAAAGATATCAAGCAACATAGAAAATAGAGGAAAAAATTTATACTCAAGTTGACTATTGAGCATAGAGGTTACCTTCATCATTTTGGTTGTAAACTTTTTGGCCAACAATGGTATTGGGAAGTCCCACATGCCTATCATCAGGTCTACCTCCATTGTTTTGATTGTTACCATTACCCCTATATCGAATTAACACTTGTCCTCTATGAAGTTGAGGGCAATGAGGTTTGATGTGGTCTTGTTCTCCACAATGATGGCATATAATCTATCCTTCAAGTGTAGGCAAACATCTCCTAGGGGGGTCATCTTATGGCACTTAGAACACCTATCACTCTTTAAGTCTTCACTAGGCATCTTCCTCTTATGATCTACCTTTGCATGATAATAAGGGTAAGCTTATATAGAAAGGCCTTTACCCACCAATTTAGGAAAGGCCAAGGATAGATGAGGAATCAACATATGCCTAATACTATAACACTACCATTCCAAAAAGTTACTAGCATGCCAGTCATCAGTCAGACCATTAACATAATGCTCTAGGAAGACAACTTTTCACCTAATCAACGAATGTCATAGAATTTTGACGTAGGTTGTAAAACTCAAATTTCTTCTTCCTTAATGTTGTAGAGGATACATACTTCTCCCTAAACAAGTTTAGGAATTGATTCCATCGAAGCAAAAATATGAGTCTTTGACATATGATTTCACCAATGACGAGCTGGCTCGTTGAGCACATAATTAGCAAAGAAAACCTTTTGGTGCTCAAGACAATCCATGCCATCAAAAGTTCATTTAATATCAAGAATACAATCGTCCACTTTGCCTACCATGTTGATTTCATTTTCACCCTTAATATATGTATTATACATCTTCAGAAAATCGGTGAGATTATACTCCTTAGGATTTTGTAGCAACGTTAGAGCTTACTTTCCCTACTAGGACTAATAAAAGTATCTCTCGAAGATGAATTAGCTCCAGGTTAGGGGGAATACCGACACTCATGGTATTTGATGTTGATATTGAGGTAGATTGAACATGTACATGTTGACTCTTTGGAATTTGAGATAGTGGATGTGTAAAAGAAGAATCCATACTCAACATCTCGTACTTTGCATCATGGGGTGTCTCAAATCTAGATAGGTTATCAACAATTGAGTTGCCACCAGTCATGTTGATATGCGTTCACAAGGAAAAGGTATAAGGTGTAAGAAATGTATAGGAGAGGCAAAACCCTTAGGGAGATAAGATTGAAATAGTTCGATAACTGACTGCCTTGTCTCTAATACCATACTTGTATGGAGTGGGACCAGATAGGAGGGATCCACTCACTTACTCAATATGAATAATAGAAAGCTATCTAATACCAAATTTGATAATAATATTTTGCAAAGGATGATATACTATTATATAAGTGTGTATTGTATCATTCACCATAAACTATACCAGTGGAAGACAAAAATCTAATTGTTATAATGTTTATGTCTAACATTGTTCTTCACCATGTAGGGTGTACATAAAAGGAAGAGGAAAATAAGTTGTAAATGGTAATCCAACTACATCAATCTACCTCCCACGAAAGATTAGCTACAACTGGATAAGTCCTGGTCAATTGTGATCCACTCCTCCTTGCTCTCCACCTAGGGGTTAGAAACATACCCCATAAGAGAAGATAAAGTGGATGTTGTCATGATAAAATCCAGTGTGTGCATATAATAGTGATAGGAAAATATTAGGGAAAAGTGACAAAAAATAATATAAATTGGCTTTTCAAACAAAGGGAGAAAGAATCATCCAAGTAGATAAATCTTCATATAATAAGACAAAAAGATTATATGAAGAAACAATAAATCTTACAATTAACAAATCTTGCCTTTAAATCTCAAATAGAGAACAACAAATAAACAATAAGAATTATAAATGCAAATGATCATGATAAGAACAAGTATAATAAAATTCAGGGTATATAGCATCACCACCATAACCACATGTTATGATATCACCACCATAATCTTTGGGGAAGTAATGACATCACATCATTGTTATCTAGGGACATGAATCACCATTTACACTCTCTCTTAGTAATAGACACAATAGGGACACACCACCTAGTGCGTAAATTATACAAGTTATTTAAATCAAACATACATTATAAATAGAGAGGCAAACATTATTTTAGTCAAATCACAATATAGTATCCAAATTACAAAGTCATCATAAAGATGTAAAAACATGATCAATATACAATCATGTCAAACATATTTCAAATTAGGGTTTCCATTGAATATGGATCAATAAAATTGATCAATATGCAAATTGAATGAAACAACAATAAGATACAAAAATAGGATTCAATTTGCAAATTTAACAGTCAATATAAGTAATTTCAAGATTTGAAACTAGTTGGTTCAACAAAATGTAGATGTTTTACATTTAAGATAATATGTCACAATCAATTTTGAGAGAGAGAAAAGTAACAACTATCTAGTATGATTTAGAAGGGAGTGCAACATACCTCAAAATGTGTATCTAAAGTCAAACTCCAACCCCATATCCGAATTATAAACATTCACCTAATAACACAATAAGTATATAAATAATTAATAAAGACGTATATTATAAACCCTAAAATTTCAGAGTTCTGATTACATTTTATTTAGGTTTTCAAACTAATACCATCAGATAGAGTCTATTTTTTCGGTTTCAGAGCGTATGTTTACACAGTTTTTTGGTCAGTAAATAATGAGTTATGAATTAATAAATATTTTAATATTTATTGAAATCCTATAGAAATAAATAAAAGCAAAATACCATACTAACCTTGCATCACACATCATTAGACTAATGTGTGATAAGGTAAATAAGGAAATCATTCATAAAAAACCCCACCTTTTCTATAGATCAAAGTGTCATGTGAAAGGCAAACCAACCATATTGTGCGTGACAAAAACAAACCAAGGTAAAGGAATACCATGATCTTTTTGATGAAAAAGCTTAATGCACCAGAAGCACCTATAGTTCAGCCATGGAATCTAGACTATCCCATTAGTACCAGATGAACACCTCATTGAGATTGTTAGGCGAGGCCAATGTCAAAATCCTAAGTCGGAAGGGATGAGACAACGTGAAGACCTAGAGCTGATCATCATCATGATTAGAGCCTAAGGAAGAATTGCAAGATCTAGCAAGAAGGAAACATGCACAATTGGACAAGATATGGGTTTTAAAACTCAAAGTAGAATCAACCATGACAAAAGCACATGAAGAGCCCAATAGAAACCCAACATCAACCAAGTTCTATGAAACAACATACCTAAATTTAGAAATGGTGAACACAATTCACACCTTGTTTGAAGAAATTAGAGGCATAAGAATCTTTCCTAAGGTTCTTGGAACCAAACCAAGCCTTCATGAAAAACAACAATCCAAAGATGGTGGCGATGAACTCCACCTATCGAGCACCATCCGTTGGAGTTGGGGGAACAAGTTTTGATTAAATTGGTGATCAACCAATGGTTGGGAGAGATCTTTGGGTTTATGCAAACGTGAGGGGCAGATCCTTCATAGGTGAGGAGTCACAAACTAGAGAGGAGACCCGATAGGGGTCAAAAACATGGGACTAGGGAACTCTATCATCGAATGGAAAGTCTAGGAAAAGAATCCCTATTGAATTATGGGTCAAAATGTTTCACCAAGTGCAAGAATCATGGAGGGAATGAGAGTCCATGGTGAGTAAGAGAGAAGAGGGAGAGAAAATTGAGAGAGGAGGAGATAAGGACGCTCAGACTATAGAGTTCAAATGGGAAAGAACACATGGTAGAAGAGAGATCTAGTTTCCGTTGAATATCAATCTACTATGTCGAAGAAGTAAGAATTTAATGGATGTGTGACACAAGTTCACTCTAGGAAAGTGAGAAATAAGTGCATGACATAGGAATTTATGTGAGTGAATGAAGTTCAAAAATTTTACTACATGATATTAAATTCAGATTTAATTATAATGAACCATAGTTTGAAACACACTGGTATTGAACAATGAAATATTTTCTTCTTTAATCAAATTGGGATATCTATAATTATTTAGTTTGTTTCTAACCTAACACTGAGACTAATTAGGACCCAAAAAGTCTGATTATGTACTTAGATTGAGGATTTGATGTTATTTTGTATGAGTTCTAATGCAATTAGGGCTTGACTCCATTATCTAAATATTTATTAAAATATATTAATGTCATCATCAATATTTAGGATTTAGGATCCTATGAACATTATCTTACTACAATATGAGTTTCATAATATTATCTTATATATGATACATTATTTTATTCAATTTCTCATTAAGTCCATTAATGTCACATTAACTTAAATAATGACATTAAATCATTTATATTTACATTAAAAGCACAATTATTATTCCTTTACACATATTAAGCACATTAGATACCATCCCAACATTTATGCACCTTTATACACACCTAAACTTTATTAATCACATTTAGGTCATCATATGTATATTAGTGAGTAGTGAGACAGATATTAGGTATTTCATGAACTTATTTTCATATGAAGCCATAGTTAGGTAATCAGGTCCAACCTATGTGTATTGAGATATATTATGTGATTTGAGCACGTAATGTTACTAATGCATTATAATTTATAAAAAGGATGTATATATTACGATTAGTCAACTTCAACTTAGGGTTAAGTCAATATGATTGCTAACCATCTGATACCCATCATTATCACATCCAAGATCTAGGGTTAGTTTCCAAACATCATATCATCATCACATTAGGGTTTATTGGTCTATGGCATGGTCATGATCATATGTATCTATAGTTAGGGTTAATCATGTGAGTTATTCAAGTTATGTGCATTTAGTGTTCATTAGGGTACAAGCATGAGCATTAGGGTTTCTAGATTTAGGCTAGCCAAGTTTCAGTATGTTTCACCGCATCTATAAATAAGAAAATATCCCATTAGACTCCCATCTTAATTTTCCTCAATACAAATTAAATATATATATATATATACAAATTATTAAAGGAGGGAGATTACTTTGCAAAGTCAGTTTGATATTCTTGGGTGTTATGAATCTATATCACTATAAAAAGTGTGAGTCTCTTAGAAAAATTACAGATATATCATTTACATTTGTTTAGAAAATGTCCAACATATCACATTGCATCAAATTTAAAATATTGAGACCCTCCTTCTCTCCCTTCTCACATTTTTTTATCATTTATTGTATCTTTTCTGTAATTTTATCTTTCCTCATCTACTCTCACCACTAACCTCACACCACAATGACATTTCTAACTCCTATACTTCCCACTTAACCCATTGTATCCCATTTAAACAGAAACTATAAAGTCCAATTCTCTCATTGTTAGCCAACTAAAATTAATAAGAAGGCATACATTGCATGCAAATGGTTCTGTTTGGAAAGAGGAAAAATGACAACAAGGACATATCCTCACATTTCTAGAAAATATCTTTCTCTCTTCTCTCCCTTTAAAATCTTATTTTTTTACTTTATCTTACTGAAAATAAAACCGATCATCCCAACAGTACCCCTCTTTCTCATTCTTTTTGTTCCCATTCTTAACCACATGTCACATCACAACCCACTTTTTCCTTATTATCCTTATCTTTCCCTTTTCATCCCCAATGATTTTCCAAATTTTCACTCCTTCCCTGGCATTTTTTTACTCATAGGTTTGTCTTCATTGCTAATTTTGACCACCAAATCATGCTTTATCCAACTCAACAGAACATATCGTGATTCACAGGAGCACAACCGACATAGCGGTCATGCTCGCAAAGCAGAAAAGCATAAAAATAAGATGCATGACTACTACACCATAGTCAAGTAAACAACATACACATAGGCTCCACATTGAACGGGGCGGTGATGATGACATGGTGTGCATCTTCGACTTCTGCCTCATGAAGTAAGGCCAGGTCACAAAGGTAAGGGTGAAACTATCACAATGCAAGTCCAATTATACCCTCTAGGAATATGTGGCCATTACCCTACTGCCACTACAACTAAAGATCCTACCGCCTAATTCTTTAACAGTTCCATCATGATGAAGTTATGGAAGGGTGTGCTACCAAATTCCAAGGCTTTCAATGACTCGATCATGAGTCCCATCCTTCATGCAAAAATGGATTAGGAGAATGTCAACACTAATGGATAAAGAAAGCATGGTAATGGAGGGGAAGATAGACAAACACTCTGAGTGTTTTAGGCATGACACTACAACAACTACTTGTTATGAGTTAGCATCTTTGATTGATAGTTTGTATGAATTCTAGAGTCAATTTCATGGAGGAACAACACAAGTACATTTGTTTCTTTCCAATATTATTCTTACTAGAATAAAGAAAAAAAAGAAAAATCATGGCACACCCAAACCAAATGCCATCCACTTAATGATTGATTTCACAATTGACATTGCTGAGTAACACGATCATCCTTTTATTGTTCGTTGGTTACTAGTTGTTGCATCCATATGCTTAAATCTTATTTCATTCTAAACTCCTAGGTCTCATTTTAATCTTTGTTTATTTGAACAATTTTTTCAACTAATGGAACTCTAAGGGAACATCAATAATAGAATAAATCCACCACTCTTTTTCAAATTCAAAAGAAAAGGCAACCAAAAAACTTCAAAAATATCCAATTATATTTATTTTTGTTGTTCTTTTCTCCTACCGTTGTTCCCACTATGAAAGCAATGAAAATGGAAAATTGCATCTCAATGCATTCTAACCTCATAATTAATCAAGCCATTCTTAACTTACACATAAAAAAATTAATTTGGTCATTTCATTGCTCAATTTTAAACTCCTGAGATAAAATTGAAGTTTTTTAAGATATAGCAGATAATGTAATGCTTTATTTGATTGTGTATTATATAGGTTGTAACTCCTTTATACTGTCACAACTTGTACATTATATTTATTAACACTTTGTGTTTACTTTTTTCCTCTATTGTCTACCAATAATATGTAGCATTAATGCATAATCTATATCCTAATTTATGTATTTTCACATTTCTAATAAAATTTAGTCTATATCTTGATGAAATGTTGGCTATAATACTAAGAAAAAAACAATTTCATCTTACTTATTGCAACCACTTTAGTTCATTCTCCTCAAGAAAACTGGACTTCCCTTCAGTTTTCTTTATCACATGTCTCTTTTTCTAGGCACATTGTACCTTCAAATAGTCATAAATCAGTAGGGTCAAGGAATATTTCTACCATTTTGTCAATTCTTCTTTATCTATTTATACAATATACAATATCATAGATAACTAAATAATATTTATACATGTCATATACTACATAAAATAGTGATTGTATTTTTGATCATGAAATAGTGATTGCATTTATCTAATGATACAACCTATTTAATATAATCTCATATAATATGAACAATCCTTTATTAATCTATAACAATAAATTATCCTATTTTATTTTCTAATGGGAAACAAATGTATTTGATGCTTCTCATGCATGGGTATGTGTGAATTCACTAGTTATATTAAATAGAAGACATCACATTTAAGTTGGATTTAAATTTTGAAGCCATCTAAAATTAGAGAATATAAATGTCCTTGTAAGTATTGTAGGATAATAGTCTTAATTAATAATACAACAACCATGATTGCATCAGATCTGTGTTCATGCACATACCCTTCTTCTCTAGATAACCAATATAGGTGACTAAATATTCATGTTACCTCTTGGCATAACAACTACCATGCTTAGCACCACCATCACTTACCTGTTGGATCTCTAGAGAGGGGGTAAAATTTATGAAATTTAAAATGCAAAGGAGGTTGGATTGCAACTTTCTAAAGAATATATGGAAGTAAAAAAATCAAATGATTTGGACAAAATAGAAGCAACCACCAGAGACACGTAATGTAAAGTGATTTTGGCAAATGATGTCAGTCTACTACCTAGTTATTCCTAACCAAGATTTTCAACTTATGCTTCATTACTATTGATACAAAATATAGGAAATCCAACAATGTCTTTTGTGGCTCAAGGCAACCCTCCTTTTCTATGTCAAAGATAACTATCAACTTGGAGTAGATCGCAATCTGCCTCCATGTCTTGGTCACATCCTTCTTCCAAGAAGTAGCTCCAAGTAGTTTCCTGACATCCTTCTCGCAAGAAGTAGTTGGAAGCAATCCAGAATAATAACAAGAATGAGAAAGGAAGAATAAGTTACATCTATCTCAAGATATACGATATAAATCTCTTTATAACACCTGATGATCAACTCTCCACAAGGATAGGCAAGGTTATATTTTGTGGAGTAGGACACTAGCTGAGATCTAAAACTAGTAATACAAAATTCTAGGCTGTGAGGAAGATAGCATGTAATGGATTTTCTCAAGTGTGTGTTCTCAGTGTTCATCGGCATGCATATATATAGGAACACTTAGGAATTTTAAATATAGTTGTTAGGAGTGTTTAGAGCAATTCAAACTCAAAACTAGTCGTTGGGACATCAAAACGAGATGCCACTGATAGAAAATAAGTGTTACAGATTGGATCTTGGTTGAAAAAGAGTTTGACCAAAATAATTTCAGTCAAAAAAAAGTTCGGTTGGATGTCATCTTCTTGGAAAATATTGCAACTACTATTTTCTACAACGACTCTTTTTCTACAATGCCTATTTCTTTGTCCAAGAAGAGTTCCACCGAAATTGACTTGGTTCAAAAAGAGTTTGGCTAGAAAAGTATATGTGATGTCATTTTTAAAAGTTAGAAAACATATCAAATGATTTTTCTAATAACACCTAACTATCATAAAGACTAGATATAAGTGTGGAGAAGGGTTAAGTATAGGATAGGGTTGAGCATCACTTGTTCTTACATCATTCCTAACAAGTTGTACAAAATGCACTTGTACGTAGCATATACATGGTACAACCAGACCTATAAACATCCAAACACACACACACACACATATATATATATATATATCATATTCTTTGATGTTGACTTTTGTTTAAGTTCCTTAATCACTTGAAATACTAATGCACATATTAGTGACACGATTGGGAAATATTTACATCATCAAGATTAGAGTGTGCCATATCCAAAAAGGAAACAATCTCCCTTTTTTAAGATGTTAAATATTTCCATAAGATAATTAGAAAATAGACAATTTAGGTCATCATACCTTTAAATTGTGGTAGATAGAGAAATTTATCTTCATGAATTTTTCTCCCCCTTTGTTGAAGTCAAAAAGGGATTATACTTACCAATGTACCTCTCAAGGAGACACTCCACCTCAACAATATAGTCATTTTCGAGTGGAAAAAGTATACCCAATGAAAAATAAGGATGTACCAATTGAAATACGAAACCATTTATTGAAAACACAAATTAGAAGTAGATACAATTCATCGTAAGGAGTATACACAAAAAGACAAATTTGACCAAGGAACATCAAAAAGTTGTCTAATTACCAATAAAAGGAATGTTAAGTCTTTCATGATAAAAAGATCCCATTAAGCATAAATCATCAAAAAGATACTCTAAGCCAATGGTAAGGAATGTTAAGTCAATCATTGATGAAGAGATGCCATGAAAAACACCAATTTTCTAAAGAATATCTCAATATCAATACAAGGAATGTGAAGTCCTCCATGGTATAGAGAATCCATTAATCACAAAATGAGGTCAACAAAGAATATCTAGACCATAAATAAGGGATGTTAAGCCCATAATTGATATAGAGATTTTCCATAAGAAATAATATAGATATGCAAGTTATGTCATATAACTTTGAGCTCCCCCTTAATATCATACTCTTAAAAATTGAGCTCAAACAAAGGAACTAACTACCAAAATAAAGATATCCTAATTAAAGAGCAAAACCATATTTAACATGTAAAATAAAAAATTAAAGAAGTACAAATTTGAAAGAAAGTACATCATGATCAGATAATGATATCCAATGAAAAAAATGATATCCAATAAAGCCCATGATCATTTGCACTTCATATAAAAAGAGGTTTTAGGTACCCAAACCATGTTTCAAACCCTTTTATTTCTAAATAGGCATGAGAATGAATAAACCCCAAATCTCCCACAATAATTGAAAATACATGATTAACAGGAATGTAAGAACTTAATTTTGGTTTAACAAAAATATGATCTTTCTTTTTCTTTATTTTATCATATTTAGGAATATAACCAAGTCCATGAGTGCCGACATGATTATGAGACAAGATATTATTCAACATATTTTGACTATTTGAAAATATTTCTATAGAAATTCTCAAATTTTCATTTTCTTTAGCAAGAAATTGAGAGTTGTACTAGTATAAACTAAACATTTTCTTGTATTAGCAATGTTTTCTTCAAGTATATCAATTTTAACATTTAAGTCATCTTTTATTTCAAGTATAAGATCATAATCAAGATGTGAGCAATAAATAGATTGCTTCTCTATATTACTCAATTGATCTAAAAGAGTAGTCACTTGAGTTTGCAAGGAAACATTTTGAGAAACAAATTCAACTATCTTTTTCTTTTCACTTGCATATTGACCATTCAATTCATTAAGTTTTATTTAAGGAATCTATAATATTTGCCAATTAATTTTTCTTTTTCTTGTACTTTTCAACTTTATGCAAAGTAAGATTAACAAGTTCAGCTCTAGGGTTTCTCTCCCTTCTCTCTAACCGGTGACGCTACTGGGGGGAGGGGCGTCATCTCTGGCTCGCCCTCCCCTTGTCTTCCATCCAGCCACGACGTCTGAAGCAGAGGGATCGTTATCCTGGAGGAGAAGGCGTCGAGCGGATCCAGTTGCCCCGACAGATGCTCCTCTCGGTCGAATCACGGGTGTGTTTGCATTGCGTGAGCCACGATCTGATCGAGGCATCTGCGAACCAGGGAGTCTTGCTGGCTGCTTGTCCGAGGTAGATCGTGGTTTGGCGGAGGGGAAGGCGTGACGAGAAGCTTGAAGCTCGGATCTGGGTTGTGTGTGGCTGCTTTGACCTAGTCGACTCCTGTCCGTTAATAGGGATGGACGGAGAGGTGCCACTGTCCTGGATCTGGCATCTTGCTCGACCGTTTCGCCGCCGTAGGTGGAGCAAGGGTGCCCCTCGACCTCCTTCTTCTTCCTGCCCCTTCTCCCCGAGCTACGTTTCTGGCCTTGTCCAAAGCATTGGCGGCACTATGTCTTCTTCGACTCCGCCTTGCCATGCCCAGCCAGCGACACTTCCTTCTTGACGGTGCCTACGGACTTGGGGAGAACCGACACAGATGAGGGAGTCCTCCCCCCTTGGTGGTGTGATGGGTCACCCTCTCTGGTGCTCATTGTTATAGGGGCAGCTTGTCTAGCGTTTGGCCTCGGGCCATGTTCAATGGTCTGTCTCTTTGAAGTCTAGCATTTCTGGTGGTGGGGGTTTAAGGGAAGGCAGATCTCATCTTCTTTTCCTCTTTGGTCCCCTCTGCTGATGCGTTCAGGAGCACCTTAAGGTGTTTGAGTGGTCTGTTTGCAGGTCGACCACAAGGAGTTTGATGGTTGTCCCTATGGGCTAGGGCAAGTTTAAAGGATGTGCTCTGCTCCTCCCCACGAGGGCAGTCATAGCTGGTGGAGCAAGGACGAGATGGGAAGCAGGTTTTCCAGTTGTTTCTGATTCACTTTCTTACTGTTTGGCCTCTGATACGTTTAATGGATTTACCGTTGGGCTCTAGATGTTGACTTCAAAGGTCTCTGGTGCTTCTTACTGGCTCTCTATTCCGCACAATTTCAGTTATTGGGTGTATTGCTAGTGTGTGCATGGTTGGTTTGCTGAGGCTACTTGGATTAATGATTCCAGCGAGGAAGGCCCTTTGGTGTGTTCTATTGTGTGGTTGGATGCTCGAAGGTCTGGTTTATAGGTAGTGATCTGGCCAGCTATGCTGCTCTTGAGATATCCAAAAGTGCTGAAGTCTTCATTCGGCTGTCCATGTCGTCATTCTTTCAGAGGATGGTTTTATTTCTAGTGGCAGCTTGTGTAGCTTAGGATGATCTCTTTGGTTACCTTCTGCATTCTCTTTGTTCTGGTGTGGTTGGGCATATTTCTCCTTTTTCTAGATAGGAGGCTACTGTATGTAGCTTAATTTTCAGACGGAGTTTGTCTCTTCTATTTTCTTTTTGGGTGTTTCGACATCCAAGATGTTATGGGGGTGCAAGTTCTTTTGTACCCAATGTTTTGGCTTTGTTTACCAGCCTGTTGGTATCAAGGGTTTATGTTCTTGCGGTAATGGGGTATTTTGTGCCCAAAGTTTTGGTAATACAGTAACACGCTTTTTGGACCAACCAAAAAAAGATTAAAAAGTTCAATATGTTCACTTTTATAAAAATTTGAAAGATATACCTCATCATCACTACCTTATACACCTTCTTGTTCATCACCTTCTTCTTGTTCACCAGTTATCATATTCAGAAATAAATCATTCAACTGCATGACGACATATTTCTTCATCACTTGCCTTTGAGTTTTAAGAGTCATCCCAAGTAACGTGATAAGCCTTCTCTTTTTGTCCTTGGAGTTCTTCTACTTTTTCTTCTTGAGTTCTAGGAAATCATCCTCCCAATGTCCTTTCTCTCCACATATGTGACATCTAGTGGAAAAATATCTAATATTTTTTTAAGAAGAAGAATGTATATATTTCTTACCTTTATGATATATTTCTTTTTTACTACTAGATGACTGACTTGATGACTTGGAAGCTCTTGCCTTGAATGCAACACCCTTTTTCTCAGCACAATATTCTTCTTCTTCTATGTTGGCCTCTTCTTGAAGCTTCACTTCATGTATTTCCAAGTTCCCTATAAGATGCTCCATCAACAATTTTGAAAGTTTTTTGGATTCTTCTATAGTTGTTTATCTTTGAATCTTGATGGCAAGGACCTAAGAATCTTGGAAACCTATTCTTCTTTGCTTATATTCTTTCCTAAAGAACTTAAACTATTTACAAGAGTAGAAAATCTAGCATACATTTCAAAAATAGTCTCAATATTGTACATACTAAATAATACAAATTTTAGCTTTAACATGTTAATTTTATATTCTTAACTTGGTAAGTTCCTTCTTGTGTAATTGAAAGCTTCTTCCATATATCATATGTAGTTTCATAAGAATATATTCTATTAAATTCACTGGGAGATTAATAAAAGTATAACATACTGCTCTGGCATTTACAGTTTCCATCATTATGGTATATGTGTCTCATTCCTTCATCTCTATTGTTGAAGGTTTATAAGGTAAGACAATCATCTTCCAAAGGTCAAAGTTGATGCCTTGGAAATGATATTTCAACTATCTCTACCAATATGTGTAGTTTGTCCCATCGAACACTGGTGCTCGACTTATATACAATCCTTCTAGGTTGAGTTGGCCAATCACCATCGGACCCCACCCAGCCAATAGTAAACCTAGGGACTCAAACATATATTTCTTTATAATGTACTTCAAATATTTTGAAAGATAATAATAATTTGTTTTCCCTTCTTTTTCCCTCAAAGGAGTTTAAAAGAGATGAAATACAAAGGCAAGAGGTATGGAATTCAAAAATACAAATAGACTACTTGAACAAGAACTTTTTTTTCTTTTTAACTTTTAACATAAAAGATAAATAACATCAATATCTTCTCTCTCTCTCCTCCTCCCTAGATTACAAAAAGAATGACAATTGCATCTATGCACCAATTTCAAAAACTTGAGATGAGTTACTCACTTGAAAAGAAACAATAAATGAATTTTCCCTTTTCTTTTATATCCATATGAAGGAATTAGCATTATCTTCTCTTTTTCTCTCTCTTTAAGAAAATTTCTCCAAAAGGCACAGAAAGGCATATAACTTAAATCTTGAGATAATATTCATTTATCATCTTGTTTTTAGAGTCAAAGAAACAATTCAAGAAAATATTTTCACATTACCTCATCTTTTAATGCATAAAATGAAGTAAATAACCAAAGAAAGGATTTTTGGACAAAACATGTGTAAAAATCGAATTTTATTATCTAAGAAGGATGTAGACTATGTAATAAACATATGATTCGAACTTGGACTCATTTTGACCTTGTTTGGCCTCTAAATCAATTAGGAAAGATTTGAACATAGTTTTATTAAATTTTAATCATGAAGTACATTAAATGCCCTGTGTATACCTATAGTTTGGGTTACCGTTCTTGTCACTCATCTTTCATTTTCTCAGGCACCAATATGACCGTCCATTTACCATTAAATGAGTCTCCCTTCGTCCTCTTCCTCTGACATTTTTGCAGATTGGACCTAGTTTCACAATGTTTCCTTCAGCGAGCCCTCTCTCCCTCATCCTTCCTCTTTTCGAGAATTTGTTTTGCCAGAAATATCCCCTTGCTTTCCTATTTGATCAAGACATAACTCACCATCTCTCATCATCGTTTAAGGAAATGCCCAATTAGTGCATCCGCACCTCTCTCTATTTTGTTATAGATGTCATCATCACAACGAAGCCCACTCCTATTTAAGAGTACCAAAGGCACTGCCGTCCCTCAACCTCGATCCTCCACCTTCGATTTCACCTCTTGTGCCCCCAAACTCTTGGACCTACTTGTCCTTCATCTCTGGAATCCACCACTGCACCTCAACTCTCACCTCTACCTTCATTGCAATTGAGTGTCCAGTGAGCATCCTCGCCACTTCATCTTCATTTTTGCATCAATTTATTTCCTTATTTTGTCCCCAAATGTCATACCCTATAGGCCTCAGTTGAGTTCCTCGATGGTGCTTGACACCATGGTGCCTCGAGATTTATCTCACCATGGAAGTTGTTGTTTTGATTTTACCTTGACTATTTGATCAGTTATTGGACTTTTTGGGTGTCTTTCTGATATGTATCTATGGTTTTAGCTTCAAGTTCATCTCCCTTGTTGCACTACTGATTACAATGAGCTTGAGATTCATGTTTGTCATCGGAGAACTACATTTACGACTTTGGCCTCTCTAGATCTTTATGGTTGTATCTACATCTTTTTCCATATCCAATCTAGTGTGTTCTAGCATTAGGTTCTTTTGTGTCTTGGGAAGCCATAGGCAGAGGAGCTCCTGGTGCTCTAGGCCAGGAGACAGTTAGAATTGGGGCTTGCTGATTCAGCCCTATTTTAGGACTTCATCTTGTATCATTTTGCATATCAATCACATCTATACCTGTTAGATTACATGTTATTTCCTTCAATATGCATATTTGTGTAAAATGCACTTATGGATATTATTTGCATGTTTTTCAGGCATTTAGACCACGCTTTATGGAAGAGAGAGAGAGAAGGAGTGATCCTAGGGTTTCTCTACCCTTGGAGAGACCCAAACTGAAGCCTGATGCTCCCTCAACCTACCTTTAGTGGTCAAAGATCCGTTGAAGCAAAGATGTCCAAGAAAATCCAAAGAATCAAATCAAAGTGCTATCTAGAGACCAGCACGGCTGTGGTACCACCAGAACAGTCGTGTTGGGTCACTTGCAAATCAACAACGTTATCCTCAAGTGAAGCTCAAATCACCACGACCGTGCCACCCAAAACGATCATGGTGAACTGACCCAGAACGACCGTACTACCCAACACAACCATGCTACAATAGAGGTAGAATGACCGTAGAGTAGAGAATGGACTGAGCATGTCGAGCCACCACGGTCGTGGTGACCACCATGGCCGTGCTACTCCTACCCCACCACAGACGTGGTGACCACTACGGCCGTGCCAGCTGTAGTTTAGAATTGACCATCAACCTATATTTTTCACATTTTAATTCAAATGACCATTCTACCCCACCATGACCATGCTCACCCTACCCACCACGGTCATGGTGAGCCACCACGGCCGTGCTACTCACAAAACCTAGCTACTTCTATACTATTTTTCCCATACTACCCCTACTTGACCTAGTGTTTCCCCCACACCTATATATACCTAGGTGGTGGTTGTAGCATGAGGTTAGCTACCCTACACCTACTCTAGTCTCCCCATTTCATCCTCCATCCATTCCCACCTCATTCCACCTCAATTTCACTATCTCCACCATCAAAACCCTAGTTTTCCATTATTTTCACCCAGTTACACCATACATCCATGCCATTCACCTATCTTGGAGGTGGGAGATCGAGCCACAGATGCTAGGAGGTGGAGAAGGAGGAGTCTTCACCGAGATCATCATGGCTTTTCACTCATGTACTCATTCTTTATCCTTTCTTTTTGTATTTTCCATTTCCATGAGTAGCTAGGCCCCCTTGGGTGGGCTGTTTGGGGTGTAAAATGTTACTTTGATACCATGTTGGGGGAAAATGATATGTAAACTTTATAATTCCATTGTTTTAATGATCGTGTTCTATTTCTATCGCATTCTCCATGAATTGCTTGTTGGTTTGTGTGTGAAAATACCTAGGAATTTAGGGAAATTGACTATATGCGTGAATTTTGGGATTTGCCCTAGGACCAATTCTTGGATCCCTAGGTTGCCTCCCATCTTCCTACATACTAATCAATCTTCCTAAGCTTAAGTGAGAGATCTAAGTAGCTATACTAGGTGACCCTAGTGCAATTAGCATGGAGCCATCTCAAGGCTAGAATGTGGGGGAATTGGGGTCCAAAACCCTAATTTCCCTAGGAATGTCTAATCTATAAACCTAGACTTGATTAGACTCTAATCGAATTGAACCTAATCCCTAGCCCAATTGAGCCTCACAAGGGTAGTGGGGGTGTTAGGGACTAGTTCCCCTATAGAAAACCTAGCATATCCATGGCCAGTTAGTAGCTTAGGTTAATTCATTAGACTCTAACTTGTTTTTTTGGTTTGGATAATCTAAATGGAATCATAATGTTTATATGTCACCCCCCAACTTAAGTGATAAGTACATCCCCTAAACAACCCACACCTTCCTTGATTTCTTTAAAACCCTAGTTTTCATCTTGCTTAGCTAGTGTTAGCTAAGTTAGCTCTTTTCTTGCCTAGATAGCTTCTTGCCCTGTTCTTTCTTTATTCTTGCTAACTTAGGTCTTTACTTGCTCTTTTGCTTTTCTCTTGCTTGCCTTAGTGTAAATTGCCTTTTTATACCTAGCTTAGTCTTTTCCTACTTAATTAGTCTTAATCTAGTCTAGGGTTAACTTAGATTTCATTCTTGCCTTTAAATTCTTTCTTGTTCACCCTTAGTTTAACAATCAAAACAACCTTTAAACCCTTAACCCTAGTCTCCGTAGTAGGAACCTAGCCAAATTAACCTAGATCTAGTGCCCCCTTTTCTCCTTGTGGATTGACCCTATACTTACCGCCCTCCTATACTACAACACGACCCCATGCGCTTGCAAGTGTAGTTGTTTTAGTAGAAGTAGGTGGGTTAGTTAGGTTTATAAATTTTAAAGTGAATCCACCGTGTGTTCCGATCTTGTGGGGCACATCTAGTTGAGTCTAATCGGCTAGTGTGTAGCACCTCTAGTGGACGCACCACTTGCATCCTTTGTGGCAATGTGAAGAACCCATTCACAACTTTGGTTCCAGAGGGTGAAATCAAGAATCACGTGTTTTCACCTCAAAGTCTCATTGTGTTCTTCACAGATTGGAGAAGAATAATCACAACCATGCTTTTCCTTTTTATCCCTGATCAGAAACCAATTTTGTCACACTTGCATGGTTAACCTCAGAAATTTGAATCCTTGGTTTTGTTTGCAACTACATATTTTGTTTTGAACATGCTCATGTTGTGTGGTCAGCCTTGACTGGTCCAACACAAAGGGGCCCAATGCCTCAGAGGATAATTATCATTAATATAGATTTTCCTCGCTCTCTAATTGGTCTTTTCTTTAAAAAAGAAAGTAATTAATTAGATTCTTAGAAGAATGAGAAAAAATACTCGTTGGAAAGAATTTTTAATGAGGAACTCAAATATCTAAGTTTCAGAATATATTTTATCTTTAACCAAACCCTATTTTTATAAGAAGTGATATTAGGGATTAATGTTATGGGTAAATACATATTAATAAGAAATATGTTTTAAACATGAAAATTTGGGTTGTTCAACCCCAAGATCATGATTAGGGTTTCCTCAACCTAGGAAGAGAAATAAGATATTCTCTAAGAGCAAGGTACATGGTCCATCCTAACTGAACATAAGTATTGTTTGATTGTATGCATGTATGAAATGCAAAGAATGCTATGAAAGACTTACCTATCATTTCAATTGTTTAAAGTCAATGAATCTATAATGAAATTGAATGGCATGTTTTATGGATAATGGTCATTATATTATCTATCATGCACATTAAGAGTAAATAATTAAATTTAAGAAATAGTTCTTAAGAGAAAGATAAGAGATAACTTACATAAGATCCTAACTAATAGGCTCCTCAAAGCAAAACTAAGAGGCACTTTGGTGGTGCAAAAGAGAAGAGACACTTCGATGCATAAGAGAAGAGGCACTTATGTGCAAATTTGAGGGTTCTTATATAGGTCAAGATAAAAGAACATGGCTTAAAAGAAATTGTGTACGTTTTTAGTGTTCAATGTTTAAAGGCTATTTTTAGTTTACATGTTTTCATATATAATATGTTCCATTCCACTTACCATTGGTTTGATGCATTGTTGGGGGTATGATTCCCATAGGTAGGGAGAAAGGTTAGGAGGGAGAAGCTATCTGGAAGGACTAGCTCAAGGAATATTCAAGAAGAAAAGACATGGTGGGGTGATATTATACTTTTGAAGAAAGGTGATAATGACAAGGTAGACATGGGCGGGGAAGAAGATGACTCCCTCAGTGTAGGATATCAACGAGCATATCCAAGTTGAGAAACTCCCTTGGTGCCTTTTGAAGTTTTGTTTGGGGCTCTATCTACTGCCATGGGTAGAGGAGAGGACCAATTAGGAAACCCTAGGTCACGTGCGAGCTTTTCATAGTTGACTTTTTGAAGATCAAGAATGACTCTTTTGTTGAAGAAGAAAATATGGACGTAGTGGACAAGGATGAGAGATGATTGTAGAACATGGAACGTTACTTCCATGATCTTGATTGCCCTAACCCATATGAGGTTTGTTTTGGGACACACATGCTTAAAGGTGCAGCTAGGACTTGGTGGGAGAACCTCTTAGGATCCCATGAAGTTGGTGCTCCTCCACTCACATGGGAGGAAATATTGGTAGTATTTTGAAACCATTACATATTCGAGGAATAGTCGACAAGAAATAAGAAGAGTTTTGCAACCTTCATCGGCGTAGTGACATGACATTCACAAAGTATGTCATGAAGTTCAGAATCTTGCATAAATATGGTTATGACTATGACGAATGAAGCAAGACAAAGAATTTCATTAGGGATCTCAAGCCAAACCTTAGCTTTTCTCTGTCTAGACAAGGACATCACATCCTATAGAGTGCCCTAGATGCTACCCTAGAAGTAGTAGACCATCTAAGAAGAGAATGGATGAATGACAGGCACTCCCACAACAAAAATAATCATAATGGCAAGAAGAAGAAGGCTCCAGATGAAGTTGTTGTACATCAACCTACAAAGACTCAATGTGCCAAGTGTTCTAAGTATCATCTGGGTGAATGCAGGTTTGGGACTAAAGTGTGATATGCATGTGGTGAGTCATGCCACAATAGACCTAACTGCTTTTAGTTTCAAAAAAGAGCCTAATGTTAATCAAGCATATAGAGAGAAGATACAAGCTAGAATCTTCGTCGTGATGGATGAGGATGGAGATGATCAGTATTAGTTAGGTCTAGTATAAGTTTTGATACTTGTGCTTTTTAAAAAAAGTTATAGTTGTATGGAAAGGTTTGGAACTATTAGAGTTGCATGGTCATATTAAGATGTTGGAGGTTTTATGCTAAGGATAAGTAAAATTCTAAGGTGGTTAGTTTAATGAAATTCGGAAGATAGGATTATTTTTAAGGTGGATATAAATGTAATATTACAAGTTTTCTTAAATAATTTGAATTTTATAATGTGGTTTTCTTAATAAGAGTTATCTAAGGGACCCAATGCAAAAGGATTAGAAAATGTTACTACTTTTGGAATAATGAAATAAGAGAAATTAAAGGGACTCAAAACATCTTTCTTTTATAATATATTTCAATTAATTTGAAAGATGATAATAATTTTTTCCCTGAAGGAATTTTAAAAGAAATGAAAGAGAGAGGCAAGTGCGTGAAATTTGAAAATACAAATAGACTAATTAAATAAAAAGTTTTGTTTTCTTTATAAATTTTAGCATATAAGACAAATGTCATAAATATCTTTGTTTATCTCTCCTCCTCTCTGGATTACAAAAATAATGACAATTTCCCCTATGCACTAATTTCAAAAAATTGAGATAAGTTACTCACTTGAAAAAAAAATGACTTTTCTCTTTTCTTTTGTATCCATATGAAGGAATTGGGATTATCTTCTCTTTTTCTCTCTCTTAAAGAAAATTTCTCAAAAATGCACAAAAAGGTATGTAACTTAAATCTTGAGAGAATATTCATTTCTCTTCTCATTTTTAGAGTCAAAGAAACAATTAAGGAAAATCTTTTCACATTATCTCATTTTTAATGCATAAAATTAAGTAGATAAACAAACAAAGGATTTGTGGACAAAAAATGTAAAAAAACTCGAATTTTTATTGTCTAGGAAGGATGTAGACTATGTAATAAATGTATGACCCAAATCTGAACTCGTTTTGACCTTCTTTGAGCCTTTAAATCAATTACGAAAGATTTGAATATAGTTTTATTAGGATTTAATCAAAAAAATACATTAGATGCATGGTGTGTATTTGTAGTCCTGGTTATGATCCATGTCCCATATCTTTCCTTTTCTCATGCGCTGATCCTATCATCCATTCACCATCACACGACTCTCCTGCCATCCTATTCCTCTGACATTTTCACAGATTGAACACAATTTCACAGTGTTCCCTTTAGAGATCCCTCTCTCCCTCGTCCCTCCACCTTTTAAGGAAATTTCTTTGCCATCAAGATCACCTTGATTTCTCATTTTTATCGATCCATAACTCACCATCTCTCATCATCAATTAAGGAAACACCCAATTAGGGCTTCCTCACCCCTCTCTATTATGTTATAGCAGTCGCCATCACAGCAAAGCCCACTCCTATTTAAGTGTACCAAAGGAGCCACTTCCCCTCAACCTCGACTCATCCACCTTCAATTTCACCTCTCATGCCCTTGAACTCCTAGACCTACTCACCCTTCATCTACCACAACCACCACCACACCTCAACTCTCGTCTTTGCCTATCTGCAATTAAGCGTCCACTGACCATCCCGTTCACTTTGTCTTCATTTTTGCATCAACAATTTGCCTCGTTGTGTCCGTAGACGTTGTACCCTATAGGCTTCAGTTGAGGTCCTCTCTGACAGTTGACAACATGATGTCTTAGGGCCTATCCGACCATGGAAGCAGTTGTTTTGACTTTTCTATGACTATTTGATCGGTAACCAAGATTTTTGGGTGTGTTTTCTGATCTATACATATGTTTTCAGCTTTAAATTCATCTCCTTTGTTCCACCAGTAATTTCACCAAACTTGAGATTCATGTTTGTCATCAAATTACTACGGTTACTGATTTGGCCTCTCTAGCTCTTTGTAGGTGTATCTACCTCTTTTTCCCTCTCCAATCTAGTGTGATTTAGCATAAGGTTCTTCTATGTCTTGGGAGACATGGCAGAAGGAGCTTCTGGTGCTCCAGGATACGAGACAACTAGAATTAAGGCTTGCTTCCTTCATGGAAATGTGAAGAACTTGTTCATGGCATTTGTTCTCAAGGATGAAACAAGAATCACATGTTTTCACCTCGAAGCCTCAATGTGTTCTTCATGTATTGAAGAAGAACAATCCTAGCCACACTTTTCCAGTTTTATCCCTAATCGAAGATCGATGTTGTCACACCTGCATGTCTAACCTTAGAAATTTGAATCCCCAATTTTGTTTACAATCATGTATTTTGTTTTGAGTGGCCACACGTTGTGTAGACGGACTTGATTGGTCCACCTCAAAGGGGCCCTGATGCCTCAAAGGATATTTATTCCAACGTGGATTTTCCTTGCTCTGTGATTGATCTGTTGTTTAAAAGGTCACAATAATTAATGTGATACTCAAAAAATGAGAAAAAATGCTTTTTGGAAAGGATTTCTCATAAGTAACTTGAATATCCAAGTTTGAGACTCTATTTTATCTTAGACAAAATGCTAGTTTTATAAGAAATGATATTAAGGATTCATGTCACTGGTAAAACACATACTAGACAAAATACGTATTCGATAGGAAAATTAGAGTTGTTCAACCCCTAGATCATGATTAGGGTTTCCTCAACCCAGGAAGAGAAATAAGATATTCTCTAAGAGAAAGATAAGTGGTGCATGCTAATTGAACATAAGTATTGTTTGGTTTTATGTATGTACATATGTATGTGTGTATGTATGTATGTATGAAATGCAAATAGTTCTATGAAAATGTTACCTATTATTTCAATTGTTTAAAGTCAATGAATATTTAATAAAATTTAATGCACAATGGTCATTATATAACCTATAATATATATTAAGATTAAACTATTAAATTTAAGAAAGAGTTTTTAAGAGAAAGCTAAGAGATAAATTATATAAGATCCTCACTAAGAGGCTCCTTGAAGAAAAAGTAAGAGGCACTTTGATGCATAAGAGAAGAGGCACTTCAGTGAATAATAGAAGAGGTACTTCATTGCATAAGAAGAAGAGTCACTTATTTGCAAATCCAAGGGTTCTTATATAGACCAAGTTAAAAGAAACTAATTTAAAAGCAATTGTGG
This sequence comes from Alisma plantago-aquatica, assembly GCA_963693085.1. NCBI lineage: Eukaryota > Viridiplantae > Streptophyta > Magnoliopsida > Alismatales > Alismataceae > Alisma > Alisma plantago-aquatica. Next base: position 85,147,155 of record OY856414.1, on the reverse strand, counting down.
ATTTTTTTTCAATGTCTAATATTCAAAGTGTGTTTTCAGTTTACATGTTTTCTTTAATATGTGATATATTCAATTCCACTTATCACTAGTTTTATGCATGGTTGGGGGTGCGATGCTCACTGGTAAGGAGCAAGCTTAGGAGGAAGAAGTTATTTGGTATGCAAGGACTAGCTCAAGGAATCTTCAAGAAGAGAAGTCTTGGTGGGGAGCCACTATACTTAGTTAGATGCTCTTGCATATTTATAAGAAACATGTATTGTTAAGAGTGAACCTTGTTAAGGATTTGAGAATGAGATGACACTCATCCTGTGACGGTTGTTGTAAACTTTATTTTGAGCTATGAATATCATATTTGTGACATCCTGTAAGACCCCTAACCTGGCTTAAGACTTAAACATTCTTGCTTAACTTAATTGGGTGCTTAATTCCTTAATTGAATCCTAATTTATGATTTGAAATCATGAGACTAAGTTATGTTTCAAGATCAGTCCAGTTTGGACATTTTTTATGTTTTGCAATTTATGTGCTTATGTCGACTTTTATGGAATTTTCCCCTAGCTTGGGTTTTATCTATAGTTTTCATGTGCATAATGTGACTCATAAGTTTTGATTATAGTTGCACCTATGGATGCCTAGACACACCATCAGATTGTTGCTCTTTTCTTCTAGGGTTGAGAACTTAGGGTTTCTCATCTAAGTGACGTTTTTTCTAAGTATGTTAGGAATTCGATGGTTTCACCTCGTGAGTGATGATTTGATGGTTTCTCCTTGTGTTACAAGATCTGATGGCCTTACCTTGAGGTTCATAATCCAATGGTTACCCTATTTGAAGAACACAATCTGATGGGAGATCTGAACTTGCAAAATGGCTTAGTAAACCCTCGAATCTAATGGGTTTTCTGATGATACATGTGCATAATCTGATGGGTTCTCTAACAGTACTCTGTTTAAAATTTCACTAAGTCATGAACTAATGGAAGACCAAGGTAAATATCTGATGCAATTTCTGACCTGCATGGATAAGATGGATTTTGAGTTTGGCAAGCTAGTTTTTCAACCTTTTGACCCTTTTCTCTCTCTCCTTGGATATATGTACCCTCCACCTCTCTCACAAATGAACCCTTTGCACCCTTATCTTATCCTTTCTTCTGGTGAGACCCTAGGCCATCATTTTGCAATGGAGAATCTCTTGCAGTCTGAAGCTTAGAGAGATCATGGATGCATGTTTCCCTAGGGTTGGATCAATATTATCTAAGGATGTTTGAATCATCCTAACGTAATTTCTTTCCCTAATAATATAAGATCTTCTTCTCTAACCTAGTTTTCTTATTGTTCTCTCCATTCTCTCCTCATCCATGGGAGAAACTCTATTCTTTAAAAAGGATCTACCTTGGAGCTTTGGAAGTGAAAATCAAGGTTTTTTCTTGAGTTGCCTTATTGTGTGGACGTTTATATTCATCTTGAGGCAAGTTATATAACTTTCATCTCATTTCTTGCTTGCTCTTAACTTGTTCAATTTAGATCTTGCCCTAAAACTTGGTATTATGGAAAGAAATGATCTTATGTGCACTATTTTACTTACATGCATGGTAGATGTGAGTAGTTAAACTACCCTTAGATCATATAAAAGTTCCTTCTAGTATAGATATGGACTACCTTGGTTTTGATGGTAAGAACGAGGTCTACGTAGGGTAGAGAAGTGGTCTTTACTTAGTTTAGAATTGTTGGTAATACTCAGTGTTGAAATTGATATTGACACTTAGACTATAATTCGATTGCTTTACCTTTCCATAAAAACAATGTTTTCTAAATATAGGAAACGATGTTATTTCTTTGTGATATGAAAAAATGACTCTACTTGGTCTCCAAATCGATGTCTTTTACTTTGTGTTAAAATTGATAGTCACACTTAGTCTCTAAATTGATGGTTCTACTTTTAGAACAATAGTTTTGTTAAGAGAATAGGATATGATGGTGTTACCTAGAGTGAGAAATAATGACACTACTTGGTAAATTAAATAATGGATATAAGTCAATATTTCAATGTCTATGTTAAGAAAATGAGTTTATGACCTTATTGACCATGATTCGATGGCTTTAATTTTGGTAATGTCTTGATAATCCAATGGCTTTGATTTTGGTTAAGTGTCTCATGATTCAAAGGATTTGAATTTGGTTAAGTGTCTTGATGATCATGTGGCTTTGATTTTGGTTAAGTTCTTTATGATCCGATGGATTTGATTTTGGTTATGTGTCTTGATAATATGATGGATTGATTTTTGGTTAAGTACTATTTTGATCCAATGATCTTATTTTTACTAAGTATTATCATGATACAATGGATTTGCTTTTGACCTAGTACCCTAAATATCCAATGGTCTTGTTTTTTTACTAAATATCCAAATAATCTGATGGTTTTAGCTGTAAGCATAAATGAACTGATGGGTGTACTTGATGAATATAATGATGTTTTCTCTAACATATAATCTGATGGTTTTGTTGTCCTTGCACCAATAGATTCCTTTTTCTAAGTCCACTAATGAATAGAACGTTAAGTGTTTGGCTAAATAATGCTAAAGAATCGAGTGTATTGTTTTGATAGAGTCCATCAATGATCTGATGGTTATTCTTTTGGCTAAGTGCTTTCATCATTTGATGGTTTTGATTTGTCTAAGTACATCAATGATTCGATGAAGATTCTAGGTATAAGAACCTATGTTTTTGACTAAATATAAGAATGAACTAATGGTATTTATGTATTAGTTAAAATAACTGATGGGTTACCTAAGAGTGTTAATGAAATAATGAATTACCTTTGTGTTAAACTAAGTATGATAATAAAATGACGACTTGTTTATGTTCTTACCTAAATGTGCTAATGAAATGATGTATATCCATGAGTTTGCCTAATGTGATAATGAACTGATGGTTTGTCTATGAATGTTGATTTGTGAAACAAATCCAACCTACATTGTTGAATCATTCTTGAGATGGTTGAGTAGTGGTGGTTTAATATCTCAATCTTCCACTAATGTTGAAATGATGAATTGACACAATTTATACTGCTAAAGGTAACTTTGTTATGTTACTATTGAGAATCTCATAATTATTCTTATGATTGATGAACCATGATGTTGGGTCTGAAGGTAATAAGTGTGCTGGTAATATGTTGAACCCACTACAGGGTATGGATTGATAATGATGCACTTGAGGAAGTATTGTTTTGGCCTAAATGTCTTTTGGAAATGTTTTGAGTCTTGATGGAAATATAGTCTCTTCATGGATGGCAATGGACTAGTATCCTATGATGTTATGATGAATATGGCTCATACATTTTATATCTTCTGGAGTTGATATATATTAACATTTTTGTAGAACCAATGTAGGATTTATATGTGAAACTTGGTTGATGCAGCCCGAATTCTCCCAATTGGGTTAATTAATCAAGTAAAACCTTAATCATATAGTTCCCTGTGATGTAAAACTATTCCAGTGTCAGAACTTCCTGGATAGGGAAACAAGTATTCTATAAGGGAAACTTGGAGTCATATAATGTTGAGTATATGTGAGTGTAATGAGATTATATCCTTGTCATCTTGATCCCAAGGTTATAGAGAACAATAGAGGCCATATCTTGGATGAATATGAATATGTATATGTGATGTGATTGAGGAAAACTATGGTTGTACCTCAGATGATAGGGTTGAATACCCCGATTTCTAGTGTTGCGGGATGTGCACCAAGGATGGAGTCAGCTGATTGTAGCTTGACAAATATGTCACTAGGGCAGACTCGTACTGACCAAGGGGGAGATATCTTAAGATTATGGCTCTCCTAGATCTTGTACAAAACTGATTATGACTTTGCAGTGGTCAGTTGGAAGTTTGAGTGGTACGCTTCAAACTCCCCAGGGTTTCGTAAAAGATGTAATCCAGCCATGTAGCATTACTTTTAGGGTTATACAAAAATTCACATTGGATGATAACCCTTGCTTTGTTTCTTGTAATGTTTAATTGATGTATAATGTAGTAAGAGAAATCAACTGTGATTATGATGTTAGATATGCTTATGTTGTTAGACATGCTTATGATGTTAGCTATGCTTATGCTATTAGCCATGTTTATGTTGTTACCTACACCTGATTGTTATTAATATATGAACCTTTCAATTTTGCAATAAAGACTCTAATTAAGACTGATTCTTAATGAAGCTTTTATATATGGTATTTCAATCATGTTACATGAGTTATTATACCTATTTAATTTCATAGTTTTTTGTATGCAATAAATGTTGTTGAGCGTTATATCTCTCGTTGGGACATGGGTCTCACCTCGTGGGTCACCACATATTTTTAGGTGATTGTCAGCAGTGTCATTAGACCCATGGCAGTGAGGAGGAGCTATTTCACAATACCCTAGAAGAAGGTTGATTAGATGTACAGTGTATCCTAAAGTCATCCACGTACTCTTAGGTACAGGCAGGAAAGTTTTGTATATGATGTTTCACTGACTTGAGTTTTTGATAACATTCTGATGTTTGTAAATGTTGTATATGTGGATAACATTTTTGGTATATATGTTATGGTTGAGTCCATGCAGCGATTGTAAAGATACATTGTATAAATTTATGTAAGATATTTGACTTTTATGTAAATTTTCTTGGACACGTTTGTGAAGAATAAATTGGTTTCAATTATGCCCCATTTTAGTAATGTGATTGATTGGTGATCGATCATGTTTTGGTTTTGAGTAATCTCGTTTAGCGTGGTGGGTTTCCACATTTGGTGGTATCAGAGCTTAGGGTTTGCTGAGTCTAGAGGGAGACTAGGACTTAGGAATAAGATGATGACTAAGTGATGAACATGACACGAACATAGTGCATACTGCATAAACTCAGTACTTGGATGCCCTGGTCAGGTATTCAATTATTGAAGGAAAGGTAGGTATGGAACTCATTGGTTGTCATCTTTCTGATTACCCTGACGAAGTAGTTAGTTGGAAACAATCCAAAGAGCATAATAAATAGGAAATCATGGTGAAAATGTACTGGTATTACCACTAAAGAAACATGAAATGAGATCATAACTCATCAAAACCTTAGTGTTTGACGATTAAAGAAAAAAAATATGACATCATGAAGCTTAAATTTGAATCAAATAAGTTAAAAAGGAGTTCATGAAATTGTGATTCTCGAAGTCAAAGAAGTAAAAGAGAGATAAATCTATGTTAATGGAATAATTCAAGGTATACAATTCATATAAGAAGAAAAGAACTTCAATGATCAGTGTGATATGAGATGATAAATAAGAACAATGACAGATAAACAAAGTGAAACCTGAGTTAATCTCAAACCAATCCATGTGTGTAAGAAGGTGTTAAGGTAAAATTATCATGACATATAAAGGAGATGAAATGGAGAGGATCCTTATTAAATGAAAAGATTGTGAAATATGAGGAGTATGAGGAGATAACTCTTGATAAGTGAATCAGAAACATGATAACATGAGAGGACACACACAAGAATGATAAACACTTAACAAGAAAGAGCAATTAAGTAAGATAATCATGTTAAATCTTAAGCATGTGGCTAGGAATCAAAATGAAAAACAAAAAGTGAATGATACATAAGAAGATTGTAAGTTGCCTATTAATGGTAGAACAATGACCCCTTGATAGAGACCCCTTTCTGATAGTGTTTTTATGTTGCGGGATGGCGTATCCCTCTAACATTCTTTCTATCTCAGAATTCATCTTTCAATTGTATTTTATGCCACTTGGTATGCATGGATTTGATGCAATCCTAGGGGTAGATTTCTCGGTGAATCACATGGTTGTGTTGGACTACAGTTCTAAGGTCATGATGTTTTGTGATGGGGATGCCTTTTGGGCTTTCCAAGGATATGGGAAGATTCTTCCTACATGTTTTGTGTTGCCTATGGTGGCAGAGAAGCTCATGAGACAAGGGTGTGAGGTCTTCTTATCACATGTAGTGCATACCAATGTGATGAGTCATAGTATACAGGATATACCAATAGTACGTGAGTTGAAGATGTTTCTTACATAAGTTTCTTGGTGTACCACCCTCCATAGAGAGAGTTTGATTTTGGGATCCTCCAGTGTTGTCCAAGAAGAAGAATGATCATTCTATGTTGCTATGAATGGATTTTTGACAATTGAACAAGGTCACAGTGAAGAACAATTATCTGTTGTCAAGGATAGATGATTTGTTGATCAGTTGGGAGGTGCTATGGTGGTTCCCCAAAATAGAACTAAGGTCAGGGTATCATCAGTTGAGGATCAAGGCAAATGACATACCTAAGACAACATTTAAGACAAGGTATGGTTACTATGAGTTTTTGATTATATTGTTTGGGTTAACCAATGCATCAACAATGTTTATGGGCTTGATGAATAGGATGTTCACACCTTATCTTTATTAGTTGTGGCAATGTTTTTTGATAACATCTTGATGTACTCTAGAGACAGTAAATGTCATATAAAACACCTTCGTTAAGCATTAGAGTTTCTAAGGCAACACCAATTGTATGCTAAGTATAGTAAGTACGCGTTTTGATTGACCGAGGTGTCTTTTCTTAGTTATGTTATATCTATGGAGGGTGTTGTTATAAATCCCAAGAAGGTGGATTCAGTGTTGGAATGGGAGCAACCTAAGATACTGACGAAGATCTAAATCTTCCTAGGTCTAGCAAGACACTACAGGAGGTGTCAACGTGCTTTTTAGTAGTTGAAGGAGAAGTTGATGGGTGCTCGAGCGTTAGTGTTACCAAGGCAAGGGAAAGGTTTGTTGTTATCCAGGATGCTTCAAATAATGGCTTGGGATGCATGCTAATGCAGGACATGAATATGATTCCTTTTGCTTAGTGACAAGTTAAGAGGAACAAGGAGAACTATCCAACCCATGACTTGGAGTTAGCTGTCATGGTTTTAGCCGTGAAGGTTTGGATACATTGTTCAAAGCAATAGCTAGAATGAAATAAATAAGGTGGATGCATCTAATCAAAGACTATGATTGTACAATAAATTACTATCTAGGGTAGGAGAAAGTGTTAGTTGATGCACTAAAGAGGAAGTCATCTTGTCAGAATTTGTAGAAAAAGCTTAGCTATGCTCTTTGATGTATCACAACTAGGACATGCTAGTGTTGCTTCAGTAGAAGGATGTACATTTGGAAGTATCCCTATTGAAAGGATTGTAGACACAACTACAAGTCAAACTAATGCTATTACAACATATCAAAGTTTGGTAGTGGGAAGCGTGATGGATTCCATGAGTTAGATGATGGGATAGTGTGTTTCCACAACCAGATGATGGTTCGAGATGTTGATAGTCTAAGTAAGACAGTATCTCAGGAGGCTCATTCCTTAATGTACGCAATGTATTTGGAAGTACACAGATGTATCATAATATGAAGAATCTATGATGGCAACTAGATGTAAAACATGACGTGTCAGAGGTTGTGCCCAAGTTTACAATTGCCAACAAGTCAAGGAGGACATCAGAAGCCTACATGGACGTAGTTGAAGTGTAGGGAAATATTGCATCATAGAAGGCACCAGAAACAAAATTTTGATTTGTATATTTGTTGGTATGGTATGCCCATAGAGCCAATCATATGATCATTCTGATGACATATTACATAAATGATTCAATTAATAATAATTAAGGCAAGCCTTAAATTCATTTTGTTTCACTCAGTTATAAGATAATGAGGAAACTTAACGATTGTCTAAAGAATGATAATACTCAATAACATATGTGTTCAAGTATGTGACTTAAACAATGAGATCATATGGATGTTTAAAGTATGTAAATTCTTATTATGTCCCTACTCAGATGTTACTATGGAAGGCCGATAGACAACAATAACACTTAAGGCTAGAATGTGTGTTGGTTGATGATAGATACTCATCAGTCATGATATGTGATATCAAACCAACCACACTGATACTTGCTAGAGAAGAGTGTATTAGACAGAACCACCTTGAGAGTGACACATGGAAACCATCATTAGTGGTCATAGTCATCTCTCATAGTGAAGGTGATTATTGTGGTTCTTAGATCTAAAGTCACTACAGTTATCACAAGTCATTCGGTATACTTTGACATCATCAAATGTAACTCTAAATAAGGATTGCCATAACAGTGATGATTGGGTAGTTGTCACACATGCATATTGACTATGAGTTATGTAGATGGGATTCATCCCTCCTTCTAGAGTTTGATATCATGGCCAATTGATAAGCATGACTGAGAAAAGCATGTGCATGCACATGTGAATCAATATATGATATTGAGGTCACATATATCCCAGACAGTCAGCTCTAGTTCAAGGAACATGGACTGAACATTGAGAGGATGACAATTCCATGCCTCGAGTTCATTTTGGATATCAGAGACAAAAGAATCATACAATCATTGTAACACTTGACATGGTTTTTAGGTTGAAGTCGTTCTCCAACTTTCCATTCACTTGGGTAGCACTAATGTGTGACTAGGCACTGCTCTTTGCTTGAGATGTCATAAGCTAGTTATAGACATTCAAAATGTGATATGGGACCTATAGGGTCACACACATAGGAAATCATCTAGAAGAGGAGTTTAATCATGAATGACGATTGGATTGATTACTAAAGTGTTTATGTACTCAATTCAAGCAACAACTCAACTAACTAGAATCCCAACTGATCTGCTCATGTGATGAGATGACCGTTTGGAGTGTCAAGTTGATTAGATATTGAATTGGAAACATTCTGCCAGGACTGGGGAATGAACTGACAGGTACACTTAGTGAACCAATCATCTCATCTCACCAACCGATCGGTTGGGGTCGTGAGATGACCGTCTCGTAAGGGTGAGACACCTAGTTCGTGGAGAAATTTGATTGCATCAAGGATTAGTGATGACGTCATGTTGTGCATTAATTGGATTTGAATTGTAAAACTCATATGTGATTGGGAAACATAGTGAAATGACCAATTCATAGAGAGAACTGATTGCTCACATGTGAATCGATAGGTTTGGCTGTGAACCGACCAATTTGTCACTCTCATGTTGTAATAATTTGTGATCTACCCGTCCCTTCCACTCCCATACAGACTGGGAACCCAGACCCTAACCCCTCCTATAAATAGAGGGGTGTTGGGGGCTTCTCAAAACACAACTCAATTGCCTCTGGCAATAGTTGTCTTCTCTAGTTGTGGTAACCAATAGAGATCTCGAGCAAGCGCTACCTGCTAAATGGATGGATAACAAGGGAAAAACAATTGTGGGAGAGCAAGTTGGTGACTAGTACACCAACGAGAGGGACAAATCCTTCATGTTTGTTCTAGTAGAACACCAAGAGTTCTAGGTGGTCGGTGTGGACTTCTCTAGAGGAGAGGAGGTTGTTGTATGTCGCTAAGAGGACAACGTCAACCTGTAGTCTTTGGAAGTTGTTGCAAACGTTGTTCAATTTTTTTGTCTGTGGTGAAGACCATGAGCTGCACAGACATCGTCTAAGTGCACCTAGGAGTATTGAACTAATGCGACGAGCTATAGTCGTTGAACTTTGTCAAGGACTAGGTATGAACTTGTTGAATCATCCTTCTCTCTACATAGTTGTTGGCCCGATCTTGTTGTTTATTGGAATACATATAGTAAAAAAAATTATTTCCACTACCTACTCTAATCCAGTATTTTCGAATAGTGGTATCAAAGCCACATCAATGTACTATATTTTGGGATAATCAATATGATCAGATGTTTGGTTTATCACATTTATTTATTGCATATAATGTGAATACTTAAACTATTTAATATGAAAATCCACTCAAGGACCACATATGATCCAAAACTAATATATATGATATGATATATATGGAATTTACACGCATCACCCTTAAATTTGGTTTTGATGGTGGATGTGTAGCATGGTTATGGACAATAACCCTAATATTTGTGTGTGGTTGAATGGTTTGGTTTTATTCCTATTTTATCTTAGTTTGCATATCGAACCTCTACCTTCTTCTTCCCAATGTAAAAGTTGATTATTTCCTACATTTGATCCCATCAAATGTAACTTGAGTTTTTTCTTTACCATGTAGTAAGTTTAATAGCAATATGATAGTTTCCTTTATTGCAATGAGAAGATGGAAATTGATATCAGGCAATTCGACCATTTCACGTGATGAGCCAACTGGTTAGAGGACCAAGGAGGACAAGCCGCAGGAGTGAACCGACCGACTTGTGGTCCCAACCGACTGTCTAAAGGTTTCCATACATCAGTTGGACAGGAGGAAAGACAAACATTTTAGACGACCAATTGATTGGCCAAGAGGAGAGGCAACCAGTTCAAGGGTTGAACCGATTAGCCTGAATTGGCAAGAACAGATCTACACCAAAACATGTTCATGCATGTGATGCTAAGATAGTGGTAGTAATTCCTTGTGGCTCCAAGGAATTATAGTAGATATAGCCATAACCATCACCTTTTTTTTATAGTGTATGTTTACATTATGGGATATAGCATGTACATGATACATACTAATATATGATGATTGTTACAACCCCAATTTTTGGGTTCAATTGGTGAGAAATGTAATTTCTCATATTAAAGATAATTGAATAAATAATGATGTAATTTGTTTTGAATAAATGGATTTCATTTACAATATCCTTGATGATTGTGTTATGGGCTTTATTGGTTATTGGGCCCAATAACAAGGAAATGAAGAAAGGAAATTCAATTATTAAATTAGTAAATGAATAATTGAATTTTTGAGAAAAGAATGAGATGGAAACCTCTAGAAGGCAAATCCAAAGAGGGATTTCGTGCCTCTTGGGTTCCTTGGGTTCCAAGGAGTCCAAATTTGCATATAAAAGACAATAAGAAAAGAAAATATTAATCAAGTATTTCCTTATTAAGAAAGAAATTGAAAATAATGGTAAAATGTGGAAAACAAGTGAAAAGAGGTATAATTGAGTTATTCTTGGTGGAATTTCATATCCCAAGGATTCCTGATATTAAAAGGAATAGCAATGAGGAAAATAAAAGAGAAATAAAGAGAAATCCTGAAAAAGAGATATTTTAATGAGAAATAAACAAGATAATGTGAAATAATGCATATAGATGCATCTAGAAGGATAATAAGTATCCTTGAAAAAGGAATTTCAAAATAATAGAGTGTCTTGGGATCCAAGGAGTCCCAATAAAGAAGAAAGATAGAGAAAATACCAAAATTGCAAAATAAAAGGATAATGTAATACATTATTAATGAATTTTGTGTTGTTTTTCAAAAGGTTGTATTTTCTATTAAAAGAAAACATGATTTTGTGGCAATACTTTAAAAGGCAAGTACAAGGAAGATAAAGGAAGTAATTTTTCAAAATCCTAATAATTAAAGAAAAAGGAATATCAAATAGATGATGAAGAGAGAGGAGATTGCTTTTATAAAAGGAAAATAAGTTTACAAGTTGGAAAAGGACTTGGTTGCTTCATGGGCAAGCAGTCTGGGTGTGGATACCATCCCCTATAAAAGGGGTAGAGCCCACGGTCGAGTTTCAAAGAGATCCCACGTCTCCCACTCTCTTCCTCATCTTCTTCTTGCTTCCCTATGTTCAAAACTCTAGGTTAGGAGAGTGGTGTGATCCTTGGAACGAGGAAGAACCAAGAACAGGCATGTGAGGGAGGCACGATGCTCCCACGCTGATGGGAGAGGAGTTCAACTACCCTTCACCCCGATGCGACGCATGCAGTAGGTCCACGATCAGCTGCAAGTACGAAAGCTTGGGCAACTCGGACGAGCCATTTTGGCCACAAATATGAGGTACCCCGCACGCGTAGGAGCACGACGGAGGCAGGGGAGGTGTCCCCGGTGGGCGCCGGACGCTGGAGAAGAAGGGACGCGCCCATGCTTGCTACTGCTCGGCGGGTAGGGCAGCAGCCCTCGTGCTGCCTGAGGTTGAAGAAAGGAGAGTCACGTTTTACAATTTTGCCCCTCCACGAGCTGAAGAGAAGATTGACTTAAACGGGGGCAAGATCGTAATTTTGTTATAAACTCAAGCGAGCCATGTTGCATGCATGAGGTGATGTGGCGGCTTCTGGTTTGTCCAAAAGGTAACTTTTGCAAAATTCATATCTAATAAACTGTAGCTCGGATAAATATGAATAATATATGTATTTTGATCAGGAGAATGAGAGAAATCTAATAAAAATGATATTAAAGATTGATTCCTTTCCTAATTGCAAAAGTACAATAAGTTGATGAAAAGTGTATTAAAGTTAGGTTAAAAACCCTATTTGTGATTAAAGGTTGAATCTAGTATGCTCAATGGGTTAATTTAAGTATTAATAACTTGTTGAATGATAATGTTAAATTCGAACCTGATCTAGATGTGAAATTGCATGATTTAGGGTTTTTACCTCATATAAGAATGATTAAGCATTTAGAAACCCTAATTTAGGGTAAAAGAGGATAAGATCATATTTAATTTGAAAAATGTGAAAATATGTTGTTAAATGATGGTTCTAAGTTATTTGTATATAAAAGTTCCTAATTGTGGGTAAATACCCTTAATATAGAAATTAGGGTTTTCTAATGAATAAAATGTGGATTTAATGATATATAGAGTTCATTTGTGAATTAGACCATAATGAACTATGAGTTGATGATAAATGAGCATAATGATATTGCCATGGATTAAAAGGATAAAAATGGTAGTTTTAATAAAAAAGAGGCATAATGGGCTTAATTAATGTTTAAATGTGCCTTAATCCGAAATTAGGGTTTGTAAGTAGTTGAATAGAAATAGGGTTTAAAATAGTAAATGAAATGAAACCCTAAAATGGATACGAAAACCTTAGGAAGCGATTTCAAGTTGAATAGAAAGAATCTTGATAAAGTGTGTAGTAAAATGAGTACATGTGTTTTTTAGGATTCTTGATTATGTGGTTGAATTACTTGCTTGGATTGCTTTCTTGGTTGGAATGCATATTAGCTTGAGAAATCTACTGAATAGGTATGTGGTTACGCTTATGAATAGTCACTTTAGTTTCACGGCGATTTCCGAATGGGTTTATCGGTTTCTTGAAAATAATTGTTGGATGCCTTTTATTTCATGCAACTATAAAGTGACTATGATTATCACCATGAATATATATATATATATATATATATATATATATGGGCGTTCATTCATTGCCCGCACGGGTAGCTTGGATTTCACTACCCGGAAGCCAAAAAAGTAACTATTCTGGCCAGAAAAGTAACCCTTCTATCAAAAAAAGTAACTATATTGATCAAAAAGTAACTATGCGACTAAAAAAGTAATCCCGTACAAAATACACAAAAGATATATATGTACCTGTGTTTTAAAATCTGCTGTTGCAAACGTAACTATCTATGCATGAAACTTAGCAGTTTGCAAGGTAAAGTAACCCTCTACATGTCAAAAGTAACCAACTTGAAAAAAAGTAACTGAAATGGGGGGCGGGTAGCTACCCGCGTGGGCAATAAAGATGGGCCATATATATATATATATATATATATATATATATATATATATATATATATATATATATATATATATATATATATATATATATATATATATATATATATATAGCTTAGATCCGAATCCACCTCTGTGGCTTGTAAAGGCTAAAAAGGAGTAACCTAGAGTAAGGTCTAGGTTATCGTGGGTTAGAAATTGGGCTACCAAGTGTAGTGCCATGAGACCCTTTAGCATGCCATGAGTTACGGAGTGGGCTACTTACGGGTAGTGCCATGTGACTCAACCCTAGAAATTGTTTCACCTATAGGTGGGACTATGAGGGGTTTAATGGGGAGCTACTATAAGGAAAGTAGTATCCAGGTCCACTGTAGGGACAACGCAGACGATAGGGAATGCTTGGATCGCACAGTTATATTTAAAATGTAAAAGTGTTTGTTAAATGGTAATTGGCTGCAATACATTGTTATGAATAATTGCCCGATTATTGTTTCCCCCACATACCAGCTTTATGTTGACCGACGTTTTGTTTGTCGGCGTTTTAGGTATAAATTCGAAAGGACAAACAGTAAATCGTCATATTGTGAAGTACATGAATTAAAATACAAGGAGGATTAGTTAGAGTAGAATTCATATGTGGATAGAAGATTAGAGATCCAAGTTTTCAAAAGGTATGTAAAAGTTTATTTTCTTATAGCTGTCCAGTTTAGTCTCTTAAAATTTAATAATTGTTCTTGGTTAATTGTCGAACCTTTGATCCGGAAATTATGGGTGCAGCTTCGACCTTTCGGTCTCCCTTAATTGGGGATTACCGGAAGGTGGGGTCGTAACATTTGGTATCAGAGCATAGGTTCCTCACTTAACCATTAATAATTATTAAATTTTATAACCTCCATAGAACCCAAGGGAGTTATTAGAGGATTATCCGAAAGACGGAGGTGTCTAGAAAAGGATCATGACCGGAGGCTGGCAATATTTTCCTCTGCACCGCTAGTCGGAATACGAGGACTCTCGGATCTGTGTGATTGCTTGGCCAAAGTCTTAGGGTATGATTTGCAATAAGATACCTTTAGGACTCTCTCATCTTGTTCCTCCCTTCTCAACTCAAATTTTGTTAAGGACCTTAAAGATTATGGTTTTCTCTCCTCTCCTCACCCTCTTGAGGTATGGGTAAAGTTGATAAGGTTTAAGGAATCCTCCACCAAATTAAATGAAAAGTATGTAAATAAGATGTCATTGACATAAGATTAATAGATTAAGCACAAACTAAAGAATAAATACATGCTTAGGTTGTATGACATAAGTTGTGATGCCCTCAGGAGAGACCTGAGTCTAGACCTGCTTGTCAGGAGGATAAATAAAGAGAGTTAGTCTTGGAGATAGAGATCTCCATTACAAGTAGAGATCTGGAACATCCTTTGAGGATGATGTTAACCCTAACCCTAAGTGAAGGCTAGAGAGAGAGACAACATGATGAGTTAGATGTCATGGTAGACCAGGTGGTTGTATGGACATGCCTTGGATGACGTATGAGCCATGAGAGGTTGGATGACCGAGTACCTTTGGCGACCCAACCCTGAGAAGGGTCAAGAAGTGGAGAGTGAAGGATAGCTCCTTCATTGATGAGGTTAGAGAAGAACCCATGGAAACCCCATGAGCTTATATGAGCATGGCATAGTAGGCACCCATGGTACGTTAGTAGTGCAAGAAATAGGTTGAAACCATGGTCAGGAGAGTATGAAGGATAGCTTATGAGATAAGCATAAAGAGCTATGGATGACCTTGAGCAAATTTAATAGGATTCACCAGGTAGGAGTATGCTTGTGAGCTTGATCCTTCTTGGAGAGAGAACCTCTCGTAGTAAGGTTGTTTGTAGCTCTAGGGAGAGAGCCGGACCCATGCAAGAAGGTTGGAAGCCTAGAGTCTGAGATATGAGGAACAGTGGGGAGTTGAGGATGATGCGGCCTAAGTGGATGATAGGGGTTGCCTCATGCTCAATCCATGGAGGTTGATGATATCTTGGTTGCCTTTAGAGGAACCAAACCCGAGAGGGAGGATGAGGCTTCTAGCACCTATGTGCCTATGGTATAAGTGTTTACCTTCTGAGAAAGGAAGAAGAAGTTTTGTATACCCTGGAGAGGTTTAGTGGGGCCTTATGCCTTGTTGGTTGTTCTTAAGGAGGACTCGACTCTAAAGTGTTGCTCGAATATAAGGATGACAGGAAGTGTGTGTCATGCCTTATACATGCCTGATTCATGGTCAATAGATTGAGCATGTAGTTGGTCATAAAAAAGTGAACCTAGGGTTCCCAGGCCTAAGAGAGGAAGTGGTGTATCTAATGCTCATGACGAGAATTAAGTTGCTATAGTTTCGAGCATGGTACTCCTCATGTGTAGAGGAAAAGGGAAACCCCTTAAGATTAAAGGTATGTTTGATGAACCCCTCATAGCTAAGTGATGACATGGGAAGGTACAATCTTGATCCAATATGGAGGATGAAAACAAGTATGACCTAACATGGTTTAGTAGGTGGTCTACTTGTGTCTTGCATGGCTTGCTAGGGTCAAGCATGGATGTAAACCCTAGACATAAGGACGTTTGTAACCTTTTTTATCAAGGTGAAGTTCTCCTCCCATCCTGGGAGAGGGACCCTTTGGTAGGGTGTATATCAGTTTTGTTGGTTCAAGTTAACCTAAAGAGGTCTCATAGAATCTTGAGAAGCTAAGTGAAAGGTACATGGTATGAGAATGAACCTATAGACCCAGATATGACCATCTCTAAGTGCATGTGGATGTGTTACCATGATGGTAATCAGTATAGGGGCCTGGCCAAGGTAGGTAGGTCTCCATGACCCCTATGAAAGGATGAAAGTCAGCCCTTGAATGTAGAGAGAGAGATGATGAAGGCTTGGGTAAGGTTCTAAGTTGAACATAAGAGAATCCTAAGTCTATCCTAGGCTCAGGTAGGGATAAGACTGATGGAAGTAGGAGTTGCCTAATTCCCTAGTGGCACATGACCATAGGGTCAGGAGGTAACAACTATCATTGTCTGAGGGCCATGGATTAGGAGATTGATCACCTTCATGAAGTCATGGGTCCTAAAGGGCAGATGAGTAGGGCACTCTCTGGATGCATAAGGGAAGAGGGATGACCCCAAAAGTGCTAGCACCCTATAGACCTAGAGGAAATGACCAAGGATTGTGTGGTGACCCAAGTAGGTTCAAAACCATTTTTCCATGGAAGTAATTTTTGATATCATGATGTTTGTGATATAGAGAAATATGTGGCACGTTTCAACTTAGATTTGAAAGTGTACTCGCAAGGTGGGATGTACCATCTCTACTCTTGGAACAGGAAGAAGTCTATATTTGTACTGCAGCCAAATGCTTATTTCCACTTGTTATGGGAGTGAGAGATAGGACAGTACACATGCCATACACCAAGGATAAAGATGACGTGAGTTGGAACGTTGCTATGAGGTATGAGGACAGAGATGATAACAAACCCTTGTGGAGTGAATGATACATGGATGGTTTATAAACACTAAGAGGAATGAGGTAGTCACCTTATGAGGATGATTTTATCAGGAGATATGAGTCATACAAGGTTGAGTTTGATCACCATAAAGGTTGAGTTTTATCATGAGGATTCGATCTTTAGGAATCATGACATACATGAAATCATGATTGAAGATCACCATACACCGTGGTACTACGAAGATAATAAGTGACAGTAGTACTTTAGATGCCTAAGATAAAGTTGCATGTGGTATATGGCCATGCAAGCTGAGGGAGAAGGACGAACACCAGTAACCCAGTGCATTGATATAAAGGATAAAGAGTCCCCAAAAGAGAAAGGGAGTTCATCACTATGGATGTGGTAAGTCTCCCCTGGACCAAGGAAGGTTGAGATGCACTATGGGTTATGGTGGATCGCCTTACCTATATGACATGAGAAAGGAAGAGTTCTATCAAGGACAGATCTGGTTGAACTACCCATGAGAGAAATGGTTCAACTACACCATGATGCGAGTTCAAAGGTTCTTGAGTTTGACCTAAAGGTTCCCTTCCAAAAGGTGGAAGTAGGTACATGAAGAACTTGATGTTAGTATGGTTTATCACCCTTAACTAATGGTTAGTATGATCCAGACTAGAGGATCTGATGAGAGCATGTGTGCTCATTCAGGGTGATACATAGAGACAGTTCTTGTACTTTGTAAGACGTGATGATAACCACCATAGCCAGTATCGGGTTTTAAAGAAGCTCTATAAGGGAGGTTGTATCGGTCACCACTTCAGTAAGGTCATGTTGGTGAAAGGACCACATGATGGTTAGAAAAGGACCACAGCGTGTGTAGATGAAGTCTCTTTGATCGTGCAATGGCTGAAAGGAGCCTAGAGACTATGGGAGTCGTGAGCGGATGCAAAGTAGATTGACATGCAATTCACTGTGGGAGAATATGTGACATGAAAATTTGACCCCTCTAAGTTATAGCTAAGAGAGATGAATCCCCGATGCATGGGTTCTTTTTCCATGGTTTGGGGGGGGGGGAGGTTAAGTTTGATCTTACCCCTCAGGATAAAGAAATGTGTGATGAGTTCCAGGTTTCCAATTTAGAGTACTATGTGAGGTACCCCGACCATGTGCTGAGCAATGTACCTAGTGAGCCCTAAGGGAGGCTGAAATGGCCTAAGTCACATGTGCAGTTTATAGACGTCAGGATGAAAGAACTCAGAGAAAAGAATATGTGAATATAAAGGTTCTTTGGTAGCGCCATGAGTACGATAAAGCCACATAAGGGCCAATGATGGACATGGAAAAGTCTTATCCTGAATTGTTTATTTGCTTGATAAGAATTTCGAGGATAAAATTCCTATAAGAGGGGAAGGATGTTACAACCCCAATTTTTGGGTTCAATTGGTGAGAAATGTAATTTCTCATATTAAAGATAATTGAACAAATAATGATATAATTTGTTTTGAATAAAAGGATTTCATTTACAACAGCCTTGATGATTGTGTTATGGGCTTTATTGGCTATTGGGCCCAATAACAAGGAAATAAAGAAAGGAAAATCAATTATTAAATTAGTAAATGAATAATTGAATTTTTGAGAAAAGAATGAGATGGAAACCTCTAGAAGGCAAATCCAAAGAGGGATTTCGTGCCGCTTGGGTTCCTTGGGTTCCAAGGAGTCCAAAGTTGCAAAGAAAATGCAATAAGAAAAGAAAAGATTAATTAAGTATTTCCTTATTAAGAAAGAAATTGAAAACAATGGTAAAATGTGGAAAACAAGTGAAAAGAGGTATAATTGAGTTATTCTTGGTGGAATTTCGTATCCCAAGGATTCCTAATATTAATAGGAATACCAATGAGGAAAATAAAAGATAAATAAAGAGAAATCATCAAAAAGAGATATTTTAATGAGAAATAAACAAGATAATGTGAAATAATGCATATAGATGCATCTAGAAGGATAATAAGTATCCTTGAAAAAGGAATTTCGAAATAATAGAGTGTCTTGGGATCCAAGGAGTCCCAATAAAGAAGAAAGATAGAGAAAATATAAAAATTGCAAAATAAAAGGATAATGTGATACATTATTAATGAATTTTGTGTTGTTTTTCAAAAGGTGGTATTTTCTATTAAAAGAAAACATGATTTCGTGCCAATACTTTAAAAGGCAAGTGCAAGGAAGATAAAAGAAGTAATTTTTCGACATCCTAATAATTAAAGAAAAAAGGAATATCAAAGAGATGATGAAGAGAGAGGAGGTTTCTTTCATAAAAGGAAAATAAGTTTCCAAGTTGGAAAAGGACTTGGTTGTTTCGTGGGCAAGCAGTCTGGGGTGTGGATACCCTCCCCTATAAAAGGGGTAGAGCCCAAGATCGAGTTTCAGAGAGATCTCACATCTCCCACTCTCTTCCTCATCTTCTTCTTGCTTCCCTATGTTCAAAACTCTAGGTTAGGAGAGTGGTGTGATCCTTGGAATGAGGAAGAACCAGGAACAGGCATGTGAGGGAGGCACGACGCTCCAATGCTGATGGGAGAGGAGTCCAACTACCCCCGGCCCCGGTGTGACGCCTACAGCAGGTCCACGATCAGCCGCAAGTCCGGAAGCTTGGGCAACTCAGACGGGTCATTTTGGCCGCAAATCTGAGGTGCCCCGCATGCATAGGAGCAGGGCGGAGGCAGGGGAGGTGTCCCTGATGGACGTCGGACGCTAGTGAAGAAGGGGCGCACCCACGCTTGCTGCAGCTTGGTGGCTAGGGAAACAACCCTCGTGCTGCCCGAGGTTGAAGAAAGGAGAGTCGCGTTGGACAATTTTGCCCCTCCGCGGGCTGAAGAGAAGATTGACTTAAATGGGGGCAAGATCGTAATTTGGTTATAAACTCAAGCGAGCCGTGTTGCATGCATGAGGTGACTTGGCAGCTTCTGGTTGGTCCAAAAAGGTAACTTTTGCAAAATTCATATCTAATAACCCGTAGCTCGGATAAATACAAATAATATATGTATTTTGATCAAGCGAACGAGAGAAATCCAATAAAAATGATATGAAAGATTGATTCCGTTCCTAATTGCAAAAGTACAATAAGTTGATGAAAAGTGTATTAAAGTTAGGTTAAAAACCCTATTTGTGATTGAAGGTTGAATCTAGTATTCTTAATGGGTTAATTTAAGTATTAATAACTTGTTGAATGATAATGTTAGATTCGAACCTGTTCTAGATGTGAAATTGCATGATTTAGGGTTTTTACCTCATATGAGAATGATTAAGCATTTAAAACCCTAATTTAGGGTAAACGAGGATAAGATCATATTTAATTTGAAAAATGTGAAAATATGTTGTTAAATGATGGTTCTAAGTTATTTGTATATAAAAGTTCCTAATTGTGGGTAGATACCCTTAATATAGAAATTAGGGTTTTCTAATGAATAAAAGGTGGATTTAATGATATATAGAGTTCATTTGTGAATTAGACCATAATGAACTATGAATTGATGATAAATGAGCATAATGATCTTTCCATGGATTAAAAGGATAAAAATGGTAGCTAGTTTTAATATAAAAGAGGCATAATGGGCTTAATTAATGTTTAAATGTGCCTTAATCTGAAATTAGGGTTTGTAAGTAATTGAATAGAAATAGGGTTTAAAATAGTAAATGAAATGAAACCCTAAAATGGATACGGAAACCTTAGGAAGCGATTTCAAGTTGAATAGAAAGAATCTTGATAAAGTGTGTAGTAAATAGAGTACGTGTTTTTCAAGATTCTTGATTATGTGGTTGAATTACTTGCTTGGATTGCTTTCTTGGTTGGAATGGATATTAGCTTGAGAAATCTACTGAACAGGTATGTGGTTACACTTATGAATAGTCACTTTAGTTTCACAGTGATTTCCGAACGGGTTTATCAGTTGCTTGAAAATAACTATTGAATGCCTTTTATTTCATACAACTATAAAGTGACTATGATTATCACCATGAATATACATATATAACTGGCTTAGATCCGAATCCACCTATGTGGCTTGTAAAGGTTAAAAAGGGGTAGCCTAGAGTAAGGTCTAGGTTATCGTGGGTTAAAAATTGGGCTACCAAGTGTAGTGCCATGAGACCCTTTAGCATGCCATGAGTTAAGGAGTGGGCTACTTACGGGTAGTGCCATGTGACTCAACCCTAGAAACTGGTTCACCTATAGGTGGGACTATGAGGGGTTTAATGGAGAGCTACTATAAGGAAAGTAGTATCTAGGTCCACTGCAGGGACATCGCAGAGGATAGGGAATGTTTGGATCGCGCAGTTATATTTAAAATGTAAAAGTGTTTTTTAAATGGTAATTTGCTGCAATACATTGTTATGAATAATTACATGATTATTGTTTCCCCCACATACAACTTTATGCTGACCGACGTTTTGTTTGTTGGCGTTTTAGGTATAAAGACAAAAGGACAAACATTAAATCGTCATATTGTGAAGTACATGAATTAAAATACAAGGAGGATTAGTTAGAGTAGAATTCATATGTGGATAGAAGATTAGAGATCCAAGTTTTCAAAAGGTATGTAAAAGTTTATTTTCTTACATCTTTCCAATTTAGTCTGTTAAACTTTAATAATTGTTCTTGGTTAATTGTCGAACCTTTGATCCGAAAATTATGGGTGCGGCTTTGACCTCTTGGTCTCCCTTCATTGGGGGTTACCAGAAGGTGGGGTCGTAACAGTGATTGGATATGTATATGTACATAAATATATGTATATATATCATATAAATAAAATCCCTCAATCAAACATATTAAGTCTAAGATGCTTTCCATTAGTGATACATATGAAAATCTTGATCGACTAAGTGTGGGCATCCCAAGGATGGTGTGTTGTCTATCTCATAGAAATGTGATGATAATAATGTGGGTCTGCTAAGCGGGGTTCATTATTATCGTCTCGACTTTTGGGTCAGGCTTAACTGTGTGACCTTAATGGGATTAAGCACTAGAAGCATACATATAATTATGGGAAAGAGTTTCACATATTATCTATCCAAGAATTATATAAGTTGTGATTGGAAAACATTACCTACCTTAATGTTTGATTATGTATGATGGCATCAGACGGGTAATAATTGAATTATTTTGGATCTTGGCTCATTAGAAGTTTGTTCGCTACAATATTCTGAAATGATAATTGAGGGTTGTCAATTTGATCAAAATAATGAGAGTGGTAGCTAATTAAAAACCTAATTAACATCGTCAACTTTAATCAAATCAAATCAAATCAAAAATGAGATTTTGACAAAATTGCAAATACTTTTGTAGAATCAAATGGCAATAAACAACGACCACTTTTCTCTACGATCAGTCCTTGAGAAGGACAAGTTAAATGACAATAACTTTGATGACTGTTTAGTATGATGAGAATCATTCTCACACAAGAGCACAAGCTCTATGTCCTAGAGACACCAAAGCCAGATGAACCCCTTCCTAATGCACCTAAGACTAACAAGGATGCTTACAAGAAGCACACTGAAGATGTCATGGTTGTTAAGTGTATGATGCTATGCTCCATGAACTATGAGTTGCATAGGCAACATGAGAACATGTATGTTATTGAGATGGTCACACATCTTAAGAACATGTTCCAAGATCAGGAAAGAAAAGAGAGATATGATGTCTCCAAGGCGCTACTCAAATGTAACATGGTGGAAGGATATCCAGTAGGTCCTCATATACTCAAGCTAATTGGGTATATGGAGAACCTGGATAGACTGGGATTACCCTTGGGTCAAGAGTTAGCCAATGATATGATTCTGTAGTCCCTTCCAGAATCATACATTCAGTTTGTCATGAACTACAACATGAATGACTTTGACAAGCTATTGATAGATTTATTGGGCATGTTGAGAACGGCTGAGGCACAAATGAAGAAAGACAAGCCCAAGTATGTGATGATGGTCAACAAGACAAATTAAAAGTCTAAAGGCAAAGGCAAAGCTAAGAATAGTTCTAAAGCTAGATAGAAGCCCAAATATTCAGATCTCAAGGTAAAGGGAGGAGTAAAGAAAAGAGGTGATTCTCACCACTGTCGCCAGTCTAGACATTGGAAAAGGAATTGCCCCCGCTGATTAGAGGAACTAAAGAAGAAGGAGGAGGAGATATAGATCTCCACTTCAGGTACATATGTTATAAGATAATTCTAAATTACTTATTCATCTTGGCATGTGATACCAGATGTAAACCTGGCATACGTTGATGTGCATGATCTGATAAGAAGTAAAGACTTTATGAAAGGGAAAGGATGGACTATGTGAAGAAAGAGTTGCTACAACTTTAGTATACATTTAGAATTTATCTTATCCCAGTGGTCATGTAATAGAGTTAGTTGAACTTCTATTTCATTTATGCCAATAATAGAAACATTTTACTTTATGCATCTTGCATGGCAAGGATGATAAATAAATAAAGAGTTGTTGATGCTTCTATTTCAAAGATGTGATATTGTATGGAAATGCCCAACCATCTAATGATAATTACATGAAAGGATCTAAAGAGGAATGTTCATAACATAAATACTAAAGGATTATAATTGAGAACTCAAACAATCTTTAGCACTGTCATCTAGAGCACCAATATGAGAACTGTATTTCTATAATGCATATTGATGTCTATCTAGAATCTTTTGGTTATTGAACAAACAAAAGACATGCAAGTCTCATTTATGAGAAACATGAAAAACCACTTCTCACTAAGTGTAGTGGAGAGATCAAACATTCTACTAGGCCTTATACATGCTTATGTATTAAGACCCTATAGAATAAATGATAAAGGTAGTTGTTTGTACTTCATTATATTCAATGATGATATTTGTTGATATAGGGTTTGTTTTGGTGAAATTAAAACATAAATCTCTTGAAGTGTTCAAGGAGATTATAAATCAAGCATAACTATGATAAAAGTATTAAGAAACTTTGATATGATCAAATGTTGAAATACTTTACATGAATAATTTGAGGACCTTTTGGAAGGACTGTGATAGTATATCACAAGTCAAATCCATTTGAACTTGATGATGTGCAGAAGGAAGGAATTACATCTTGATGGATCATGATGTGATTGTCATTTAATATAATCTTCTAATCTCCTCATGGATATATACTTAACACTAAAACAATGTACTTTCTAAAATGGTTTATAAGACATCATGTGTGATATGATATAGGAATGTCTTGATATGTCTTAAGGATTGCAACCTACATAAAGAAAGAAATTTCTTGAAAATTTATCCAAAAAACATGATTGTTGAATGCTACTAATCCCAATCCAATAAAAAAAGTGTTTTGTTACCAGGATAACTGAGTTCCAAAAGAACTAGTGGGAGTAGAAGTAGAACTCAAAACGTTTGAGGCCAAGAAGGGGTACAATCTAAACAAGTGGGAATCACAAGTTGTTGTGGAATATCAAGTTCATTATGTACCAAAAAACCTCATAGTTCTAGTAGAACACATATGAGATTGAAAGATTGTAAATCCAACACCTCAAATGGGTTGGTCATAAGATGATGAGCCAACAAATCAACTCAAATCTATTGAGAATCATAATTTGAGAAGTTTCCTAAAACCATTATGGAGTCCATGTATATTAACAAGGGATGACCTTGGTAGTGTCGTGTGAAAGTGGTAAAACCCATAAGGTGAATTTGGGTTTTCATTGGAAGACCAACATGGAGGAATAGATTGGTTACAAAGGTTTTCAAATTAGTTCAAGTTGTTAAACAAGAAGAAATGCCTTCACAAATTGTCATGCTTGTTGTTGTAGCTAGAATAGACTATGAGATTTGGCATATGAAGGTTAAAACTGGATTCCTTAAAAGGAATATTTGAGATGATGTGTATGTGATACAGCCTAAAGGTTTTATAAACTTCATGAATGCAAATAAAGTCTATAAGCTACAAAGTTCAATCTTAGAGATTGAAACAAGCATCTTAGAAATGGTATCCTTTGACTTGAAAAGATATTCAAAGAGTTTGACTTGAATCAAGATAAAAGATGGAATCTTTGATTAAAAAAATTAGTGGGAGAATATAAAAATATTCCTCATATTCATGGGGAATAACATCTCAATATTGTAAGTATTGGGACCTTGCATGGAAAAGACCTTCAGCAATGAAGGATTAGGAGAAACATCCTATATAATAGCAATAGAGATCTATGAGATAGATCTGGAAAGTTTCATGACCTAAATATGAGCACATACAATAGCAAGATGTTGAAAGAGTTCAACATGAAGGATTAAATGATAGAGAATCATGGATTAGTCTCTCATGAACCCTATGTTATGATTCATACATAGAATGGAAAAACATGAGTGAGATGCCATATTCACTACCAATTGGATCTATCATGTATGCTATATAAATGTACTCATTCCATAGTCTTGTATGTATTGGACATGATAAGATGATATTAGTTTCCAGTGAGGGTAGTTGGAAATGTCATTAAAACATCCATTCATACTTGAGAAAGCACTTAAGGATGTGTTGCTAGATTATATCAACAAGGAAGAGTTGGGTGTAAGGGATTACACTGATGCAAGCTTCTGAAATGACAAAAGTGATCACAATATAATATGTGTTTAAGAAAAGAGTTGTTAGTTGGAAGGGTTGTGAACTACAGACCATTAATTCAATTCTACAATGGAAGTTAAGAATGATGGTGTTATGAACACAAGAAGATACTATATGGATCTAGAAGTACATATGGATGAACTTGAAGATGTTCCAACCATTGATGACACAGTAGAGATATTATGACAACAATGGATCTACTAGTTAGGTAAGGAATATCATATACATATTATGACAGCTCCATCTCATACAAGTAATCGTACAATGAAGAGATGAGGAACATGCAATATACATACTAAATAGAAAACTATTGCTAACCCGTTGGATTAGCACTTGCGTAGAAGAAATATGATGGACATGTTTAAATCACTAAGAATGAGATTCGTGGGTGATTGCCTCTAAGTGCAAGTGGGAGTCTGTTGGTATGGTATGCCTAGAGAGCCAATCATATGATGATTGTGATGACATTTTACATAAATGATTTGATTAATAATGATTAAGGAAAACTCAATTATGATATAATGAGGGAACTTAATGATTTCTAAAGAATGACAATACTTAATAACATATGTCTTCAAGTACGTGACTTGAACAATGAGATCATACAAATGTTAAGAGTATGTACATCCTTATTATGTCATTAGTCAGATGTTATTGTGGAAGGAAAATAGATAGTAGTAACACTTAATACCAGAGTGTGTGTTGGTTGATGACAAAATCTCATCAATCATGATATGTGATATCAAACCAAGCACATAGATACTTGTTAGAGAACAGTGTATCAGACAGACCCACCTTGATAGTGACACATGGAAACCATCATTGGTGGTCATAGTCATATCTCATAGTGAATTTGGTGATTTTTGTTCTTAGATCTAAAGTCACTACACTCATCATATGTTGTTCGGTTTACTTTGATATTATCAAATGTAACCCTGAATAATGATTTCCATAACCTTGATGATTAGGTAGATGTGGCACATGGGAATGATTATGAGTGATGTAATTGTGATTCATTACTCCTAGATGTGTCACATGGGAACTGATTGTGAGTGATGTAGATGAGATTTATTACTACTATTAGAGTTTGATATCATGGCCACTTGATAAGTGAGACTGAGAAAAGCATGTGCAGGCACATGTGATATAATATATGATATTGAGGTCACATATATCTCAGACAGTTTGTTCTAGTTCAAGGAACATGGATTGAACATTGACAGGATTATGATTCCATGCCTCGAGCTTATTTTGTATATCATACATAAAGGAATTATATAATCAGTGTTACACCTAACACAATTTGTAGGTTAAAGTTGTTCTCCAACCTGCCATTCACTTGGGTAGAACTGATGTAAGACTAGGCACCTCTATTTGCTTGTGATGTCATAAACTAGTTATGTACATTCATTACCAATGTGATATGGGACCTATAGGGTCACACACATAGAAAATCATCTAGAAGAGGAGTTTAATTATGAATGATGATTGGATTGATTATTAAAGTGTATAGGCACTCAATTCAAGCAACAAATTAGTTGACTGGACTCTCAATCGATCATCTCATGTGATGAGATGACATTTTGGAGTGTCAGGTTGATTGGATATGAATTAGCAAAGTTCTACCAGAAGTGGAGAGTAAACTGACTGGTTCACTTAGTGAACGAATCATCTCACCAACCGACCAGTTGGTGTCATAAGATGACTGACTCGTAAGGGAAAGACACCCAGTTCATGGAAAAATTCGATTGCATCAAGTATTAGTGATGACGTGATGTTGCACATTAATTGGATTCAAACTGCCAAATTCATACGTGATTGAGAAACATGGCAAAATGACCAATTCACAGAGTGAATTGATCGACTAGCATGTGAACCGACTGATTCAGTGCTCGTAGGTTGTGATAACTCATGATCTTCCAGTCCCTTCCACTCCCATACAAATTGGGAACCCAGACCCTAACCCCTCCTATAAATAGAGGGGTACTGAGGGCTTCTCAGAACACAACTTGATTGCCTCTAGCAATTGTTGTCCTCTCTGGTTGTGGTAACCAATAGAGTGTTGACCTAAGTGTTAGACATTGTCCATATTTTGATAATGACCTAACCATTTCATTCATATGTATCAAAAATGTTTGTTTGAGATTGATTTCAGGCATAAGGTACATGAAAAGGATCAAATCTATCAAGACCTAGCTTGTTCTAGTTGAAATTAAAATCAATGCAAATGCACTTCTGTGGAAAACACTCCAAATCACCTTAGATTATTTTTGTAATCATTTATATTGATGATATGACTTGTAGTTAAGATTAGAAAAAAATCAGGAACCCCCAATTCGAACGTTTGATCATTCAAAAGTAATTTTCCAAAATTCATTACACGTTGTCTGCCGGTCAGTTGAGATTCAAACTCGACTGATCCCTTGATGGATTTTGAGAATTCTTTGGTTCGGTTGAGTTGCCACTCACAGAACTCGAACAATCCCTACACTGAGAAAAACTGATTTCAAGCAATCAGTTGAGTTGCACATAGGTGAAACTCGACGAATGCTTTAAATTGGCTTTATTGCATAGTGCAATCAGTCGAGTTACCTTTATGGAAAATCGACTGACTGCATTGTACAAAAAATGCAGAAAATGTGATTTTAACTGTTGGAGTGTTGCAAAACTCAAAATTATATCTGTTGTAACACCCCAAATGGTTAGAAAACATTCCTAAGTGTTCCTACCCTCTAGTGGACACCCCCAACTATAACAAGGACCTCTTAGAGTTCATTCCAAGGTTTCTCCTTCATTCTATTCAAGCTCCTTGCTATAGATGAGTGCATCTAGTCCACTTGATCCCCTTTCTCTCTCTTGATTACACTTCAATTCATCATTATGAGTGAGATAGGATCTGTGTGAGAGAGATACTTCATTGTATGGTTGTAAATCTCTCAAAGCTTCTCTTTTCCCAACCCCTTTGTTCAAGATCAAGTTGGTGAAAGATTCTCCAAGTGAAGGAGAAGGTGCAAAGCTTCTTCAAGCTATAGAAAAAGGTGCAAAAAGCTTCTCTGAGTGAAGGAGGAGAACAAGGTTGAAGATCCAGGAGTGGAGTGGATAGATCCTTCAAGGAGGAAGACTCATTGCAAAGAGGGGATCTCCTCCAGAAAGGTGTCCAACTGCTTGTAAGAGTGGGTAAGACCTTGGTGAGGTAGAAGACTCTAGCTCTGGATAGGTAAGACCTTGGTTGTAAGGTTATTAGCTGCCTTGACCTTAAAGGGAAGTTGGGAATCCTTGTCCTAGAAAAGGAAGGTCAAATTTTAAGTCTTATAATAGAATATAACTAAACATAGGTTGTAAAATCCTAGGCCTTGACCTCTCTAGGTAGTGGACTGAGTCTCTCCTAGTTTGGAGAGTAGAACCACTCTAAATAGTTTGTTCAAGTTCTTATTTCAATCTCTCTCATCCTTTCTATGCATGTTTAGATTGCCATCAAATTCACTATGTGAAATTGCGTCTGGTTGAAGTAACTTGAAGGTCTAACTATGTTTGTGCAAGTATTTTTAGCTCTCTTCACCCCTCTCTATAACCCTTTGATCCAACAAGTATTATCAGAGCCACAATCTTCTCCAACACATCTCCCATGAGATGAGAATATGGATGACTTACTTGGGTCCCTCAACCTAGAGGGAGGCTTCTCCATGAGACCTCTAGTCTTCGACGACACAATTTCCTCTATTGGAAACGAAGGATGTAGTTCTACCTTCAAGGATGAACTACAACATGTGGAAGGTGGTGACTCTTCCATACAAGGAGCTAGTGGGTGATGTAGCTACTTGGGATGAAGCTACACTCAAGAAGGCGCAGCTTAATGCAAAGGCGATAAGCATCATCTATGTTGCCCTCACTCCCTCTGGATTCAACTAGATCTCATCTTAGGACACAACCCATGAGATTTGGAACTAGTTGTAGATTACCTATGAAGGCACACAATAGTTCATGAAAGAATCAAAGATCTACATGCTCAATGGGATACTTGAAAACTTTAAGATGGGCAAGAAGGAAAGAGTGGTTGATATGTATACAAGTCTCAACACCATCATCAATGGGCTTACTGCTTTCGGCCACACCTTGAATAGAGGAACCATCAACTTCAAAAACCCAAGGTGACTTCCATTAAAGAATTTAGAAGCCTTGGTGACTTATCCACCGAGGAGCCCATTGCAACCTTCAAGCTCATGAGCCAAGACTTGATAAGCAAGAAGAAGATGACAAGTAAGAGGAGAAGGAATCAAAGAAGATCAAATACAATGACTTCAAAGCTCAAGTGGAGGCAATGATTCTCCAACAACAACTTGCTTATCGGTCCTCTCCTCCCTCCTCAAGTGAAGATGATGACCCTAGTGATCATGAAGCAAACTACTCCAAGGGAAAACACTTCAAGGGAAAGTCTTCCCCATCCTCTACTCCTAGATTCTCTGAATGTGGTCAAAAGGGGCACTACAAGAATGATTTCCCCAAGGAAAAGAAGGCCTACCACAAGAGAAGGCACAAGAAGAAGGATGACTACAAGAAGGAGGGAAAATACAAGAGGAAGGACAAGAAGGAAAAAAGGATCAAGGATGCAGCTCATGCAACTTGGGAGGAACGATCTTGTAGTGTTTCAAGCTCCGATGAAGGAGAATGCCATCTTAAACTTATGGCATCTACAAGTGAAGAGATTGGTGAGGTAAGTGAGGTAAGTAAGGTAATCTTGCATGAGTTATCGAAGGAAAATCTTATTGATGTGCTTAATGCTACCCGCTCTTCTTATTCTGAATTCAAGTCAAAAAAGAAGAGGTTGGGTAAGACAATAGATGATTTGTATGCTAAAATTGTTATTCTTGATCAAAATGAGAAGTTTCATCTTGATAGAATTGATTCTTTGCAAAGGCAGTTTCTTGATCTTGAGCTCCAATACAATGGAGTTGAAGTAGAGAGTGGGATCTAACTTAAGAATATCACTAGTCTTATGGAAGAAAACCAAGCTCGAGTAGATGAGCTTGGTTTACTTAAAACTAAAAATGATGATCTTAAGCTTTCTTGTGATGCTATTAAAGATGAGAACAAAGTTTATCTTAATGAGCTTGTTTTGCTTAGAACTAGAAATTCTAGATTGCTTGCTGAAGTTATTTATCTTTCTTCTAGACCTGTATTGCCTAGTCATGAAGTTTCTAGTCTTATTTTATAAAAAGATACTTATCTTACTAAAGCCCTTGTTTGGATGCTGACTTACTTCATGTACAAGATGATCTTGCTAGCTTACCTTCTACTAGCAT
Source organism: Alisma plantago-aquatica (assembly GCA_963693085.1). Classification (NCBI taxonomy): domain Eukaryota; kingdom Viridiplantae; phylum Streptophyta; class Magnoliopsida; order Alismatales; family Alismataceae; genus Alisma; species Alisma plantago-aquatica. The sequence continues at coordinate 85,116,232 of OY856414.1, read as the reverse complement.
TACTCTTAGTGATGATAATCACAAACTAAGAGCTTCCTTGCATGCATTCCTCAAGGGGAAAAAGTCCCTAAATGAAATCCTAGATCACTCTACCAAACAAGATGGTAAAAGTAGTTTCGGATATGTAGGGGGATCTCCAAAGAGTAAGAGCGAGGGAAAGGGTAAGAAAAAAGTAAGGATCCTCCTATCTTCCATGGAGAGTCTTTTGTCTCTATGAACACTATGATTTATGTTCATTACAAGAGTGATGATCATTACTCTACTTATTATCCTAATGGAGAGAAGGGGACCAACCCAAAGATGAAATGGGTCCCCAAGCTAACATCGGATCCCAAGGTTTGAACTGGGTACCAACATCTTCCTTTCTTGTAGGTAAAAGGAAAATGGATTGTAGATAGTAGTTTCTCAAAGCATATGACAGGTGAAATAATCCACTTCAATCAATAAAAAAAAGGAGGATCAATGGCATTTGATGACAATAACAAGGGTAAGGTGATAGGTGAGGGTGATGTAGGTGATTCACTATGCATCAAGACTGTTCTTCTTGTGTATGGACTACATCACAGTTTAATAAGTGTTAATCAACCTTGTGATAATGGTTTTACCTCACTTGAATGCTTGCTTCTAGATTCCCTCGGCTATAATGTTTTATATAAGGGAACTAGAAATGGCAATCTCTATATTATTGTGCTTGATTCTATTAGGCCTATTGTTGGTAGATGTCTTGTTGCCAATTTGAATGATATTTCTTTATGGCACCATAGGTTTGGTCATGTAAATATGCATCAAATGAAGAATTTTGAGTACAAATGATTTGGTAAAGGGAATTCCTAAATTAGATTTTTCAAAGGATGAGGAATGCCAACCTTGTACCCAAGGAAAGAAAACCAAGTCCTCCTTGAAATCCAAAGGAGTCCTTAGCACCAAAAGAGTTCTTGAGCTTCTTCACAATCATCTATTTGGACCAATGAATACACAATCACTTCATAGTAGTAAGTATTGTCTTGTAATTGTTCACAATTTTTCTCGATATACTTGGAATTTCTTTCTTGTTTCAAAAAGTGATACTCTTGATGTTTTCTTGACTTTTTGCAAATGAGTTAAAAACAAAGATTTTTGGTAGATCATATCTATCCACGGTGATCATGGAGAAGAATTTGAAAATGATCTATTTAAACGGTTTTGTGAGGAATACGGGTATGCAAATAACTTTCCTTCACCTCAAACTCCTCAACAAAATAGGATTGTAGAGAGAAATAATATGTCACTGTAGGATATGTCTAGGACTATGCTTCTGGCGTATGATACTCCAAATAATTTTTGGGTCGAAGCCGTTAGTACTTCATGTTTTTGCAAAAGTGGGTTTTTACTCATCCATATTTAAAGAAAAAACCCTATGAGCTATGGAATTCTAGAAAACCTTCCATTGATTTCTTTCATGTTTTTGGTTGTCCTTGTTTTATTTTTAACACCAAGGATTCCCTCGACAAGTTTGATCTAAAGTCTTACAAGGATTTCTTTCTTGTCTATATCACTACAACAAGGCTTATAGAGTATTTAACATCAAATTGTCAAAAGTAGAAGAATCTATCAATGTTAGATTTGTTGAGACTAAACCTTCTATTTCTAAGAATGTTGTTAATGATGATGTTGCATATGAAGTGATTCCTTACTTGAAAGAGCTCAACATTTTTGATAAAGGAAAGGAGGTGTCAGATAATGAAGAAGAGAAAGAAGAAGAAAAGAAGGATCCAAATCCCCCCTCTTTGCAAAGCATCATCCTAAAGATCTCATTATAGGTAATCCTTTTGAAAAGCTAAAGACATGGGCTTCCTACAACAAAGAGTAAGCAGACAACCCCTTAGTCTCTCAACTTGAGCCCAATGATGTCAAATAATATCTCAAGGGTGATGAATGGATCCTAGCCATGCAAGAATAGTTGGAACTGTAATGACCCACACTTTTGAGTGTTCAAAAGACCTTAAAGTTGTAGATCATTACTCATAAATTCCAGGATAAGATTCAAGAAATAATACATAATAGTAAACAATTTCCATTAATGAACAAATATCTACTTGTTTTCATAGAAAGCTCCTCTAAGGAGTTATATAAATTTTAGAAAGAATTAACTTATACATGTGTGAATATATACCACTATGACTAAACCTCCATGAATAACTTTAGTGTCCTCATCATCTTTATTTGTAACCTCATGTCCACAAATCAAGTATACCTGATACCTAAAATTCCAACAAACAAATACGCAGTCAGTATATTTTTATACTGGTACGTGGGTTCATCCAATAATCACAAGTCAAATATAAACAAACTCTTTTATTTGAGCATAAGAACATAAACTTGCTTTCATATTCAAACCCATATCTGGTCTACTACCTCAGGTGTAATCATTGTCCCTCCTGGGTTGGTGTGCATTACCCTTAAGATCAGTCTAACCCATCGTTCATAATATTGTTATTTACTTTACATGATACTCATAGGAACTTTATAATTTGTAAGAAGTAAATAAACAAGCAAGCAATTTATCATTCCTTCAATCTCATCAAGAAACCTCAGCAAACTCAAAATTCAATACATGTATTCATAAGCGTAACCACATACCTTATTCCATTATAGAAACTATGTAGAAATCTCATATACTTAAAGAGTGCATCTAAACATCCAAGTAACAAAGCATTCCATCAACATAATTTGAAACATGCATACTACATTTGTGTCACCATTTATTCACATTACATTAAATAGATTTAGCTCTGCTCCTAAACTAAGGTTTAGGGTTATCTCATGTTTGGACTAGGGATTAGGGTTACAAACCCTAATTCCATCATATCATGGTTTCTAAGATTACAACCTTTAGTTATGCATATTAGGTGAAACCTTAATCATCAACTTAAGCATATTAGATTATCCACGATACCTAGATCATAGTACTAGCATTAAGATCATGGTGAGGTATTCACATTGGTTTCAAAACCTTAAACCAGCATGTACATGATTATTAATCTAGAACATCAATTATTCATCATTATCAAGGATTTCTTCATTATACATAACAAGACCAGGTATTAATGCATCATAAAAAAATCTACTTAATTAAGTATTAGTTTACTGGAATCTAGGTCTTCCTTTACATTAATTACATCAAAACATGTATTGCATATACTTTTAGATCAGGAAGCATAATTATATCTCAAAAATATTTTATTTAGATTCTATGCATTCTCCTTATCAATTTTCATATAAAGCTTGTCTAATTCTGAATTACCAGTCAATATTTGTGAATTTTGCAAACTAACCTTATTTGGGCCAATCAGGGCTTGACACATCGGTGAACTTGCTTCATCTTCCATTATCTCTTTTATTGACTTGTGGATCAGGTTATTGGTCCCTTTACCCGCCAACCCATACCGGTTCCCCACTCCTTCCTCACACGTGCGGCCGCACTTCTTCATGCAGAACTCCAGGGAGTCTTCTTTGTCATGGCTTCCTCCTCCATCCATTCCCGCATGGCTAGCACAAGGATGGGTAGCTTCTCCATCTCCCTTCTCCTCGCGTAGAGTCTGTTCCCACTAAGAACAGACGAGGCCGACACCACACCACGGTCGATGTTGTTGGGGAGATCATCTCCAACACTCGACATCATCGTCCTCACCTCCAGAAGGATAGGCACTACTTGGCCAAAGACCAGGCCCTTGTTGCGACCGTGAGCAAGCTCAACCAATTGTAGCAGAATGACACCCTCCTTCAGTCATGGACCTCTTCGTCTGGAAGCACTACCTAGCTCCCCAGTTGTCTCCTCCTTCTGACCTCGCCAAAAATTAGTTGTGGCGTTCATGATGGAAGGATAGCGCTGCCCTAATGTAGGTGCCTCTATACCTTTGGTGGTCACCTTAGGGTGGCTAACAAAAAAGACCTCTAGGGCTCGCACCCCACCTCAGTGATGCAGTGCCTCATGGCCTGCCTTCATCCCCTTCTCAACTACACACAGGGCGCACATCCTTCTTGGATGTCAACTTGTATCCGAGTTACAACGTGATTGTCCCGAGAGCCTAGTTGGCATTGGTGTTTTGGGTATTAGCGGGGAGAAGGTCGTCAGTTGCAGACCTAAAGAAGGGTTTCCTCCTTCCATGCTTCTCCAGATCTATGGATAGGGAGGGCGAGACATGACCATCTACAGCCATATATTTACATACCCATCATTAAGGAAACCCCAAGGGTTACGATGGAGAGAGGGGTAGGGAGAGTCCAATTCCCTTGTGGATGGGAAAGACAACAGAAATCCTAACCTTATCGATATGGAAGGTTGTTCCTAATCATAGCACACATCAAACCCTCTTGCCCCTTCTATTCGCATAACTCACGATCCTATTCTTTATTTTCTTTAGATAGAACCCATATTATGAGGATAACTACTAACCATCCATAGGATCTCCAATCTCCTTCAAACTTTGTGATAAAACACATGTTTACTTTATCGATTTCCTATTATAAGATGGGAGATCAATTCCTTCTTTAATTATCTAAAACCGAGTCCTTAACCAAAAGGTGGATAATTCTTCAACTAATTATCCAAGCTACCCAATAACTTGGAACATTCTAGAATTTCTTCCATTATCATATGTTCTGATTATCTATCAACCAACAATATCTTGGATATCTATTATGACCACAAATATCCTCAATATCCAAGTTCATGTCCCAGGGACCCATATGTAAACCATGATTATCACAATTGGGTCGGGATGCGCCCCTAAGGCCCATGAATCACACCTTGGCCTTCCAAAGGTTCCATGAGCTTAATTACATTCTTAATTACCAAATTAAGGCTTCGTTAATCAGAGAATCTTATATTAGCCTCGCATGATCACTTTGATCAAAGCACATTATTTCATTAAATTGATCATTTAATCTAATTCTAGGGTTTGGAATTATCAACCAAGATCTCTCAATTCACTTCATTGTTATTTGTTTCCTACTTTCATTTAGGCTTGAAATCTATGAATTTCAAGGATGTAACATTCACCCTGTAATGACCCCGCCTCCCAGTAACCCCCAATTAAGGGAGACCAAGAGGTCAGAGTCGTTATCTCAATTTCCCAGATCAAAGGTTCGACAAATAATCAGTAATAATTATTAAATTCTACCATGACTATACTGAAAAGATGGAATAAAATAAAACTTTGCATAACTTTTTTAAATCTTGGATTTTTAAACTACTATCCACAACTGGAGTCTATTCTAACTATTCCTCCATGTACTTTAATTCATATCTTCAAATTGTATCAATTTATTGTTTGTTCTTTTCCATTTCGTACCTAAAACGCCGACAAACAAAATGTCAGTCAGCATAAATAAATATGTCAATATCTGGGGGAAACAATAATTGTGCAATTAACTGTAACAACGTATTGCAATCAACTATGGTTTAGCAAGAAAACTTTACACTTTAAACATAACTACTCAATCCATACATACCCTAACCTCTGTGATGTCCCTACAGTGGACATGGATGCTACCTCCCATATGGTAGATCCCAACTGACCCCCATGATCCTACCTAATCGGTAAATCAATACCTAGGGTCGAAGAGTCGCATGACACTACCCATAGGTAGCTCAATCACTAACTCATGATATGCTAAAGAGCCACATGGCACTACCCATAGGTAGTCCAATCCCTGACTCATGATAACCTGATGGTCCTACCTAACAGGCAGACCATGTACTAGGTCATCTTTTTCATCATTAGAAAAGCCACAAAGGAGGACCAGGATCTGAGCTAGTTATGTACACATATTTATGGTGATAGTCATAGTCACTTTATAGTTGCATGAAATAAAAGTCATCCAAGAAGTTATTTTCGGGTAACCGATAAAACATTTGGGAATTGTCGTGAAACTAAAGTGATTTAACCATAAGCGTAACCACATACCTAATCCAGAGTAACTTGATGTCCAGGAAAGAATAACCAAGAACATTCAATCAAGCAATCAATAATATCCTGAAATTAATGCATAACATCCAAGTGTCACTGTTTTATCCATAATATTCTTAAGATTGACTTGGATTCCACCTTAGGATTTCTAGGCCAACATTAGGGTTTTAGCCTCCATAATGTTTTATCACGTTTAATGCTCTTTTACTCCACAAACCCTAATTTCAACATCATAGGCATACTAGAATGTCAATTAAGTCTAATATATCTCTTTTACCATCTTTATCCTTTTAAGTTATGTCACTGTCATTAAGGCCAATTATCATCTTTGGTTTCTTTCGATTTGACAACTCATATTTCATTATAGTCAAATTCACATATGAACTCTATTTATCACTAATTCCACATTTATCCACTAGAAAACCCTAATTACCAAATTAAGGGTATTTATCCACAATTAGAATCTTTTATACACAAAATAGCTTAGAATCATCATATCTCAACTTTATTCATGGATTTGAACAATTAAAGCCATTAAGAGTCATAATTACCAAGATTAGGGTTTCAAGGCCCATTAAAGCATATTCATGTATATGGAACCCTACATTAATCAAACTACCCATAAAGATAATCCTTTTGGATCTAATGTGTCATTTTTATAATCAACAGGTTAATATTGATTAAAAATACCCATAATACCTTTCTCAATCTTATTAACATCAATATTAGGGTTTCTTAATCATTAAGGCATTAAAGTTGACAACTTTAACTACTTTTCAAATTACAAGAGGAATTAGGATCTAAATCTATTTTTAATGTATTTCTCACATTTTTCTGAGAAAAATTCATATATTATATGTATCCATCCAAACTACCATTAATTAGATATGATTTTTACAAAAATCACTTATTTGGACCAATGGGACGCTGACACGTCAGCCGTCACATGCACCGCACCTCTACGTCGCCCGACCAATTTAGAAACATAACCAAATGATGATTTTTCCCATGCATGATGAACTGGCTCTTCAAGCATTGGGAGGGCATTTCCATCCAGACAACTTTGGTCGTCTTCTACCTCCCGACGGCACGCAGCTGCCACCACCGCAAGGGTTGGCACAGCTTCACCTACCCTTCCCCGACCTCGACAGCCACCAAGGATCACTCACCCTCCTCCGTCGTGCCTCCACGCACCTAGGGACACCTTCAGCTCACGGCCAAAGTAGCTGGCCCTTGTTGGCCAGGTCTACAACACGTGGTCGGCCTTGCAGCCTTGCTGTTGCTGCTACGCATGGGCTAGGGCACGGTGAAGGTGGCTAAGATTCCCCATAGTGTCATGGGAGCATCATGCCTCATTGTAACCCCTTCATGGCTCCTCGTTGCTCCAGAGGTTGCACTACTCCCCTATGTTAGGGTTTTGAGCGAAAATAAGGTGAAGAAGAGGGTGGGATGCCTGAGATCCTCTGGGATTTGAGGCTAAGGGTCCAACCCTTATATAGGGGAGGATAGCAATGCCCTAGCATGCTTGCCCACGAGGAAAAGAGGCCCCTTTATCTTTGAGAAACCTACTTTCCTTGCTTAGGTGTAACTTCTCTCATTTAATCAATTCCTTGTTCATTAGTATTCCTTGGTTATTAAGGAATCTCTTTTCATAAAGGGAAATCCAAAAATTACCTCTTTTATTCTTTTTGTGCTTGGCTTTTAATCCATTGGCCATAAGGATATAGTTCCTTATTTGGCAAAACAAAACCACCACATATATTCATGTTATTATTTGTATTTTCTCTTCCTTTTATTCTTACTTTCTCTATTGGGACTCCTTGAACCCCAAGAAATCCTAGGAATTCGAAATTCCTTTTAAGGATACTTATTATCCTTCTAGATGCATCTACATCTGTTATTTTTCATTATCTTACTTATTTCTTTATTAAAAAAATTCTTTTCAAGGATTTCTCTTTATCCTTTATTTCCTTTTTCCTCTTTTCCTATTTCTTCCATTAGAAATCATATGTAAACGAAATTCATTCAATTGTGGCCATTCTATGCCACTTTCTAGATATTTCTATGTATTTCTCATAAATATATTGCTTAATATCCATTATCTTTTATCTTTTTCTATTGTTTGGACTTTTCCTCTTTTCTTCTCTTTTATATCCATTATTGGATTAACATAATAGTAGGAATCACAAAATTCCTATCAAAAGGGAGATTTGCAACGAAAACCATCCTTTGGAACAAAGCACACAACCTTCTCAATTCAAGTCCATATTCATAAAATCATTACATTTCAATTTTGAAAACACATGTAAAATTGAGGTTGTAACACACCCCTCCTTGAAAGAAATTTTGTCCTCAAAATTCAGGCCTACTAAGCCTAGGTGAATGATAACTCATATTATCTTCAAAACTTAGGGTTAGCACCCTACTTAGATGTATTAACCCTTATCATCTCTTGATGATTTCATTCTTATTTTGTGATTTTAATTTCACTTGGCAATTGCACTTTTCACCTAGGTTTCCAACCTATGATTCATTATTTTTACACAAGGGTGATATGACACCTCTAACCCTAGTTCATATCATACACATTCAATGTAGGAAAATTCATCCTCTTAATATCAAACTTTCAAGCATAACATGTGTCTACCCAATCCTCCTCCATCATAATCAGATGAAATATGCATTTTACTACAGCCCAAACACAATGTTCATTCCATCCCAAGAGCAGAGATGGTACGTCCACACATTACCTTTCAATTTCACACTTTAAGTTGAATCATACTTGATATGAGTCAAAACATACTTGTTCGTAATTTCATAGTATTCATATATTCCATGAAGTCAAGTGTCCCTTTTCTTACTCTTAATTTAGGGCACAACTTCTCTCAAGTTTTCATGACTTCATTATATCTTTTATATTTACACCTCATGTATTATAAGTCTTAGCCAATTCCTTGAGGTCTCTAAGGGTATAGGTACCTTTGGAGTGATATCATCCTTATGCATCAAGGGAGTGCCTCTCACATTCACCCATTAGGCTACATGATCCTAATGGAGGTAGCTAATCTCTAGAGTCATGTACCTTGGGAAACCCTAGTTGTTACCTCCCGACCACATGGTCATGTGCATTCAGGGCATATCAACTCAATCCCAACCCATCGGTCCTATGTACCTCCTATACACCCTACTTGACCCTAGGATTGCACTAGGAGTCTACCCTTCCTAAGGGTTTCTTTTGAGATGTCATATCTTTTAAGCACATTATTCTCTCATTGAATTATTTAACCCAGATTGCCTTCGTCTCTCTCTCTCTCTCTTTTGAGTACACACTATGCAATATAGTCCCACCATTGGGCTCGGGCCACCTTCCCTCTAGGGCTTGGTGTCATGTCGGTCTTCCCTCCTGGGCTTGACCTTCTGTGATCTTCCCCTCTAGTGTCTTGATCCTAAACAACTGCACTGTGGACTTGGGCCACCTTCCCTTCCTGGGCTTGGTGCCTTACTGGTCTTCCCTCCTGAGCTTGACCATTTCATGACCTTCCCTCCTGGGCTTGGTCATCCACTCAGGCAACCTTCCGTCTTGGGCTTGGTGCCTTACTAGTCTTCCCAATCCTAGGCTTGACCAGTTGTCTTACTCAGAGATGGCATACTTGGGTTCAAAGATTATCAATGCTTTCATCTTTATATCTTTAACTCTTCACCCCTCTAGGCGAGGATTAAGGTTATCTCAATACTTAAATATGTTTATTCACTTACCTTTTAAGGGAGAGTCCTAGCCTAGGGTGTCTTCTTGGTTCATAGGAGGGGGTTAGTCTCTCTAGCCACAACCTAATCCCAAGATCTAAGGTTTTGCCTACCTCATAGGTCATCTTCCCACTCTTGGGTTGACCCACCCCAGGTTGCCACACTAACCCTAAAGGTTTCATATATATCCCCTTTTTTCTTTTTCATTATTATGCATAAATTTTATCATTGTGCCTTATCAACCCATGTTTGCTCAATCTCTGGACAACCACCTCATGGGTTATGTCCATTTGATGAACTTGGGTCACCTTCCCCTCTAGCAGATTAGTGATACATCGACCTTCCCCTCCAGGGGCTTGGCCACCATCACCAAACTTCTAGAGATAACATGAGGGGTTTGAGCAAGTTATATTCAAACTTTCATTTTATATATATATATATATATATATATGTAACTATTGGTTCAAATATTGTTTAAGACCTCTTACATAAGTGTTATGCTCCTCGTGCACACATGCATGGGTGACTGGGACACCTAAACCTATCCATTTATCTTTCTTATTCATGATTTCAAGTTTCATATGGGTGGTGTCCCATACCACCACACCATTCTCATTATTTAAGACTAAGGTTTTAGGGTTAGGGTTGGGGATTATACTCTACCTCTCATAGTTTCCATATCCCTTGACCCACTAGAGTTTTTCATACCCTAATCGAAGTCCTTTCTCTATGAAAGGGCTTACCCATACTTGTATCTTTCTAGTGTCTACCTCTTTAGAGGGACCTACACAAAAGGTTACATCCTTCCACATATTACTTCTCCAATTAACAATTTCTTTTCAAGGCTTATTAATCAAAGAGATGAGAAGTAGATGAAATGTGAGATGAGATACCTAGAAGATACCTTATGCCTTAATACTTTTCCTCTTAAGTTTCTAAGGATGATTTGAAATTATGAACTATTACGTATTAGTTGATGAATCTGTGCTCTAATACCAAATGTAATGACCCGCACTTTTGAGTGTCCAAAAGACCTTAAAGTCACAGATCATTACTCATAAATTCTAGGATCATATTCAAGAAATAATACAGAATAGTAAACAATTTCCATTAATGAACAAATATTTACATATTTGCATAGAAAGCTCCTCTAAGGAGTTACATAAATTTTAGAAAGAATTAACTTATACATGGTGAAGATATACCACTATGACTAAACCTCCATGAATACCTTTAGTGTCCTCTTCATCTTTATGTGTAACCTCATGCCCACGAATAAAGTATACCTGATACCTAAAACTCTAAAAAACAAATACGTGGTCAATATATTTCTATATTGGTATGTGGGTTCATCCAATAAACACAAGTACACATATAAACAAACATCTTTTATTAGAACATAAGACCATAAACTTGCTTTCAAATTCTAACCCATATCTGGTCTACTACCTCAGGTGTAATCATTGTCCCTCCTGGGCTCATGTGCATTACCCTTAAGATCAGTCTAACTGTGACGTCCCCGGATTTTCTAAAACTTAATCTGATGTGTGACGTCCAAATTGAAACCCTCACCTCAGTGAGAATCCCAATTTAAATATCCCACACTAGGCTAAGAAGAAGAAAATCAGAGGAAGTCAAAAGGAAACAATCAGTAGCACATGTACATGAACAAGTTTACCTTTTAATATGTAATATCAAATGTTGTAACAATTCACGTTGTAATTATATGTTGAATGGTGAACACGTGTTGTATGGTTTTATTATTGTTCATATGCATGTGCTACTGATTGTGTCCTTCTGACTTCCTCTGATTTTCTTTTTCTTAGCCTAGTGTGTGGTGTTTAAATTGGGATTCTCGCTGATGTGAGGGTTTCAATTTGGATGTCACACATCATATTAAGTTTTAGAAAATCTGGGGACGTCACAGGTTGTATCAGAGCATGAACAATAGCAAAGCCTGACATTTTCTCATTATGCAACTCAAAACTAAAGAACCTTGAACTTAATAATCTTTAGGGTTAGATTAGTTGTCTTTTAGAAACTAGATATAACCTAGCCTCTAGGTTAGCACCTAGATTTCTGAGAACTAGGTCTAGACTGGTGCTTGTTGAGTAGCAAGTCCTTAGATGTCATTCTTTCCTTGTAGTGCAGCGGTATGGGACGTTGCACTATTTGGAAATGACGTGCATTAAGGGAAGAGAAACCCTAAACATATTGCGTACATTGTCTAGAGTAGCTACACTAGTCTACCCCTTGTTCTCACCCTTTTCACTAGTTTTCATGACACTGTACTCTCTACTATGTGTGGGACACTCGTTTTCAGGATTTGGTTTTTGATTCCAAATGGATCGAACATCTCTAGTTTTCTCTGACGCTTGTTTTATCGGAGAAAAACTATATAATATTTTTATTATGTATATGTATTACAAAAATGTGTCCCCACACATGTACGAGTAGGAGGTGGTCATGCAACCTAAGTGAAAGTGAATGACATCAGTCTAGAAGAGAGAGTAGTTCTAGATTACATGTCTAAAGCCTTGTTAGAATATACGATAGATAGAATAGATGACATAAGTTTTGATGATATGATGTGAGTCTTATATAGATGATATAAGATGGTTTATGATGATCTGTGTTTGTCTTTGAGGACTTAAGTTTAGTCTTGAGGATGCAAAATAAGTTTTGATGCTGCAAGTAAATATGCTTTTATGAGATAAGATATGCTAAGTTAAGACAAGGATGTGGATCATCCTGAGCCTCAAGCTCTTTTACAAAGGAGGACCTCTAGTGTTGGGACAAGTTTTAGGATTAACTCTAGAGAGAGTGAGACCCACAGGGAGAAGGTCAGAGAACCTAGACTCCACGATATGAGAAATATGAGATATGTGATATGATATGTCCTAAACTAGACTACTCCTGAGTGATTGAGTTGAGTTGCTTAATGCATGATTCCTATAGTATTCTTGAACCCTAGATGTCCTTGGGAAGACCAAACCCTAGAGTCAGAGAGAGGCTGGTTATATATGTATATGTGAACATGAATATGAGAACCTAGCATCTGGGTGAGGGAGAGAGAGTCCCAAGACCATGGAGGAGGTAAAGCTGTGCTAGTTTATGTGAAAGCCTCATGCTCGGGTTGGTGGTTTCCCATGTAGGACTCTAGTGAGTAGGCATGTTTCATGGGTAGAGATCTATGAAGAGAATCACATATCATGTTTTGGTTTGTGCTTATGTGGCTAGAGCTTGTAAAGCTACCACTAGTGCCTATGAGGTATACCTGAGAACCCTAGACTGAGAGGGAAGATAAAGCTTTTTTTATGAGATACTCATTGAGTTGAGTTAGCTCAGAGAGACTGGGCAAGATGTTATCCTCGTGATGTAGGCCAGGAGAACCTCAGTTGGACTAGATAAAGTTTTGATATATGTTAAATAAGCCACTGTTATAAGTTGTTTAACCATGGTAAAATATATGTAAGATCTCGAGATGTGATATATAAACATGATATGATGGAAACCTAGAGATGGTTTAATAGATATCAATGCATAAATGGTTAACCTTATACATGAATAAGGACGATGATGTGAAATTGTTGGTTAATCTTGCTATAAAATCACTATTAAATGTTGCAACTTATTATGAGAAATGAAATAAAATCGTATGCATGAAACATGTCATGACCTAATCAGAGTTTCTAAACCCTTGTTTGAGCTTCTTTGAAGTGATGCTTCACCCTAGATGTTGTAAAACATCCTAGTAGCTTGGGTATAGTTCTGGAGTTTTTTTTTGGATATGTTGAACGTAGAGTGGTTTGCTACATGTGGATGAAGGAAAGATAAGGTTTTCCTTGGAAGTATGAATATGGTTTACTTTCGAGGACAAAAGTTCTTTTAAGATGTATATGATGTGAAAGACTGGATTTTTGGCTTAATTTTGAGGACGAAATTTGTTTTAAGGTGTGTAGGATGTGATGGAGTGGACTTTTGGAATCCTAAAATGTCCAATGACATAATTGAAATCATATGGTTGAGTTATATTAAGAGTTCCAAGCTTTTGACAAAGTAGGTGTGTTTATGTGAGGTTGACATCATGATTAAGATATCTCTTTTAATGCCTTCTTGAGGAATTTAATATAATGATCAAATAGATGAGTTTTTTCATCAAATTTGAGTATAAAGTAGATCGAGAGGTAAGGAAGCTATGGCTAAAATTTGGTGGCATTTGGATCTTCCTAGAGGAGTTATTAAGGTTTGAATTTTGTGAAATAATATGCATATATGAGATATTTTGGACCAAGGTTATGGTTATATCAGCCTAAGATAGACTGTGTCATGCGCCCCTTATTTGTGGGTGGGCTGCATGGAGGTTTTGTAGCCTTAGATCTGAGATCCAGTGGTTGGGACTGCTTACTTCAGTGAGCTACGGATCCAGTCCTTTAATGGGCCTTTCACAGCTGTTGGATGTAGATCGAACGACACTGATCTCATCTCCAAGCTCCAGCTTTGGGGGAGTCATGGAGCAGTGAGACAAGCAACCATCCGTGCAGCCACGATCTCGGATAGTGGGGTGTTTGGGACCGGAAACTGGGTGGTTGGCCTCATCTAAGAGAGTACTTCCATCCTGGCTTTGATATCACATCTTTTGACGAAGAGAGCTGGGAGAACAAAGCCCTGTCCTTTGCTCCTTGTCCACTACGACGAGTAGGTGGCGGGTGAGAAATAGGTGAAGAAAATAGGGAGATGGGGGTTAGATCAAAGAGAGATAAGAGAAGCAGAAGGCAGAAGAAGATGAAGCAACCCGTTCTAGGCGGTTGTTTTTTATTGGCACAAGGTGTTCCATGGTGGACAGGTTCCCCTTCACTGGATAAGAGGATGGAGCCCAAAAAGGGTTGAGGGGTTTTCCCACTGCAAACAAAGCTTATGGATAGATTTGTTTGAACTTCAAGGTGCTTTTGAGAAGTTCTCATATAGATTCCATGCTTGGAGGGCCTTTTCCCTTTTCCTTTCCACCGCGGCGGCGGCCTATGCCAGCGGCTGTAGGATGTGGGGCTCTACTGATGCGGTGGCAGATTAGAATGGCTGGGAGATCGGGGAGTTCAGTACAAAGCTGGTTGATCCTTTAGGTTTTCCCAAAGAGCCAGAGATCTGCATCTGGTTCTCGCTGGAGAAGCCTCGTGCGGCGGCACACGTGGAGAACAGGGGAGGTGGGCTCTTTGATTGCATCAAATGTGAGAACACGTTTGGGAGGCACCAAGCTTTCTTTTGGCAGTTGGAGTCATGAGGAGCTCGTGAGGAAGACCTTGAGGTGGAGGACTGCTCGTCGGAGCATGCTGTATCAGCGGCGCCGGCGCGGAACAAGTCTGTTGCGAACTCGCTGTAATGCGAGAACAGAACGGGGGATAAGCTCGCTCGGGTAAATGGATCGTCGGGTTCAAAGACCCAACATAGGATCCATATCATGTCCCAACAGAAGAGAGAACCAGCCCTTGACGCTGACGTGTCAACTCACGATTGGCCCACGAAGGTAAATAATTTCAGTATTTGAGCATATCTTCAATAATTTGTGGAAAATAGCTCATTTATCTGAAAAATACAAACAAGGTACCAAAACGTTCATAAAAATGCATAGAACACATTAGAACTATAATATCTAGCTTTTGAAGCACTAATAGTAGTGATATCATGTAAGTGGTAAAATGCTCATATGATGGATAATAAATATCAAATAGTGACCTAAAATTATGAGAACTTGTTTATAAATCATAAATCATGTTTTTAGTCCATATAAGGTCCGTAATCATGATGTTGATGCATGAAATCATGTAATTTTCTTAGAATGTCTATTTAGGGCTAATAACCCTAAATAAAATGCAATAAATGCACACATGCTCAATAAATGATGAGATTTACAGAAAACTCTCATATTTGTTACTGGAAGATAATATATAAATCTAAGATCAATTATATACATGAAATTCATATTATATGAAGAGAATCCTTAATACATGTGGTGTAACCCTGATATGGTTAATGAAAGTGACATAATGTTAAATACATTCACATAATAATGTGACACATGAGTATATCCAGTTGATGAACTATAATCTGGAATATGACATCAGTAAGATAATTCTAAGACTATAATACAAGTAATGATGGGAATATCCTAATGAGTTAAGTAAACCCTAAAATGAAACACAATTAGGGCTAAGATGAGATATAAGAGGATGAAAACCTGATGATAATATATGATCTTGTCTTGATCAGGTTTAACAAAGTTATAGATGACATGAGGAATATGTGATTAGAATGATCTATCTCTTTGGAAGGTACGCCATTACCTCTTACTTGGCTTATTATACAATATGCGTGTGTTATATGTATAGTAAAATACTTGGCATATGATATTGGATGAAATGATTGTTCTTGTATGATATGTTGCATGATTTTCCATACTTATTGCTATGAACACATGAAACATAGTATATTTGTTCCATTATATCTAAGCACTTCAACTCTTTGGTAGTAAAGTGCTGGAAAACAAGTACTTCAACTCTTTGATAGTAAAGTACTTGGAAGTGATCCAACTCTTTGGTAGTAGATCACATTGTGAAATGATCCAACTCTTTGGTAGTAGATCATAAAGGCCTTAATGCATTCAACTCTCAGGTAGTAAATGCATGGATGATATAATGGAAAATATTCTTAAAATATGTGTTCTCTTTTGTTGATGGACATCTTTGTGCAAGTATATGATTTTCTTATATTTCTTTATAACTGTCAAGTATTAGTTTTATCTTATTACCAAGATATGATGAGAGGTATATAAAAGACATGTAGGCATACTCAGTACAATATTCTTGAATATTGTGCTGTCGTGTGCCGCATGTAATCTTTTGTTTAGGTTGTGGTTATGCTCTTGAAGATCCAGGATAGTTGAGACTTGTGTGGCGAGCTGATGTACAAGTGGACCTGTTGTCTTAAGATCCTATAGTTTCATAGTAGTACATGTACATGTAGAAGTTTACATTTTAATATGTAATATCAAATGTTGTAACAATTCACGTTGTAATTATATGTTGAATGGTGAACACGTGTTGTATGGTTTTATTATTGTTCGTATGCATGTGCTACTGATTGTGTCCTTCTGACTTCCTCTGATTTTCTTTTTCTTAGCCTAGTGTGTGGTGTTTAAATTGGGATTCTCACTGATGTGAGGGTTTCAATTTGGATGGCACACATCAGATTAAGTTTTAGAAAATTTGGGGATGTCACACTAACCCAGGGTTTAGAATATTATTATTTACTTTACGTGATACTCATAGGAACTTTATAATTTGCAAGAAGTAAATAAACAAGCAACCAGTTTATCATTTGTTCAATATCATTGAGAAACCTTAACATACTCAGAATTTGATACATGTATTCATAAGTGTAACCACGTACCTTATGCCATTGCAGAAACTATGTGAAAATCTCCTATACTTTAAAAGTGCATCCAAACATCCCAGCAACAAAGCATTCAATCAACATAATTTGAAACATACATACTACATCTGTGTCACCATCTATTCACATTACATTAAAATAATTTAGATCCTCTCCTAAACTAGGGTTTAGGGTTATCTCATGTTTGGACTAGGGATTAGGGTTACAAACCCTAATTCCATCATATCATGGTTTCTAAGATTACAACCTTTAGTTATGCATATTAGGTGAAAACCTAATCATCAACTTTAGC
Source organism: Alisma plantago-aquatica (assembly GCA_963693085.1). Lineage (NCBI taxonomy): Eukaryota > Viridiplantae > Streptophyta > Magnoliopsida > Alismatales > Alismataceae > Alisma > Alisma plantago-aquatica. Next base: position 85,098,799 of record OY856414.1, on the reverse strand, counting down.
ATATTAGATTATCCATGATACCTAGATCATGGTACTAGCATTAAGATCATGGTAAGGTACTCACACTGGTTTCCAAACCCTAAATCAGCATGTATAAGATTATAAATCTAGAACGTCAATGATTCGTCATTATCAATGATTTCTTCATTATACATAACAAGATTAAGTATTAACACATCATAAACGAATCTACTAATTAAGCATCAGTTTACTAGAATCTAGGTCTTCCTTTACATTAATTACATCAAAACATGTAATGCATATAATTTTGGATCAGGAAGCATAATTAGATCTCAAACATATTTTATTTAGATTCTATATGTTCTCCTAATCAATTTTCATATAAAGTTTGTCTAATTCCAAATTACCAGTCATTGTTTATGAATTTTGCAAACTAACCTTATTTGGACCAATCAGGGCTTGACATGTCATCAAACTTCCTTCCTTTTCCATTACCTCTTTTATTGACTCGCGGATCAGGTTCTTGGTCCATTTACCCCCCAACCCGGACTGGGTCCTTGCTCGTTCCTCACACGCGCTGCCACACTTCTTTGCGCAAAGCTCCAGGGAGTCCAATTTGCTGCAACTTCCTCCTCCATCCATCTCCGCATGGCTGGCGCGAGGTTGGGCAGTGTCTCCATCTTCCTTCTCCTCGTGTAGAGTCTTCTCTCACTGAGCATGGACAAGGCTGACACCGCACCATCGTCGATGTTGTTGGGGAGATCATCTCTGACGCTCGACGCCACCATCCTCACCTCCGGAAGGATAGTCACTGCTTGGCCAAAGACCAGACCCTTGTTGTGATTGTGAGCAAGCTCGACTAATTACAGCAGGACGACACCCTCCTTCAGTCGTGGACCTCGCCTCTTGGAAACGTTGCCTAACGCCCCAGTTGTCTCCTCCTTTCGACCTCACCAGAAACAGGCTGTGGCATTCATGATGGAAGGAGAGTGATGCCCTAATGCATGCGCCTCTATACCTTTGGTGGTCACCTTAGGGTGGCTGATGGTAAAGACCTCTAGGGCTCATACCCCACCTCAGTAATGTAGTGCCTCATGATCTGCCTTCATCCCCTTCTCACCTACGTGCAGGGTGCACATCCTTCTTGGACGTCAACTTGTATCTGAGTTGCAACATGATCATCCCAATAGCCTAGTTGGCATTGGTGTTTTGGGTACTGATGGGGAGAAGGTCATTGTTTAGAGACCTAAAGAAGGGTTGCCTCCATCCATGCTTCTCCAGATCTGTGGATAGGGAGGGTGAGACACGACCATCTACAACCATATATATACATACCCACCATTAAGGAAACCCCAAGGGTTATGATGGAGAGAGGGGTAGGGAGAGTCCAGTTCCCTTATGGATGGGAAAGACAACATAAGTCCTAACCTTACTGATATGGAAGGGTGTTCCTAATCATAGAACACATCAAACCCTCTCACCCCTTCTATTCTCATAAGTCATGATCCTTTTCTTTTATTTTCTTTAGATAGAACCCATATTATGAGAATAACTTCTAACCATCCATAGGATCTCCAATCTCCTACAAACATTTAGATAAAACACATGTTTACTTTATCTATTTACTATTATAAGATGGGAGATCAGTTCCTTCTTTAATTATCTGAAATAGAGTCCTTAACCAAAAGGTGGATAATTCTTCAACTAATTATCCAAGCCACCCAATAACTTGGAACATTCTAGAATTTCTCCCATTATCATATGTTCTGATTATCTATCAACCAACAATATCTTGGATATCTATTATGACCATGAATATCCTCAATATCCAAGTTCATGTCCCAGGCACCCATATGTAAACCTGATTATCCCAATTGGGTTGGAATGTGTCCCTAAGGCCCATGAATCACACCTTGGCCTTCCAAAGGTTCCATGAGCTTAATTACATTCTTAATTACCAAATTAAGGCTTAGTTAATCATAGTATCTTATATTAGCCTCACATGATCACATTGATCAAAGCACATTATTTCATTAAATTGATCATTTAATCTAATTCCAGGGTTTGGAATTATCAACCAAGATCCCTCGATTCAGTTAATTGTTATTTGTTTCCTACTTTCATTTTGGCTTGAAAGCTACAAATTTCAAGGATGTAACAAGAACAGTTTGAGAAGAACCAAGTTTGGACTCTTGTTCCAAGACCAAGTGATAGAAAGATCATTGGCACCAAGTGGATCTATCGTAAAAAGCTTGATGAAAGCAGGAAAGTGGTAAGAAATAAAGCAAGTTAGTTGCTCAAGGCTACAATCAGTAGGAAGGTATTGACTTTGATGAAATGTATACACTTGTAGCTAGACTTGATTTAGTTAGAATGGTGCTTGATTTTGCTAGTTTTAAGAATTTTGATGTATAAAATGGATGTTAAAAGTGAATTTTTGAATGGTACAATTCAGGAGGAAGTATATGTTTCTCAACCTCCTAACTTTGAACATGATACGTTTCTTAATTGTGTTTATTTGTTACAAAAAGCTCTTTATGGACTCAAACCAGCACCTTGATCTTGTTATGAGAAACTAAAGAACTTTTTTCTAGATAATGGCTATATCACGGGAAAAGTTGATTCACCTTGTTTCTAAAACACACTTCTAGCAATTTCTTGATTATACATATTTATGTTGATGATATTATCCTTGGAAGAACTGGCCTTGATCTTTTCAAGAATTTTAGTGCTCTTATGCAGAGTGAGTTTGAGATGAGCATGATGGGGAATCTCACTTTCTTCCTTGGATTTCAAATCAAACAAACAAAAGATGGGAACTTCCTCAACCAAGGCAAGTACACCGATGAACTATTTTAGCACTTTGGGATGGAGAACACCAAGCCAATGGACACCCTCATGTCAAACACCACCAAGCTTGACAGAGATGAGCAAGGAGAAAAGGTAGATGACAAGCTTTATAGAGGTATGCTTGGAAGTTTACTTTATTTAAATACCTATAGATCTAATATAATGTTTAATGTTGGCTTGTGTTCTCGCCTACAATCAAGTCTTAGAAAATCACATCTCATAGCGGTTAAGAGGATTTTAAGGTATTTAGCAAAAACTCAAAACTTTAGACTATGGTATCTGAGTCAAGGGACTTTACTCTTACTGCCTATAGTGATATTGAATATGCAAGTCGTTTGATTGATAGATAGTGCACAAGTGGCACTTGATTCTCCTAGGACCATGCCTAGTTTCTTGGTTCTCTAAGAAACAAAGCACTATGTCTCTTTCAACTACCGAGGCTAAATACATTATAGCTGGGAGTTGTTGTGCCCAAGTCATATGGATGAGGAAAATGTAGGGAAATATGGCTACAGAGCAGGAAGCGGAAATAAAAAGTTTATCAACTATATTCCCCATAACCAGCAGATCGCGTCAATAACTATAAGATGGAAATGATAGTTTTGATGATATAACGGGTCCTGGTGCAAGTCCAGTGACAGTCCTCATTATTGTAGTTGTGTAAATCTGACTTCTGGTTGCACTGGGTCTCGTCTGACTGCTCCTCCACGGAATGCAAACTCGAATCATCTTCTACAACAGCTCCTCTCATCATAGACTACTGGTTGATGATGCCCTCCTAGCGACAGACAACGACCTCCCACCTAAAATGGACAGGAAGGAGTTGTCCCTCTCATTGGTGTACCAGTAACCAAATTACTCTCCCACAATAATGATCTCAGTTGTTCTCTCCCTTGATATCCCTCCCTAGTCAGCTAGGACTTGCATGAGCTATTTTGGTTACCAGAACCAGAGAGGACAATGATTGTTAGAACAACTGATTCTCAATTATTTGTGTTGTACTCCGGGAAGCCCCCAATACCCCTCTATTTATAGGAGGGGTTGGGGTTTGGATTCCCAGTCTATGCGGGAGTGGAAGGGACCAAAAGATCTTGAATTTCGCAACTTGCGACCACCAAAACGGCCGTCAAGCACACCAGACGATCGTCTGGCATGTGAGATGGTCATCTCACATTGCGATACATTTGTTTTTTAGTTTCTCAATCACATACAAAATTGGTAATTCATTTCCCATTAATGCCAAGCATCAATTTCTTGCACAACAAGTAATGTGCAATGGAAAGGAATACAAAAAGTATCTAGAACCTTCCTTTGGCTGAATAGACCGATCTCGCCCATGCAAGCTAGATGTCTCTTTAACGACCTCACTATCAGTGTCCCCCAATTAAGAAAAGACCTTCAAGTTTGGAGCCATTACCTATATTTCCAAGGATCCAGACTTAGCAAATAATAAAAAAACAACAAAATATTTCATTTATTCTAAATATTATTTACATATTGTACAATGACATTTCTCATAAAACTAATACTTGTTGAGAAGAAGTAACTAGCTATCTAATCCTCCTTTAACTTATCTTTAATGCTTCTAGGTATTTTCCATCTGGTTGATCACATGTTGACATCTCCACAATTAGCATGTACCTAAAATTCTGACAAATAAAATGTGAATCAGTATAACAACTTATACCATGTACATGGGGTGTAGACACAATGTGTGCAACTAAGATAATCACATACAAGCATCAATTATTGCACATAAGAACTAGCATATTCTTTACATATTCTAACCCTTACTAGATATAATATCTTGGGCATGATCACTGTCCCCTACAGGGCTCGTGTGCATCACCCCTTGATATACGTCAGTCTAGGATTTAAAATATTATCATTTACTTATATGATACTCATATTGGCATTAAACAACCAATAGTTTATTCATCAAATTAGTCCTTGAAAATCATTTTAAAAACATCGACAAAATATATTCCGAGTAGTCATAATCATAACCACGTACCTTGACGGTAAGCCATAGAGATTACGCAATTATACGTCAAGCAGATTCATTCAACCACTCAATGGTTCCAAGCAAGCAAAGAAGAATCCAATCATTTAATATGCATGTACTTAAATCCTAAATTATCACCATCACATTCATTTCATTAAGTAGATTAAATCGTACCTAATCTAGGGTTTAGGTTTCCTTGGTATCTACCTATCAGTAGGGTAATGTCTTGAAACCCTAATTCCCATGATTATCATTTTAATGACTTAGAACCCTAATTCATATTAGGTTTGTCATGATTATCAAATCTACTATATTATCTTATCATGAGCATAGGTTCAATTATGTCCCTTAATGACATAGAAAATATGATATTGAACCCAAATTAATTCATATGCATGATTATCCATATTAGGGACCCTAAGTATCGTTGTTTGCATAATGATCATCTCAAACCACCATTATATTACACACTATCAGGTAGAAGTATAAATGAGAGGTTCTTAACATATTCTACATGTTAATACTCAAAAGTAGGGTTTAGTATGCATTAATCATCACTTACTTGCATATTACAACTACTTTTAGACCTAGAAGCATAGTTAGGTCTCGATCTTATTTTATTTGGATTCTACATCTTTTTCCGATCATTTTGGTTTATAGGTTTGCTATATTCCAATCTAATGATAAATAATTATGAAAAATGCAAACCAAACTCACTTGGGCCAATTAGATTAAGCCATGTCAGCAAATTCCACTAACCTTTTTGTTGACTGGTCCAAAACTGCGACTGAACCAACCGCCAGCAATCCCTTTCCTTCTCGCTCGGCCGGTTCATCCCTGAACCCAAAGCGAAAAAAGTTCCTGACAAACTCACTCCCCGACCTCGTCTCGTCGCACAGCAGGATGTTGTCGATGCTGCCACGAGCGGCTACCCTGCCTCCCTCCTACGACGACTGTGAGGCTGACCACCAGGGTTCCGCCTACCCTCCTCGTTGAAGGCATGCCGCCAGCATGCTTCTCCACTGGAGCAAGTCCCAGCGGCACCTGACCTCCCAGCAGAACCAGGCAGCGCCGACGCTGCTGCTACCCTGGCGAGTGCCCGCTACGTGCATGAAGTCAAGCTCTCACGTATACTATACGATGGAACGTTTTTATCTATCACCCCTCATTCCATTAGGGTATTGGTGTCGTTGCTGGAGGCACCATGACAGCCGCTGGCAAGGTTGTCGTACGGTCTCATATTGACGAGAAGGGTCAGATGATAGGGATGGCCTTCGAGGGCTCCATGGTCTGCTAGTGGGAAGTCAGGAATTTTTTTAAAGGGGGCACCATATAAATATGAATCTAGAACATATTTCGATTATCTATTGGCAGTTTCAAAAAAACAAAGAGTTATATCTATTGTATTGGCAGTTTGAGAGGAACAAGGAGTTAGAGGGAAACGGGGAGTCTTCGTTGAGACTTGTGAGTGGATGTACGTGAGAAGTCGAATGGACGCAGGGACGGCTAGGATCACGCATACGAGAACATTTCCTGCGGATCCGGGAAGGGTAGGGCACTCCTATTGACGTTTTTCTGGCGGTTGCTAAAATCGGAAATTTTACCGGCAGATTCCTTTTTTTAACTTGGCAACGGGTAGGGCATGTGCCCTCGCGTGCCCACATGTGGCTACGCCACTGGCTAGGCCAAGGGTTGAGTTTCCCCTTGGTCGTGGCAGTAGTGAAAGCGAGGGCTTGTGCCCACCCTGCACTTTCTCTGGTTCTTTATGACTTCCCTACCTGCATGACGATGAGTGTACAGCCTGCCGAGGTGAAGGGGTTTTTTGTCGAGCACCCACAACACAGTCTAGGGGAAAAGCATGTGATAGGTGTGAGGGTCCTTAGGGTCTTATATAGGTCCTTGGTGAAACTCTAGAGTTAAGTAGATGACAATTAGGAGGGAGAGATGGGTGAGCAATTGGGACATGCTTTCCTTTCTTATACACATGATGTTGAAAGGGTTCATGGGTTACGGAAGGTGTTTCCACACTTATTACTAACGACCCCTTTCCCTTCTTGCTTTCTTTTCCCTTTCCTTTTTGTACAATGCTATTGTAAAAGGCTATACATATTGCTACCTTTTTATGAATATCCAAATAAAAGACTTTTCTACACAACGCTTGGTTTCCAACTAAAAATAGGGGAAAGGAAAGATACCTTGTTTAGAAGGAAATTAAGCACATTCCCCTCTTATTACTTCGTCATATGCACTTGGATCCAAAGCGCACTCTTTTACTTTCTTTCCCTCCTATATTTCATCAAGACATTTTCCTAAATCAAAATTCCACATACTTGGTTGATACATCAAATCACTAAGGAGGGTATCTATGTATTGACACTTCATTGACTGACAAATTCTAGATCATTCATCTATTTCTTTGCTTGATATATTCGTCTATTTTTTCATATTTTATTCCATGAAAACTCACTTATGCCTTTTTCAAAAAGTAGTTGTGATAAACAAAACTTGCTCTTTTAGTCATATTAATAAAACTATACCATTATTTCATGGGATATCCAATTCTAAAACCCTCTTTCTTATTATAATTGAATTCAAGTATAAAAAGGCTAAATCGAGATAACATTGTTTTTCCAATCTTGGATAAAATATTACTCCTTTATCTAAAACACAATGTATTCTATTTTCCTTTGGAAACTTGGCCATTATTTCACATTTCTACTTTTCAACAATTCATAAAGTCATTGCTATTTTTTTGTGTGAAAAATCTCTTATTGTGCTCCAAGGACATATTTGCAACACAAATAGTCTCATAAGTACATTATAGTATTCAAAATCAATATTATTTATTCATGTATGAATTCATTTTATTTAACTTGTGCCACAAGCACCGATGCACAAGAGGCGGTTACCATTATTATTTCACCAATAATACCATTGGAGAACAATATTTATCAAAACATGATTTATATTTATATCATTCATTTTTATCAAAATTGAGAATATAACATTCACCCCTCCTTAAAAGAATTTTTGTCCCCAAAATTCACACATATAAAGCTCATGGTCAATGTTAACTCATCGTAGTCTTAAACCTCATGGTTAGCAACCCTACTTAAGTAACTTTAACACCTTCTATTGATATGCAAATTTCTCATATTATTACTAAGATTGGTACTTGAATTCATTTTAAGGTATATCCACATCCTTAGTATCTACATAATATCATCCCTTGGTGATTACATTTTTCATTTGTGCTTTCAATTTCACTTGATGATTACATATCCGTGTGTAATTTCTATTTCGCTTGGTGACTACCATTTTACTTGGTGATTATCCTTTCACCTAGGTTTCCCATCTATTGTTCATTTACTTCCATATGTAACACCTCCAACCCTAGACCATGTCATTAAGTTCAAATTAATACATTCATTCTTATATGTCCTCTTTAAGTATAACATGTGTCTACCCAATCTCTCTCCCTCATAATGGGATGAAATAAGCACTTGACTGTAGCCCAAACACAAAGTTCATGCCATTCCAAGAGTAGAGATAGTATATTCACACATTACCTCACAATTTCATATTTTAAGTTGAATCATTCTCATCATGACTCTAAACCACGCATGCTTTTTAATTCCATAGTATTCTTATATTTCATGAAGTTAAATATCTTTTTCACTCTTGAGTTTATACACAACTCCTTTCATTATTACATGACTTTTTGTATCTTTTCATTTTCACCTCAGGTATTATGAGCCTTAGACGCTTCCTTGAGGTCTCTAGGGGTATAGGTACTTTTGGAGTGATCTCATCCTTATGCATCTAGGGAGTGTCTCTCACATTAACCCATTAGACCACATGATCATCATGAAGGTAGCTAATCTCATGCATCAAGGACATTGGGCAAACCTAGTTGTTACCTCCTGACCACATGGCTTTATGCATTCGAGGCACAATCAAATCCTAATCCCATCGGTCTTATGTACCTTTAATACACCCTACTTGACCTTAGGATTGACTTAGGACTCTACCCCTCCCAAGGGTTTCTTGGATATGTTACAACTTTAACCATTTTCAAGCACATTATTTTCATATGCAATTCTTTAAACTGGATTTGGTCCATCTCTTATAATGCCTATTATTCACTTTTATGTCCCGTCATTGGCTCATGACAACATTTCATGGAAAAATTTCTTTTTCGGGCTCAGTCTCATACACTCAACCACTTACATAGTATTTTTTCCTCATGTCCCTTAGAGATGACATACTTGGGTTCAAAGAATCATACTCAATACATGTGCTTTCAATTCTTTACACTTTATGTGACATTTAAGGTTACCTCAATCTTTAAATTTATTTAGTCAACTTACCTTTCTAGGGAAGGCCCTAACCTAGGGTGCCTTCCTTGCTCATAGGAGGAGGTTAGGCTCTCTAGACGCAAACCACCCTATAGGTCTAGGGTTTCACCTCCTCCATAGGTCCTTTCCCACTCTTGGGTGGACCCACCCAAAGTTGGCACACTAGCCCTACAAATCAGATTTATATTTTCAATTTTTTTCCAATGTTTTTATTATTACTTGTTGACGTATTTTTTTTACTCAGACTCTGGGATACCCTCTCTTAGGGTCTTGTCCCTATAATGGATGTTAGGCTACCTCTCAATCTGAATCTAGGTTCCATGTTGGTCTTCCCAATCTGGGGCCTGATCTCATATGACCTTCCCACTCTGGGGCTTGGTCTAACCTCATATGACCTTCCCAATCTGGGGTCTAGTCTAATCCTTGTATGACCTTCCTAATCTGGGGCCTGGTCTAATCCTTGTATGACCTTCCCAATCTGGGGCCTGGTATGACCTTTGATGTCTTCCCCTAGTCAGGCAGATGTCCTTGGATGTCTCCACCTATGCAGGCGGGTGACCTTTAATGCCTCCCCCTATTCAGGTGGGTAAATATATATATCATACGTCAGAGGTGGTATGAGGGATTTGAGCAAGTTATATTCAAATTTCCATTTGCATGCATAATCATTGGCTACTTATGTTTCTCAAAACCTTTTCTCAGTAATGCCTTGTTCCAAACTCACCTTTGCATGGAAGACTGAGTTATCAAACTCCTTTTTTGTAACTTCTCAACTTTTATTTGCCCAATCTCTATGGCATACCCACTCACTGGGGGTGTTCATACTCACTCGCTAGGAATATTATCAATGATCTGTTCACTCTCTGGGGGTGATGTCCATTCATACCCACCCACTAGGATATTCTTTATTCATTCATTCCACCAGAGATAGCATCAGGGCAATGAGCGAGTTATATTCATTTTTATGCAACCTAATTATGTATTTTCTATTATTTAACTTCTTGATCCTTATTCTTTTTCTCTCTAATGATCCCTCTCTTTAGGGGAGCCTCTTATGGGGAACCATCTCTTTAGGGCGGTAGTCCCAATGGACATTCAAACCATAACTTCCCATCCAGACTAGACACTTCATATGCCCATCCCATCTGGGCTTGACACCTTATACAACCATCCCATTCAAACTTGGAACTCCATTGGCTGTTCCATGCTCTTTAACTTTCCATAGATTGATATAGATTTGAGTAGGTTACATCCATAAATGGATTATAGATAGGTTTCTTATGTCTCTTAAAACCCCTTTTTTCATATCCAAAATGCATACTTCTCTCCACATCCATACATGGAAATCTATGTCATATAGACTTATTTACCTCTTTACTCTTTCTCATTACTCTTACCCTAATTAGGGTTCATAAGGGTAAGGTTTCCATTTTACCCATTCCCACTCCCATTTCTCAATATTAGGGTTTTATGTAAGGGTTAGAGACCACACCCTACCTCTCAGGGTTTCTATGTCCCTTGACCCACTAGGGTTTTCCCAACCCTAGTCCCATCTAGGGTTTACCCTTTCTAGGAAAAACCAATAACTATTTTCTTTTACCTCATCATTATCTCTACATTGCATGTACATTATTACACCACACTACATGTACATTATTATTTCCACATTTACATGCACATTATCATTTTCCATCACATGTACATTAATTGGTGGAAGATGCCTTAATCCTACTTCTTCTCAAAAACCCTAACTTGATATGAGGAGAGAAGTTCCTTTTGGGGTTTATTAAGTAAGAGGATGAGAAGTAGATGAAAGAGATGAGAAGAAACAATAAAGGCATTTTACTTGGGGCAAAGACTTTTGACTTTGGACAGGAAGGATGCACAAGTCTGGGAGTCCTCATAGGCTGACTAGCGGTGCGGAGGAAAAATTTTCCAGCCCCCGATCGTGGTCCTTTCTAGACACCATCAACTTTAGAAAATGTCTTAATAATTCCCTCATATTTCTATAGATTACTAGAAATTATAAACTATTAAATATTATTTGAAAAATCTGGGGCTCAAATACCAAATGTAACGACCTCACTATCAGTGCCCCCCAATTAAGGAAAGGCCTTCAAGTTGAGAGTTGTTATCTATATTCCCAAAGATCCCGACTTAGCAAATAATAAATAACAACAAATAAATTCATTTACTCCAAATACTATTTACAAATTGTACAATGATATTCCCCATAAAATTAATACCTCTTGAGAATAAGTAACTAGCTATCAAATCCTCCTTTAATTTATCTTTAATGCTTTTAGGTAATTTCCATCTAGTTTATCACATGTTGACATCTATATAATTATCATGTACCTAAAACGCTAACAAACAAAACACGAATCAGTATAACAAGTTATACTGTGTACGTGGGGTGCATCCAGAATGTGTGCAACTACGATAATCACATACAAGCATCAAGTATTGTACATAAGAATTGGCATATTCTTTACATATTCTAACCCTTACTGGGTATATTATCTTGGGCATGATCATTGTCCCCTCCAAGGCTCGTGTGCATCACCTCTTGATATATGTATGCCTAGGATGTAGAATATTATCATGTACTTATGTGATATTCATATTGGCATTATAGTTGAATATGAATTAAATAAACAACCAATAGTTTATTCATCAAATCAGTCCTCAAAAATCATTCAAAAAACCTCAGAAAACTATATTCTAAGTAGTCATAATCATAACCACGTACCTTGATGGTAAGCCATGCAGATTACACAATTATACTTCAAGTAGATTCGAGGAACCAGTCAACAATTCCAAGAAATCAAAGAAGAATCCAATCATTTAATCTGCATGAATCTAAATCCTAAATTGTCACCATCGCATCAATTTCATTAAATAGATTAAATCCTACCTAATGTAGGGTTTAGGTTTCCTTGGTATCTACGTATCATTAGGGTTATGCCTCAAACACTAATTTCCATGATTGTCATTTTAATGACTTAAGAACCCTAATGCATATTGGGTGTTGTCATGATTATCAAATCTACTATATTATATCATCATCAGCACTAGATTCAATTATGTCCCTTAATGACATAGAAAATATGATATTGAAGCCTAATTACTTCATATGAATGATTATCCATATTAGGGACCCTCAGTATCATTGTTAGGGTTAAGATCATCTCCAATCACCATTATATTCCACATTATCAGGTAAAAGAATAAATGAGAGGTTTTTAACATATTCCACATATTAATACTAAAAACTAGGGTTTAGTATGCATTAATAATCACTTGCTCACATATTGAAACTACTTTTAGAACTAGAAGCATAGTTTGGTCTCAATCTTATTTTATTTGGATTCTATGTCTTTTTCCAATTATTTTGGTATATAGGTTTGCTATATACTAATCTACTAATAATTAGTTATGAAAAATGCAAACCAAACTCACTTGGGCCAATTCAATTAGGCCATGCCAGAAAATTCCACTAACCTTTTTATTGACTGGTCCACAACTGGGTCCTACATTGGTGTGTGACTGTTGGGACTGAACCAACTACTAGTAGTCCCTTTCCTTATCACTCAGTTAGTTCATCCTTGAACCCAACACGAAAGAAGTTCCTTATGAACCCCCTCCCTGACCTCATATGGCAGGATGTTGCCGACGCTACTATGAGCGGCTACCCTACCTCCTCCTATGATGGTTGTGAGGTCAACCACTAGGGTTCTGCCTACTCTCCTCATAGAAGGCCTACCACCACCATGCTTCTTCTCCATATCAAGTCCCAGCCACACCTGACCTCCGAGCAGAACCAGGCAGTGCCCACGCTACTGTTACATGGCGATTGCTGGCTATGTGGGTGAAGTTGATCTCGCATGTATACTATATGACAATACATTCTTATCTATCACCCCTCATCCCTATAGGGTACTGGTGTCATTGTTGGAGGCAGCATGAAAACCACTGACATGGTTGTCATACGGTCTCATATTGATGAGAAGGGTCAGGTGATGGGGATGGCCTTCGAGGGCTCCATGGTCTGCTGAGGCCAAGGGTTGAGTTTCCCCTTGGTCATGGAAGTAGTGAAAGCGAGGGCCTACACCAGCCCTGCACTTTCTCCAGTTCTTTATGACTTCCTTGCCTGATCTGTAGGACAAAGATGATACATCATGTCGAGGTGAAGGGGTTTTTTAGCACCGACAATAGAGTCTGTAGCAAAGCATGTGATAGGTGGAGAAACCTATAGTTAACTAGATGACGAAGGGGAGGGGGAGAAGGGTAAGGAATTGGGACATACTATCCTTTCTTATACACATATGATGAGAGGGTTTGTGGGTAAGGGAAGATGTTTCCACACTTATTACTAATGACAATATACCCCTTTCCCTTCTTGCTTTCTTTTCCCTTTCCTTTTTGTACAATGCTATTGTAAGAGACTATACATATGTCTACCCTTTAATGAATATTTAAATAAAAGACTTTTCTTTTATACAACACTTGGTTTCCAACTAAAAATAGGGGAAGTAAAGATACCTTGTTTAGAAGGCAATTAAACACATTCCCCTCTTATTACTTCATCATATGCACATTGATCAAAAGAACACTCTTTTACTTTCTTCCCCCTATCGTTCCTAAATCAAAATTCCATATAACTTGGTTGAGAACATCAAATCACTAAGGAAGGTATCAATTTACTAACACTTCATTGACTAACGAATTCTAGATCATTCATCTATTTCTCTGCTTGATATATTCATCCAATTTATCATTTTTTATTCCATGAAAACTCACTTACTCCTTTCCTAAAAAGTAGTTGGGATAAACAAAACTTGCTCTTTTAGTTTAAAACTATACCATTATCTCATGGAATATCCAATTCTAGAACCCTCTTTCTTTTTAATATTGAATTCAATTATAAAAAGGCTAAATCGAGATAACATTGGGTTGCCACTCTTGGCTAAATAATTGGTCCTTTATCAAAAACACCATGTATTCTATTTTCATTTGAAAACTTGGCCATTATTTCACGTTTCTACTTTTCAACAATTCATAAATTCATTGCTATTTATTTTTGTGCAAAATCTCTTATTGTTCTCCAAGGACATATTTGCAATGCAAATAGTCTCATAAGTACATTATAATATCAAAAGTCATTATTATTTATTCATGTATGAATTCCTTTTATTTAACTTGTGCCACAAGCACCCATGCACCAAAGGTAGTTACCATTATTATTTCACCAATAATACCATTAGAGAAAAATATTTATCAAAACATGATTTATATTTATATCATTAAATTTTTACCAATATTGAGGATATAATAGTCTCGGCCACCCAGACAGTCGTCTGGTGACCCAAGCCAAGTGTGGCAGTTTGGTTGGTTTGCTCCTTAGCCAATTTCAACTTGAATCGGTCTGACACTCAAACGCTCATTTCAACCCCTAAGACGACTATTTGGTACTCCATACGGCCGTCTCACTTTGTGAGATGGGCATTTGGCAGTGTAGTCAGCCTTTGTGTTTCATGAATCAATTACCTAACATTTTTAATTTTAATTGTCATTCAATATTAAACTCCTCTTCTAGGTCAAGACCTATGTGTGTGACATTATAGGCCCCATATTACATTGGTAGTGAATGTCCATAACAACTTATGACATCACAAGCAATGAGTGATGCCTACTCACACGTTAATGCTACCCAAGTAAATGGAAAGTTGGAGAACAACTTTAACCAACAATCTGTGTATGATGTTATAGTATTTATATAGTTCTTTTTTCACTGATGTCCATATTGAACTTGAGGCATGGAGAAGTCATCCTCTTCATCATTGAATCTTGTTTCATGAACTAGAGCAGATTGTCTATGTAACATCCCTGACCTGGGTTATGCCTTAACCCTAGAAGTTTTGCTTAAGAAATGTAATTAGATCCTTAATTTTATTTGGTGAAAAGTAATTAAGTCCCAAGAGGAACTTATGTTTCAATTTTGGTCCTATTTGAATAATGTTGAAGTAATGGTTGCTTATTTTGGATTAAAGTGCAAATTACCCAAGTTGAGGGGTTAACTTGCAAATATTACATGATTAAATGTTCTTAAAGTATTTTGGCATCATGAGAATGAAGATGATGCATAGTAATGGCTTGTGGTAGCCTGAGTACCAAGAAAGAGCTGATAAAGCAATGTTTGTGCATTAAAACCTAGTTTTGGAGTAAAGTGCAATTTACCCAAAACCTAGGGTCCAATATGCAAATTACAACTTCAATAAGATCCCTTATATTTCTTGGAATCATGTAGATCAAATAAAATGAGAGGGGCGCTTCATTTGAATTAATTTGGAGGAGAGAGAATCTTGATATTAAAATAATCAAGATTTATGCATAATTGAAACCCTAATTCAATTTAATGCAAAAAGAAATATATTAATTAAAGAGCCCTTCAACCAAAAGTTCAGGTATGAATTTCCAAAGAAGTTGGATGAGCTTGTGCCTTGCAAAGGCACGAAAATATCCAAAGGAGTGGATAACTCACTCACATTAAAATAAAGGAAAGTAATATCCACTCACATATGGATATTAGTACAATATGATCTAAGGTGCTTAATTTGCTTTTCTTTAAATTGAGGATAATTGAGAGGAATAAGAGTCAAATGGGATAGCCTCGTATCCAAGGAATTGAGGGGGAAGAGGCGGCACTAATTTTGTAATTAAATGAATTTTTATAAGGCATTTTTTCTCTCATTGATTTTCTTATAAAAAACACCCTTTACAAGCCAAATGAAAGGCTTTTCCGAATCTCTTTCTTCTCCTTGCTTGGAAAACGACCAAGGGAGCTTTGGAGGACTAGGAGGACGACCCCCAAACTATTGGTAAGCTTCTTGATCACTTTCGACCATGGTTTCATGGTGGAAATCAAAAATAAATCATTGATTTCTTCTTTTCTTCACTCCATCTTCAACCCTAGCCAATCTTTTCACCCAAAAGCTTGAGGACGAGCCTAGGGGGAGTTGCAAAAGCTTCATCCACCATTTTTGACGTGAGCGTGAAGCTTTGGAGCTGAATTGGAGGTAGGTTTTATAACTTGAACCCTTATTATTGTTATTGCATTCAATTCCTTATCAATTGATGATCCTCTCTTCATTTCCAAAATTTAATTTGGTTAATTGATGCCATCACCATGAAAATCTCAACAAGTTTCATGGTTTTAGAGCTTGATGATTATGACATCATCATAAGCACACACCTCCCCAAATATCACTTGCAAACAGTTTCAACATTTTGGTCCAAACGGTTTCACCAAACCTTTTGGAGACCAAACGGTTTCCAAACCGTTTGGAGTCTTGGATCCCAAACCGTTTAGAGGAGTTGACCATTTGAGGTCAGAACCCTAATACATGTTGGATAATTATCTAATGGATCCAATTGATCAATTCAATACATAGACAATCATCAAGTAGCAAACCCTAATCGGGTTAAGTGCTGATTTTGCAATTAATTGTTTTAGAACTTTGGGTTGATTAACCCAAATGGTTTCAAAACCATTTGGAAATCACCCAAACAATCTCAACACCGTTTTGAGGTCAACTAAGACCGATTGGAGGTTTGGGTTGAGTATGGTTGAGTAATTGAAGACCCAAAGACACCAAAGTGAAATGCAATCAATATCTAATTTGATGATCAATTCAATGATGCAAACCCTAATTGATTTTCACATATTTCAATGACAAGTTAGGAAAACGGTCTCAAGACCGTTTGGAGGTCATCCAAACAACCTCAAGACCGTTTGAGGTTAGGTCATATCATAAGTTGATGATAATTCATTGATTTCAATTGAATTAGTTTCACAATGGTAACCATTGAAGGTTCCTCGATTTCAAACCCCTAGTTGATAGTTTCTTGATTATAAACCTTACTTTAATTGGGTTCAAAACACTAATTTATGGCTTAATTGAAGGGTGATTCAATGGTTCAATTGATGATCGGATCAAGGATCCAATGGATAGTCGATTCAATGATTAAAACCTTGAAATTGGTTACGTGTTGGAGGTCTTTTTGGTCCATTCGGTTTTGAGAGGTTTGGACCAAACGGTCTCAAGACCGTTTGAGTCCAAACGGTCTCAAGACCATTTGGGACCAAACGGTCTCAAGACCGTTTGAGTCCAAACGGTCTCAAGACCGTTTGGGACCAAACGGTCAAATGGTCTCAGACCGTTTGGAGACCCAAGCCCATTCAGTTTCAAGGGCAACTTGCCCAAACGGTTTCAAACCGTTTAAAGATCAAAGGGTCAAGATCATTTGGTGACTTAGAGTGATCAAATCAATTGATACCTTAATGTGTTGAAGGATCAATTGACCCTATAATTACTACTGATTTATTTTAAAGAAAATCACTAGGGTTGTACCTTTAGGGTACCAAGTGATTGGTAATATTAGATGAGATAACCCTTGAAGCTTAAATAAGCAATACTTCAATATACTATGTCAACCCTAATTGAATGTACTTAATTGAAGGGTTGATTGACTTAATCTAACCAAGTTTGACATAGTCAATATCCTAGAAAGGATGAGAGAGAGAGAGGAATCCATACATGTAGAATAATCATGTAATGGATAAGCCTCAATACCTTTAATATGAATAAACTATGAATCTTTAGGTAATGATCCATGATAGAGAGATCATGAAACCCTAATCAAGAGTATTGATGAACCTTAACCCTAATTAGGGCAATGTTAGGTATAATCCTAATCCATGGTAAGGAAGTAACCCTAATATAGGGTAATACCATGTGAAACCCTAATTCAGGGTAATGTAATTCAAAACCCTAATTGGGACGAATAGTAAACCCTAATTCAGGGCAATTCTGAATGAAACCCTAATCTAGGGTAATGTTGTAATTCTAATTGAGGATGATGATATGGAAATCCTAATTATGGGTAGTGGATCATGAAACCCTAATTGGGTTGAATAGTAAACCCTAATTGTGGGAGATTAAAATGGAAATCTTAAATGAGGATGATTTCATGTGAAATCCTAATATAGGGTAATATCATGTGAAACCCTAATCTAGGATAATGTCAGGTGAAACACTAAATTAGAATGATATTATGCGGAACCCTGAAGAATGATGTGATGTGAGACTCAATCCAGGGTGATGCCATGTAATGATATGTGAAACCCTAGTGATGGTATAATGGTCAATACACTAAAGTAGGGTGTGACTAATATAATCAAGTAAGATGAGGATGTTATATCCATGAAGAGTAAAGTTGATGAACTATATGAATGGTAATGTTGATACTCTAATGAATAAGGGTATAAGAGACAATGTGATGCCTAGATCATTATACATCCAACTCTATACATGTGATCATTAACTTGACATACATGTATCAGCCATATACATCTTACAAAGATGAGGACAAGACACTCTTAGGAGTGATGTATGCAACACTAAATAATGGTGTGGATAGTATTTTAAGAGTTAAATACCTAAAGTAGTTGATAATGGGTTATCCTATATCAACAATGCCTAACCATTAGATAAGTCTGTATCATTAAAGATAACTGGACAATTCTAATGTGTGACCTATACACTACATGATAAAGGTGATAGGTTAGTGGATAAAGTATTAAGAGGGAAATACCTTAATACAAGGATATTTGATTAACTTAAGTAAGATGGAGATGAGGAGAAAAGTGATACATCAAGACATGATAGATATCACATTTAGCATTTCAGGATTGATATACCTTGATGCATCTTAATCCAACATACTTGGATAAGAAATACATGAAGTATGTGTTATGTAGTCGTTACAATGAGATTGTAATGAGTTTAATATACTTTGATAAGTATAGGCTAATATACATTGAGAAAGGGGGTAAACCAAACTAATGAGTATGATGTAATCATACCATCATAAGAATGAGAAATGAACTTGTACCTTGTATTGATAATCCTTAAATGATATATGATGAGAGTAGCAAGAATGAGTGAATACTTGTGATAACAATAGATGCTCCTAGAGGAGTGGAGCAATATTTTAGGGTTGGACTAATAATGTGAACATGAAACCCTAATCAGTGTGAAATGGAAAAATCCTAACCCTAAATTGGGTAATGGAATGGAAAATCCTATTCGATAGTAAAACCCTAATCCTGATAAAGGAATATTGGTGATGTTACTATGTTATCACATGATGTGATAAGTGACTTTTATGACGATTATCATGTCTATTAACCATGCATACATCATGAGATGATGATCATAGTCAGATTTGAGCTATGGCTTTTATATAATAAAATATTGAGTGGCCTTGTGTGCCTTAATGTTGTTGTTGCTTAGTAAAAGTAACAAAATGTGCATGGACTTATGAGTCATATGAGTAAGTTGTTGCCTAGTGAAAGGTGACAAGACACTTAATAGGCCATGTGAGCCATGTGAGATGCTTGTGTAACAAGTATCATGTATACCTCAATCTAAGAACCTAGAGGTAATAGTTATCTAACAAGTGGTAACAGTGATAGTGATGAACTGAGGGTATGAATACCCAGTTTTGATAAGTATGATAATGATGTTGTTGTGAGATGTGAACTTTCAAGTAATGAGATAAGGGATTAAGATCCCAAAGCATTATAAATTCTGGTAAAGCTATGGATAAGAGTTTACATGTTTCTTTGTAGCATTTGTCATAATAATTCTTGTTTGAGAACTTGACTGCTGCTAAAAGAATATGCTAATGTACTTAATTAATCAAGTGAAATCTCATCATGTAGAGCCATGACCATAGATCCATCATCGTCAGTATTATGGTGATGGTGAAACGAGTGCTCCGCAGCAAAACCCGGAACACATATTTTGAATATGTTGGGGTAATGGGCGAATGTATCCTGACGTCCAAATGAGGGAATTGATGAAAGGTAAACATTAAACCTCTCAATCCTTCATTATTGTACTGGGATGGATGTATCATGAAGCTCTCGGTGATTGGGTTAGATGCAGTACACATCTCCCAATAATATTAATTCTGGATCGATGGAGATAAACATGAAATCTCACGATTGCGAAGAGAGTGCAGCATGCCACTGTAACTCTATAGCGAAGTTGCCAGTATACCCTGGAAATCTATATAGTAGAGACACAAGATGTCCTGTATATGATCTTGTGCTGACCGAGATGTGGGAGGTCTTGGAAGCCGGCTCTTCCATTGACCTTGTATGGTACTGATTTCGACTTCGCAATGGTCAGTTGGAGTATGAGCGGTATACCTCATCTCCTCAGGGCATAAGTATGATTGTAAAATGTAATCAGCCGTATAGCATGTTGCTTAAGGATTGAATGCGGAAATTCATTGGCTGATGTTACATTTCTTTTATGCATCTTTAGTTGATAAATGTTATTCATATCTCTTTATACTCAATGCAAGTAGATGGATGAATTATGATTCTATCATGGATAGATGCAATGCTCTCCTTAGGAAAGGAGATTACTTTACTTTATTCATTCAATGATTAATACTGTTGTTAATATATAAGAACTCCTGCTCAATTGTATTATAATAAATTGCTATAACAATGTTTTGGCGGAGAGTTATATCTCTCGCTGGGGCAATTTACAATTGTCTCACCCCCGTGGGATCCAACTTTTTAGGTAAACACAGAAGAAGAAGCAGGAACCCTATAGCAAGGGAAAAGCAGTAGCAACAATAGGGACAGTAGTAATATCTCAGGTGGAGATACTGCCTGTCAAGTCATATAGATAGTAGTCATGTATGTTGTCTCTGTACTCTTAGGTCCTCATAGTTTATAGTTAATGTTTTAATGAATCGATCTGGGATTTTGGCTTGATGCCTTGAGGTTCTTATGTTGTCTGCATATAATGTTAATAGGGTAGCTGATGTTGTAATCCTCGAGAAGAGATGATACAAGTTATGTACGTATGAACCAAGAAGTAAATATATACTTTGGTTCTTTATGAAAAACATTTCCTATGTGTGGATCTCTTTGCAAAAAGTTTTAGTTTTTAGTGATTTTCAGTAACCCAATGTAAATGATTCGCTTCCGCTTAAGTAAATCTTGTTTTTATAAGTTGGATGCCACAAGTTTAGTGGTATCAGAGCTCTAGGTTCGCTAAGTCTATAGAGACATAGGACTAAGACAGTAGAGTATGTTCTAGTATCTTCCAGTGTATCTGATAGTGCCTTCTGCTCATATAGGAGAAGAAGAACTTGAAGATGATTGGGTCACATGAAGAGTTTGCTGCAAAAAGTAGAAATGTTGCACCAAGAAGGGGTGCAAGGGATTAGAGCAGAGAAGAACATACACCTGCACATCCCCAGTTTTACCTAGCTATGATAGAGAGCCCAACTTTCCCTGCTCTGCTTGAGCAATTTAGTACAACTATGATACACATAGTAGATCGTGCATTAGCAATGCAACCTAGACTACCAGCCCTCAATGATGAAGTTTTGAACTCCAATAGGTTTCATGCTCAACATCAGCCTGTTGGAGCAATGATTAACGATGAAAAGAATAGGATACAATCTGAAACTAGGATTTTCCATAGGTGTAGGAAGCCTGGACATATTAGACCTAATTGTCCAGAAAAGGATTATAAAGGAAGAATTGAGAAAAGGCCTATCCAAATCCAGGAACAGAGGCCTGGTAGTTCCAAAAAGAAGAAGTTTTTGGTACCACCAGTACAACCAGGACCTAGTGAACCAAGGTAATGGTTATCCAGAAAGGGTAAAGAACCTTCTAGACCACATCTAGAGCTCAGAACTTGCCACCAATGTAGACAGGTAGGACACCTGGCAAGAGATTTCTCAACCAGAAAGGTTATGGTGAATCGACCTCTGAGGCAGAATCTGCCTGAGGTAGTGAACCATCCACGAATCATGATAGTTTAGACAAAATAATATCATTCTAATATGTCATTTTATGATTTCCTGAGTTTAATTGAGAGAATAATTGATTGAGCCTTCCTTGATTAGTCCTATGAAGATTTACATTTTGCATAGCAAACATTATAAATGTTTCATATTCTTACCCTATGAAAAAGGATGAGGTATAGAAGAGATGCCTGGATAAAATTTAGGAATGTTAAATCTTATGTGTGTGATAATATGAAAAGGAAGGAATATGATAGTATACAAAGTGCATACTACTTAATCTCAGTATTTATATACCCTGACCAGGTATACAACTATTGATGATAAAGTGAGTATGGAAAC
Organism: Alisma plantago-aquatica; assembly: GCA_963693085.1. NCBI lineage: Eukaryota > Viridiplantae > Streptophyta > Magnoliopsida > Alismatales > Alismataceae > Alisma > Alisma plantago-aquatica. The sequence goes on along the minus strand of OY856414.1, from coordinate 85,076,380 downwards.
TCTTATATTGTTATCATTTTGATTGCTCTGATCAAGTAGTCATTCTGAGACAATCTAATGAGTATCATGAAATTAGAATATGGAATGAAATAAATGTGTCATATCCTAAGCACAAGAAAGAGAAGTCTGAGATAATCTCAGATGAGCATATGTATATGAGGAATAAAAAGTATATTCCTAATAAGATAAGAATAAGAACAAAGGAGGTGATCCCTATTCAATAAAGATTGTAAGCATAACAAAGAAAGAAATAATGTTATGTGATCATCCTTATAGATTCCTATACTGAGGGCAAGGAACCTAGGATGAGATAAAGAGTAAATGTTTCATGAATAGTTGAAAATACATGAAATCATAAGAGGAATATGATTCCTTGTTTTCTTTCCTTTCGGGGACATGGCAATCAAGTGGGTCTTAGGACACTTGATGTGCATAAGATAAAAATGTTAATGTGATGGATACTTAGAAAAGTATCAGTTTATCTTGGACTTTGATTCCAAGGTAAAGATATATGTAACAAGTAATGTTCCAAGATGAAAGGAAGATAAATATGTGATGTGTTTTCAACACATGTGACAGATATCAAGGTATGAGATCCTGGTATCTAAAGAAATAATAGATGATTTATGTTAACTACCTGGAATGGTCAACCATGAAATTAGCTTAATTATATGAACATCACATGTTAGGGGTTTATGCTTTGCATAAACATGATATTAAAATAAGAATGTATGATGTTTCTTTAAATAAGAAAGATGTTACTTGACATAGAATTAACTCCACAGTCAATAATGAGAAGGACAGTGGAGTATGTGTCCTGTTTAAATGATTCTATGAGAATCTTTTGTGAAAGAAATTTGTGTTGATCAAAGCTTTATGGTGTCTTCATAATAATAAGATGTTATGTGAACAAATGATGATATAATGCATGAATAATATTTGTCTCCCTTTATCTGGGATTTCGGGGACGAAATCCTGATTAGGGGTTTATAATTTGTAACATCCCTGACCTGGGTTATGCCTTAACCCTAGAAGTTTTGCTTAAGAAAGATAATTAGATCCTTAATTTTATTTGGTGAAAAGTAATTAAGGCCCAAGAGAAACTTATGTTTCAATTTTTGTCCTGTTTGAATAATGTTGAAGCAATGCTTGCTTATTTTGGACTAAAGTGCAAATTACCTAAGTTGAGGGGTTAACTTGCAAATGTTACATGATTAAATGTTCCTAAAGTATTTTGGCATCATGAGAATGAAGATGATGCATAGGAATGGCTTTTGGTAGCCTGAGTACCAAGAAAGAGCTGATAAAGCAATGTTTGTGCATTAAAACCTAGTTTTGGAGTAAAGTGCAATTTACCCAAAACCTAGGGTCCAATATGCAAATTACCACTTCAATAAGATCCCTTATGTTTCTTGGAATCATGTAGATAAAATAAAATGAGAGGGGTGCCTCATTTGAATTAATTTGGGGGAGAGAGAATCTTGATATTTAAATAATCAAGATTTATGCATAATTGAAACCCTAATTCAATTTAATGTAAAAATAAATATATTAATTAAAGAGCCCTTCAACCAAAAGTTCAGGGATGAATTTGCAAAGAAGTTGGACGAGCTTGTGCCTTGCAAAGGCAGGAAAATATCCAAAGGAGTGGATAACTCACTCACATTTAAATAAAGGAAAGTCATATCCACTCACATATGGATATTAGTATAATATGATCTAAGGTGCTTAATTTGCTTTTCTTTAAATGAGGAATCACATTAGGATGTCCATAATCATTGCTTTTATCATTTCACATGTTTTCTGTGGGATATACCATGTATATGATACTTACTATATTGTGGTGATTGGATATGTATATGTACCTATAAAATCCAAATCCCTCATCTAAATATTAAGTCTTTTATGCCTTCCATTAGTGGCACACATGAAAAACTTGATCGACCAAGCGTAGGTTACGCCAAAGTGTGGTGCGATGTCTATCTCGTGGAAGTGTGAAGGGTAAATATGTAGGTTCTGCCAAAGCAGGGTGCATGTTTACCGTGTCGGCTTTTGAATTAGACTTAACTGGTGATTCTTAGAGCGTCTAAGCCCAGAGGCATGGAATGTTCATGGCAAGGTGTTGTGCATGTTCATTCATCAAGAGTTGCATATGATGCAATTTGCATGATGGCCTACCTAAATAGTCAAGTTGTGGGCGATCAACCAAAGCTGACTCATGACTTGATGAAATACGGATCTTGAATCAAAATAGTGGGAGCGGTAATTAATTAAAGGCCTAATTAACTACTATCAAATTTTATTCAAATCAAATCAAATCAAAAGGAGTTTTGAAAAATGCAATTTTCTCTTATATAATGGCAAAAGAATAATCTTTTAAAATGGGCAAATTAATTGAGAATAAATTCCGTAACTGGTTAGGGATTGTGAGAAGTGTTCTGCACAATCCAGAAATACTGGTAGCCTTTGAATCCACTTTATGTGTTCTTAAGAAGAAGGATAGTTCATTGATGGGGATCAATGGAACAAAGTCTAAGGATAAAGGTGAGGGAGAGAAGGGTTCTCTCGCCAAACCAATGTCAGAATCTTCTACGCTTAGAACATGGAGAGGATGGAAGGAATGATGGAAGAAGAAGCGAGAGATAGAGATCTCTACTTCTAGTGTATATGTTATAGAGATTAACTTTACTACTTCTTTGTCATGGGTACTTGATACCAGATGTGGATCTCACATTTGTTCAAATGTGAAGGATCTTAATAGAAGTAGGCCTTTGGGGAAAGGCGAGGTTAAACTACGTGTTGCCAACATGGTAAGAGTTGTCGCCAATGCCGTAGGAACCTATGAGTTAACTCTACCTAGTGGGCTAATAATAGAGTTGAAGAACTGCTATTATGTACCTACCATAAATAGGAATATCATTTCCGTCTCTTGTTTGGACAAGGATGGTTTTGAATTTCTTATTAAGAATGGAAAGTGTTCCATTTCAAAAGATGGGATCTTTTATGGCAGTGCCCCAATGTCTTATGGTCTATATTTGATAGATCTAGAGACAAGTGTATACAACGTAAACACCAAAAGGCAAAAACTCAACAAGTCAAACAAAACATATCTTTGGCATTGTCGTCTAGGGAACATAAATGAGAAACGCATTTCTAGACTCCATAAAGATGGTTATCTAGACTCTTTTGATTATGAATCAATAGAGACATATGAATCTTGTTTGTTGGGCAAGATGACCAAGACTCCCTTTTCAGGTAAAGGTGAGATAGCTAGTGATCTATTAGGACTCATACATACTGATGTATGTGGGCCTTTTAGAACTAATGCCAGAAATGGGTGTCAGTACTTTATTACCTTTACTGATGACTTCAGTAGGTATGGCTATGTGTACCTGATGAAACATAAGTCAGAAACCCTTGAAAGGTTCAAGGATTTCATGAATGGAGTACAGAACCAACTTGGTAAAAGTATTAAAGCACTTCGATCCGATCGAGGTGGAGAATACTTAAGCCAGGAGTTTGAGGACCTTCTGTGAGCCCATGGTATTGTATCACAGTGGACTCCGCCTGGAACACCACATCATAACGGTGTGTCTGAAAGAAGGAATCACACTTTACTAGATATGGTGCGATCAATGATGAGTTTTGCTGATCTTCCGATTTCCTTCTGGGGTCATGCTCTTGAAACCGCCGTGTTTACACTTAACCGAGTACCATCTAAATCGGTTCAAAAGACACCATATGAGATATGGCTCAGGAAGCGTCCCAATTTGTCTTTTATTAAGATTTGGGGTTGTGAGGCTTACGTCAGGAAAATGTTTCCTGATAAGCTTGGACCCAAGTCTGATAAATGTTATTTTGTTGGATACCCCAAGGAAACGAGGGGATACTATTTATACCACCCTGCTGACAACAAAGTGTTTGTTGCTAGGATATCTGTGTTCCTAGAAAAGGAATTTATTTCTAGAGGAAACAGTGGGAGGAAAATAGAGCTTCAAGAGGTTCAAGCCCAACAAGAAAACATTGAACCGGTAGATGTACAAGAGGAACATAGAGATTCACAAGGTGTTGTGGAATCTCAGTCTCCTCAAGTAACACAAGGACCTCATAGATCTAGTAGGACACGCCTTGAACCTGAGAGGTTTGGATACCTTGTGACACAGGAAGGCAGTGAGTTGATCATAGATGATGATCCCACTACCTATCTAGAGGCTATGGAGGGACCAGATTCTGAGAAATGGCTTGAGGCCATGAAATCTGAGATGGAATCCATGTACTCCAACAAAGTATGGACTTTGGTGGAACCACCCGAAGGGGTAAAACCCATAGGGTGCAAGTGGGTCTTCAAGAAGAAGACCGACATGGATGGCAATGTGCAAACTTATAAAGGCAGTTGGTTGCAAAGGGTTTCTGACAAGTTCAAGGTGGTGACTATGATGAAACTTTTTCTCCATTTGCCATGATTAAGTCCATCAGGATTATGCTTGTTATTGCTGCTTACTATGACTATGAGATTTGGCAAATGGATGTTAAAATTGCATTCCTTAATGGGAATATAAATGAGGATGTGTACATGACACAGCCTGAAAGTTTTGTAGATCCAAAGAATGCCAATAAAGTCTGTAAGCTGCAAAGGTCAATCTATGGATTGAAACAAGCATCTCAGAGTTGGAATCTTTGATTTGATGAGGAAGTAAAAGTGTTTGGATTTATTCAAAATGAAGATGAACCTTGTGTGTACAAGAAGGTTAGTGGAAGCACGACCACATTCCTCATATTGTATGTGGATGAAATACTATTGATGGGGAATGATGTCTCAGCCTTAGAGAAGGTAAAGACTTGGCTTCTGAATACTTTCTCAATGAAGGACTTAGGAGAAGCATCCTACATTCTAGGAATTAAGATCTATAGAGATAGATCTAAAAGGTTTCTTGGACTAAGTCAAAGCACGTACATTGACAAAGTGCTGAAGTGGTTCAACATGGAGAACTCAAAGAGAGGCAACATCCCCATGCTACATGGAGTCACCATCTCTAGAGCTCAATGTCCCCAATCTTGTGAAGAGAGGGAGCTTATGAATGGGATCTGTGACAACCTGACTTTTCTCTCTCCTTCATGGTATTCCTTATCTCCCATCTAGTGGTCTCTTACTCAATCAAATGTCAACCTTATAGTATAAATGCAATGATGATCTTTTTTTTTGGTGACCTCAATGATTCATTTCACAATATGTGACTTCAAATTTCAAATCAATCTAATGTCATTATTGAAAGAAACCCTCTCTTGAAACTAGTTTTTTAGTCATCCCTATTGTGCCCCTCTTTCCTTATAATGTACTTTAAGTTGTAAAGGGTTTAACTCTGAGTCCAACGACACCAAAATCACATCTTTCGGCTCTATGAAACTCTAGTTATGGTGTTTTAAAGATTTTATGTTTTAGCCTTTCTCTTTATGTGTTTCATGTTGTTTTGGGCCGAGTTTGGTCGCTCTAGGCCCAAAAGAACTTGGTGGCCCAACGGCTTGTTCCCTTCTCCCTTCCTCTTCTAAAACCAGCAAACAACTAGGAAAGAGCCTCCCCTCCGCCACCCAAATTGGGTAATAGACGATACAACCCTAGTTTTCTTGCCCAGTTATAAGCCTGCATCATCTAAACCCTTATTTCCCGTCTTTTCTTCTTTCCCTTCTTTTTGCTTTCCGCTCCCTCTTTCTCGTTGCCGCCTCCCTCAGCTACAGGTGGTTTCACCCAGCAATCGACCGCTTCTACCCAGCCGCTTGGGAGGAGATGAGGGCGAGGATAACCCCGACCAACCAGTGCGGCATCGCCATCATGGGGGGCACTGCCAGGAGATCGTTCGCTGGTCATCTTGGCAGCCTCCTGGATTAGCGGCCTCTCCTTCTAACCCTGAAAGCAGCAGCCAAGCCACAACTTCGCCGCCGCAAAGGGAGCACGAGAGACGGTCTGGGCGACCTCCAACAGCATGATTTGGACCCCCCTGACCACCTATTGATGTATCCTACTTGTTGCTTCGGGCAAGACGGCCACTGGTTGGGTGCAGCAGAGGTACTCTGCTTCCTCCCCTGTTCCCGCCCTGAGAACAGAGGAAGTTCGAGCGGGAGGGAGACGCTATGCGTGACGAGCTAGACCTAGCAGACTAGGCCCAAGGAGGATCAGGCCCAGCGTGAGGTGCCCCTCTTGAGGGAGCACGTGCACCTGCCAACCGCCAGATCTGGATCCAAGGGGTGCTTTTTCCCCCTCGACCTGATACGGTAACACCCCACACATCAACCTAAGTTCGTAATGTAAATTTTGTATAGTTCCAATGCAAGAATTTCAAAAATGCATAAGTCCCTCACCCCTTGGCCACATGATGCAAAATTATATATCAATTTTATCCTTTCGAAAAGATCTACGCAATGGACTAAGTTTTAGGGCCTAATTCCATCGTTGGTTCCCTGTTTTCCCAAAAGATGCATATATTAATCACATGGAATATAATTGATGAATGATCTTGATGCAAAACTTGGATCTTGGCTACTCAATCTTTTCTCGATACTTAAATCAATAATAATAATGTCTTTCTAACCCTATTGAAGGTCCTACTCTCCCTATTGTTCATGAATGACCTCAATTGTACGCATGTACCTACTTTGGACTACAATGTTGAACCTTGCCTAGATTGCTAATCTTGCTTCTAATGGACATACACCTATTTTGGAATATGTTTCTTATGACCTAATGTTGCTGATCTAAACCATGTTTGATGATGGGTTCTCCTACCTTGATGATCTTTGACCTTGATTACTCTATTGTGAGTCCTTCGACCCTAGAATGCATGTAAATGCCTTAAACCTTGATATGATCATAGAAAGTGCATGGAACATCACAATGGCATGAAACTTGAACCACACCATCATGATGACCTCTAGATCAGTACAATATCATAAAATGAACTAATAATCAACTTGTAACCTAACTTGGCCAAAACCCTAAAATGCATCTAATCAGGGTTAATGATGAGAATCTAATACATATATGTAATCTTGTTCTTAATCAGGTTTGGCATGTGGCTAGATGGTGAAAGATATGTTAGGTTATGAAATATATGAATCAAGTATGGGCCTTATCTAGTTATATGACTAGTTTTCTTGTTTGAAATGATATGTATTGTATGCTTGTTTGTTTACTTGCCCAATATTGCCATGTAGTATTGCTATGTCATACTCGATGTTTGCCTCGTCAGTTTTATAACTTGAACACATATATGTATAAAACTCCATTATAATATTGTTGATAAAGGGTTAACTCTTGGTGATGTCCTTGAGGTCCCTCTCGTATAAAAGGGTTAGCTAAGCTTGAGCACCCTTACGGACCCTTCCGATGGGAAGATGGTCAAAGGCCTTAAACATGTTTGCTATTGTTGGTATAATGGAGTGAAATGACATAAAATATGATTTCGCATTTGTTAAACAATTAACATGTTTATTCTTGTTCGTTTAGTCTTGAAATCTTTTCAAAATTATGCAAAGCTTATATATATGTGTATCTTTCGGCCCTATACTCAACACCTCGTGTGTTGACCCATTTCTCGTATGTTGTTTTTAGGTTCAAAGATGGCTAGAAGGTTGATGGGCTTGGTGAGCTTTGCTAGGTGTACTTGTTGTAAGATCCAAATGTAGTATACATGAGCAAACTTGTATAAAGTGACTCTTGAATATGTAATTAAAATCATGTAATATAATGATGTTGCTTAATATATATTGTTGATTGTTGAGATTATGTTGGTGCTTGTATCTTGTTATCTGTTCATGTGTGCTAAGCTTTACGCTTCCGCATTTCTCCTTTGGTATACGTTTGGTTCATGGGACTGGGATTCCGGTTCCGTGACAGATGGTATCAGAGCATGAACAATAACTACACCAAACATTACTCACATGAAACACAAACTAAACTCACCTTACATCTCAACCCTAGAAACTTAATAACATGTCCTTCGTGGACTAGGTTGACTTAGCCTCTAGGTTAGAACCTAGATGTTCAAGAATTCGGTGTAGACTTGTGTAAGTTACCTCCCTAGACATGACTCGCGACATGTGCTTAGGATGTCTATACAAGTGTGCACCATGTTCTTGCTAGTTCTCTAGGTGTCATGATACTAGACTGCCTAATGAGTGTGGTAACTCGTTTTGGTTTTGGTTTTATTCAGATGGAGTACGGTGGCTTTCATCGCCTGTTTAAATGTTGGAGAAAACATATTTCAAGTATTATTATATGTACATATGAAAAATGTTACCACACCCAGAAAGGCAGTGAGTGTCTATGCAACCTAGGAGAAAGAGATGTAACATCAAGTCTAGATGTGAGAGTTTAGATGATAGTGATAATCTCTAGAATTGTCTAGAGCCATGATATAGGTTAGACAAGTGAAAAACCTAGAAACCTAAGATGATGATTATGATAGTGATGATGATGTTGATGTTTTATAGGACCCAAGATGTTTGAGGAAGGTTAAGTATGTTTGACGATATGAGATGAGTTTGACCATGCAGCCCTAGCTAGACCTAGCACCTTGTATGATACGTACCACTTGGTTGATGTGCTAAACATAGCTAGCGGGTGGACATGCTTGCTTGTACCTAGTCTTGTATGTGTGGGGATATGATATATGGTTCAAGACCAAAACGGGCCTCAATCTCTTTACAAAGGAAGACCTCTAGCATGGGACATATGAATAGGGTGACATGTTGATATGAGTTGACCCGTATCGGGAAAAGGTTAGAGTACCTAAACTCTAAAATATTTGAAATGTTGAATAATATGAATGATGAAATACTTGATGACGAGTCCCTAGCTAGAATGCTTCCAAGTATATGAGTTGAGTGACCTAACGTGTGGTTTCCTTGAAAGTGTTGAACCCTAGATGTCCTATGAAAATATTTAACCCTAGAGAAAGAGGCAATTGAATATTTGATGCTTGATATGTAGGTGAGGGAGATGTCCCAAGACCCAAGATGATGTATATGATGTGTGATATCCATGATGAGCCTCATACTCGGGTTAGTAGTTGCATATAAAGGAATCTAGTGGTTACCCTTGTTTCTCGAAAAAAAATGGGTAGAATTTTTGTTATGGATAGGAGTTACAGTTAGTAGGTCTTGTTGGATATATATATGTCTTAGCTTGAGTGGCTTGAGCTTGTGGAGCTCTTTCTTGATACAATGGAGAAAGTTTCAAAACCTCGATGTTGATGATAATGTTGTTTCACGAATGACGCTTGATACACGAAAGAATCTCACTTAAGTTAAAATCTTGATATGTGCAATGAGCCACTCTCATGAGATGGACCTAGTATGAAATCAGACCATACATGAAAGATATAGATTTGAAATTATGATCGTGATATGATAATGTCTAGAGATCTTAGCTTGAATAAACATGACGAATAAATTGTTTAATTTTAAGATAATGAACATAATTGATTAGAATTGGTAGAAATTTTGGGGAAAACATAAACATTCATGAAATCTAGTATAGCGATGAAATATACACGTTTAACGATGACCAAATTTGGAAGTCATGATTGAGGACATGGTCATTTGTGAATCGATAACCTAGATTTTGATGATACACTTCGTTCCCATATGAAGTTATGAACACGAACCCTAATTCAAGGATACTAGAGATGGGTAAACCCTGATGCCTCGATGATGTCACGTTATGAAGGAACGCTAAGTGATATGTATATAAATAAGATGCATACATCCTTGACGATGATAGCCTAGTGTGCATTATAGTGTGCGGAATACCTGAAAATCATGGTGGAATACCTAGACCTGATGGATTTCACCCTAACTCTTATTTATGATCCTGGATAATTTCGAGGACGAAATTCCTTATAAGGAGGGAAGGATGTGATAACCTGACTTTTCTCTCTCCTTCATGGTATTCCTTATCTCCCATGTAGTGGTCTCTTACTCAATCAAATGTCAACCTTATAGTATAAATGCAATGATGATCTTTTTTTTGGTGACCTCAATGATTCATTTCACAATATGTGACATCAAATTTTAAATCAATCTAATGTCATTATTGAAAGCAACCCTCTCTTGAAACTAGTTTTTTAGTCATCCCTATTGTGCCCCTCTTTCCTTATAATGTACTTTAAGTTGTAAAGGGTTCAACTCTGAGTCCAACGACACCAAATCACATCTTTCGGCTCTATGAAACTCTAGTTATGGTGTTTTAAAGATTTTATGTTTTAGCCTTTCTCTTTATGTGTTTCATGTTGTTTTGGGCCGAGTTTGGTCGCTCTAGGCCCAAAAGAACTTGGTGGCCCAACAGCTTGTTCCCTCCTCCCTTCCTCTTCTAAAACCAGCAAACAACTGGGAAAGAGCCTCCCCGCCGCCACCCAAATTGGGTAATAGACGATACAACCCTAGTTTTCTTGCCCAGTTATAAACCCGCATCATCTAAACCCTTATTTCCCGTCTTTTCTTCTTTCCCTTCTTTTTGCTTTCCGCTCCCTCTTTCTCGTTGCCGCCTCCCTCAGCTACATGTGGTTTCACCCAGCAATCGGCCGCTTCTACCCAACCGCTTGGGAGGAGATGAGGGTGAGGATAACCCCGACCAACCAGTGAGGCATCACCATCATGGGGGGCACCAGCCAGGAGATCGTTCGCTGGTCATCTTGGCAGCCTCCTGGATTAGCGGCCTCTCCTTCTAACCCTGAAAGCAGCAACCAAGCCACAACTTCGCCGTCGCAAAGGGAGCACGAGAGACGGTCTGGGCGACCTCCAACAGCGTGATTTGGACCCCCCTGACCACCTATTGATGTCTCCTACTTGTTGCTTCGGGCAAGACAGCCACCGGTTGGGTGCAGCGGAGGTACTCTGTTTCCTCCCTTGTTCCCGCCCTGAGAAGAGAGGAAGTCCGAGTGGGGGGGAGACGCTATGCGTTACGAGCTGGACCTAGCAGACCAGGCCCAAGGAGGATTAGGCCCAGCGTGAGGTGCCCCTCTTGAGGGAGCACGTGCACCTTCCAACCGCCAGATTTGGATCCAAGGGGTGCTTTTCCCCCTCGACCTGATACGGTAACACCCCACACATCAACCTAAGTTCGTAATGTAAATTATGTATAGTTCCAATGCAAGAATTTCAAAATTGCATAAGTCCCTCACCCCTTGGCCAAATGATGCAAAATTATATATCAATTTTATCCTTTCGAAAAGATCTACACAATGGACTAAGTTTTAGGGCCTAATTCCATCGTTGGTTCCCTGTTTTCCCAAAAGATGCATATATTAATCACATGGAATATAATTGATGAATGATCTTGATGCAAAACTTGGATCTTGGCTACTCAATCTTTTCCCGATCCTTAAATTAGTAATAATAATGTCTTTCTAACCCTATTGAAGGTCCTACTCTCCCTATTGTTCATGAATGACCTCAATTGTACACATGTACCTACTTTGGACTACAATGTTGAACCTTGCCTAGATTGCTAATCTTGCTTCTAATGGACATACACCTATTTTGGAATATGTTTCTTATGACCTAATGTTGCTGATCTAAACCATGTTTGATGATGGGTTCTCCTACCTTGATGATCTTTGACCTTGATTACTCTATTGTGAGTCCTTCGACCCTAGAATGCATGTAAATGCCTTAAACCTTGATATGATCATAGAAAGTGCATGGAACATCACAATGGCATGAAACTTGAACCACACCATCATGATGACCTCTAGATCAGTACAATATTATAAAATGAACTAATAATCAACTTGTAACCTAACTTGGCCAAAACCCTAAAATGCATCTAATTAGGGTTAATGATGAGAATCTAATGCATATATGTAATCTTGTTCTTAATCAGGTTTGGCATGTGGCTAGATGGTGAAAGATATGTTAGGTTATGAAATATCTGAATTAGGTATGGGCCTTATCTAGTTATATGACTAGTTTTCTTGTTTGAAATGATATGTATTGTATGCTTGTTTGTTTACTTGCCCAATATTGCCATGTAGTATTGCTATGTCATACTCGATGTTTGCCTCGTCGGTTTTATAACTTGAACACATATATGTATAAAACTCCATTATAATATTGTTGATAAAGGGTTAACTCTTGGTGATGTCCTTGAGGTCCCTCTCATATAAAAGGGTTAGCTAAGCTTGAGCACCCTTACGGACCCTTCCGATGGGAAGATGGTCAAAGGCCTTAAACATGTTTGATATTGTTGGTATAATGGAGTGAAATGACATAAAATATGATTTCACATTTGTTAAACAATTAACATGTTTATTCTTGTTCATTTAGTCTTGAAATCTTTTCAAAATTATGCAAATCTTATATATATGTGTATCTTTCGGCCCCATACTCAACACCTCGTGTGTTGACCCATTTCTCGTATGTTGTTTTTAGGTTCAAAGATGTCTAGAAGGTTGATGAGCTTGGTGAGCTTTGCTAGGTGTACTTGTTGTAAGATCCAGATGTAGTATACATGAGCAGACTTGTACAAAGTGACTCTTGAATATGTAATTCAAATCATGTAATATAATGATGTTGCTTAATATATCTTATTAATTGTTGAGATTATGTTGGTGCTTGTATCTTGTTATCTATTCATGTGTGCTAAGCTTTACGCTTCCGCATTTCTCCTTTGGTATACGATTGGTTCATGGGACTGGGATTCCGGTTCCGTGACAGGATCACATATGCATCAGCCATCAGATCCATCATGTATGCTATGTTGTGCACACGCCCAGATGTCTCGTATGCCCTCAACATGACGAGCAGGTACCAGTCAGATCCCGAGGATGCTTACTGGACAGCCGTAAAGAACATCCTTAAGTACTTGCGAAGGACTAAGGATAAGTTCCTTGTATACGATGATGAGGAAGAACTGGTTGTAAGAGGTTACACCGATGTAAGCTTCCAAACCGACAAATATGATTACAAATCGCAATTAGGATTTGCATTTTGCCTGAACAATGGAGCTATGAGCTGGAAGAGTTCCAAGCAAGAAATAGTTGCTGATTCTACTACAGAGGCCGAATATATTGCTGCTTCACATGCAGCAAAGGAGGCTGTGTGGATCAGGAAGTTCATCACTGAACTTGGTGTAGTTCTCAGTAGTTGTGATGCAATTGAGCTTTATTGTGACAATAATGGAGCTATTTCTCAAGCTAAGTAGCCCAGATCACATCAGCGGCCCAAGCACATACTGTGGTGCTTCCATCTCATACGAGAGATCGTACAGTGAGGAGATGTGAAGATTTGCAAAGTACCAACTGAAGACAACATAGCTGATCCACTGACTAAGGCCCTTTCTCAGCAGAAGCATGATGGTCATGCTAGGTCAAAAGGATTGAGGTTCCTAGGTGACTGGCTCTAAGTGCAAGTGGGAGTCTGTTGGTATGTATGCCCATAGAGCAAGTCATGTGATGATTGTAATGGGATGCTTTATAAATGATTTGAATAATAATAAAGGAAATTTCCAATCTATATGTTTTAACTTTCTGAGATGATAGTGTAACATGATAGATGTCTAAAGAATTGTTTACTCGATGACATATGCTTTTAGGTTTAGGACCTAAATGATGAGATCATACAAATGACAAGAGTATACATTCTTGTTTAGTCCCTAGTCGGTTGTTATTGTGGAAATAATCATAGACATCAATAACACTAAAGACTAGATTGTGTTTTGGTTGATGACATAATCTCATTAGTCATGATATAGTGATATCAAACCAATCACATAGATACTTGTTAGAGAACAAGTGTACCGGACAGACCCACCATGAGAGTGACACATGGAACCATGATTTGGTAGTCACAGTCAGATCTCATAGTGATGGTGGTGAATGTGATTCTTCGACATGAAATAACTAAACTCAACACATGTCGTTGGGTATACTTTGACATCATCAAACGTAGTCCTGAAACAGGGGTTGTTATAAAGGTGATGATTGGGTGACTTTGACACATGGGGATTTTGAGAGGTGAGTGATAGATATGGGATTTGTCCCTCCTAAAGGAGTTTAATGTCCATGGCCACTTGATGAGTAGGATTGAGAAAGGCATGCACATGCATGTGTGAATCAATATGTGATATTGGTGTCACACACATCCCACCCAGTCTGCTCTGAGATCAAGGAAATGGATGAATGTTGAAAGGATGACTGTACCATGCCTTGAGTTCATTCAAGACTTTAGTGACAAAGGAATTATACATTCTTTGTAACACCATTCACGGAATGTAGGATTGAAAGTTGTTCTCCAACTTTCTATTTCACTTGGGTAGCACTGATGTGTGACTAGGCACCGCTCTTTGCTTATGAAGTCATAAATGTTATGGACTTTCACTGTCAACGTGAAATAGACCTGCAGGGTCACACACATAGGATTTAACCTGGAAGAGGAGTTTATCCACAAATGATGTTTAGATTGATTACTAAAGGAGTTTAGTAGTTCAATTAAACACTCAGTTGATTGATAGCTCAAAATCATAGTGTTCAAGGTGTTGGACCAATTGATTAGAGTATCGGATTGATTGAAGCTGCAATTGACTGATTTGCACAATTTGCACTTCCAATCAATCGGCTCATGTGATGAACTGACCGGCTCAGGTTGGTGAACCGATCGGCTCAACTGGTGAGATGATCGGCTCATGTATCAATGATACGATCGGCTCAATTGTTGAACCGGTCGACTCATGTGACCAACCGAGATCGTTTAGAAAGTTATAAGACTATTTTTGCAAATACAATTTGTTTCACTTGTACACATTCGATTTGGACAAGGATTAATATTTGATTGATCGGAAACAAATATGAAAGTCAATTTGAGTTAGACCAGGACCACGAACCGATCGGCTCAGAAGTGAACCGGTCAGCTCAGGTGTCCCAAACGACCGGTTCAGGTGTGAACCGATCGGTTGAGATCACCAAACGACCGTTTTAGGGTTGAAATGATCGGTTCAGCTGGCGCAGTTGGTTATTTTGTGGAAAATCTCAAACCCTTCTACTCCTGTTTAGTCCCGCATTTCCCGGGGTAGAAAACTCTGTCCCATGACCCTCCTATATATAGGGGTATTGGGGGCTTCTCAAAGTACAACTCAGAACACCAGTTGCTCTGCAAAGTTGTCGTTCTCTCTGGTTTTGGTAACCGAGAGAGCCCGAGCAAGTGCTACCCGATAAGGGAGGCACATCAACAGAAAGACAACTACAGAAAGGCAACTGGTTGCAGGAGAGTGTGTCGGTGACTAGTACACCGATAGGAGGGTGCGACTCCTTCTTATTCCTTGTGGGACAAGGAGATCGGAGTTCCAGGTAGTCCATGTGGATGACTGCAGAGGTAGGAGACTTCTGCCGCTCGGAGGACAGCTGCCAATCCCGACAGTCTCGGTGAGAATAGGAGCTGCACAGACACCGTCCAAGACCGGAGGTGAAGACTGAGCAAGCCTCGGGATAAGGTACGCCTGTTGGTATATATGCCCATAGAGCCATCCCAAGCGATTGCATGGAGTCAGATATTAATTAATCAATTAATGTGATTATTTTATTAATTAATGAATTCCAGAATATTCTAATTAATCCATGAGCGTTTTAATTAACGCAACGTTTCTGTTTACCGATGGGTTTAGGAAACCCTACTTCCCTTCGTATCCTATTTAAAGGAGGTTGATGGCCGATATCTATATAAGATATCTGTTGGATCCTAGATGGGTGACTTAGATGCTCTAGAGGGGGGGTGAATAGAGCTGAAAGCACTTAAATAAAATTCATTAAACCTTCAAAATATATGACAAGATAAGGTTGCTAAATAGGCAATTTGAGTGCAACTAAAACATGCATAGCAAGGATAAGAGAGATTGAACATGCACCAATTAGACAAGCTATTTAGAGTGGTTCCACACTTCAAACTAGAAGTGTGTCAGTCCACTTGCCTAGAGAGGTCAACCTCTAGGACTTCCAACAATTGCACTCTTATATTCACTTAATAAGACATACAATACATGACCAACAAAGGACTAACCTATCCAATACAAAGAGTCTTCGACCTTACCAAGGACTTACCCACTTTGCAAGAGTCTTCGGCCTTCTCCAAGGACTTACCCACTCTTGCACAAGTTTTCGGCCTTGCAGGAATTACCCACTCTTCTTGGATCTTCTGCCTTTGACTTCACCTTCACTCGGAGAAGCTTTCCACCAAGGTCTTACCTACTTAAGCTTGAGTCTTTTGCCTTCTCCAAGGGCTTACCCACTCTAGCTCCAAGTCTTCTGCCTTGATCTTCACCAAGGGACTCCTTCCCTTGTTCTTCTTCACCTCTCTTGGACAAGAGAGAGAACCTTCATCTTCATGATTGAAATGGAGAGATGGGGAGGTTGTGGAAGTGAGAGCTTCACAAGATATACAAATGGGACTAGCTCTCTTACAGATTTCCTACTCACTCTAATGGATGTAGCAAGTGATTAAGCTTAGAGAGAGAGAGGAGGCTGTAGGAAGCACTCAACTATAGAATAGGAACCTCACAAAGAGTTTGCAATGAATGCTCAACCTTGGAATGAAGCCCAAGGGGTCCTATTTATAGTTGGGGATGCCTCTTAGCCTTTGGGAACACTTAGGAACGAAAAATAGCCGTTTTACAAGTTGCAACGGATCTATTTTGGGTCCCAACAAAGTCTCCAACGGTTGGATTTGCTTTTTCTGCATTCCAGTACAGTCTGATCGGCCGAGTTTCTATACAGGCAATTCGGCCGAACCACTAAAAGACAAGGCTGAAAGCTAGACTGTCGGCCGAGTTCCTTTGGAGAAACTCGGCCGATCGGTCGACTTTCATCTTGGACCGATCAGTGGATCGGCCGAGTTTCCTAGCTAGAAACTCGACCGAACGGGAATCGGCTGAGTTTGTAACTCGGCCGATTGCAACAAAAATTCCAGAATATATGGATCGGCCGAGTTTGCAATTCGGCCGACAAAATCCCTGTTATGGGTATTTTGGAATTTTCGTTTGACTATACAAAAGATGGATTTTTGTGTCCCAATAATTTTTCTAAGCTTAATTACAAGTCATACAATCATTACAAGTGATTACAAAGCAATTCTAAGGTCATTTACATAGAGATCCCAAATTGCACACTTGTAGCTATTTTGACTTGTCTTTTCTCCAATTTGATATGCGCAAGTTAGGGCATTTGGAGTGTGTCTAAACCTAATCTGAAATCACTCAATGTGGAAGCATTAGACACCAATATGTGGAATGGTTAGTCATCATCAAAACAAGGGTTTAGTCAATTTAGACGTGAGTCAACATTGACCTAATTGACCTTGAGTCAACATTCTCCCCCTTTTTGAAGATGACAAACCATTCCATAAATGTATTGAAAGCTTGTAAGTAAAATCATACCTTCGTAGAAACCTAGGGGTTTCAGTAGAATTGAGTTCATATGCTCCCCCTCAATTGATGCTAGTGGAGTTTTCATACTCCCCCTCAATTGATGCTATTTCTCCTGCATGGTTAGCTTTCATAACATTTATAGAAACTATGTCTTCTACTCATATATGTTCTACACATATATGTCTTCTCCCATTTACCTTCTCCCCTTTACATAGACACGCTTCTTTGCTTCATGTAAGACATACCTTCTCCCTATTGTCAAAAGAAGACATATCTTTCTCCCCCTTTGTCATTTCAAAAAGGTGGGGGTATGAAGAAACTAAGAAACAACACTTGTTAAGAGAAAGAAGATAACAAAAGTTATATAAGGAGAGTAGAAGAGCACAGATAGGGGCTTGTCCAAGCATAGAAAGAAAAGCAAGTTAAAGCATATACTTGAACAACCCAAAACATGCAAGATAGGGTGCTGCAGAAAAATAATAAATCGCAATTTGACCCTCAAGATGATGGAATTTGATCAAAAACCATCAGGGCTCATGGCGAAGCGATGAGCCTTGCTCAGAAGGTAGTTTCTGCATAAAAAACACTATACTTGCAGCAAAAACTAAAACTGGAGCAAAAGCTGCATAAAAATCCACAAAAACTCCAATTTCTACATATCATGTAGATCTATGTACCCTGCATCACAATGTTATGCAAGCAACTCAAGATAGTAGATATGCAATTTAAGGAACAATCTTGAGCCTGTATGAGATAAGATACAAGCATAACATATAGATGATCAAAGATGGCACTTTGTAAATAAGGTTAGAACTACATGTATATGAACTACTAGTAGATGGTATCACAAGTTAGGACTACTAGTAGGATCTAGATCATAGCAAGAGATACCAAAAGGTACACAAGATAAAGCAAGCTATGAGTAGATGTAGAGATATATCCAAACAAAGAGATATGCAAATTTAAGAAGCATGAAAGGATATAACTCACTAGATATGCATCCTTACCATAAGATGATTACCCCTAAGAACCTCAAGGTTGTATCAAAACAAGATATACACCTAGATAGATGTAGCAAGTTAGAGCACAACGGAAGCGATTTTAGACACAACTAAGAGATCCATAAGAGATCATCATCAAAACCTACAAAACAACTCAAAGCAAGTAATTGCAACATATAGATATACCAATTTAGAGCAATTAGAGAGATAGAGTTGTAAGCAAGATAGGCAATTTAGAACATGGCAATATGCATATATAAAGGTACCAAATGGAGTGCCAAAGAATAAGGCTATTGGTTGAGAAAATCTAGTTGAGAGGGAAATTCTCATTCAATAAGCCAACTGTATACTCTGTGAACAGTGTTTTCGGTCGAGTTCTGTGTATTGGCAACTCGGCCGATCGCAGCTGTTGGCAACACCCATTGGTGCCTATCGGTCGAGTTTTATACAGGACAAAACTCGGCCAACAAAACTACTGTAGAAAAAGCACATATTTTTCATAAAACATATCTAGAGGCATGCTAAAAAATACAAACCATATCCAAACATGTCTAAGCAAGTTAGTAATGCACTATAGAAGCATTAGAAACAGTTTTTGAGCAAGAGTGTGAAGAGAAACACAAAATGCCACTTTTGACTCAAAAACCATATGTATAGTGCATACTAACTTGAAAAAAACAAGTTAGAACAGGTTATAAGCAATAAAAACATTACCTTCATGCTTACCATTTCTTTTCCACTTGTTGTCACCCTCTGCACATCTCACCTTTCTTCTTTCATGTGGATTGAGAAGTCAATTTGCAATTCAATGGCTCATGTCAATTCATTTGCAAGTACCTTCAAGAAGAAAGATGAAATGGTCCCCAATCATATTTTTGGGTCCGGAGGGGTTAGTTTAGCAACCCAAGTCCTATTGCTCTTGGGTGCTTTCCTAAAAGGACAACAAGTAGCATAATGACCAAATTCATTGCAATAGTTGCATGTGCCCATAGTCTTGGAACTAGAGGATTCTCCATGGAATATTGGAGGTCCTTTATCTTTGTTGTTCCCTTGACTACTATCATATCCTAAACCATGTCTACCAATTTGTTTAGTAGAATTGAGTAGGATGTCATTAAGACTCTTCTTACCAACTAAGAATCTTTGCAAAGATGATCTCAAACTATCATTATCATGCATAAGAGAGGCAATAGTAGAAGACAAATTATTGATATTATCTCTAGCATGCAAAAGATCATTTTCTAAGCAAAGAGCTTTAGTTAAATAAGAATCTCTATCAATATGAAGAGAAGCAACATCATTCTCTTTATTAGTATAACTAGAACAAGATTCATGCCCATTGATTTTAGCAAGCAAGGAGGCATTTTCAGATTTAAGCACCACTAATTCTCTTTGATAAGAATAGATTTCTTTTCTCCTAGCATCATCAATAAGCTTGAGTTCTACGTTTTCAGTTTTAAGAGTATCAAGCTCATGCATGAGAGAATCAACAATTAAAGTATGCTCTTCATTTGAACTAGGCATGAGAGGTTGAGCTTCTAGAAATTTAATCTTATCAAGTAAACTAGCATTTTCAAGTTTAAGAGAGTCTATTTGGCTAAGACAATCATTTTTATCAATAAGCAAGCAAGAATTTGCATATTCAAGATCATCTAGTTCTATATGCAAATTATCAACAATTTTAGCAAGCTTTTTCTTTTTCTTTTTAGAAGACTTATAAGAGGCACAAATATCATGAATAATAGCAATTAAAGATTCTTTATCTAAAGAGTCTAGATTTACCTCATTTGAGTCTTCACTTGTTGATGCTATAAGAGCAAAATGGCATTCTCCTTCATCACTAGAGCTTGAGCTTGATCCTTCACATGAATCTTCACTTGAGCTTGAGTTGGAGGAGCCACTTGAGCTTGATTGCTATTTCTTCTTGTGAAGATGGGTCTTTTTGCCTTGTGGGAAATCTTCCTTGTAGTGACCCTTCTTTCCACATGTGAAGCACCGGATGGAGGATGACTTGCCTTTGTAGAGTCTACCCTTGGAGTACATGGCATCTTCTTCAACTTGAGAGGATGGAGAAGCTTGACCAACAATAGCCTTGATTTGAGCTTTGATTTCAGCCTTCTTCATTCTCTTGAGTTCTTTCTCCTCTTGTCTTTCTAATTCCTCCCTCTTGTCAAGTGTGGTTTCATGAGCTTGTAGATTTCCAATGAGCTCTTCAATAGGAATATCCCTAAGAGACCTTGCTTCTTCAATAGAAGTCACCTTGGTTTCCCATCTCTTGGGGAGAGTTCTAAGTATCTTTGAGTTGATCTCTGCACTAGACATAGGATGTCCTAGAACAGCAAGACCATTCAAGATGGTGTTGAGCCTTGAGTACATGTTGGCTATGCTCTCCTCCTTTCCCATCTTGAAGTTCTCAAGCAACCCTTTGAGCATTTAGACTTTGCTTTCCTTCACTTAATCTGTCCCTTCATAAGTGATGCAAAGCTTTCTCCATACCTCATAGGCCGTCTCACAAGAGGAAATCCGGTTGAACTCGGTGGGGGTCATGGAGGCATATAGGGTGTGCATGGCTCTAGCATTCAAGGTTGCTTTCATCAAGGTGGCTTCATCCCATTCTTCAATGTTTGTCTTTGGTAGAATGTATGGGCTGTTCACCATTTGCCACATCTCGAGACTTGATCCTTGGATGAAGAATTGAAGTCTTCTTCTCCAATAGAGGAAGTTGCTCCCATTGAAGATTGGAAGGCTGGTCGAGAGTCTCCCTCCTAGGTAGTCACCCATCTTCTCCTACTTGTTGAAGTATGCTTGGAAAAGACCCGCTCTGATACCACTTGTTGGATCCTAGATGGGTGACTTAGATGCTCTAGAGGGGGGCTGAATAGAGCTGAAAGCACTTAAATAAAATTCATTAAACCTTCAAAATATATGACAAGATAAGGTTGCTAAATAGGCAATTTGAGTGCAACTAAAACATGCATAGCAAGGATAAGAGAGATTGAACATGCACCAATTAGACAAGCTATTTAGAGTGGTTCCACACTTCAAACTAGAAGTGTGTCAGTCCACTTGCCTAGAGAGGTCAACCTCTAGGACTTCCAACAATTGCACTCTTATATTCACTTAATAAGACATACAATACATGACCAAAAAAGGACTTACCTATCCAATACAAAGAGTCTTCGACCTTACCAAGGACTTACCCACTTTGCAAGAGTCTTCGGCCTTCTCCAAGGACTTACCCACTCTTGCACAAGTCTTCGGCCTTGCAGGAATTACCCACTCTTCTTGGATCTTCCGCCTTTGACTTCACCTTCACTCGGAGAAGCTTTCCACCAAGGTCTTACCTACTTGAGCTTGAGTCTTTTGCCTTCTCCAAGGGCTTACCCACTCTAGCTCCAAGTCTTCTGCCTTGATCTTCACCAAGGGACTCATTCCCTTGTTCTTCTTCACCTCTCTTGGACAAGAGAGAGAACCTTCATCTTCATGATTGAAATGGAGAGATGGGGAGGTTGTGGAAGTGAGAGCTTCACAAGATATACAAATGGGACTAGCTCTCTTACAGATTTCCTACTCACTCTAATGGATGTAGCAAGTGATTAAGCTTAGAGAGAGAGAGGAGGCTGTAGGAAGCACTCAACTATAGAATAGGAACCTCACAAAGAGTTTGCAATGAATGCTCAACCTTGGAATGAAGCCCAAGGGGTCCTATTTATAGTTGGGGATGCCTCTTAGCCTTTGGGAACACTTAGGAACAAAAAATAGCCGTTTTACAAGTTGCAACGGATCTATTTTGGGTCCCAACAAAGTCTCCAACGGTTGGATTTGCTTTTTCTGCATTCCAGTACAGTCTGATCGGCCGAGTTTCTATAAAGGCAATTCGGCCGAACCACTAAAAGACAAGGCTGAAAGCTAGACTGTCGGCCGTGTTCCTTTGGAGAAACTCGGCCAATCGGTCAACTTTCATCTTGGACCGATCAGTGGATCGGCCGAGTTTCCTAGCTAGAAACTCGACCGAACGGGAATCGGCTGAGTTTGTAACTCGGCCGATTGCAACAAAAATTCCAAAATATATGGATCGGCCGAGTTTGGAATTCGGCCGACAAAATCCCTGTTATGGGTATTTTGGAATTTTCGTTTGACTATACAAAAGATGGATTTTTGTGTCCCAATAATTTTTCTAAGCTTAATTACAAGTCATACAATCATTACAAGTGATTACAAAGCAATTCTAAGGTCATTTACATAGAGATCCCAAATTGCACACTTGTAGCTATTTTGACTTGTCTTTTCTCCAATTTGATATGCGCAAGTTAGGGCATTTGGAGTGTGTCTAAACCTAATCTGAAATCACTCAATGTGGAAGCATTAGACACCAATATGTGGAATGGTTAGTCATCATCAAAACAAGGGTTTAGTCAATTTAGACGTGAGTCAACATTGACCTAATTGACCTTGAGTCAACAATATCGAGAGAGGCTTTTCAGTTTACGCTCACGTACGTAAACCCTAGCCGTCATCATCCTTAGGAGAGAAAGGAGAGCAACGCGCCGCTAGTACGTCGCCGCACAGACACGACTCCTTTCCGCCGGCTTAGGAAGCGCGACAGAGAGTTCCAGTCCATCCGCGTGGACGAAGTAGAGACGCAGACGCTGAGACACCTGCGTTCGGAGGACATCAACGACCATCTGTGTGCGTTAAGAGCAGTGTACATCATCACACAAAAGGAGTGTCGTCAGATCTTCCTGCGACAGTGAACGGGAGAGAAGTTCCGTTTGTGTAGACAAGCGTCGTTGCACACCTTTGTGCAGCGGGACATCGCCGGACTTGCTCTGCGATAAGTATATCCCGCAAACACTCCTTCCGAATACTCTATTGTCGACGATATCCTATTTCAGGTTGCATGGATTTTGTTTCTTCCGCCGCACATGTTTTCTCCACAAAACCCAACAGCGCCTCTACAAACCATCCTTCCTATTGTATAGATATTGACGCGATTCCTTTATTCTGGATTTGGGAGAAGAAATTTTTTGTTTCCACTACCTTCTCTGTCTCCCCTAAAACCCAACAAACTAACCCTAATGGTCCATGGCCAAGGGGCCCATGTAGACAATAGACTAATAACCTATTAACTAAATAGGCTATATTCTAACACAAGTATTCGGTAAAAAAATACTCAATTGATGGATATGTGGAGGATTATTACAACCAAGGTTTAGTTTTGTGGGATGAATATGAGGTTTATCATCCTCCAAACTACTAAAGTCACGTGGGATCAACTCTCGCATGTGTACTCTCACCAACAAAAAAATGGTCTTTAAGATCTTCAAGTATCTAGCAAAGAATGAATACTCGATTCATGGATCTGTGGAGGATTATTACAGACAGTGCTCGACTCTCTGGGATGAATATAAGGTTTATCATCCTCTATATTTAGACATCAAAGAAGTTCAACGCCAATGAAATGAACTTCAGTTAGTTCAATTTTTTGCTAGACTACCTAATTTCTTCTTTAGAGTTGTCAATGAAATATTATCTAGTGTTCCCTTGCCTACTCCACAGGATGTACTCCAGCGCGTCCAATGTCTTTCATCCATATCATCCATACCTTCTATTTCCTATGATAATTCTGCTCTTGTGGTCCATTCTGGTGACTCTGGACGAGGTTATGGATAGAGATGTGGTCGAGGTCAAGGTCATTCTTTTAGCGGCATTAGATGTGATCCTCCACTACCTAGAACTGGATGTGGACAACCTTCTACAGAGAGTTAATTCTATAACTTTTGGGTCGCACAAACCATATTGAAGATCGGTGTTGGACAAAACATGGTGAACTTACATGGGCAAACCAAGTTATAACTGATGCTTCTGACAATCCATCCATTGCTACCTCTAGTTCTACCCTACCCATTGTTGAGTGGATTCGCTTAGAGTTTGAGAAACTCCTTCAAGCCAACATGCCTTTGCAACCTGCTAACCAAGATGGGAGTTTCTTCTATGTTACTTACTTTTCCTGCAACTTATGGTAAAATAAATGGGTCATTGACTCTGGTGCATTTTGCTCATAAATCCGATTCTTTTAGACTATTTTCTCCCTGAATAAAACAACTAGAGTTCAACCAGTAACAATGGTTGATGGAAGTCAGTCCCTGGCATAAGGAATTGAAACTATTTCTCTATATCATACTTTACCTTTAAAATTTGTGTTGTATGCTCCAAGATTTTCTCTAAATCTGTTATCTGTCAGTAAAACTATTAAGAGTCTTCAGTGCCCTAACATATTTAATCTAGAGTTTTGTGTATTTTAAGATCTCCGCACGAAGATGAGGATTGATTCGGGTCATAAGGAACCATATGGACTGTATTACATGGGATGTACCAAGATTGGTTGCTCTACTTTTGTCACTGGTGAATAGACTACAATAGAACTATCTTCTAGGGCATCCATCCATTAAGTTGAAGTGATTGTTTCCTAAGACACCAAAAAGAGTCGTTCATTGTGAAGCTTCTCAGTTTGGCAAGCAAACTAGGGTTGTGTTTCATTAAAAGACACTAGTCCCAACAATTGTTCGATTTAGTATAATATTGACATATGGGACCGCCTTTTGTTACTAGTCTCTTTGGATTTCTCTACTTTATGACTTTCAATGATGGTTACTCTTGAACAACTTGGCTATTTTTATTGAAAGATCACAGTAAGATTTTGGATATTATCGCTACTTTCTTTGTTTAAATTCAAACTCGGTTTGATACACCTATCAAAAAATGACACCAGTAATGCCTTAATATTTATGCAAAACTTTGTTGGCCTATTTTGTAATGCTAGAGGCACTATCCATCAGACGTCCTTCTCCTACACACCACAAAAAAAGGATATGACAGAGAGGAAAAATCACCATATCTGTGAAGTTGTCATACCATCCTTCTTCACTATCACGACGTAAAAGGTTTTTGGCCTGAGGCGTTCTCTACAACATGCTACTTGACTAGCCAAATGCCCTTGTCGGTTTTGAAAATCAAGTTCCATATGCTCTTCTCTATCCATATGCACATCTATTTTCCGTTCCTCCTCGCATCTTTGGCAGTAGCTATTTTTGCCTAGGGCTAAATAAACTTGATCCCCGATCTACTTTGTGCCTTTTTCTTAGATACTTTAGAAATAAAAAATGATATTGGTGTTATGGTCCTTCTAATAGTGGTTAGTCAGTGTTGATGTGATATTTTTTGAACACATTCCATACTACTCTATAAAAGGGTCTGCTTTGTCTAGTGATATATTGATCCTACTCCACTCCCCCAAGTTGTGGAAGATGTTCCTAATAAATAAAATGATGTTCTTGCTCCAGCCCTTAAAGTATACACATGAAGACCCAAGATTATAGTTCCCTCTATGGCCCCTCAACCACATCCTCTTTCGTCAATAGACCACAATACCTCTCAGGAAAATTCTTCCATACACCCTCTTATAAGTCAAAGGAAAAGTGTTCATTCTTGTACTCAACATCCTATTAGTAGTTTCTTCTCTACTACTAATCATGGTAATATATTTGTCTGCTTTACTTCTATTATCTCTGCTATGTATACCAAAGAATGCAACTCAAGCATTACAACATCCTGTCTAGTGTCAAGTTATAAAAAGTGAGATGGATTCTCTTCGTGATCGAAAGACTTGGGATCTTGTTGATCGTCATCAAGGGTGCTCTACATTAGGATGTCATTGGATATTTACTGTCAGATATCAACCAGTTCAACAACTAAAACCCCATCTAGTTGTGAAAGTTATACTCAGACCTGTGGGGTGGACTTTTTTGAAACTTTTTCCCCTATTTCTAGACGAAATTTGGATCAAGTACTTATCTTAGTTGTTTTTAATATTGAATGGTCGCTTTTCCAACTTGATGTTAAAAATGTGTTTTTATATGGAGACTTGCATGAGGAAGTATATATGGAACAACCTCTTGGGTTGTTGGTTAAGGGGAGTGTTCCAAAGTCTACAGACTTAGGAAAGTGATTTATGATCTGACACATAGCCCACAAGAATGGTTTGACAAATTAAGACACCTCTAGCTATGATGATAGTAGAAGTGATAGAAAATCCACCTCTGGCTACTATACTTCTATTGGAGGAAATATGGTCACATGACACACTAAGAAACTGAGTGTGGTTGCCCAGTATACCACTGAAGTTGAGTTTAGAGTCATGGCTCATACTACTTTGAACTGATGTGGCTCCAAGGACTGCTCCAAGAATTGGATATGTGATTCAGATCATGTTTCTATGTTCTGCGATAACAAAACCTCTATTTTTATTGCTAGCAATCCTATGTTTCATGAGAGTACAAAACACATAGAAGTTGATTGCCACTTTTTATGAGAATTTTTTATGTCTGGTTGCATTTCCACTCCCTATATCCAGACATAAGATCAAACTGATGATATATTCACAAAATTGCTTCCAAAATCTTGATTTGTTACACTGGTGCACAAGTTGGGCATGCACTACATCTATGCTCCATTATAATGGGGAGTATTGATATGTATGCTTGATGTTTAATGATGTAAACTTGTCTTTGTCTTTAGCCTTCATATCTACTATGGGCAGGTTTGTTTAGCATTATCTGACTGGATTAGGAAAATTGTTGGATTTTGTTCATCCCGGTTTCACTAGCTGCTGGATAAGAGAGATGCAGCAATGAAAAGCATTATGTTTGGTTTGTGGAGATGAGAATTCTATCTTCTTTAGGCATATAGAGACCACGAACCAGCGCAACACCTGAAAAAGTGGTTGGCAACTCCCTGTAGGTTTAAAGTTATGTTGACATTGAATGCCCATAACTAATTTATGACATCACAAGCAATGAGCGGTATCTAGAAACACATCATTGCTACCTATGTAATTTACTAAGTTGGATAACAACTTCAACCTACAATCTGTGATTGGTTTTATAGTGCTTGTATAGTTCCTTTGTCACTGATATCCAGATTGAACTCGAGGCATTGAATTGTCATCCTATTCAACGTTCATCTTTGTTCCTTGAACCAGAGCCGACTGTTTGACATATATGTAAGCACAATATCATATATTGACTCACACAAGCATGGACATGCATTTATCAGTCTCGCTTATCAAGTGTCCAGGATATCATTCTCCTATAGGAGGGAAAAATCCCATCTACATCACTCGTAGTCATCCCCATGTGTCACAATACACCCAAGCACCATCTTTATGACAACCCTTATTCAAGGTCACGATGGATGATGTCAAAGCACATCGAACAACATCTGGTGAGTTTGGTGATTTTAGGTCTAAGAACCAAAATCACCACCATCACTATAAGATATGATTATGACGACCAATCATGGTTTCCATGTATCACTCTTAAAGTGGGTCTGTCTGATACATTATTCTCTAACAAGTATCTATGTGTTTGGTTTGATATCACATATCATAACTTAATGAGATTTTGCCATCAACCAACACACTCTCTCGTCTTATGTGTTAAGTTGTTGTCTATCAAGCTTCCACAATAACATTAGACTAGGGACATAACAAGAATGTATATACTCTTAACATCCATATGATCCCATAGTTTAGGTCCTCAACCCAAAGAAATGCGTCATTGAGTAATATCATTCGTTATAATTTATTGTGTTAAAGCATTATCTCAACACTGAATAAAACATAATAAATTGGAAGATTGCCTTTATTACTAATCAAATCATTTATGAGATATGCAATTACAATAACCATATGATTGGCTCTCTGGGAATACATACCAACACAATCACCAGCATCACTGTGAGATATGATTCTGACTACCAATTTGGTTTCCATGTATCATTCTCAAGGTGGATTTATCTGATACACTATTCTCCAACAAGTATCTATGTGTTTGATTTGATATCATATATCATGACTAATGAGATTCTATCATCAGCCAACACACACTCTAGTCCTATATGTTATTGTTGTCTATAAGCCTTCCACAATAACATCTGACTAGGGACATAACAAGAATGTATCTATTCTTGACATCCATATGATCTCATTGTTCAGGTCCTCATCCTGAAGACATATGTCATGAAGTAATGTCATTCTTTAGACATTCATTATGTTTAGTCATTATCTCATAACTAAATGAAACAGAATAAATCAGAATATTTTCTTTACTATCAATCAAATTGTTTATAAGATATGCTATTACAATCATCATATGATTGGCTCTCTGGGCATACATACCAACATGAAGTTCAACAAAACCTTTCACCCATAGATAGATGGTCAGTCAGAAAGGTCAATTCAAACGTTGGAGAATCTTTTGAGAGCATGTATCCAACAGTTCTTGGCAGTTAAAGGAAGTGTCACTCTGCTACGGAATAAACTATACAACTTGTAGAGGTTGAGTTGGATAAGGCCGTCTCTCATGTGAGGGTTTTGTGTTGATCCTTTATAATATGTATAGAAGTTGAGGAAGGATGGTTGCAAGGTTATCCATTTCACACACCTTCCCTTTTCTCACATGCAGATCCTACTTTCCATTCACCATCAAACGACTCTCATGTCCTCCTTTTCCTCTAACATTTTCACATATTGAACCCAGTTTCACAATGTTTCTTTCAGCGAGCCCTCTCTCCCTCATTCCTCCACCTTTTTGAGAAATTTCTTGGCCAACAGGATCGACTTTCTTTCCCATTTGGTCGAGCCATAACTTGTCATCTCTCATCATCATTATGGAAGGACTTCCCATCAAAAGGTCTTGTCAGGGCATCAACTAAAGCTAATCAACATTCAAACCTTAAAAGTTGAAATTCTCACAACATAAGATTATAATAAATCACGTAAAGTGGGTGATCAACCCACAAGACATGCGATAAATGACTATCTATGAATTAAATGAGTTCATACAAGAAGTGGAATATGAATAAATTGCAAAAAATGAGTAGTGGGGCTAATCCTCATACCCAGTGAAAAGACAACTCTCTTGACTTTTTGAGATTAATATCACTAGTAGAGGAAAAGGACATGATCATGGTCATGATGGTAGAAGAAGTAGCTTGACGTGGTGTGTGACGATAGTCATCCTTCCTTCTCTCTCATCCAGGAATTAACCCTGACTTGAGGTTAAAATAGGAGGATGGACAATAGGTCAATGAAGTAATCGATCACCTTGGAGAGGGAGGTTAATGGAAGTAGCCAAGTCTAGAGGTCAATGTGCTAGCTAGGTCGATGGAACTATCCAGGTCAATGGTCTCTTAGACTTTAGCTCAGAGCTCGACATAAGCCTTTTGGTTTGTTTGTCTCCAAAATTTGAGATGTCGTGAAATGATGCCCAATGAGCCTATTTTATAGGGGTATGGCTATCGACCACTTGTGTTGACTCTTAGATTTCCAACCATAAATTTAGGAAGTCGGCGATGCAGTACGACACCTTTGATCCTGAAGGTCGATGGAAGCTATTTTTTTTTTATGTGGATGTCAACAACAATGGGTTAATGGCCTGATTTGTTTGCTTTAGCTCATTGGCTGGAGCATGGGTCGATGGGTGCTGCTGGGTGGTGGCAATCGGTCGATGGTTGTCTTCCTATTAGCTGCATACTGATGGTGGATGTATGATGTTGTCAAGGGAGAGAGGTCGATGGGTCATAGACCTTGTTCATCGATGGGCTTGAATGTCGAGCATGTGGGTTGATGGGTCATCGACCTTGATTATCGATTGATCAGGGTGGTCGATGGGTCATCGAATCATTGATGATATTTGAAGGTCAATTTGTAAGTTGATTGATAGGCGATTCCTAGGCATACTATCCGTAGAGTGACAAGATTCAAAACCTGTAAGGGGAGTCAATAAAAGTATCAAATTCATACAAATGAGCATAAAATCTGAAGTAGATCAAAATAAAGCTATTTCTGGTAAAAATCAAGAGATTCGAATGCTAAACTAGACTAAGAATGTTGCTAAATTGGGATGAATATACATTCCTCACTCAACAGTCATGGTCAGATGCAACATTGATCACCCCCCAAAGGGAGGCTCATGTGTGTGCCTCTCTTTAGTCACACAACCATTGATCATGGCCATTCTTTGGTGATTTGACGACATGACAAGTCATCATCCTCCCTAGACCACCCTCGTTTCATCATGTACACACCGCACAGGTGCGAGACGACATGGCTCGCTGTAGGCCAAAGGAAGGAGGTAACCATGGGATCTTAGAGGCCAGAAGCTGGCTGATCAAGTTGCGCAGGGTGTCGCCAGGTTACTAGCATGCTCAGATAAGCTAGGGGTAGGATGGAGAGCAAGCACCCAACCGGGAATCCATGATGACACCATGGGAGGCTGGAGCTGGGAGAAGAGGAGAAAGGGGGAGGGTTCTAGTGCATGAAACAACTCTGAAAAGAGGGGTTAAGAACATGAAAGAAAAAAGTGAAGAAATCAAGGAGGATGATCCATGAGTTGTAGTCTTGAGGGTTTTCCTTGATTTTTCCCAAAAGGAGTGTGGAAGAAAACACAAATTTAGTGGCCATGCTCCCAAAAGGACCAACAAGGGCAATAGTCCAATCAAATCAAGTGAAAAGGGTTGAATTTCAAATCATTATAACTTTTGACTCATTGATTCGATCGAGATGATTTTTGTGCTTTCAACTTCATCAATGAAAGCTCTACAAATTGATATACATTGGAGATAAAAAAGATCATATTGAAGAGGTTCAACATTAGTTGCAACATGGTGATGTATTGAAGTATTAAGACTTAGTTAAATTTTCAAACTAAGTCACATATTGTGAAATCGGTCATTAATTTGATCAATTTGGAGCATCACCACAATCCAACTATTCTATTGATATCCAAAAGAGTAGTCACAATAGAGAGAGAGAGAGTTTATGAGAGGAGTGAGAAAAGTCAGACTGTCACAACATAGTGGGATATTTAGTTTCCGATGAAGGAGAAAAATTAGTAAAAGGATTAATATTCTTAAAAAAAGGAGAGAAGATAGAGAGTGAAAGAGTGTAAGATTTCAAAATGGAGCAATCTGATTAGTTAGTGGCAGATTTTGTAATTTAATTAACAAACTATCTCTTTTTATAGTAGCATAGACTAAATGTACTCTGCAAATCACTGCTTCTGGAACCTTGGACATGCTTTAGATGAGGGTGTAGCTTTGATTGTGTGCCCAAAGTGCTCCTTTTCGGGTCAGAATGAGAAGTAGGAGCCGATGTATTCAAAGCACTTGGCATCCCTCTTCGAGAAGAGCTCAAATCTTCCTCCGACCCGCCGTCCCTTCCCATTGCCTCCCCATTTTTTTTGAACACCCTCATGGCATTTGACTACCATACTTTTTGTTTCGTATGTGGTGCAAAAGGAGAAGGAGAAAATAAATGGAGACGGACAATGCGACATCAAAAAGTGGATTTTTTTTGAAAAATTGTTGCTAATTACTTTACATGGAAAACAATAGAAAGAGACAACTATTTAAAAGAGATATTAATTGTTAAATAGGCATGAAGATTCAGAATGTTTTTTTAACACCCATACAAGTATTATTTTGTGTATTCAAATAATAAAAATTTGTTTGACATAAACAACAACAACAACATTGCATGTTGTATATAAATACAAAACAATCATATAATATAAAAGATATCTTTGACATGCATGTTCCACACTTCTATAATTATTGAAAGCAAAAAAAAACTACTGAATTTTTTTTAGCACGCTATAACTACACCATCATAGTTAGTTTCTTGACATATACAAAATGATAGAAACTAATATGGGCTGAAGATTTTTCTTGGAGGAGAAAATTTGAAATTATTCAATTAGGATGAACATCTATTTGGTATTAATTTATTTACGAGTAAAGACAATCTTTTTCAAACATATTCAATTATATGGATGTATATATAAATATAGGTAGAAATGAAACAAATCTTGGCTGGAAATTTTTAGTTGTTAAAAGATGAACATAAAAATTTATTTCGAATTGTTTGAAAATGAACATCGACAAGAAAATGAACATAAAATTTATTTGGAATAAAATTATTTTTTTATAGAGAACAATATTCACAGAGGAGAAATAAAAATTTCACATTATTAGGTAAAATATACTTTTACAGGAAGCTTTTAACGAGGAAGAAATAGTTTTGATTGAAAAAATTTCACCTGACAAAAGATATAATATACAAACGAGAAAAGACTATTTAAAGAAAAGTAAGATGGTGAAATAGAAAATAAGGAAGAAATAATTTTGTGGTGAGAAAGTAAAACTTATTAGTTGGAAAATTTTGAAAAGAAACATGTTTACACAAAAAAGGAAAATATTGAAAAATATTTTTCATAGTTATTCAAATCGTTAGTGAAAATTTTGATCTTTCAGCAGCAACTTTTTTTCACCATGTTCTTTTATAATAACAAAAGAAATCAAATTTTCTTCATAGTAAATTTCTATTTTTATCATTATATTAACCAAACGACATTTTAGTTTTCCTATCATTTCCCTACCCACGATTCAACACCTACAAAATGCTACTTGGTTCGGAACCTAATCCGGATTACGCATTGTCTTTTAGGCCGCGTAGGCGCTGATTCCGTCTAACCCAATCCAGTTCTAGTCTTATTGGACTGACGAGGTTCGTTTCAGATTCTGTAATCAATCGAGTCTTACTCTTAGCAAGATTTCAAAATCTAGTCTTGAATCTAGTCTAAATAAAGTAATCCACATCTACCAACTAACCCAATCTCAATCTGAATTTTATAATCTCAATCTTAAACAAACATGGGCTTAATGTACACGTTGCGGATGGGCGCCGCGCGGAACACCTTGCGCGCGGACGCCATGAGCTCATCTTTTGTGTTAAACAAAATCAAGGTCCGTTAACCGAACTGAAAGTCCGATTAAATCGTAAGATTAGCGCGTAAGATTAACGCTTAAGATTAAAGCCATTAGTTATATTTCCGTTGTTGAGCAATCCGAGTCGGAAAGATTTGTTATATCTGCCATTACCTACAAATAGCAACGGCGAAAACCCTAGTCTTCAAATCGTTCTCGTCTTCGCTTCTTGTCAATGTCTCCTCCGGCGACCTAGCTAGCTGATACATTGAAGCCGGATCTTCCGTCGCGCTGCTAGTTTGATTGCCTGGTTTTCTCTGTCCTAATAGTTCGCTTGTTTTTATTTGCAGCACGAGACATGGACGCGGGTGCATTCCGGTATTTCGTCGTCATCGACTTTGAAGCGACTTGCGACAAAGATCGGCCGCCATATCCGCAGGAGATACTCGAGTTTCCGTCCGTCATCATCGACGCGACAACGGGGAAGGAGGTGGCCGCTTTCCAAACATATGTCCGCCCCACTTACCACCCAGTTCTGTCGGATTTCTGCAAGCAACTCACTGGGATCAACCAGTCAGACGTGGACGGTGGCGTGGGACTCTGTCAGGCACTCCAAACTCACGACCGCTGGCTTGAGGAGTGCGGCGTCAAGGGTGCCAACTTCGCCATTGTCACCTGGGGTGACTGGGACTGCCGGGTGATGCTGGAAGGTGAATGCAGGTTCAAAGGCATAACGAAACCGGCCTATTTCGACAGATGGATTAATTTACAGGTTGGGTATTCAGCTATGACGGGTACAAGCGGTAGGTTTCTGAATCTTCGCAAGGCCGTGGAAGATGTAGGTCTGAAATGGGAGGGCAGGGAGCACTGTGGCCTCGACGATGCCAGGAACACTGGCAGGCTGTTAGAGATACTCATGCTTAGCGGGCTTCCCTTCTCTATCACAGGTTCCCTGCTCCCTGAAGGCTTCCAGGCCATTAGATAACCTGTTGTTCCGACCATTTGAGGTAATATGGTCCCAATTATCTGTATCGACACAATTCATGTCTACAAAATTAGAAAAAATCGCACTCTTTGTGCAGACATAGACTGAAATGAGCTTTTGTTGCTCTCGTAAGTGTAATCTTTCTTGCCCAATGAGGAATCGGGGTGAATAGACACTTCCTCACGTTTAAATAAAAAAGGAAATTTGTTGATTCTTCTTATTCATATTTTTTTCCTTAATGTATGTTCATTTCTGCTTTAGGTTTATTTGAAGAAGCTCCATCTAAAAGGAATCCCAAAAGGGCAAAAATCTTGTATTCAAAATATACTTATCTCTTTGTTTTTCTAGTTCAATCTTTGTGGCCTGCTCTCCCCTGTTTTGTTTGCTAGCTCAAATACATTACCACATCATATAGTTGCCACAGTCTGCGCGTGTGTTTAGTTTGCTGATAAAGGGGCCGACTTATTATGTGTAGTATAACTGTATTGATGCTTCACTAGGCCTAGCTTAAGAGTTAACTAGAGTACTCTGTATTCTAAATCAACCTGTATTTCTATAATGATGGCCTCTCATTGTGTTCATGATGCTTGGGCCACATGTGAACCCTAGTGTTCCTTGACCAAATTACTACCCAATGGGAAAGGTTCTCTCTCATTGGTCAGATTTACAAGTACTTTTTTCAGTTAAAAATAGAGTAAAACATAGAGTCATGAAATTGGAAGTTTGAGGTGAGCCCATGAGCTCCGTTGAAAACAGAAACAAGCGATGAAAGAGCCAAAGAGGTGGAAATGAGGGAATGGGTGTCTCTTTGGGCTATAAGCTATAGGGTAGGATAAGGGTCAAGGACAGGGTCACCATGGTGTTCAATTTCTTAAATGGGGGTCATCATGTGCCACAACGGCTTCCACCCTTTTTTCTGGTGTAGGTGATTACTAGATCAATAGTGGGTGACAGATCAGGTTCTTTATTCAGCAGGTTGCCTTTTGAAGAGGAGTGCTGGCCAGTGAGGCTGCATATGCAATAGACAGGAGATGACATTTCACAACTCATTTTTGCATATTTTAAAGTTCTTTCCCTTCTTTTCCATGTCTAGGTTCGCTGCTCGTGTTCAGCGGGACTTCTGGACCCTGTATGTGTCAATGAATGGGTGCAATAACTATATTCAACATATGTTGTGGGTTATGATGGGGTGACCTGTTTGAGAATTATTTGCATCAAATGAAATTTTAAATACCGTACTCCTTACCAGCAGAGTCAGATATTAGTGACTTGTGGAGTTGCTTCACTTTTCTATTATTATTTTTTACAAAAGTGTTTGAATAGTAACAGGGGAATGGTATGAGGTCCCAAGTCTGTTGCTGTGAGGATTTCAGGTGAGATGATCGAATCCTAAATTGGTAACCATGCTAGTAACGGAGTACAACAAATGCATATTCTTTTTCTCAAAATGAAATTAGATTGCAAAATTAACCACAGTGCGTATCAGAATGTCTCTACATCCATTGTGCCGGGGTTTCCTTTTATGCCTTGTCTTTCCATGTTGATACTGTGTATTTGTGTATACAATCGGACACGTAGCAAAATAATTAATATCACATAGCAAGATTCCTAAATTACATGATCGTGAAGACTGCATTGTATTTCTTTTTTTATAAGGAGGATGATATTAGAGGAATTACAGATCTCTTTCATAACTTAATCATAAACATATTTTTGTAGTATTTTAAAAGGCATATTTGAAAATTCTGTATATTTGGTCATGTATGACAATGTGAATATTTGTTTGCTGTCTAACATTGATATAACCGACTTAAAAAGTGACTGTAATTTAACCATGTAGCAGTCAAGTGCATTGGTCTAACTGAAATATAAAAAAAAAACACCATTTTCAAGTTGATATCTTCGTTTTTAAATGGCACATTTCAAAAATTGAACATCATCTTGGAGAAATAAATCATGTTTTCATGATACAAAAATACAAACTTCATGGTTGACAATAAGCTTAGTGATCGTGATGGTCTTACTTTCGATAACTAGAAATCAAACAGATAAGGAATGATAGCTAAAATGGAGATTTCAGCATCTGGCCTGTCAATAAGCATGAAAACAGTTGAACTGTTCCAATTCATGCTGCTACATCTCGCACAGAATCTTCCATCTCTGTAGTTAAAAAGGAAGAATGCCAATTTTTGCAAGATGGAAAGCACAGTAAACTAATTTCCCCAATTTATCAGGGATTCTATCAGCTGAATGATGCTGGGCCATGGGCTTTCTATTATATAACAAAGCTCATATAAAGAGTAGACTCATGGAACAAAATTTCGATCGGAATTTCGACCGAAATTTCCGATTTTTTCCCAATCAGACATCAAAACGCTGGTACGCAGGAATTCGTCCGTCATTTCGCAGTGAAATTTCACATCAAAAAGGCCAGTTTGGGCCGTAATTTCGCGAAATGTTACAGAAACACAACTTTCATTTTGAGAAATTTGTTCCTAAGGCTGCTAATACTACATCTTGGGTATTTTGACAATTGTTTTTGAATCTCTTGCTTCTAAAGCCTATTTTTCTTAATTCTAAGGCATGTTTCCCCTATCTCTAGACCATCTATGCATTACCTTCATCAATTTCGAGAAATTTGTTCCTAAGGCTGCTAATACTACATCTTGGGTATTTTGACAATTGTTTTTGAATCTCTTGTTTCTAAAGCCTATTTTTCTTAATTCTAACGCATATTTCCCCTATCTCTAGACCATCTATATTCTATACATTACCTTCATCAATTTCTACACTCCTCTATAGAGATATGGAGAAATACTCCAAAAATAACAAAGTTCTTACGAAGATCTATGTATAAATGTCCCATGCAACCTTGTTAAATGTGAACACTACACTTATACAACTTGTATTTCGTAAGTTTGTAACTTGTAATTGTAAGTTATACGTTCTAAGCTATAACTTGAAGTTTTTAACACTCTAATTGTCTAACAGACTTGTCATTTCTGATCATTTGTGCACTCACTCATCAAGACATGGATCCCACCCTAACCTCTAAACATTTAACTTTATTATATAATCTAGTGTATCTATGTCTAAACATTGTGTATGCAAAATTTCATAATTTAATTCCTTCATTTTGTCACCGAAATTGCCATCGAAATTCTGTCGAAATTGTTCAGCTTCCTTCACTTACAAATGTGGGAGACCCTCCCCCCACATATCCAATATGAAATATTATTGCATATTTGAGTAGATCTTGACATTTAGATCGTCCTGGTAAATTTTCATGATTTAATTCTCTTATTTGGTCGTCGAAATCGTTAAGGTCGTAAATATCGAAATCTTTTACAAAATTTTGAAAAATTTCTATTTCTGAGTCATCGGACACGACATCGAAATCGGACATTTAATTCTATGAGTAGACTGCTGATATCGTGCCTGCAGAAATAATCTTTCTATTACAGCAACACTGGAGTTCTAAGAGAATGGGTGAAATCTTTTTATGTAACTCATTACCCCATAAAGTGTTCCGTACCTGTGAGATCTGGGAGCACCGGCCGCCAACTTGATTGCGGGTTTTGACTCTTCTTATTTTCATTCTCCCCATCATCTTTTGATTTACGAAGTGGAGGAGGTTCACCTACTGTGGCGTCTCCTGCAACCTTAGTACCTACCTCACTAGTCCCCTGGGCCAGTCCCACCGCCTTGGCAGCTGCAAGCGTCAACGCTTAGAAAGGTGCCTCGTCGCTCTTGCCCATTCTTTGTTTTTCCTTGTCGATTCTTATGTCGGGACATTTTGTATGATAGTGCTCGCTTCACTGCTCTTCTTCGTGGTAAGTCAGCTAGCTGCCCTTACAAATTAAGCAGTGGACACAGCGCAATGCTTGTGCTGTGTTTTTCTATCTGTGTCCAGCTGCCAACCACACGTTTCTCCAGCACCTTGAAAATATCTCATTTGGCGGTGGAGGTTCGGCTCCTCGATAGACACTAGGTCCAGATTAGATGCTGCAACTGGTACCTGCTATGTGTTGTAGGTTCTAAAAGGATAACCAGTGTGTCATATTTAATTTACTGGTCGTCTCCTTGCATTATGAATTACCAATGTATTAGAAAGCGGGAATCGGGAGGCGTGCGTCCTGTAACCGATTAAGCGGTAGGCGGGCGATTAAGCGGGTGATTTTTGAAAACGTAGGTGTCTAAATTTTATATATTTTTATACAAAATTACATGTATGCGTATATAAAAATATATTTATAAGGAACTTCTATACATATCTAATCAGCAAATCAGTAATTAACTAAGTATTCATCAATACTTACTATTAATCAACATCTCTAATCACTAAAATCAGCAAGCAAATCAGTAATTGTATATAACAAACTATGAATTATTGAATTAAAGTAATCACTAAAGTAATACTAACCAGCAGTACCAATCATTAATCACTGAAAGCAGCAAGGAAATCAGTAAAACTAATCATGCATTACTAGTATAATAGAGAAATATGATATTTACTTAGATGCATTACAGCAGTACCCAATTATTACAGCTTACACACAAAGTATGCATTCTAAATTAGGATTAGCTATATCATAGAACATTTAATGTATACAAATTTCGTATATTATAGTCAACACTACTTGGCTATGTAATTAATTAATGTTAGATGCTTACATTAGGATTTTTAAACAAAAGTAGGAAAAACGCGGACAAAAAGCGGGCGATTTTGTTCAAAATGATTAAGCGGGCGATTAATGACAAAATTAAGCGGCTGGCGGTCATGGCGCTTAAGTGGCCCGCCTGGCCATTTTTTATTTCACTGTGAATTACCAACTTGAGTTTTCTAGAGGAATTAGCTGTAGAACCTATATGGCTGAGGAAAATTATGGGTCAACAACATTCCGTCTTGCAGAGAGCTTCATACATCCTTACCAATTCCCATTTTCTGTTATTTTCATCATGTTTCCTTTTTTGGACTCTGAAAACTGCTCATACTCTGATCTCCTATTTAGCTGCTGTTATCATGCCTATATATTCTGCACCTTTTATCTCACTTTCTTAAAAAATTGAACAAATACTCTTGTGCATGTACTTAACCTGCTTGATTCTTCATACCCACCTCTTAATGTTCAATTCACATTCCAAAGTTTTTGTAGTTGATTGTTCTTTTTTCCTTAAAATATATGCCCATATCTTTCTTTATTATGTGTGCATATAAATATTAAATCTTATTAGGTTTTGATGATATAAATGTTGTTGAGCTGCCGAGCTTTGGCTTCCTGACCCTTTTGCCTTCCTTCTCTGCGCCCACCTAAATGCTCTCTGGAGGAGTTTGCCACCTCGTCTTGCTCATCCGCCCATACTTGTCAAAGCGCGCGCCTAGGCGGTCGCCAAAGCGTCGAAGCACTATTCTGTCACGTTGTGTGGGAGACGCTGAGTTTTAGAAAAAAAAGCGAACGCTTGGTCGCCTTGGCGTTTGAGCGACCGCTTCACGCTTTGGCGCGGTCCACTGCGCGGGACCCGATTAAGATCCGACTAAGAATCAAATAATCACGGCCCACTCAGCGATTCCTCTCCACTCGCGATTCATTCCCGCAAACCCCTCCCTACTAACCTGACTCCCGACTCCCCTGCGATCCCCAAGCCCTAGTTGGACAAAGCAAGAAGCTGCTCAGCATCTCCCTCGCGTCGAAGTAGGTTGTCTCCAACCTACATCGCGGCCTTAGGGCTGCTGCGCCAAGCCGCCAAGTGTAGCCGCCGAAGCCACCAGCAGAAGCTGCCAGTGGAAGCCGCAAGCGGTAGCCGCTAAGTGCAGCAGCGGAAGCCGGCGATCACCGGTAACTGGTAAGTCCTTTTTTTTGTGATTTCTTCTTCCATCTTCTCCTCCTCTCCATTTCTTCTCCATCGCCATCCTCCTTTCTTCTCCCTCACTTGTTCTTCCCCCCTCCCATATCCAGCGTGGACTCTGTCCACCTACTTTCTTCTTGCGCCAAGGAAGAACTGCTCCAAGCCGCCAAGTGTAGCTGCCGAAGCCACCAGCGGAAGCTGCCAGTGGAAGCCGCAAGCGAAAGCCGCCAAGTGCAGTAGCGGAAGCCGGCGATCACTGGTAAGTCCTTTTTTTGTGATTTCTTCTTCCATCTTCTCCTCCTCCCCATTTCTTCTCCATCGCCATCCTCCTTTCTTCTCCCTCACTTGTTCTTCCCCCCTCCCATATCCAACGTGGACTCTGTCCAGCTCCTTTCTTCTCCCTCACTTGTTCTTCCCCCCTCCCATATCCAGCGTGGACTCTGTCCAGCTATGCATTTTAGGATCAATCTCATGCTAGATTTTTTTTCTTTATATTAATTGATCTGTGCCACCTTAATTTTTTATGTACATCATATTCTTCTTCCTTCCCATGCTCTTCTTTGTCACTAAGACCCAAGTGCATTTTGTTTTCTCCTGTTGTAATGTTTTCTGTTTGGCACGTTTGCTGTCTTGTGCTACACACACATGTGAGGCCTCTCCCAACAAGTGGAACTTAATTACAATTTTCTATTTTGTTTTTTGGTTTAATTTGTTTGTAGATCTATAGTGATGGACTCTGATTCAGTTGGTGATACTGATGTTCCTACTTCCACCCCTCAAATTCTAAGACCTGGGGAGATTGACCCTCATTTTGCAGATGCAATGAATGACCCAAAATTGAGGGCAAAATCTACAGACCCGGGGTGGAAGTATTCCTTCTGGAAAAATGTGGGTGATAAGAACAAGGTTAAATGTGCATTGTGCGGTCACGTCAGCAGTGGGGGCATCAAGAGATTCAAGGAGCACTTGATTGGAGGATTTTGGGATTGCATCAAGTGTCCTAAAACAACGACTACTATTGCTAAGGAGTTGCTTGACTATAAGAACCGCAATAAGAAGAGGAAGGTGGATCTTGATTACCAGTACAGTCAGAATGAGTCCAACACTCCTAATGTTGTTAATGAGGAGGGTGATGTTGTGGTTGTTCTGCCTTCTACCCTAAGGTCTCGAACTACATCTAGTTTTGCAAATAGGCCACCTGTCTGCAAATATCCTTCTGGTAAAGGACCAATGGATTTGTTCACCACTCCTAGTCCATGGGACGTTGTTGCACAAAGGAAAGCAGACCGTAGTGCTTCACAAACTACAATAGGTGATACCTACAAAAAAGAAAATACACAGGTTGCTTATGACTGCATATCCCAATGGTTTTATGAAGCCGGTATTCCCTTTAATGCCGCAAACCGCAATAGCTTTGATGTTATGTTTGAGGCAGTTATCCAAGATGGTAAGGGATTCATTCCACCTTCTTATCATCAATTGAGGTTGCCTTTACTTGAAAGGCAGTTTGAGAGATGTAAGGAGATGCAGGTGGTTCATGAGAAGCATTGGAGATCTTATGGTTGCACGATAATGTGTGATGGATGCACAGATAAACGCCAACGTAGTTTGGTAAATTTTCTTGTCAATACTCCTGAGGGTTCATTCTTTATCTATGCAAAGGATGCTACATCTGATGAACACACAGGGGAGTTACTATTCAACCTGATAGATGAAGTTGTTGAGAAGGTTGGGGAGGAAAATGCGGTGCAAGTTGTCACTGACAATGCAGCCAACATGGTGTTGGCCAGGAAGATGTTGACTGAGAAGAGGAAGAAATTATTTTGGACTCCTTGTGCTGCACATTGCTTGGATCTTATGTTAGAGGACATCTCTAAATTGGACATTTTTTCAGGGGTTCTTACTAGGGCAAGAAAGGTCACTACTTTTATTTATCAACACACTCGCCTGCATGATGCTTTCGTGAAAGTTAGTGACAATCACCAAGAGCTTGTAAGGAGTGGGGTGACACGGTTTGCTACACATTTCTTAGCTTTATCTAGCTTGTTGAAGCATCGTCCTTCTTTGACTAAGCTTTTTGTTTCTGACATATGGACCAATTGTGGGCTCCGATCTCCAAACCACGATATAAACTTAGCGGAAGCAATCGATTAACAGCGGAAGACAAAAATCACGGGAAATTAAAACTTTTTGAGATAAGGGCTTGAATTCATAAAAACTTCTTTCATAAAAAGGAGATAAACGGTTACATCTCTGATAATTACTTCTTGAGTAATTATACACAACATGATACAAAATCTCAAGAACTCAAAACCAAAATCTCAGACCAAAAGACTCCAAGGACCTGAGAGTACAAAGAACACATAAGACTGACTATCTAACTACACAACTCAGCAGTCTGAATCTCCACCTGAGATTTACTGCAACTCCTGGTACTGCTGCTGCTGATACTGATCACCTGCAGACTGGTTCCTTCGTCCTCGACGACCACCTAAAAAGTTGAAATCTACGGGGTGAGAAAATTTTAAATAATTGTCCCAGCAAGAGTTATAACTCTCCGCCAGAAGCTTTATTATAGCAATCAAGAACAATATAAGCAATAAAAGCTTTAAGGTAATCAACAGCAGATTGTTATCAATTAGAGCAACAACATTTAAGGAATATGAAGAACATGTATACTAAATAATGTATCTTCAACCAATGTATCTCGTAGTTCAATCTAAGCAGATATGCTACGCGGTTGATTATGTTTTACAAACATCATTATGCCCTGCGGAGATGAGGTATACCGCTCATACTCCAACCGATCACTATTAAGTCGCATCGGTATCATACATAGGTCATCAAAAGAGCCGGATTCTTATGACCTCATCTTCCTCAGTCAGTGTGAGGATCAACATGCAGGACATCTAGTGTCTCTTCTTCTATAGCTTACCAGGGTATTCTGGTACTTCGCTATTAGAGTCACAGTGGCATTCTGTACTCTCTTCGCCATCGAAAGATTTCTTGTTTATCTCTCATCGATGCGGTATAAAAGACTTCCTCGGGAGATTAGTGTTACATCACCCCGGCATAAACACATACTGAAGGATTGATAGATTAAGACACATCTACATCAATTCCTACACTAGGATGTAAGGTTTTACACATCCATATACCCCACATACTCAAAAGTATGTGCTCCAGGAGTTCCCTTAGGAAAACCTGTTTCACCATCATATAACTTCTGACTATGATGAATCTATGATCAGGGCTCTACATGGTATGATTATACTTGATTAGTTAGGTACAATTTAGTATTCTTTTATCATCATACAAGTTCTCAAACATTAATCATTAGCATAGCAGCTATGAAGGAAGAATACTAAATGTAACAAGCCTAACTCTCATCAATTATCATTTCTCAATACTCTCATCACAAGTCATCTCTTAAAGCATGACCTTGATGGTATTCATGGCTCTCACAGCCTATCAATCTCATAAGATGCTATTAACAAGGCATCAGGATATATGTCACTATTCATGAAGCTAACAACATGCTTTTAATGAATATAGTATCATCATCCATACCTGGATATGATTATCCTCATATAGGAACCTGCATGGTTAAATCAACTGATAACAGTAAATAACTCATTTAAAGAAGTTGTATCTCCCTACTCATACAAGAGCTAGGTTTCCCTGATTTTCATCAATTTGGGTTTACTATTCACAAAACATGTCATCACCCGAGAATTAGGGTTTACTATTCACCTCATGGTGAATTGATCTCATAACATCACCATGTATGAGAAACATCATCATTAAAGACCTTAGATAAGATTAAGATTCATCAATTATCATAATTAGGGTTTCCATGATTTCACATAGTGGATCATACCCTATTCACGCACATTCATGTATATTGAAGGTATTTTATTTGAGTTTCCACCATAATTGGTACTTTCTCTCTTCTCTAACTAGTAGATGGTGATTACACCACTCTATATTAGGTTGGGTTAAGTCCTCATTGACTAACACAAGTCAACACATTACCATCATGTGATTAGGGTTTGATTAAAATAAGGTATCACTCAATTGAACCTTTTAGGGGCATTTTGGTAATTTACCCATTGACCATCATCAAGGGTCAATTCATTAGCCACTTAGTCCCTTAACATCCTAGGTTACCATTAGGGTTTAGATTAGATCATCATTGAACCTTTTACACTTTCAAGTGATTAAGTATAATCAACCTTGAAGGTCTCCAATTGGTTTAGGGTTTAACCTTCAACCTTCAACCCATTTGATTCTTAAACGACCTTGAACTCGTTTAACCTCAAATGAACTTGGACCCATTTGATCCTTAAACGAGTGTGGACCCA
Organism: Alisma plantago-aquatica; assembly: GCA_963693085.1. Classification (NCBI taxonomy): domain Eukaryota; kingdom Viridiplantae; phylum Streptophyta; class Magnoliopsida; order Alismatales; family Alismataceae; genus Alisma; species Alisma plantago-aquatica. The sequence continues at coordinate 85,031,953 of OY856414.1, read as the reverse complement.
CTTGACCTTAAACGGGTGTGGACCCACTTGAGTCTAAACGGGTGTGAACCCATTTGAGTTCAAACGAGTGTGAACCCGTTTGAGATCAAACGAGTGTGAACCCGTTTGAGATCAAACGAGTGTGAACCCATTTGAGATCAAACGAGTGTGGACTCGTTTGGGCTTAAACGAGGGTGGACTCGTTTGGACTCAAACGAGTGTGGACTCGTTTGGGCTTAAACGAGTGTGGACCAACTTGGGTTCAAACCGCATGAACATAAAGGTGACACATAGGTTATATTTGAATAGGGTTCCCTATGTTGAAGCCTTTAATTGGCCAAAGCCATGTTAACCACTTGAGCCTTAAACGAGTGTGGACCCACTTGACCTTAAACGGGTGTGGACCCACTTGAGTCTAAGCGGGTGTGAACCCATTTGAGTTCAAACGAGTGTGAACCCGTTTGAGATCAAACGAGTGTGAACCCGTTTGAGATCAAATGAGTGTGAACCCGTTTGAGATCAAATGAGTGTGAACCCGTTTGGGCTTAAACGAGTGTGGACTCGTTTGGAATCAAACGAGTGTGGACTCGTTTGGGCTTAAACGAGTGTGGACCAACTTGGGTTCAAACCGCATGAACATAAAGGTGACGCATAGGTTATATTTGAATAGGGTTCCCTATGTTGAAGCCTTTAATTGGCCAAAGCCATGTTAACCACTTACAAATTGATTCAATTAGGATGAGACTCAATCAATTGGACTCCAATGTGAACCTCAATTGAAAGCCAATTAGGGTTAAGTCTAACTCAATTAAGGTTTCCAATCGGCTAATCATCAATTTTCAACAATGTGAATCAAATCATAGTTGAACCTATCAATTGAACTCCAATTGGGCCCAAACTTGGCCCAAACGGTCTTGAGATCGTTTGGATGACCTCCAAACGATCTTGAGACCGTTTTCCCAAAGTTTGACCAAAAACCAAAATGATTTGATAAGGGTTGAGCCCTAATTAAATTAAAAATTAGCACTTTTCATCAATTATCAACATCTTGTAATTGGACCCTCAAACCATCAAATTGCTTTAACCCTAGACCCCCAAACGATCTTGGGGTGTCACTAAACAAGTGTGAGATCGTTTGGATGAACCCCCAAACGGGTTGGAACCCGTTTGGGTCCTTCAACCCAAAACTCAACAAGATCAATATTGGAATCAACAACTTTCACCCGATTAGGGTTAGGTTATTGAAGTGTCTTCAACTGTTAATTGGTTAGGAATTAGATTACAATTCTTTGTAGGAATGAAACTCAATACATTATGAACAGGTATCTCAAACGGTCAACGCTTGGTCAACTCACTCAAATGGGTTGGAACCCGTTTGCCCAAAAGTTCAAGTTAATTAGTTTGGAAAATCAGTACTTAATTCAATTCTATTGCCTAATTGATTGGCCTTCAACCTACGATTCCTTTGGAGTTAACCCCTCAAATTTGGTGGGTCATTAGCCTACATAATTGTGAACAGAAAACCCAAACGGTCCACGCTTGGTCAACGCCCTCAAATGGGTTGGCACCCGTTTGCCCAAACCAACCTAGTGAACCCGTTTGCCTTTCAAACGGTTTGATCAAAAAGGGGGAAAGACATAAGACCGTTTGATAAAGTAACTTTGGTAATCATGCCCATCTTCTTCTACCTCCAAATTAAGGTCTTTTCATTGTGGTTTTAGTTTGCAAGGAAGCAAGGAAGGATGGGGAAAAGAAGAACAAGCTACTTTTGCAAGTACAAAGATATGCATAAGAAAGCAAAAGGGTTTAGAGTTATAAAACCCGCCTTAAGGTCGTTCCTTGAGCTCCAAGCTTCCAAGATTCAAGTCTTTAATGGTGTCTTGAGCTCCACAGGTTGGCCAAGGGTTTTTATCCAAAGAAAGGTTGGGAAAAGATGGCTAGAACGAGAAAGCTAAGTGAGAAAACTAGCAATCCATCCTTTTAACATGATTTCCTCCATGAATCCAAGCTAGAAGGTGGTGTTCTCTTACCTTAGAACAGGTTAGTCATTTCCTTGAGCTCCTGAGCTCCTTCCTTAGTCGGCCACAGCAAGAGATAAGTGAAGAGTGAAAGGAAAACGTTGCCTTTGATTGCAAAGGAAAGGGTATAAGTACCTTTGGGGTTATTTTCATCATAAGGACAACTTACTCCTCCTTTTCACAACTAGGTCCTTCCTTTCTTTTAGGCACGTCCCTCCTCTTATTTTCTAAGGTAAAACTCCTTCTAAAACTAAGAACTAAAGGCAAGGAAGGTCAACTTATCACTAAGGTACATATGTACATAAGGGTCTCCTTACTTACATCTTGATGATTTAATTACAAAGGTGTTCCTTATTATATGATTATTCAAAGGAAGTGCCCCCTTCATCATTATTAGTTTAAATGATGCCAAGAGTCATAAAAGATGTTCTAGATGGTGTATATCACAAGTTGCACCCCACATTTTGGGTAAATTGCACTTTATACCAAAATAAGGTTTTTAAGCACAAGGATCATTCCACAAGCTGCATCTTGATGCCCAAGCTTGGGAAATCCATCTTACCTCATCATATTTACTCATATGATGTCTCATCATCAGAGAAACATCTTAAATTGTGAAATTTGCAAGTTACACCCTTTAACTGGGTAATTTGCACATAGGCCCTTGCATTACCAAATAATACTACAACTTTGTTTAAAAAGGACCAAATTGAAAGTATATGTTCCTTTAGGAACTTAGTTACATGCCAAAAGATAATCAACAGGGTTTAATTACATATTTAGGCAAAACACCTAGGGTTAGTTTATAACCCAGGTCAGGGATGTTACAAATTATCCTCCCCTTACAAGGATTTCGTCCCCGAAATCGACAAAACGTATTAGGAGAAAAGAGCAGGGTACTTCCTTCTCATCTCATCCTCTAGTTCCCAAGTGGCTTCTTCAACACCACGGTGGTTCCAGAGGACTTTCACAAGGTTTATATCTTTCTTCTTTAACTTTTTAATTCTGTTGTCAAGGATTGACACTGGTCCTTCCTCATAAGTTATATCATCATTCAATTCTACTTCCATAGGTTGTAGAACTGACACGGTGTCAGGATGACATTTCCTTAACATAGAAATGTGAAACACAGGGTGTAGCCTCTGCAACTCTGGTGGTAACTCTAGTCTATAGGCTACCTTTCCAACCCGTTCAATGATTGGATAAGGTCCCAAAAACCTAGGAGCTAACTTCCCTTTTCTTCCAAAACGAAGGACTCCTTTCCATGGTGAGACCTTGAGATACACTCTGTCTCCAACCTGGAACTCTAACGGTCTACGACGCTTATCAGCATAAGATTTCTGCCTATCCTGTGCAGTCTTAATCTGTTGTTGTATCACTTTAATCTTCTTTGTGGTCTGCTGCACAAGATCAGGACCTAACAACTGATGCTCACCGGTCTCATACCAATACAAGGGTGATCTACAACGTCTACCATACAAAGCTTCATAAGGTGCCATATCAATACTATGCTGATAGCTATTGTTATAGGCAAACTCTATTAGTCTTAGGTGTAGATCCCAACTCCCGGTAAACTGGAGAACACATGCTCTCAGCCGGTCTTCCAAGGTCTGTATAGTCCTTTCCGAATGTCCATCAGTCTGTGGATGAAAGGCTGTACTAAACCTTAACTTGGTGCCTAAAGCTCTGTGCAACTGCTCCCAAAAACGACCTGTAAATTGGGGACCTCTGTCAGAAACTATAGTGACAGGAACTCCGTGTAAACGCACTATCTCTTGAACATACAACTGTGATAACTTTTCAACAGAATAGGTTGTTTTGACAGGTAAGAAATGAGCTGTCTTTGTCAACCTATCAACAATTACCCAAATGGAATCATGTCCTTTACTTGTCCTCGGTAGGCCAATAACAAAGTCCATGGTCGCATGGTCCCACTTCCACTGTGGTATGGGTAAAGGTTGCATTGTTCCTGCAGGCTTCTGGTGCTCAGCCTTAACCTGCTGACACACTGGACACCTTAGAACAAACTCAGCTACATCCTTCTTCATTCCTGGCCACAAATACATATCTTTCAAATTTCGATACATCTTGGTGCTCCCTGGATGCATAGCATACATCGAAGAATGAGCTTCCTCCAGAACTAGCTTCCTCAGGTTATCCACATCTGGCACTATCATCCTCCCATGATAGCATGCCACCTGGTCATCTAAATCATGGAAACCATTACGTTTCTCATCACCATACTCAGATCTGATCTGCTGAACTGCAACATCCTCTAACTGTGCCTCCCTTATCTGCTCTCTTAGAGTAGGTTTAATATGCATCTCAGCTAACAAACCGGCTAACAATGACACCTTCAACTGTACATTGTTTTGCCTTAAAGAGATAAGCATATCTCTCCTAGAGCATACTAAAGAACTTAGTTGTGCTCTATCCATGGTTGATGCTGCTGATTTCCTACTCAAGGCATCTGCAACCACATTGGCCTTGCCCGGATGGTAATCAATCGTACAGTCGTAGTCCTTGATTAACTCCATCCAGCGACGTTGCCTCATGTTAAGCTCATGCTGAGAGAAGATATACTGAAGATTCTTGTGGTCTGTGAATATCTGGAATGTTTCTCCGTAGAGATAATGCCTCCAGATTTTCAAGGCATGAACCACAGCAGCTAACTCCAGATTGTGTGTCGGATAATTCTCCTCATGCTTCTTAAGCTGTCGGGAAGCAAAAGAAATCACTTGTTTATCCTGCATCAACACACATCCAAGTCCATTCTTGGAGGCATCACAGAAGACTACATATCCTTTTCCTTGCTCAGGTAGCACAAGCACAGGTGCACTTGTCAACCTCTCCTTCAACAGTTGGAAAGACTATTGACACTTATCACTCCAAGAAAAAGGAACATCTTTCCGAGTTAACTTGGTCAAAGGTAAGGCTATAGAACTGAAATTCTTAATAAACCTTCGATAGTAACCAGCTAACCCCAAGAAACTTCTAATCTCCGTCGGTGTTTTCGGTTGTTCCCATTGTAGAACAGATTCTACCTTTTTAGGGTCAACACGAATACCCGAGGCAGATACCACATGTCCAAGAAAAGACACTTCAGGTAACCAGAACTCACACTTGCTAAACTTAGCGTATAGCTTATGTTCTCTTAGCAAGGTCAAAGTTTGGCGAAGATGCTGCTCATGCTGCTGAGCATCCTTACTATAAATCAGAATGTCATCTATGAAGACGACAACACACTGATCAAGGAAGGGTCGAAAGACTCTATTCATGAGTTCCATGAATGCAGCTGGTGCATTGGTTAGTCCGAACGACATAACCGTGAAATCATAGTGACCATATCTTGTCCTAAAGGCAGACTTGGATATGCCATTGTCCTTAATGCAGAGTTGATGATATCCAGATCTCAAATCTATCTTTGAGAAGACTGTTGCACCACGCAACTGGTCAAAAAGACCATCAATCCTCGGCAAAATGTACTTGTTCTTTATTGTTACTTTATTAAGTTGTCTGTAGTCAATGTACAACCACATTGACCCATCTTTCTTTTTAACAAACAAAATCGGAGCACCCCAAGGTGAGGTACTCGGTCGGATGAAACCTTTCTCAAGTAGCTCTTGAAGTTGTTTCTTGAGTTCTGCCATCTCGGCAGGCGCCATCCTATACGGAGTCTGGGCTATGGGCTTCGTATCTGGAACCAAATTGATCTCAAAATCAATCTCCTGAGGTGGTGGTATACCAGGAAGTTCTTCAGGAAACACATCCTCGAATTCCCTGACTATAGGAACTTCAGCAGGATTGGGACTCTCCTTGGTAACATCTACCACATGGGCCAAGAATGCATAACATCCTTGCCTCATCAACTTATCAGCAACCATAGCTGATACAAGACAGGTGGGCAGACTCTTTCTTTCTCCTTGAAAGATCCATGTGTTGCTTTCATCAGCAAACACAGCCAACTTGGACTCACAATCCAAGACAACTCTATACCTCTCTAAGGTATCCATTCCTAGGATTATATCAAATCCTTGCATATCAAGTGGTATAAGATACACTTGAATGCGATGATCAGAAAAGAAGAGGATGCAGGGAGAACATACCTCCTGTAGAACGGAAGACCCACTCAACGGAGTCTCCAACAACAAACTATCTGTCCTATGACTGACAGTCATATTGCAGTTGCGAATCACTCTTCGAGTGATGAAAGAGTGCGTAGCACCCGGGTCAATCAGAACAGATACTACACAAGATTTAGACATATCAGAATATAAAAGTTCCATCTGACCTGCCACTACTTGTGGATTGACCACTGCCTCTGGTGGGTTCATAGCATAGAACCTCGCTGTAGCCTGGTGTTGAGGTGGTGCTGATGATCCAGCCTGAGACGCTTGCCCACGTCCTCTAGCTGCTCCTTGAGACTGCCTTCTCTTTGATCCCTGTTGATCCGGCCTCAGAGGCTGTGTCACACTGACAGGCCTAGACCTGCAGTCCTTCATCAAGTGTCCCACCTTCCCACATTTGTAGCAGCTTCTTTCCAGTTGTTGTGGTCTGGGTGGTCCTGTGACTGACATTGATGCTGAACTGCGAGTCTCTTGTAGTGGTAGGCTTCGTCCTCTACCTCTACTTGGGGACCACTGTGTCTGAATACCAGATCTGGGTGGTGGAGGTGTAGGTGTAGAGAATCTAGGCTTCTTAGAGTCTCTAGATGAAGAACCCTGGAACTACGGATATCTCTTATGGGTTTGTCTCTTCTCGACTACGGATTTCTCTATCCTTCGGACTGACTCAACGAAGGTAGCAAACCTCTCCCGACTCTCTAGGGCGGACACACGAGTAGTCAAGTCGGCGTTTAAACCCTTCTCGAACCTTCTAATCCTCTCTTCTTTTGTGGCAGCCATGTGCGGACAGAATCACAACAACTCCATGAACTTAGCCTCATACTCGCTAATGTTCATCATACCATGCCTCAGTCTCTCAAACTGAGAGATCTTCTCGTCCAGGAAGGTTTTTGGAAAATATCTGTGGACAAATTCCCGACGAAAGTCTTCCCACGAGATCTCTATTCCAGGCCTCTTCTGCTCTTCCATGGTCCACTAGTGACCAGCACTTCCTTTGAGAAGATAGACAACATGTCTAACTTTCTCACCTTCAGGGATGATAAGGATTTTAAAAGCTTTCTCTAACTCTGTTAACCACAGATCGACATCTGCAGGATCAGCTGTTCCAAAGTACTCGGTTGCTCCGACACGACGAAGTCGCTCGAACGTCTTACCGATACCTTGTCCTTCAGGCTGGGCAGGTGCCCAAGGTGCAGGCATGGGCATCCTGTCGGTGATGTGTGTCATGGCAGTCATAAACTGCCCGAACATAGTCTGAACAGCTGGGTTACCCATGTCAGCTTGGTCAAACTGAGGTGGCTCAGGTACAGGTTGCTCTATCTCCGGGTTTCTTGCACCTCCTCGGGGTGCAGCGACACTACTCTCAGCCTCATACTCCTCATGTTCTTCGTGTGGTCCGTACATCCTTAACTTATCTTCTTCTCCTGAGGAGCAGAAGACTCTATTAGATAGGAAAGAAACACTAAGGATAGACTCAACATCCTAAGTCCTATGTCTCTATAGACTCAGTGAACCTAGAGCTCTGATACCACTTAATTGTGGGCTCCGATCTCCAAACCACGATATAAACTTAGCAGAAGCAATCGATTAACAGCGGAAGACAAAAATCACGGGAAATTAAAACTTTTTGAGATAAGGGCTTGAATTCATAAAAACTTCTTTCATAAAAAGGAGATAAACTATTACATCTCTGATAATTACTTCTTGAGTAATTATACACAACATGATACAAAATCTCAAGAACTCAAAACCAAAATCTCAGACCAAAAGGCTCCAAGGACCTGAGAGTACAGAGAACACATAAGACTGACTATCTAACTACACAACTCAGCAGTCTGAATCCACCTGAGATTTACAGCAGCTCCTGGTGCTGCTGCTGCTGATACTGATCACCTGCAGACTGGTTCCTTCGTCCTCGACGACCACCTAAAAAGTTGAAATCTACGGGGTGAGACAATTTTAAATAATTGTCCCAGCAAGAGTTATAACTCTCCGCCAGAAGCTTTATTATAGCAATCAAGAACAATATAAGCAATAAAAGCTTTAAGGTAATCAACATCAGATTGTTATCAATTAGAGAAACAACATTTAAGGAATATGAAGAACATGTATACTAAGTAATGTATCTTCAACCAATGTATCTCGTAGTTCAATCTAAGCAGATATGCTACACGGTTGATTATGTTTTACAAACATCATTATTCCCTGCGGAGATGAGGTATACCGCTCATACTCCAACTGATCACTATTAAGTCGCATCAGTGTCATACATAGGTCATCAAAAGAGCCGGATTCTTATGACCTCATCTTCCTCAGTCAGTGTGAGGATCAACATGCAGGACATCTAGTGTCTCTGCTTCTATAGCTTACCAGGGTATTCTGGTACTTCGCTATTAGAGTCACAGTGGCATTCTGTACTCTCTTCGCCATCGAAAGATTTCTTGTTTATCTCTCATCGATGCGGTATAAAAGACTTCCTCGGGAGATTAGTGTTACATCACCCCGACATAAACACATAGTGAAGGATTGATAGATTAAGACACATCTACATCAATTCCTACACTAGGATGTAAGGTTTTACACATCCATATACCCCACATACTCAAAAGTATGTGCTCCAGGAGTTCCCTTAGGAAAACCTGTTTCACCATCATATAACTTCTGACTATGATGAATCTATGATCAGGGCTCTACATGGTATGATTATACTTGATTAGTTAGGTACAATTTAGTATTCTTTTATCATCATACAAGTTCTCAAACATTAATCATTAGCATAGCAGCTATGAAGGAAGAATACTAAATGTAACAAGCCTAACTCTCATCAATTATCATTTCTCAATACTCTCATCACAAGTCATCTCTTAAAGCATGACCTTGATGGTATTCATGGCTCTCACAGCCTATCAATCTCATAAGATGCTATTAACAAGGCATCAGGATATATGTCACTATTCATGAAGCTAACAACATGCTTTTAATGAATATAGTATCATCATCCATACCTGGATATGATTATCCTCATATAGGAACCTGCATGGTTAAATCAACTGATAACAGTAAATAACTCATTTAAAGAAGTTGTATCTCCCTACTCATACAAGAGCTAGGTTTCCCTAATTTTCATCAATTAGGGTTTACTATTCACAAAACATGTCATCACCCTAGAATTTGGGTTTACTATTCACCTCATGGTTAATTGATCTCATAACATCACCATGTATGAGAAACATCATCATTAAAGACCTCAGATAAGATTAAGATTCATCAATTATCATAATTAGGGTTTCCATGATTTCACATAGTGGATCATACCCTATTCACACACATTCATGTATATTGAAGGTATTTTACTTGAGTTTCCACCATAATTGGTACTTTCTCTCTCCTCTAACTAGTAGATGGTGATTACACCACTCTAGATTACGTTGGGTTAAGTCCTCATTGACTAACACAAGTCAACACATCACCATCATGTGATTAGGGTTTGATTAAAACAAGGTATCACTCAATTGAACCTTTCATGGGCATTTTGGTAATTTACCCATTGACCATCATCATGGATCAATTCATTAGCCACTTAGTCACTTAACATCTTAGGTTACCATTAGGGTTTAGATTAGATCATCATTGAACCTTTTACACTTTCAAGTGATTAAGTATAATCAACCTTGAAGGTCTCCAATTGGTTTAGGGTTTAACCTTCAACCTTCAACCCATTTGATTCTTAAACAACCTTGAAATCGTTTAACCTCAAACGACCTTGGACCCATTTGAGCCTTAAACGAGTGTGGACCCACTTGACCTTAAACGGGTGTGGACCCACTTGAGTCTAAACGGGTGTGAACCCATTTGAGTTCAAACGAGTGTGAACCCGTTTGAGATCAAATGAGTGTGAACCCGTTTGAGATCAAACGAGTGTGAACCCGTTTGAGATCAAATGAGTGTGGACTCATTTGGGCTTAAACGAGTGTGGACCAACTTGGGTTCAAACCACATGAACATAAAGGTGACACATAGGTTATATTTGAATAGGGTTCCCTATGTTGAAGCCTTTAATTGGCCAAAGCCATGTTAACCACTTACAAATTGAGTCAATTAGGATGAGACTCAATCAATTGGACTCCAATTTGACCCTCAATTGAAAGCCAATTAGGGTTAAGTCTAACTCAATTAAGGTTTCCAATCGGCTAATCATCAATTTTCAACAATGTGAATCAAATCAAGGTTGAACCTATCAATTGAACTCCAATTGGGCCCAAACTTGGCCCAAACGGTCTTGAGATCGTTTGGATGACCTCCAAACGATCTTGAGACCGTTTGCCCAAAGTTTGACCAAAAACCAAAATGATTTGATAAGGGTTGAGCCCTAATTAAATTAAAAATCATCACTTTTCATCAATTATCAACATCTTGTAATTGGACCCTCAAACCATCAAATTGCTTTAACCCTAGACCCCCAAACGATCTTGGGGTGTCACTAAACAAGTGGGAGATCGTTTGGATGAACCCCCAAACGGGTTGGAACCCGTTTGGGTCCTTCAACCCAAAACTCAACAAGATCAATATTGGAATCAACAACTTTCACCCGATTAGGGTTAGGTTATTTAAGTGTCTTCAACTCTTAATTGGTTAGGAACTAGATTACAATTCTTTGTAGGAATGAAATTCAATACATTATGAACAGGTATCCCAAACCGTCAATGCTTGGTCAACTCACTCAAATGGGTTGGAACCCGTTTGCCCAAAAGTTCAAGTTAATTAGTTTGGAAAATCAGTACTTAATTCAATTCTATTGCCTAATTGATTGGCCTTCAACCTACGATTCCTTTAGAGTTAACCCCTCAAATTTGGTGGGTCATTAGCCTACATAATTGTGAACAGAAAACCCAAACGGTCCACACTTGGTCAACGCCCTCAAATGGGTTGGAACCCGTTTGCCCAAACCGACCTAGTGAACCCGTTTGCCTTTCAAACGGTTTGATCAAAAAGGGGGAAAGACATAAGACCGTTTGATAAAGTAACTTTGGTAATCATGCCCATCTTCTTCTACCTCCAAATTAAGGTCTGTTCATTGTGGTTTTAGTTTGCAAGGAAGCAAGGAAGGATGGGGAAAATAAGAACAAGCTACTTTTGCAAGTACAAAGATATGCATAAGAAAGCAAAAGGGTTTAGAGTTATAAAACCCGCCTTAAGGTCGTTCCTTGAGCTCCAAGCTTCCAAGCTTCAACTCTTTAATGGTGTCTTGAGCTCCACAGGTTGGCCAAGGGTTTTTATCCAAAGAAAGGTTGGGAAAAGATGGCTAGAACGAGAAAGCTAAGTGAGAAAACTAGCAATCCATCCTTTTAACATGATTTCCTCCATGAATCCAAGCTAGAAGGTGGTGTTCTCTTACCTTAGAACAGGTTAGTCATTTCCTTGAGCTCCTGAGCTCATTCCTTAGTCGGCCACAGCAAGAGATAAGTGAAGAGTGAAAGGAAAACGTTTCCTTTGATTGCAAAGGAAAGGGTATAAGTACCTTTGGGGTTATTTTCATCATAAGGACAACTTACTCCTCCTTTTCACAACTAGGTCCTTCCTTTCTTTTAGGCACGTCCCTCCTCTTATTTTCTAAGGTAAAACTCCTTCTAAAACCAAGAACTAAAGGCAAGGAAGGTCAACTTATCACTAAGGTACATATGTACATAAGGGTCTCCTTACTTACATCTTGATGATTTAATTACAAAGGTGTTCCTTATTATATGATTATTCAAAGGAAGTGCCCCCTTCATCATTATTAGTTTAAATGATGCCAAGAGTCATAAAAGATGTTCTAGATGGTGTATATCACAAGTTGCTCCCCACATTTTGGGTAAATTGCACTTTATACCAAAATAAGGTTTTTAAGCACAAGGATCATTCCACAAGCTGCATCTTGATGCCCAAGCTTGGGAAATCCATCTTACCTCATCATATTTACTCATATGATGTCACATCATTAGAGGAACATCTTAACTTGTGAAATTTGCAAGTTACACCCTTTAACTGGGTAATTTGCACATAGGCCCTTGCATTACCAAATAATACTACAACTTTGTTTAAAAAGGACCAAATTGAAAGTATATGTTCCTTTAGGAACTTAGTTACATGTCAAAAGATAATCACCAGGGTTTAATTACATATTTAGGCAAAACACCTAGGGTTAGTTTATAACCCAGGTCAGGGATGTTACACCAACAGTTCTTGGGCACAAACCACAGATGGAGATCTTATTTTCAATACTGTTATGGCAAAATTATTTTGGGAGAAGGCAGAGAACTATTTGAGGGCAACCCAACCTCTTGTGGTTGTGTTGAGATTGGTTGATGCCGATGAGAAGCCACCTATGGGGTATGTAGGTCGTGCTTTTGAGATGGCCAAAGAGATGATTATTGAAAATTTTGGCCAGAGGGAAATGGAATACAAGCCTATCTTGGATATTCTTGATTACCGTTGGGGCAAGCAGATGAAGCATCCCTTGCATGATGCTGGTCTTTTCTTAAATACCTTCTATTATTATGATATGAGGCAAACAAATAGGGTTGCAGCTGGGAAATATGAGACTGACCTCATTGAATGTATTGGACGGATGGTTAGTGATGGTAAAGAGCAAGATATAATTTCTCGGGAGCTAGAGGAGTACAAGAACGCTCGTGGCCTATTTGGGAAGGATATGGCTATCAGGCAAAGAGACCAAAAAACTCCATGTAAGCCATTTTCTTCTATTAGTTATAGGCTTATAGCATTATATAAATATAAATATTTTGGTAATTGACTACATATCCTCGATGGCAGTGGAGTGGTGGGATAGCTATGGGGGTACCACCCCAACATTGCAAACATTAGTAAGACGTATTCTGGGTTTATGTTGCACTTCATCATCTTATGAGTGTAATTGGAGTGCCTTTGACTTTGTAAGTCCTTTTTGTAAATTAATTTTATTTTGATTGCCTAGTATAACTGTATAAGTCAATAAATATTCATTCAACTCTTTTATACTCTTTAGATCCATACGAAGAGGAGAAGTAAATTAGAAGCTGAGAGATTGATGAAGCTTGTTTACATTCAATACAATACACGTCTTGATCAAAGGTTCAAGGATACGAGGTTGGGGAACATGGAGAAGGATTTTGATCCTATTGCTCTTTCTGTGCTTAATTGGTCAAGTGAGTGGATGATAGGAATTTATGTGGAGCCTGAGGTAGTGCCTGGTGTTACATTGAGGGTTATTGATGAAGTTTTAGGAACTTCTGATGTTTATGATGTAAGGAGGCCTAGGAGGGCAGCTTCTCAAGTGCAGCCAAGCACTTCACAATCACATGCACGTGGGCGTGGGCGTGACAAGGAAACACCACCACCATCTATCCATGAGGAGGAAGAGTGGGATGAGTTCATTGAGAATGATGATTATGAAGATTATGGAGCCGAAGATGATGGTCTTGGACCAAGTTCTCACCTAGATGATGATGCTTGATCCATATCTTTATTTATCTTGTTAAGTGTTCGTACTTTTAATTTGTAATGATGACTTTAAACAACAATGTCGTGATGGTGCTCTTGCTTGTTTTGTATTTTTGATGTAGTCACCATTTTTGTCTTAGAAACAATTACTTTTGCATGAGTGCACTTGAGGATATAGGGTAAAGACTGAATTATCTTCACTTTTTGCAATGTCGTAAGTTTGTTGAAGATTCAGAATGTAAGGTATGTTATCTCTAATCTTCTTTAAATGTTTATCTAATTATCTCTTTAATATTATTACTATGTGAAGATTATAAGGTATGTGACATTTTTTCTTGTTTCAACAAATTACTTTTCATTACTAATATACTATGTGTGAAATTATTCCCGTACTTGTTTTTTATATAGTTTCATAGAAACTATTTTGATTATGCTTATAGATGGTTTAGGACTGTTTAGCACATATTTCATACATTTTAAACAATTAAAATCTTTAAAACCTTAATATAAAAATACATATATATCTCTGAAATTATTAATTTAATAGATCGCCTAGGCAACGCCTAGTCGCGCCTAGTCACGCCTAGTCACAAGGCTCTCAGCTTGAACGCCATGTCGTCTTGACAAGTATGCATCCGCCTCTCGGTTTCTAGTATCACTCTTCTTCTTCTTACTCTACCTTGATGGCCGTTGCCCAGAGTTGCCACAAGCCCAGTGTGCATAGCTTTTGGCGCTGACCTGTTTGAGACCTGCAATCCTTCCGAGAGCAGGATGAAGAGGTCGTTCTTCAAGCCGCGGTACTTTTCCAATTACCTTGGGATCATATTGGGGACGCACATCTATGGCGATGTCAGGTGGGTTCTGCGGTTTGGAAAGCCTGACATCACCATGTGGTTGCGTTTATGGTCCGTTCTACATTTTGGATATGGTCTGTATTCCGCTGCTTCCAGGTGCAAGGGAAGATGGAAACCCTTTTCAGTAAGGAGCTATTGTTGGCGGACCACCCAAGCTTTGCTACATGTTTGCTTGAAAAAATCTTTTTCCGTGATCACTCCCTTCAATATCAGTCACTTAATTTGTCAAGCGTTCCTTCCCTGAATTCATGTATCATGCAAAAGTTAATACATCTAGAAAGAGCATTGAATATGAGTTCGGAGGACATGAACACAAAAATGTGAGATGAAAGTTTTTGATAGTATGAGACATCAAAGGCAGCCATTAGTATATCTGCAAGTTTCATAAAAAACTGTATTGACAATTAAGACCTTACATGTCAGAGCATGCTATTTTTTTATGTCAGAGTTGTTATTGAATGAACATATACTGAACTGTTGTAAGATTATTCGATGAACATCTTATGAATTTGTGGTAATATCTACAAGTATTATTGACAACGAGATTAACAATTAAGAACCAACAATGTTTTCCGTAGCATGGACTTCAGTAAAATGGCAGAACTGCTTTCGGTTGCAAATTACCAGATAGAAATGAACATATACTCCCTTCAATATCAACCACTTAATTTGTCAAGCGTTCCTTCCCTGAATTCATGAATCATGCAAAAGTTAATACATCTAGAAAGAGCATTGAATATGAGTTCGGAGGACATGAACGCAAAAATGTGAGATGGAAGTTTTTGACAGTACGAGAGTGAGACATCAAAGATAGCCATTAGTATAAAAAACTGTATTAATAATTAAGACCTTACATGTCAGAGCATGCTATTTTTTATGTCAGAGTTGTTATTGAATGAACTTATACTGAACTGTTGTAAGATTATTCGATGAACATCTCATAAATTTGTGGTATATCTACAAGTATTATTGTCAATGGGATTAACAAATAAGAACCAACAATGTTTTCCGTAGCATGGACTTTAGTAAAATGGCAGAACTGCTTTCGATTGCAAATTACCAGATTCAAATACAACTTTACTAAGTACCCAGCTACATGCCATTCAGTCTGCTATTGTCATTTATTATCCAAAAAGAGTAATGGCACGAATACGTACTTATCCATACGACAGTACTATCACAGTGCATGATGTTTTAATCGTAAGACCTGTTTGGACCTGTGACTGTGATAAGGGACCAGCTTCTTCTTAACTGGCATCTCTTTTGTATTTACAATAATCTTTTATGTCTGGATTTGTTTCACCAACAAGCTTGTATTAGTTCTAAGATTCTTAAAACCTTTGCTTGTATGATATTGCGTTACTTTGCATCTGACTCGCACCCGTGTGGATGAAGATAAAGCCCGCAGTGGTATCTGCTGATTGTCATCAAGTCCTCTTACGGTACGTTTGGTTTGCAAGAAAGGACATGAGCCAGAAGAAGAGACGGAAAGTATAAGCAGGTATAGGTGACGCGATGAGATACTAAAAATCATATGTCACATTTGGATGCGATAGGATGCTCCAGCAGGATTGTATTGAAAAGTTGCTGACTAGTAAATTAATCGTGGCTAAACTCCCCCTCCGGGTAGATGATCACTACATCACTATTTCGTAATAGGGTACAATCCGCGATGTAAGCCGTAAACAATAAAGATGTTACCAGAGATACGCTGAGGCGTGCAGAGAGCACTGTCCTTAAGAGTATTTCCGCAGTACCCGACGGCGAGCGCCTGTGCGATAGTCTCCTGCGTGCGGCTACTCTCCCAGGATCCAACAGCGTTTGCCGACGTGAAGCGCGCACACGCAGTCACGGCGACGAGCGAAAGGCGACTGATCGTTCTTCCAGTGGACAGACAACAGGCGAAGAAGAAGAAAGGGAGCGATCAATATTGTGCAACTGTTCGAACGACAGCGAGAGATAAAACATAAATAGCAAAAGAAAGACAAGCGAAAAGTTGTGATGCGGTTGCAAACCGGGACGCCGTTTGGAAGCGTCCAAACGAAGAGGTGCGTCGAATAGATGCGTAAACGTCTCTATTTGGTTCATTGAACCGAGGAGCAAAACCAAGCCGGGGCCACGCCCGCACAAGGGGCTCCGGGAGGCCGGATTTGCACCCCCCCTGCGCGCGGGATGCGACGTGCGCCGACGCGCCCGATTAAAGGGTTTCCGGACCGGGCCGGCCCAAACCCCAGTGGCAAGGCCCACCATGCGCGTGCGTAGGGCCTATCCACTTTCATTCCTCAATTGTACTATGGACAAGGGTCCATATATAAGGAGGAGGGAAGTATCAGCCACAAGCAATATGGGACTAAACATTTGTCTTTTGGTTTGAAATACAACAACAAAGTATAACAATCCCCCACTATTTCAAAACAAACAATATAAAAACCGAGTTGACCACTGGAAGAACTTAAACAAATGACATGCATAAGCTTTGGTAGAACTGAGTTCTTTGAACTAAAGCATAGAGTAGATGTACGTAATCTGTAGAAGATTGGTGGAACTATGTTCTTGAACCAATTCCTCATTTATCTGATTAGTGGTACATTACTCACATGACATTCATAAAATCAATTACCTTTCTTACGGATTGGCGCCTTTAGGCCATGCGCCTACTGAGAAATTCATGAATGCTCTAGAGATCTGCCCAAATCTCAACAGGAGCGGCCCCACTCCACATTCATATAGTTGGACTTTCATCAAACATATATTGTAGTATATACACCACCATTAATGACTATGAAATCCATTAAGAATTATATTCAACTGAATCACTGTAAATTGTTGTTTACATCATAAGAACGAGATACATTTATTACAACACGTTGAGTCCTCTAGTGACTTAGTTTTTCCCATTGAACCCTCTTCCCGGGATCACCGTTCATGAAGGTTGGGTGTCCATCACTTCGACTTCTGGTATGGGCATAATCCCATTCTCCTCGATGTATCTCTCACTAGTCGTTGACTTAATGGCTTTGTCAGAGGATCGGCCAAGTTTAATTCTGACTTAACATAATCCAACAAGATTATGCTATCACATACAAGCTGCCTCACAATATTGTGACGTAGGCGAATATGCCTACTCTTCCCATTGTAAACTTTGTTTTTAGCTCTTGCTATGGAAGCTTGATTATCACAGTGTATAAACACTGGTGGAGAAGGTTTCTCCCAAATGGGAAGATCCATTAGAACATGTCTCAGCCATTCGGCTTCAGTTCCAGCCTTTTCTAAGGCAATAAACTCAGATTCCATAGTGGAACGAGCTATACATGTTTGCTTGGAAGATTTCCAAGACACAACACCTCCACCCATAGTGAAGATGTAACCACTTGTAGATTTCAATTCATCTGAATCCGAAATCCAATTGGCATCGCAAAATCCTTCTAGCACAGTTGGAGATCCACAAAAAATCAATCCATGATTAATTGTGCCTTTAAGGTATCTTAAAACCCTATATAGAGCATCCCAATGATCCTTATTAGGATTTTGAGTATATCTACTTAATCTCCCCACTGCATATGCTAGATCTGGACGAGTACAATTCATTAAGTACATCAGGCTTCCAATAACTTGTGCATACTTGACTTGTTGAACACTATTACCATTATTTTTCTTGAGATTGCAATTAGAATTAAAAGGTGTACTGACCGGCTTACAATCAAACATTGAAAACTTATTGAGAATTTTCTCAACATAGTGTTCTTGGGATAGCATGATGCAATTATCATATTTAAGAAGTTTAATTCCTAAAATTACATCTGCTTCTCCCATATCTTTCATGTCAAAGTTAGAAGCCAAGAAGCTTTTTGTACTATTTATAACATCAATATTAGTGCCAAAAATAAGCATATCATCTACATAGAGACATATTATAACACAACCTTGGTTATCGACTTTAGAATATATACATTTGTCTCCTTCATTTATATGGAATCCATATGATACAACAACCTTATCAAATTTCTCATGCCACTGTTTAGGTGCTTGTTTCAAACCATAGAGAGATTTGATTAGTCTGCATACCATATGTTCTTTTCCCGAAACTACATACCCTTCAGGTTGATCCATATAAATTTCCTTATCTAAATCTCCATTCAAGAAAGCAGTTTTAACATCCATTTGGTGTACGATTAATTTCTTAATAGATGCCAAAGCAATTAAAATCCTGATTGAAGAGATTCTAGTAACGGGAGCAAAGGTATCAAAATAGTCAATATCCTTTTGTTGTTTATATCCCTTGGCAACCAAACGAGCTTTGTATTTATCTACAGTCCCATATGTTTTCAATTTTCTTTTAAATATCCATTTACATCCTATGGGTTTAATACCTGGTGGAAGATCCACTAGTTCCCATGTATGATTAGATAATATAGATTCAATCTCACTATTAATTGCTTCCTTCCATAAAGAGGAATCAGTTGAATTAATAGCTTCATTGTAAGATTGAGGATCATTATCCACTATAAAGGAATAGAAATCATCACCAAGATTCTTTTCCTTCCTCATCCTAGTGGATCTCCTAGGTTCTATATCATCCGGTTCTAGAACATTATTAGAATTGGATGTACTTGGGATATTCTCGAAAATTTCATTTGAAGGATTAGCTAAGTTTTGTAAAGGAGTTTTCATAGGAAAAATATGCTCAAAAAATTCAACATTTTTAGATTCAACAATTGTATTAGGTTCTACAACATTGTTGCCACTTCTAATAACCAGGAATCTATATGCAGCACTATTCTGAGCATAACCTATAAAAACACTATCTAAGGTTCTAGATCCCAATTTTCGTTTCTTAGGCTCAGTTAATAAGACTTTAGCTAGACACCCCCACACTTTGAGATATTTCAAATTAGGAGGATATCCTTTCCATAATTCATATGGTGTCTTATTTGTCTTCCTACTAGGAATGCGATTTTGAAGAAAACAAGATGACAAAATTGCTTCCCCCCACAAGTTGTTTGGTGCTCCTGAATTGATTAAAATATAATTCATCATCTCCTTTAGAGTTCTATTTTTACGTTCAGCAATACCATTAGATTGAGGCAAATATGGAGGTGTGTATTCATGTATAATACCATGGTTCACACAAAATTCATTAAAAGGAGAACAATCATATTCACCACCCCTATCTGATCGAAGACGTTTTATTTTCTTATTGAGTTGATTCTCTACTTCTGTTTTATAATTAACAAACATTCCAAAGGCTTCATCCTTTGAATGTAGTAAATATAATTTTGTATATCGTGAGAAATCATCTACAAAAATAATGTAGAAACGTTTCCCACCTCTAGATAGATTTCCTTTTAAATCTCCAAGATCAGTGTGAATTAAATCTAGCAATTCAGAATTTCTATGTGAAATTTGAGGACACGGTTTCTTGGTAGATTTAGTTTCAGCACATATTTGACATTTATTATTTAAATTAACAACACCATTAATATCCTTTAGTAAACCTAAAGATTTCATGCGTTGTAAGTATTTAAAATTAACATGTCCTAATCTATTATGCCATATATCAAAAGAATCAACGATATAAGCAGAAGGACTTATTTCATTAGCAGAAGAGTTTGGTACATTCAGCAGAAAGAGCCCATTGGAGCAGTAACCCATGCCTAGGTAGTCCCCAGACTTGGTGAGAATGACCTTGTTTGATTCAAAGGACACTTTCACCCCAAACTTAACAAGTTGAGAAACAGAAATTAAATTAACACGGATATCTGGGACAAACAGCACATCTTTGATCAGCACAATTTTTCCAGAAGTCATTTTGATCATGACATTGCCCTTTCCGGTCACTGGAGAAGCAGTTGAGTTGCCCATGACAACCCGATGTTCCTCCTGTCCTACTTCAGTGTAGGTCACAAAGGCATCTCTGTTGCCACTGATGTGGCGACTAGCCCCCGAGTCAATGATCCAATCATTCTGGTGGAATGATCCCATGCTGACAATGCTGACAAATGCCACAAATACGTCCTCAGTAACAAGGTTGGTTGAAGGTTCCTTCGAATCCACTGCTTGCTTCTTCCTATGCCTGCATTTAGGAGAAGTATGACCAGGTTTGCCACAAACATAGCAAAAACATTCTTTTTATTAATATCTTTGTTTCCTTTATATTTATTCTTATTTCCTTTCCCTTTCTTATTTTTCCACTTATTTTTAGACTGATCAGAAGTAACTTTATTTTCTTTAACTTCATTATTAACAAAGTTAGCAGTACATGACAACTCCTTATTTAGTTCAGATTTTTCTCTAGAACGATTTTGATCTTCAACTCGGATATGTATTATTACATCATCCAGTGACATTGTCTTTCTTTTGTGCTTCAAATTGTTCTTGTAATGTTTCCAAGAACCAGGCAATTTTTCAATTAAAGAACCCACAACGAAAGACTCAGGAAGATCAATTTTTTCATTTTTCAAATCATCAAGTAAAATCTGAAATTCATGAATTTGAGTTGTTATATCTTTATCTTCAGTCATATGAAAATTTAGAAAATTCGCAACAGTAAATTTTTGGGTAGAAGCCTCTTCTAGAATATATTTCTTATTAAGACTTTCCCAAATTTCAGATGCAGTTTTAATTGGAAAGTAGGCATCAAACAGTTGATTAGATAATGTACTTAAAATAACATGTCGACAAATACGATTTGCTTTTTCCCAATCAACATAATCATTTTCAGGTTTGGGTTCTGTTAAAGCAAACGAAACATTTGAAACTTCTAAAGCAGTAATAATTTTTTCTTGCCAACGCCTATACTGTTGTCCATTAAATTGTTCAATTTTCGTAACATCAGGGATAGGTATTTGCGAAACAGTAGAAACAGTGACGATTTGATTGTTATTAGTTGATGGCGTCACAGGCGTAAAGGGGGTTTCAAAACCTTCCATATTAGTACCCATCAGAGAAACAGAATACTCTTAAGATTGTTTTTCGTAATAGGGTACAATCTGCGATGTAAGCCGTAAACAATAAAGATGTTACCAGAGATACGCTGAGGCGTGCAGAGAGCACTGTCCTTAAGAGTATTTCCGCAGTACCCGACGGCGAGCGCCTGTGCGATAGTCTCCTGCGTGCGGCTACTCTCCCAGGATCCAACAGCGTTTGCCGACGTGAAGCGCGCACACACAGTCACGTCGACGAGCGAAAGGCGACTGATCGTTCTTCCAGTGGACAGACAACAGGCGAAGAAGAAGAAAGGGAGCGATCAATATTGTGCAACTGTTCGAACGACAGCGAGAGATAAAACATAAATAGCAAAAGAAAGACAAGCGAAAAGTTGTGATGCGGTTGCAAACCGGGACGCCGTTTGAAAGCGTCCAAACGAAGAGGTGCGTCGAATAGATGCGTAAACGTCTCTATTTGGTTCATTGAACCGAGGAGCAAAACCAAGCCGGGGCCGCGCCCGCACAAGGGGCTCCGGGAGGCCGGATTTGCACCCCCCCTGCGCGCGGGATGCGACGTGCGCCGACGCGCCCGATTAAAGGGTTTCCGGACCGGGCCGGCCCAAACCCCAGTGGCAAGGCCCACCATGCGCGTGCGTAGGGCCTATCCACTTTCATTCCTCAATTGTACTATGGACAAGGGTCCATATATAAGGAGGAGGGAAGTATCAGCCACAAGCAATATGGGACTAAACATTTGTCTTTTGGTTTGAAATACAACAACAAAGTATAACAGTTGGCTGTTCCAGTGTCTTGGCGGAAACAGCAACAGCACCAGCAGCCATCATCCACGCGACGGAAAAAAAGAACAGAAAACAATGAAGAAGAGCACGATTTTCTAATTACTGGGCGGATGCAGTGGCAACATTATTCCCATGATGGACGCTGCAACAATTCTTCTTGTTAATAGATCGTAGTCGACATGACTCAGAACAAAAGAAAATAAATGAAGAAGGTAACGTGAAGGAGTATATATAGATGTGAAGATGCTAGAAGGGGCTTTGCATCTTCACATGTCTGATGGAGGCTCTGGCGAAGGTGGAGGTGACTCCCAGGGAGGGGGCGACGGCGCTTCTCAAGGAGGCGACGGAGTGATCCGAGGAGGTAGCGGAGGTGGATCGGGGGGAGGTATTGCTGCTAGACGTGATACGAGACCTGCTGTTCCTAATCCTCGGCGGCTCCAGGCTCCTGCGTTCAGAAGAAACATCCACATCGGAGTAGAGAAGGAACCCAGGAAATGGTCAGATCTGTTCAAGAGGCCGTCAAAGGAAGTAGATATGGGTGTATTACAGTCCAAGGAGCTAGAGATAAAGGACGGGGCGATAGTGTACTCAAAGTTGATCCCGGAGAGGAATGCGGCTAGGTGGAAGCACTCGGCGGCAGGCTACATCGTAGATCTAAAACCTCATTGGCCGTCTCTGCAATCGTATCTTCAGGGGCTGTGGAAGATCAAGGGGACCATTGAGATCATCTCGAGAGGAAATGGCTATTTTATTGTGAATTTCTCTGATGCAGGTGATATGGACACTGCCATTGATGGAGGGCCGTGGTTCGTGGCGGGGAAGCCTCTTATCATGAAGAAATGGGAAAGAGGATGCTCGCTAGATAAGCTAAAGCTTACAGAGGTTCCAGTCTGGGTGCAAATCTTTGATTTACCCTTGGAACTGTGGGATGAGGAAATTTTCGGTATGATAGGCTCATACATCGACAGTCCGCTGAAGGTTGACAAGGCTACTTTGGAGTTTAGAAGACTGGAGTTTGCTAGGATGCTGGTGTTAATACCTACGTCATCTAAGTTCTTAACCACTATTCCACTGGTGAGTGACGATGGTATGGAGGATAAAGTCTCTGTTCAATATGAATGGGTTCCGAACATGTGTGAGACCTGTGGGACGTTTGGTCATGAAAATGCTGGGTGTGAGAAGGTTGTGGAGAAAGGTAAGAAACTAAAGGTGTGGGTTCCTAAGAATGTGATGGCGAACAACAAAGATAAAGGAGAAATGGCAGAGGTAGATTCTGTGGTTGAAACAGAGCATTTTGAAGATGCCTTGGATGTTCCGGCAAAGGAGATTGAGGCGGAGGTGGGTGTTGGGTCTCCAGTCTGCACTGATGTGGAGCTCATTACTCCGGAGAACAGTATAGTTAGAAGTGATGGATTTATCCCAGTCTCTAATGGTTCAAGGAAGAACAGAATGAAAAATTCCTCTCCTCCGAAGGGTCCTTCCAAATCACTGGAGGTTGCTTTCAGGTCTGGGGTTAATATTTCACCTAATTCGTTTCAACAGTTGTTTGTGAACGAGGGTGAGCAGGAGGCTACTGAGGCTGGCAGGGATCCAACTACTATCATTTCTAATGGATAGTTCCATAGCTATCGCCTCCTGGAATGTGAGGGGACTGAACTATGGGGGAAGACAGTCCGCACTTCAGGAGTATATAGCGAGGAATGGGATTTCTATTGGTTGTATTCTTGAAACAAAGTTAAGAAGAAAGAATGTTAGGAAGGTTTTGGATAGAATGTTTGGAGTTGGGTCCTGGATATCGAATCATGAGAGTCATGCCTTGGGGAGAATTATTTTGGTGAAGCTAAAAGAGGATATCAGATTCACAAGTATCAAAGAATCCGATCAATTTGTTCATGTTCTTGTGGAATCACCTACTGGTAATTTCTTTCTTACTGATGTGGATGATCATAATAATCTTAATAAAAGGAGTTTGCTCTGGAATTCTATAAAGGAACTTCATAATTCCATCACTGGTCCTTGGCTTCTCTGTGGAGATTTCAATGTTGTCCGTTTTTTGCATGAGAAGTTTGGTACTTGTGAGCCTTGTTACAGTTCTATGGCTGCTTTTAATGAGTGTATTCTTCAATCCTCTTTGGTGGAGTTGGATCTAAGAGGCTCCAAATACACGTGGGATAATAGGCAAATGGGAGATAATTTGGTGATGTCAAAGTTGGACAGGGTGTTCTATAATTTGGAATTTTTGGATAGCTTTCCTAATTCCTGGGGTGAGGTGGTGGCTAATATCCATAGTGATCATAGGATCATCTTGATGCATATGAAGAAGGCCCCTTTTCGTTTTGTTAACGCTTGGTGTCAGAGAAACAATTTTATATCTGTCGTTAAAGAAGCTTGGAATGTGGAGATTGTTGGGAATCCTATGTACCAAGTTTGCAGGAAGTTGGACAATGTCAGGTTCATGCTTTCAAAGTGGAACAAGTCTAAAGTGGGTGATCTTACTGAGAATAGACATATGAAGGAGTATGAGGCTTGTGTGGCTCAGAACTATGCTGATCTCAATCCTAGTGATGATTTGGGTATCCAAAATGCTGCTACTAAAAGAAAGGAAGCGTTGGAAGCTTATAATGCTGAAGAATCTTTCCTTAAACAAAAGTCTCGGGTCAATTGGCTGAAGTTGGGTGACAAGAACTCTAAGTTCTTTTATTCATCGATTAACACTAGAAGAATGAGGAACTCCATTAGGAGTGCTAATGTGAATGGTATGTGTACCTCAGAGGAGCATGTTATACATGATGAGTTTGTTTCTTTCTATAGGGGTCTGTTTAATTCTGAAGGTGGAGATATGGTGAACTGGGATGAGGATTGGAAGTTGCCCCATTTATCTGCAGCTCATATTGAAGAGTTGAGTAAGATTGTTACGAAGGAGGAAATTGAGAAGGTTTTCATGGGAAGTCATGGGGAGAAGGCCCCAGGGCCTGATGGTTTTAATTTCACGTTTTATAAAGCTTGTTGGAGTGTGATTAGTGAGGATGTTGTGAGAGTTGTTCAGAATTTCTTTAGAAGTGGTCGTATGTTGAGGGAGGTGAATAAAACTTTTATTACCCTTATTCCAAAGTGTTCTAATGTTGTTGATGTTAGAGATTGGAGACCTATTTCGTTATGTAACTCGATTTACAAGATTATTTCGAAGGTTTTGGCGAACAGGCTTCAGCCGATTTTACCTGAGATCATTGATAAAGCTCAGTGCGCTTTCATAAAAGGCAGGTCTATTGCTGATGCTACCATGCTAGTGAATGAGCTTCTGAATATGATTATGAAGAGCTCCTCGCCCAAAATCTGTATTAAGGCAGACCTTATGAAGGCTTATGACTCAGTCAAATGGCAGTACTTGCAGTTTGTTCTATCGGAGATGGGTTTTCCTAATTGTTGGATAGGTTGGATTTCTGAAATTCTCCATTCTACTAGCTTTCAAATTCTTATCAATGGGCAGCCCTCAGATTCTTTTTTCCCATCTAATGGCATACAGCAAGGAGATTCGCTTGCACCTTATCTTTTTGTCATTGCGATGGAGGAGCTGTCTGCTATGTTGGCTAGTGCTGTTAGAAACAATCTTTTTCAGCCTTTTAAGAATGGTAATGACATGAGGGTTTCTCATACGTTGTTTGCTGATGATGTGGTCTTATTTTCTGATGGAAATGAGGAGTCTGTGAGGGCTGTTGCTAGGATTATTGAGGACTTTGGCACTATTTCTGGTTTGAAGCTCAGTAGTCAGAAGTCTACTTTCTTTGCTAATAAGGGGGTGGACATAGAGATGATTGAAAAGGCTTTGAATATTAAATATGAAGTTCTCCCTGTTAAGTATCTTGGTCTGCCTTTGTTTGTAGGAAGATTATCGAGATCCTTATGTGCTCCTATTATTGATAAGATTAAGAGTCGTCTTGAAGGGTGGAAGGCAAGACATTTATATTTTGCAGGGAGAGTGGAGCTTATAAGGTCCACTTTATCTTCTTTCCAGCTATATTGGGCTTCGTCTTTCCCTTTACATGTTGTTGTTACGGAGGATATTGACAGACTGTGTAGAGACTTCTTGTGGGGAGGACCTGAACTTGAGAAGAAGACTCATCTTGTTTCTTGGAACCAAGTGTGCTTGCCTAAAGAAGAAGGAGGTTTGGGTTTGAAAAGATCAAGAGATATTGTGAATGCTTGTATTACTTTGAATCTGTGGAATGTTGCTGTTAAGAAGGACAGGTTGTGGGTCCGTTGGGTGCATGGTATGTATTTGAAAGGAGACTCTATTTGGAGGTGTAAGGTCGCCTCTAATGCTTCATGGGTCTGGAAACAATGTCTTTATCACAGAGAGAGTATTAGTGATCATATATCTTTCTCTGTGGGGAACGGAAAAGGTTTTAAACTATGGAGAGACCCCTGGTTTTTAGGGGGGGTATTTGGAGGAGAAGTTGGCTGCTGGCTGTGTCATGAGAAGTGGCACAGGTCGGTTTGCTAGTGTTAGCTGCCTCATGAAAGACGGCAACTGGATTGTCTCCAGGTCTAGACATGTGAATGCTATTGTGGATGTTATTCGTAGTGCTGATCTGTCTATCTCTGAGAAGGAAGATGTGATTATGATGAAAGGGAAGATTCCTACGAGAGTTAGGGATACGTGGGAGGCTGTTAGATTATCTGCACCTGTTCAGTTGTGGTCTAGCTGGTTATGGAATTCCAAAGCTGCTATGAGGCACAAGACGCATGGCTGGAAATGCTTCTTGGATAAGCTGCTTACGTTGGATCATATGAAGAGAAGGGGTTTTCAATTCCCCTCCAGATGTGTGTTATGTGAGAATGATGAGGAGGATCTGATTCACATCTTGTTTAGGTGTGAGTATTCTCTGCAGGTTTGGGAAGTTGCTGCTGGTGAAGATTATATGGTCAGATGTCCTAATTCTTTAACTGATGCTTGCTCATTTGTAAAGAAGAAGGAGATAATCACTATCCTGGTGATCTTTCATGGTCTTTGGGAGGAAAGAAACCATAGAGTGTTCAATGATTGTAAGATGTGTACAGATAGGAGATGGAGGAAGTTGAAGAAAGATATATATATTCTTGTATAGTTTTTTGGTTCTGCATCTTTTGTTTTGTTTTGAGCTTTGCTCTGTTCTGTATATATTCAGTAGATAATTTATAAAGAGGGTCCCACACTTTTCCGATCAAAAAAAAAAGAAGGGGCTTTACCGTCAGAATCATACTTTAGGGAGGCAGAGACGCCGTGGATGAGGAAGACGAAAGACACCGCCGTCAATGAGGAAGACAGAAGACACCGTGGAAAAAGGGTATTGGAGTTGGAGCAGTGTCCTCGCACGGGAGTAGGGAACCAGTTATGGAGTGTTGACGATATATACCACTCCAGTACCTAGGGGGTCCAGAATTGGGGAGTCCCATCCGGTTGGGATTCGTTTACGGTCTGTTTACCATCCAACTGTAAGTTTTGTGTAACCAAACATAGGATTCGGTTGCAATTAGGATTCTGACTTCTGAGTCCTTTCCCTTCACATGTACCGTGAACCAAACACGCCGTTAGGTCCTCAATCACAAGGGATGCACAAAGACGGTTCACAACAAAAACCCAGTGCCTTTATCTCTCTATGGTGTTCCTATCTAGTGTTAAGAGTTGAACGTGAGAATACGACGATTTCGCAGCGGAAGAACAAGAAACGAGAAACAATCACACAATCAAAACACAGGATTTACGTGGTTTGGTCGAGATGACCTACGTCCACGGGAGGGGGCGATATTTCCACTATTTCAGAGAAAAGATTACAAAGGGCGTAAACGGGTCGGCGAAGATCCATTTAATTTTCCAAATCGGATATGCAGTCGGATCAGGACATTACTTCGAGTCACATAACAATCTCCACCTTGACTTGAAGTCTCTGGCTCTCTTAAAAGGAATAATAGTAGATCTCTCTCCCCCTCCAGCCCCTAAGGGCGTCACTGCATGCTGTGTAGACCAACCAAGTCTAGACAATGTCTGAACTTGGAAACTGGCAACGGCTTTGTCATAATGTCTGCAGGATTTTCTTTGCTTACAATCTTCTTCACCACAATCTTCCCCTGCGCTATCACCTCTCTGATGAAGTGATACTTGACGTCGATGTGCTTTGTCCTTTCATGAAACATCTGATCTTTTATAAGGTGAATTGCACTCTGACTGTCACAGTAGACGGTCGTCGTCTTGTCAAGAATATAAAACTCAGCATATAGTCCTCTATGCCAGGTGGCTTCTTTGATGGCTTCTGTCAATGCCATGTACTCAACTTCAGTAGTAGACAATGCAACAGTGGGTTGTAATGTAGCTTTCCAACTCAGAACACAACCACCAATAGTAAACAGATAACCCGTAAGAGAACGCCTTTTGTCACAGTCATTTGCAAAGTCAGAATCAACATAACCAACAAGCGTCTCTGTACTCTTGCCAAATCCAAGGCATGTAGAAGATGTACCCTTAAGGTACCTAAGAATGTGCTTGACTGCTTGCCAATGTAGCTTTCCTGGATTGGACATGTATCTGCTCACCATGCTAACTGCTTGTGCAATGTCTGGACGCGTGCAAATCATAGCATACATGATGCTACCAACTGCACTGGAATAGGGAACACGAGACATGTAGTTTTCATCCTCTTCAGATTGCGGCGATTCAACAAATGAGAGCTTCTTGAACTGATCATCTAAAGGAATAGATACTGGAGATGCATCAAACATAGAGAACTGTTGTAGAACTTTCTTCACATACTTCTCTTGACTGAGAAGTAACCTTCCAGCTTTGTGGTTTCTAATAATTTCCATCCCCAAAATTTTCTTTGCTGCTCCCAAGTCTTTCATCTCAAATTCGCTACTAAGTAACTGCTTCAGATTGCGGATTTTAGAACTATCTCTGGCTGCAATCAACATGTCATCAACATAGAGCAAGAGGTAGATAAGAGAATCATCAGGAAGTTTCTTCAAGTAAACACAAACATCATAGCTGCTCCTGAAATATCCACGCTTGACCATGAAAGAATCAAATCTACGATACCACTGGCGTGGGGATTGCTTCAAACCGTAAAGAGACTTCTTCAGTAAGCACACATGATCCTTCTTTTCAGCAGAAATATAACCTTCAGGTTGCTGCATGTAGATCTGTTCCTCTAAGTCACCATGGAGGAATGCGGTCTTCACATCAAGTTGCTCAAGCTCTAAATCATATCTAGCAACTAATGCCAATAGAAATATGATGGAAGTGTGTTTGACAACAGGAGAAAACACATCATTATAATCTATACCTTCCACCTGACTGTAGCCTTTTGCAAATAACTGCGCTTTGTACCTTTCAGTTGAATCTCCAGGACCAGCTTCATTCCTTTTGAATACCCATTTACATACAACAATCTTCTTTCCAGTAGGAAGATCAACAAGTACCCATGTCTTATTCTTTTGAAGAGACTCCTTCTCTTCATTCATAGCAGTAGTCCACATGGATGAATTGGGATCAGCCATGGCTTCTTTGTAGGTAGTCGGTTCCCCAGAATCATTTGTTTCTTCAGCTGTACTAAGGGCATATGCAACAATATAATCTGAATGCCTTGCAGGTGGTCTGATCTGTCTTCTTGGTCTCCCAGTAGAAATGCTATATGTCTGTTCTTCATGAGTGTCATCTTCAACATCATCTGGATTTTCCTGTGTAACAACAGGAGGTGTCAGGCTGTGTGCACTAACTTCAAGCTCCACCTATTCTGTGGAACTCTGAGAACCTGTAGCTTGTGAATGGACGCCATCTTGTTTTGTAGAAAACATGGCAGACTCGTCAAAAGTAACATTTCTTTCAATCAAGAATTTTGATGAGTTTGGCTCAGTGCACCAGAATCTGTATCCCTTCACACCATCAGCATAACCCAGAAAAATACAGTTCTTCGCTCTAGGCTCGAGCTTTCCTTCATTTGAATAGACATATGCAGGACAACCAAAAATACGCAGATTAGAATATTTTGCAGGATGATCAGACCATACTTCTTCAAGAGTTTTGAAGCCAAGTGGAGTAGATGGTGAACGGTTGACAAGATAGGCTGCAGTAGAGATGGCTTCAGCCCAAAAATCTTTGCTAAGTCCTGCACTGATCAACATGCAACGTGCACGCTCTAGAAGTGTTCTGTTCATGCGTTCTGCAACACCGTTCTGCTGGGGTGTATGTCTAACTGTGCGATGTCTTGCAATACCTTCAGACTGGCAGAACTCATGAATTCAGAAGAACAAAACTCCATGCCATTATCTGTCCTCAGTGTCTTGATGCTCCTTCGTGTTTGTTTTTCAATAAGCATCTTTCACTTCTTAAACTGATCAAAAGCCTCAGATTTATGCTTCAGAAAATACACCCAGACTTTCCTTGAGAAATCATCTATGAAAGTAAGCATGTATCTAGCACCTCCCTTGGACGGTACTTGAGAAGGACCCCAGATGTCTGAATGAATATAATCAACAGTATCTTTTGTAGTATGATTTGCAGTAGAAAAACTGACCTTTTTCTGCTTTCCCATAATACAGTGCTCACAGAAATCTAACTTTTCAGTATTGGTATCACCTAGAAGTCCTCTCCTGCATAATAATTCCAGGCCTTTCTGGCTCATGTGTCCCAGTCGCATATGCCACAATTTAGTGGCATCCAGTTTTGGAGTGGGTGAGGAAGAAACAGCAGCAGCTTCATTGGCCACAGTTTCACCAATTAATTTATAAAGGTTTCCAGGAATACGTACTCCCTTTATCAGTCGAGATGACCTACGTCCACGGGAGGGGGCGAGATTTCTACTATTTCAGAGAAAAGATTACAAAGGGACACCCTGTGTACGGCGGCAACCGTCAAAGAAGAATACATGACGATTGCCGAATCCTTGCAAGGGTGTACATATATATATAGATACATAAATAGTAATCAGATTCCTAATCGGATCCGAAATCCAAGTTAAACGGGTCAGCGAAGATCCATTTAATTTTCCAAATCGGATATGCAGTCGGATCAGGACATTACTTCGAGTCACATAACATCTGGTATATGCCATCGTTTACTCAGCCGTTCACTCTGTTCACCAAGCAAGGGGACACTCTGGATAGAAATATGTCCATAGACATTTGCCACATCCAAATTCCTTCATCTTCTTTGCTGAGCTTCATCACATGATTTATTTCCCTCGTCCTTAATTATCATCCTGCTATGTTGTAGATTTTCAAACAACCCTTCAGGTCTGATAATGGTTCAAAGAATTGAACTAAGATATTCATATCAACCTTCACCATGGTGCTGAGACTATGGTGCGGGCAAGAGGCTTCAAACTGCAGGGGATGGGATCGCCAATGATCCTACTACTGTAGTTCCCATGAATTTGTGGTGGTTGATCCCTCTGTATGTAATCTTTGGGGCTGTGTAGACTTCCCTGGCCACCCAATGTCCCGCTTAGACTACGACGCTCTTCATGACCTGTCAGCATCCCTAGCCTCTTCTTAGATTAATTATCCCATGGCAAACAGATTACCACACGTCCCCCAGCCCTCCCTGTGAAGATTCAACATCGTCGTCCCACTCCATAAGCCGTTAGTTATATTTTTGTTGTTGGGCAATCTGAATTGGGATAAGACTAGCTATATTGCCCTATCTATACTATATAAAACAAGCCGTTTTGGATTAGTCATGCAATTTTTTTCCAACATTTCATAAATTACAACCACACCCTCTACTATTTTGTAAAATTACATACTGATCCCTTTGTGTTTACACCACACTTTTGTCTTTAATTTTTTAAAATATAAGATGAGCCGTTTTGGATTAGTCATGCAATTTTTTTCCAACATTTTTATAAATTACAAACGCGTCCTTTGTACCTAAGAAAGCCCCACAAGGGGTTGGATGCAATTTTTTCCATTTAAAAAAAAATTACATACTGACCCCTTTGTGTTTACACCACACTTTTGTCTTTAATTTTTTAAATTATATATTATATTAGGAGACTCATATATACTAATATGTGGATGGAATTTCCTCCATTATTTTTTTGAAATTACATATTGGTCCCTATGCGCTTACACCACACTTTTGTCTTTAATTTTTTAAATTATATGTTGTATCAAGAGACTCATCCATATTATATAAGAAAGCTCGTGGAGGGAGTTGGTTGCAATTTTTCTCTATTATTTTTTGAAATTACATACTGGTCTATGTGTATACATCACAATTTTATCTTTAATTTTATAAATTATAATTTTTAAATTGCATATTATTTTAGGAGACTCATACTATATTAAACAAGCCATTTTGCATTAGTCATGTAATTTTTTCATCATTTTTATAAATTACAAACACTTCCTTTGTACCTAAGAAAGCTCCATATATGGGGTTGGATGCAATTTTCTCCATTATTTTAAAAAATTACATACTAGTCCCTTTATGTTTACACCACACTTTTGTTTTTAATTATTTTAACTTATATATTATATTAGGAGACTCATATATACAAATATGTGGACGCAAATTTCTCCATTATTTTTTAAAATTACATACTGATCCTTATGTTCGTACACCACACTTTTGCCTTTAATTTTTAAATTTATATTATATTAAGATAATCATCTATACTATATAACAAAGCCCGTGGAGGGGGTTGGTTGTAATTTTTCTCTATTTTTTTTAAATTACATATTGGTACACGTGTGTACACCACACTTTTGTCTTTAATTTTTTAAATTATATATTATATTAGGAGACTCGACAATACTATATAATAAACTTTGTGGAAGGGGTTGGATGCAATTTTCTTCATTATTTTTTGAAATTACATAGTGGCCCTGTGTGTACACCACACTTTTGTCTGTAATATTTTAATTATATATTATATTAGGGAACTCATCTATACTATACAACAAACTCTATAGAGGGAGTTGGATAAAAGTTTCTCCATTATTTTTGAATTTACATATTGGTCCATGTGTGTACTCACTTTTGTCTTTACGTTTTTAAATTATATATTGTAGTAGGAGGCTCATATATACTATATAAGAAATCCTATTGTGGGGGGTTGGATGTAATTTTCTCCATTATTTTTTAAATTACATACTAGTGCATGTGTCAACATTACACTTTTGACTTTAATTTTTCAAATTATATATTGTAGTAGGAGGCTTATCTATACTATAACAAAGCTCATAGTGAGGGTTGGATGTAATTTTCTTCATTATTTTTTGAAGTTACATATTGATCCCTATGTGTCAACATCACACTTTTGTCTTTAAGTTTTTTAAATTATACTATATAAGAAAACCTCAGAGGGGGTTGGATGCAATTTTTTCTATTATTTTTAAAATTACATACCGGTCCCTATGTGTGTACACCACACTTTTGAAATATTTTAAATTATATATTGTAGTAAGAGGCTCATCTATATTATATAAGAAAGTCGTAGAGGAGGTTGAATGCAATTTTCTACATTATTTTTTGAAATTACATATTGATCCCTATGTGTGTACACCACACTTTTGACTTAATTTTTTAAATTATATATTACATTAGGAGGCTCATCTATACTATATAAGAATGCCCGTGGAGTGGGTTGGATGCAATTTTCTCCATTATTTTTTGAAAATGACATATTGGTCCTTGTGTGTGCACACCACACGTTTGTCTTTAATTTTTTAAATTATATATTATATTAGGAGATTCATCTATATACAATATAAGGAAGCCCGCAGAGGGGGTTCGATCCAATATTCCTCATTATATTTTGAAATTACATACTGTTTTATGTATGTGTACACCACACTTTTGTCTTAATTTTTTAAATTATATATTATATTAGGAGACTCATCTATATTATACAAAAAAGTCCTCAGAAGGGGTTGGTTGCTCCATTATTTTTTGAAACTACATATTAGTACTTATAAATAACAAGTTAAAAACTCTAATTACCAAATCATTTTGCTAATCCCCCCCGCCGGGCCAATGTCCCGCTTAGACTAACTACCACACTCTTCCTGATCTGTCAGCATCCCTCGCCTCTGCTCAGATTAATTATCCCATGGCAAACAGATTACCACCCGTCCCCCAGCCCTCCCCTTGAAGATTCAGCATCGTCGTCCAACTCCGTAAGCCGTTAGTTATATTTCTGTTGTTGGGCAATCTGAATTGGGATAAGACTAGTTATATCGCCCTATACTTATAAATAACAAGTTGAAAACTCTAGTTGCCAAATCATTTTGTTCTCCACTTCAAATGCAGGTTCAAAGGCATTAAGAAACCAACTACTCAAATGGATCAATTCGCAGGTTCAAAGCCATTAAGAAACCAACTACTCAAATGGATCAAATGCAGGTTCAAAGGCATTAAGAAACCAACTACTCAAATGGATCAATTCGCAGGTTGGGTAATTAGTTATTACTGGCAGAAGTGACAAGTTTTTTGATATCACAAGGCCATGGAGGATGCATGTTTGAAACAGTAAGGAAGGCTGATTGTGGCCTGGACGATGCTCGCAACACTGGCGGGCTGCTTGGGATGCTCATGCGTAGTGGGTTTTCCTTCATCATTGCTTCTATGCTCCCTGAATACACATACTTGATTAGATATCCTCTGGTGAAGCCCGAGAACTGGCCCATGATATTGAGAAGATGACACGCTTGTTTTTCCGTCTGTCTGAGGTGGTTTGTTCTAAATTTACTACTATCAATTGAACTGTATTTGTAGAATTAGAAAAAAGCTGTTTTCCTTGTGCAGATTTTGACGGTTACTGAAATAGATTTTGTTGTTCTCATCACTGTTTTTTCTTGTTCCCCGATGAGGAAGTGGCGTGAATGGACACCTACACATATCAAATCAAAAAGTAAATTTATTGCTTCTTCTTGTTCAAATCTTACTAAAAATATTAGTTATATATGAAAACAAGCTAAAAAATGTTATTTATTATCTTCATTTCTGCTTTAGATCTATTCCAAGAAATTGTATGTAGATAAAGTTTTAAAGGATATTAATCATTTCATATGTAGTTATGTCTTTATCTTACTAGTTCAATTGTTTGTGACCCGCCCTCCCTGTTTTGTTGTATGGCTCAAATAAACGATAATTTTTTATAGTGGTCACATCTAGCTCTTTGTGTGGCTGAGCTGCTGTTTAGGCTACATACCTAATATGCTATGCATACTTGTTGGTAACTTGGTACTTCATTAAGCTAACTCAAAGCTAGTTAGATTGCCCTATAGTCTAAATCAACATGCATTCAGATAAATCACCTCTCACCGCGTTCATGATGCTTGAAGATGGTGAGGTCTAGTGTTCCTTAACACCAAAAGACTAACTGATTAATTAGGTTCCCCAACGAAAAGTATAGAATGTGATAATCTTTATTTGACATGTCTCAAACAATTACAAGGCATTATAAGATGAGAGAAAGTAGAAAATAGATATAGGGCACGTTTAGTTTGCAGGAACATGCTGGATTGAATTGTATTTTAATATCCAACAACATAAAAATTATGTTTAATTTGATGGAGCGGGAGATTAGAAGGAATCCATGACTTTTTAGCATGCAGTAAGTGTTGGATTAGCAGTTCCATTTGAAAAGTGTGGGACGCCGTGATGCAGCAACTGAAGCCTAACTAGCACCAACCGCCTGCCAGTCACTGTGGATCTGTGGCTCACCATCACCCGGTTGTTAACGTTGGAAAATGCCCTTGCAGCTACTATCATCTTGGCGTGTAGTCTGTGGTCTACAATTTGGTCGAATAGGAGTTTATTCAAGAATATAGTTTTAAAATTCATTACTAAAGAGTTAGGTATCCAATTTAAACAATAATGGTTGAAAGTTGACTGATTGGACTGTGAGCCAACCAGTTCAAGTGTTGAACCATTTGATTCAAGTGTCAGGTCAGTTGAACCAAATTTGGCAATCAAAACCATGAGACGACTGGTTCATCAATTGAACCGATCAACTCAGGTCTGTGAGTCGACCAGTTTAGGTTATGAACCAATCAGTTCGTTGATCAATTTGATTGGATCAAGGATTAGTGCTGACGTCATGTTGTGTATTAATTGGATATTAATCGCCAATACAATTGTGATTGTGAAACATGTTGAAATGACCAGTTTAATGGTTGAGCCAATCAACTCACATGCCAGCCGATCAATTCACCTTAAACTGATCATTTTCATTCTCATGTTGTGAAAACTCATGATATCCCGTCCCCTTTGACTCCCGCACAGACTAAAACTCCTGAACCTGACCCTCCTATTAATAGAGGGGTAGTTGAGGCTTTCTAGAGAGACATAAATCACTCTGACCATTGTTGTCTTCTCAGGTTGTGGTAACCGAGAGAACCTGAGTAAGCCCTACCCATCAAATAGAGGGATATCAAGGGAGAGACAATTGTGAGAGAGCAAGTCATTGCTAATATACTGACTAGAAAGAGAAAACTCCTCCTTGTCCGTTCATCTACAACAAGAAGAGTTCCCAATGGTCTGTGTGGACTATTATAGACGCAAGGAGGTCATCGCCTACCGCTCAGAGGACAAAGTCAATTGTTTCCTGTGGTGATCATCCAAGAGGTCGACATTGACATTGTCCAGGTGCAATTTGAAGAATGGTGTGCACTACTGTGAGGGATTGTCATTGGACTCGCTCCAGGACCAGGTATAACCTCACAACCATCCTTCCCATTAAATAGTTGTTGATGCGATCTACTGTATAAAGGGAAATGTGACAATTAATTTTTGTTTCTACTACCTATTCTATAGAAATATTTCGCTACATATTGTGGTTATTAGACCTAAAATCACTACACTCGTTACATGACCTTTGGTGTACTTAGAAATCATCCGCTATGACCTTGAATAAGGATTTCCATAAAGGTGGTGCTCAGGTGCATCATAATGCATGGGGAGACTGTGAGTGATGTTGATGGGATTTGTCCCTCCTATAGGAGTTTGATATCCAAGACACTTGATAATTGAGACTGAGAAAAGCATGCACATGCACATGTGAATCAATATATGATAGTGAGTTCATGTATATCTCAAACAATCTTCTCTAATTCAAGGAACATGGATTGAATGTTGAAAGGATGATGATTCCATGACTCAAGTTCAATAAGGATATCAATGACAAAGGAATTATATAATCACTATAACAATAATCACAAATTTTAGGTTGAAGTTTTTCTCCAACTTTCCAATTACTTTGGTAGAAATGATGTGTTGCTAGATATTGCTAATTGGTTGTGATTTCATAAATTAGCTATGTATATTCACTACCAATGTAACTATGAACCTATAGGGTCACACACATAGGATACACCTGGAATAGGAGTTTATTCATGAATATAGTTTAAACTTGATTACTAAGGAGTTAGGTGATCAATTTAAACAACATTGGTTGAAAGTTGGCTCAGTGAACTATGAACTGACCAGTTCAAGTGTCAGGTAAATGGAACCAATCTAGTCCATGAGATGAACCGTTCAGGAAGTGAATTGATCGGCTTAGGTCCATGAACCAGCCAGTTCAGGTTGTGGACTTATAGTTTGGTTGATCAATTCGATTGGATCATGGTTAGTGATGATATCATGTTGTGCATTAATCGAATATTAATTGCCAATTCAATTTCCATTGGGAAACATAGTGAAACAACCGGTTCAAAGGTTGAATAGATCGACTCACATGCCAACTGATTGGTTAATCATCGAACAGACTGTATTTTCTCTCGCAGTTGTAAAAATTCATGAGATCGTATCCCCTTGAACTGCTGCACAAACTAAAACTCCTAACCCTAACCCTCATATAATAGAGGGATAGTCAAGGCTTTCTAGAGACACATCAATCGCTCTAACAATTGTGGGCTTCTCTGGTTGTGGTAACTGAAGGAACCTGAGCAAGTCCTACCTATCAAAGGGAGGGATAGCAAGGGAGAGACAATTGTGGGAGAGCAAGTCGGTGCTAGTACATTGATTGGAAGGGACAACTCCTTCTTGTCTATTCTTCTAGAACGATAGGAGTGTTACAACCCCAATTTTTGGGTTCCTTTGGTGAAAAATGTAATTTCTCATATTAAAGATATTGGAACCAATAATGATATAATTTGTTTTAAATAAATGGATTTCGTTTACAATAGCCTTGATGATTGTGTTGTGGGCTTTATTGGCTATTGGGCCCAATAATAAGGAAATTCAATTAGTAAATGAATAATTGAGTTTTTGAGAAAAGAAAGGTGTGGAAACCTCTAGAAGGCAATAGAGTGTAATCCAAAGGTGGATTTCATGCCTCTTGGGTTCCTTGGGTTCTAAGGAGTCCAAAGTTGTAAAGATAATGCAAAAAGAAAAGAAAAGACCAATTAAATATTTCTTTATTAGGAAAGAAATTGAATACAATGATAAAATATGGGAAATAAGTGGAAAGAGGCATAATTGAGTTATCCTTGGTGGATTTTTGTATCTACGAGGTTTCTATTATTAAAAGGAATACCAATGAGGAAAATAAAAGAAAGATAAAGAGAGAAGTCATCGAGAAGAGATATTTTACTAAAGAAATGAATAAGAAGAAAGAGAAAATAGATACAAGATAAGTAAAAGGCTAAGGAATATTCCCAAGATGGGATTTCGAGCCATTAAGGTTCCTTGAGGTTCAAGGAACTCAGAATAATAAGATAATGGCAATAGAAAGAGGAAATGTTAATTAATTTGGTTTTAACAAAAAAAGAAACTTGCTTATAGAGTAAATGCCCTTTTCCTTTGGAATTTGGGACTCAATTTTGGTATGCGAGTAGATAAAGACAAGAGGAAGTTTCCCTTAAATTTTGGTTAAAAAATAAAGGAATGTTGAGTTATGATTTTTATAAGATTTAATCATCAAATCGTAAATCTGGATATTTGGATTAAACGGGGATCGTTGATATGGTATCCAACGGACCAGACCCAATCCCAGTTCTATGATAACTCTGGCAAGCAGATGACCAGGAAGCATGACCTTCCTTTTGGATTTGCTCGAAGTAGAGGCAATGCACAACGAAGGAAACAGTTCCATTGAGTTCGGGAGTAATTTTCACATCAAACCAACCTGGGATTGCAGACCTTTCCCGATCTGTGCGAGTTTTCCCCAATCCACAGGGATATCCTCACCGGGTTGGATGTCTAGGCTATAGGGGGGGGGTCCGAGGCCTTTCTGCAAGGGCATAGACTCAACTACGGGGTTCCGTAGGGTCTATAGTAGGTTCCCCTTGTGTTAGTTCTTTGAACAGAGCAAGAGTTTGTAGATTTGCTCCTTCCCTGCCAACGAGGGTGGATCCACGAGTGTCCATGTTACACACCATCAGACAGATGGAGAAGACCACCATCGAGTTTTCCCTGATGCAGAAAAGGTGGTGTCGCTTTTACCCTAGCCTCCTGTGCCCTTGAGCTCCAGATCAAATCAGGAGTTGACCACGGCCTGGAGCCGCGGTTCTGTTCGTGAGGATCCGGAGGAAGAAGATGAAAGGAGGAAAGACCTGCTTGCCCCGGACGTCTGTGAAGGAAGGTAAGGGTAAAATAGTCATTCATGAATTTAAATCTTAAGTTCGGCACACAGATCCTAGGCCATTGGATCCTGGTGGTCCATGAGACTATGGATTAGGCGGCCACTGGTTTTCTCGAATTAACGAATAAATAAGGAAAATGTCTTTTCTTTGCAAAATTCATAGAATTTGCTAGAAAGATCTAATGAGAAAAGTTTATACATGAAAGTTTCTTAGAAAAATATGAGGAATACAATAAAATTAGTTTAAGAACCTAATTTCGTACCTATTTGCAAAAGTGTGCTAAGTTAATGAAAAGTGCTTTGAAATTATGTTAGAAACCCTAATTGAAATTAATGGCTAGGTTCATGATGCTTAATTGGTGAAATTAAGTAAGTAATAGTGACCTGTTGAAATGTTAATGATGAACTTGAACCTAATCTAGATGATTTATTGCATGATTTAGGGTTTTACACCAATTATGAATGATTAAGCACTTAGAAACCCTAATTTAGGGTAAAAGAGGATAAGATCATATTTAATTCGAAAAATATGATAATATGTTGTTAAATGATGGTTCTAAGATATTTTGAATATAAAAGTTCCAAATCATGGATAGATACCCTTAATATGGTAATTAGGGCTTTCTAATGGATAAAGTTAGAATTAATGATAAATGGAATTCGTAGGTGAATTAGATCATAATGAACTATGAGTTGTTAATCCGGTAGGAACCTAAGATGATAAAAGGCTCTAATGTGAATATGTGAGTAATTAGGGTTTTTGCACTTAGAACTGCTGTTCTAGGGTATAAATGAGGAAAGTTGTAAAAAGATCAAAAAGGACCCTAATAAAACCCCAATTTGGATTTGAAACCTTAGAAAGTGAATCCAAGTCAATTAAATAGATATATTCTTGGTCAAGTGTAGTAAATAGGTTACGTATGCTTTTCAAGAATTCTGTGATTGTTGAACTGCTTCTCGGATTACTTGCTTGCTTGGAATTGTTGTTAGCTTGTTGAATCTACAAATCAGGTATGTGGTTAATTATGGTTAATCACATTAGTTTCCCGAGGGTTTTTCCAAATGTTTCCTCACATTGAATGCAACCTAAACAGTTGGATGTTCATAATTGAAAAATTATAAAGTCACTATGGTTATCACAATTATAAAGAAGTGTGTATTCTCGCACCTACATGCCACCCTGATGGATGATGCCAAAGGTCAGGCCCAGGAGGGTAGACCAATGGGCACCATGAGTGGTGACCCCAGACACCAAGCTTAGGATTGAGAAGGTGGTTTGTATAGAGTGACTAATGGGCACTATGAAGGGTGACCCCAGGTACCAAGCTCGAGATTGAGAAGGTGGCCTTAAGTCATTGGCAAAAGAAACCCTAAAGTAGGTATGCCAGGGTTAGGGCAAAGGTGGTGGAGAATGTCATACTGAAAAGTGTAAATTGGCTTGTTAATTATCTTGATTGTGATAATTAGATTGTTATCCATATTTGTGAAATTTTGGTTGTCCCCACATACTAGTATATTTCGATATACTGACCGACGTTTTGTTTGTCGGTGTTTTAGGTACAAGTTTGAAATGAACAAAAAGTAAAGTGGCATATGTGGAAATAAATGAGAATTAAAGTACAAAGGAGGATTAGTTAGAATAGACTCCTGATGCGGATAATAGTTATCCCAGTTTTAAAAGGTATGCAAAATTTTTATTTTATACTAGTTTTTAGTTTAGTTGGTAGAATTTAATAATTGTTATTGATTATTTGTCAACCTTTGATCCTGTTAATTGTTAATAACTGCTCTGATCTCTTGGTCTTCCTTAAGTGGGGGTTACCGGGAGACGGGGTCGTTACAATTGGTATCAGAGCATGGGTTCCTCACTTAATCTTTAATAATTATTAAATTTTACAAACTCTGTAGAAGCCCGGGGAGTTATTAGAGGATTGTCTGAAAGACTGAGGTGTCTAGAAAAGGATCACGTCTGAGGGCTGGCAATATTTTTCTCCGCACCGCTAGTCAGAAGACGAGGACTCCTGTATTGTGTGACTGCTTGGCCGATGTCTTAGGATATTGTTGGGTTTTAGGGGAGGCAGAGAAGGCAGTGGAAACAAAAAAAATTTCTCCCCAATCCCATACCGAGGAAATGCATCAACGTCTATACAATAGAAAAGGATGGTTTGTGGAATCATACCTTGTCCCGGGGCTTGCTCAACGAAAATACCTCGCGCCTTGCGCGGTCTTCACCTCCGGTCTTGGACGACGTCTGTGCAACTCCTGGTCGCACCGGGACTGACGACTCCTCCTCCTACCGGACTGTCGGATGACAGTTGTCCTCCTGAGCGGCAGAAACCTCCCCCCTCTGAAGTAGTCCACACGGACCACCTGGAACTCCACACTCCTTGTCCCATAAGGAAGTGGAAGGAGTCACATCCTCCTGTTGACGTACTAGTCGCCAACACACTCTCCTGCTCCAGTTGCAACTGTAGTTGTCTTTCCCTTGCTGCACCTCCCTTTGCGGGAAGCACTTGCTCGGGCTCTCTCTCGGTTACCGAAACCAGAGAGATGGACAACTTTACAGAGCAACTGGTTGCACTGAGTTGTTGTCTGAGAAGCCCCCAATTCCCCTATATATATAGGAAGGTCATGGGATAGGGTTCTCTTGCCCCGGCAATATGGGACTAAAGTAGGAGTAGAAGGGTTTGAGAATTTTCCACAAAAAGCAACCGGTTTGCAACCTGAAACGATCGGTTCACAACTAAACCGATCGGTTCGGCCATTGAGCCGATCGGTTGGACCTGAGCCGATCATTTCGGGCACTCCAACCGATCGGTTGGTGCCCTGAACCGATCGGTTCATGGTCCTAATCCGGCTCAAAAAGACTTTCCTTGTTTCGTTCCCAATTGGTATCAAATACCAATTTATTTCCCAATCGAATTGGGCAATTTGAAACCAAAGGAAAATTCTTGCCGACATGACTTTCCCAACTTGCTCGGGCCGACCAGTGAGTCGATCGGTTCAACTATTGAACTGGTCGTTTCATCCTGGGCATGAGCCGATCGGCCTGGACACTCTAGCTGACCGGTTCAACATCCTCAGCCGACCGATTCACCACATGAGCCGATCGGTTGGGAGCACATGTTGGGCAAAATCAGTCAATTGTGATTTCAATCAATCCGATACTCCAATCAATGCGTCCAACACCTTGAACCATATGATATTGAGCCATCGACTGATTGAGTGTTTAATTGAACTACTAAACTCCTTTAGTAATCAATCTAAACATTGCTTTGTGGACAAAACTCCTCTTCCAGGTTAAATCCTATGTGTGTGACCCTGTAGGTCCATTTCACGTTGGCAGTGAAAGTCCATAACACTTATGACTTCACAAGCAAAGAGCGGTGCCTAATCACACATCATTGCTACCCAAGTGAAAGTAGAAAGTTGGAGAACAACTTTCATCCTACAATCCGTGAATGGTGTTACAGTGAATGTATAATTCCTTTGTCACTGATATCCCGAATGAACTCGAGGCATGGAACAGTCATCCTGTCAACGCTCATTCACTTTCTTGATCTCAAAGTAGATTGAACGAGATATGTATGACATCAATATCACATACTGATTCACACATGCGTGCTCACGCCTATCTCAATCCTATTCATCAAGTGGCCTTGGATATCAAACTCCCTCAAGAGGGACAAATCCCATATCTATCACTCACCCCTCAAAAGCCCCATGTGTCAAAGCCACCCAATCATCACCTTTATAACAACCCATGTTTCAGGACTGCGTTTGATGATGTCAAAGTGTGCCCAACGACATGTGTTGAGTGCAGTGATTTCAGGTCTAAGAATCACACTCACCACCATCACTGTGAGTACTGACTGTGACTACCATCTCATGGTTCCATGTGTCAAACTCACGGTGGGTTTGTCCGGTACACTTGTTCTCTAACAAGTACCTATGTGTTTGGTTTGATATCTTTATATCATGACTAATGAGATTCTGTCATCAACCAACACCACAATCTAGTCTTGTGTGTCATTGCTGTCTATCTACCTTCCACAATGACATCCGACTAGGGACATAACAAGAATGTACAAACTCTTAGCATCCGTATGATCTCATCGTTCAGGTCCTTAACCTGAAAGCATACGTCATTGAGTACTGTCATTCTCTAGACATTCAATCTGTTCTATCACTATCTCATATGACTGAACCAGAAAGAATTGGAAGCTTGCCTTTGTTGTTTATCAAATCAATCTTAATGTATCCCACCAATCATCCCATGATTGGCTCTCAGGGCATACATACCAACAGACTCCCACTTGCACTGCGAGCCAATCACCCTTGAATCATATTCATAGTGATCTTCAAACATGTCCCACATGTTACTGTGCTCTAGTGCCAACATAGTGAGTAATGGCAACACCTTGCCAAAGTTAGTATAAATTGCATGTCTCACATCTCTTCGCAGCACGTCATACGTATGAGATGGAGCTGCTG
Source organism: Alisma plantago-aquatica (assembly GCA_963693085.1). NCBI lineage: Eukaryota > Viridiplantae > Streptophyta > Magnoliopsida > Alismatales > Alismataceae > Alisma > Alisma plantago-aquatica. The sequence goes on along the minus strand of OY856414.1, from coordinate 84,987,721 downwards.
TAATATGCGATCTAGTATTCCTTGCTGACCTTTAGCCACATTGCATGATCAAGGATTCCAAACTTGTCATCAATGAGCAGAATATCTATAAGTTCATCTCATGAACTTCCAGATCCATATAGTATCTACTGCTGTTCTCTAACGCATAGATACTCGGCATTTCCTTTTTATATGGTTTCATTGGAACGTTTCCAATTATCAACAAACTTTCACTTTTATATATCCTATATATATTTTGCGATTAATTTTCTGTCATTTCGGAAGTTTGCATCAATGTAACTCTTTACATCAAACTCTTCCTTATCTCCATAGAACCAGTACCTATCAAGTTCTTATGGTTTCCAGTAACCCTTACTGGAAGTAGACAGGCATCCACTCGTCATGTCCCACATACGAGTTATCAGGATGAGCACATCAAACTGTCATGTCATACATACAATATGATGAATGCATTTTGTTCTTGCCATGTCGATACATGCAAGGTAATGGGATGATTACATACATGATAGATCCATATCTATTCTTAGTGTTCCCATTCTTCATAAGAATTGGACACTTGGCCTTGGGATACTAACTCCATGTAACATGGACAAGTTTTCTCCCACTGAATCAGTGTAAACTGAACCCTTCAGTACAGATTGCCAATGTATGCTTTCTCTTTTCAGGTCAAGAGGTTTTCAAGAACTATCTCTATAGATCTCTATTCCTATCACATAGGAAACATCTCTATCTTCCTTAAAGATAATTTCCACCTTTTGGATTTCCATTTTAGAACATTTCCATTTCACATCAACATGTGGAATGTGAATATGCTCCCACTAAATCCTAGATCCCTTCTTTATCTTTGACATATCAGTCAAACCCTTTGACTATATCATCAAAGTAAAGATCCAATTCTGAGTTTCTTGTACTCAATCAATCACATTGATCAGTCCATTGTAACTTATAGACTTCATTTGCATTAGTGGATTCATAAACCTTATAGGTTGTGTCATGTACACATCCTTGTTTTATTCCTCATAGGAATGTGGTTTTAGTATCCATATGCCAAATGTCTTAGTCATTAAGTTGCAATCAACAAGCATCATCCTTCTAATAATGTCATCCATGTGTCTTAACACTTACGACTTATTTGCACTTATGGATTTCATCCAATGGGTGCTACCATCAAGGTCATACCTTATGGTTCACATGGAAGTCATTTAGGATGCAATGGTCATAAACCATAACTCAAAATTCGGTTCCTCATATTCATCTGGATAGTTGACTCATCACATGAAAAACTCATCACATAGATAATTGAGGTGCATCTGTCAAGGATATAAGAACTCACAACCATTGTGATTCTTAATGTCCTTTATTAGTGTGGGGTATTCTTTATTTAAGAAGAATTCAGTTATTTGATAATCATTCTCTAACTCCTTAGAGTATGACTCCCTTTTGATTTAGACATCACTATGCCTTAATCATGAGTTCACTATGATACACTATCATAATCACTCATAAGGATCTCAAACATTTGGTCCAACTATTTCATTCATTGATCTCATCAAGAATTAACACTTTATCGAATTTGCACTTCATCTATGATAATCTTGAACACTTCAAGATATTCATATTGGTATTTCTCTAAACACCTTTTGAAGTATTAGCATTTACTCCAATAAGTATGTAAATACATCACATGTATTATACCTAATTGGATAATCATTCTCCCACTACCATTAGTGAAGATTGATTAATCATATACAAGAGATTCACATCTCTTACTGGTTCTCTAACCAAAAGAGTCTAGATTTATCCATCACATGGAAACTAGAAATGAATTTCTCATGATTGATGCTAATTTGATTGTTTGAGTTATCAATAACTTTAGGTATCATTTTAAATTATGCATACCATGTATCACAAGATAAAAAGGCATTGCCACAAAGATCATATCTTTAAGATTGAAACATCAACTTTATTAATTGCCATCATTGTCATACAATATGCAAAAATAAAGTGTTTCTATCTATTGGCAAAAATGAAATAGCAATTCATAACTGTATTACATGCCTTATTGGCTGAAATAAACTGAAAGATACTCCTATCTATGGAAGCAACATTTGCCCCAATAATGAGTACTTCTTTCTCGATCCTTTCACAAAGGCCATCACTTCTATGTGGATCTTGCATATCATATATGACATATACATATCTTGGTATCGTATACCTCAGATAAAGAAGCAGTTCATTTCATGATACCTTAGGTGGAGATCTACATCCCCTCCTTCATCTTCTTTTGTTCTTCCAGATATAGAGGGCAATTCCCTCATACACTCTTTCCCCATGTGCCTTGAGGCTGAAGACGGCTTGGATTGCTGGCTAGCATCAGAATACTTCTTTGCTTTGCCCTTGTCCTTGCCAATAAGAATTACCTTTTTCTTTGATCACATCAAAGATTATGGTTTGTCTTTCTTCATCTTTGCCTCTACTGTCCTCAACATGTCCAACAACTCTGTCAACGCTTGTCAAAGCTGTTCATGTTGTAGTTTATCATGAATTGTATGATTCTCGCAACATTTGTAGTATCATACCAATAGCCAACTCTTGGCTCAGAGAGAATCCTTCTTAGTTAGGTCTTTCCACATACCCAATCACATTGAGTGTGTGAATACCTTACTGGATCTCCTTCTGTCATGACATACTAGGACAGTGTCTTGGAGACATCATAAGTCTCATGTTGTCTCTACAACATCAAGCACTCCTCATGAATGTCATCCTCGGTATGCTTCCATAAGCATACATTCAGCCATTGATGTGGTGGGATTGAGTTCATCTGGTTCTAGGACTTAGAGCTTTCACTCTTTGATTGAGAACACTTCTCATCATCCTAACCAGTCGTGGAATTATTCCCATTTAATTTGTTGGTCTCAAAGAACGATCACAAATAAAGTGATTTGTTGATTAACCATTTATTTTAACAAAAGTAAATATATGCAATTTTAGTCCAAAACTCCTTTTGACTTGTTTGATTGATTTGAAAAGTTGATGATAAAATTGGGCCTTTAATTGATTATCGCTCCCACTATTTTACTTCAAATTGACAGCCCTCAGCATCAATTCGGAAGATTGCAGCGTACAACCTTCTAGTGGGCAAGATCCTGAAATCCTCCAAGTCATGGACCAGCTTGGGCTGTCACCCACAACATAGATCTCTCAGGTAGGCAACTTTTTCCAATTGCATCATATGCAACTCTTGATAAGATGTCATATACAACTCCTTGCAATGATCATCTCCATGCCTCAAGGCGCTAGATCCTATCTAGGTCACCTTGTTAAGTCTGACCCAAAGCAAACACGATGAATATGCACCATGCTTGGGCAGACCCACACATTCATCCTTCACGCTTCCATGAGATAGACGGTGCACCACGCTTGGGCGTGCCCACACTTGGTCGATCAAGCTTTTCACGTGTGTCGCATTTGGAAGGCATCTAAAACTTAATATTTTAATGAGGGATTTGGTTTTATATACATATACATATCCAATCACCACAATACATAGTACGTATCATATACATGCTATATCCCACAGAAAACATGCACAAAATGATAAAAGCAATGATTATGGCCATCCTAATGTGATTCCTCGAGCCAAGAGGAATCACGGTCATCTAGGTCTACATCACATGCAACCTGTATAAGATGAACATATGTGCCTTGCCATCCGAGTAGATCATCTCATCACATGAATGATCTGTTCTCTCCAGCCGGTCGTCAGGGTGCCACCAGCCGATCGGCTGGCTCCTCCAACCGATCGGTTCGCCTGGTCATCGTGCATCTCGTCATGTCTGCCACCCGGTCATCTCGCTCCTCAAACCGGTCATCAACCGATCGGTTCACTCCTTGAACCGACCGTCTGGAAGGCCAACCGATCGGTTCACGCCTTGAACCGATCGTTTCAGCTATCGTCTTGATGTCTGCCGGTCTTCGACATAACAGGAAATAAAATCTATCCTATTTATACATTGCTTTAAAAGGGAAACCCCGAGTTACATTCGGGGGGAGAAAAGATAGGAAAGAATCTCAAATTATTTCGAGTTACATAAGGAATAAGAAAGGGAAGATCGGTGCGCAGACCGAGATGCAAGCAACCACAAACAACCACACACAGATAGGGGTTTATAGGCCATAATCATGCTACACCCATCCACCACAAAACTCGTTTAAGGGCGACACGTATCGAGTGCATTAATAATACATATCATATATGTAATTGGGATTTGTGGATTTAGGATTGGACATGCATAAAGACAATATTATTCGCATCACATGCAATAAATAAAGGCAACAAACCAAAATCGATCATATCGATATTCCTAAAACATAGAGCAGTTGACGTGGCTCTGATACCACTGTTGGGTTTTAGGGGAGGCAGAGAAGGCAGCGGAAACAAAAAAATTTTCTCCCCAAACCCATACCGAGGAAACGCATCAACGTCTATACAATAGGAAAGGATGGTTTGTGGAATCATACCTTGTCCCGAGGCTTGCTCGGCGACAATACCTCGCGCCTTGCGCGGTCTTCACCTCCGGTCTTGGACGGCGTCTGTGCAGCTCCTGGTCGCACCGGGGCTGACTCCTCCTCCTCCTACCGGACTGTCGGATGACAGTTGTCCTCCTGAGCGGCAGAAACCTCCCGCCTCTGAAGTAGTCCACATGGACCACCTGTAACTCCACACTCCTTGTCCCACAAGGAAGTGGAAGGAGTCGCACCCTCATGTTGACGTACTAGTCGCCAACACACTCTCCTACCTCCAATTGCAACTGCAATTGTCTTTCCCTTGCTGCACCTCCCTTTGCGGGAAGCACTTGCTCGGGCTCTCTCTCGGTTACCAAAACCAGAGAGATGGACAACTTTACAGAGCAACTGGTTGCACTCAGTTGTTGTCTGAGAAGCCCCCAATACCCCTATATATAGGAAGGTCATGGGACAGGGTTCTCTTGCCCCGGCAATATGGGACTAAAGAAGGAGTAGAAGGGTTTGAGAATTTTCCACAAAAAGCAACCGGTTCGCAACCTGAAATGATCGGTTCACAACTAAACCGATCGGTTCAGCCATTGAGCTGATCGGTTGGACCTGAGCTGATCGTTTGGGGCACTCCAACCGATCGGTTGGTGCCCTGAACCGATCGGTTCATGGTCCTAATCCGGATCAAAAAGACTTTCCTTGTTTCATTCCCAATTGGTATCAAATACCAATTTATTTCCCAATCGAATTGGGCAATTTGAAACTAAAGGAAAATTCTTGCCGACATGACTTTCCCAACTTGCTCGGGCCGACCAGTGAGTCGATCGGTTCAACTCTTGAACCGGTCGTTTCATCCTGGGCATGAGCCGATCGGCCTGGACACTCCAGCCGACCGGTTCAACATCCTCAGCTGACCGGTTCATCACATGAGCCGATCGGTTGGGAGCACATGTTGGGCAAAATCAGTCAATTGCGATTTCAATCAATCCGATACTCCAATCAATGCGTCCAACACCTTGAACCATATGATATTGAGCCATCGACTGATTGAGTGTTTAATTGAACTACTAAACTCCTTTAGTAATCAATCTAAACATTGCTTTGTGGACAAAACTCCTCTTCCAGGTTAAATCCTATGTGTGTGACCCTGTAGGTCCATTTCACGTTGGCAGTGAAAGTCCATAACACTTATGACTTCACAAGCAAAGAGCGGTGCCTAGTCACACATCAGTGCTACCCAAGTGAAAGTAGAAAGTTGGAGAACAACTTTCATCCTACAATCCGTGAATGGTGTTACAGTGAATGTATAATTCCTTTGTCACTAATATCCCGAATGAACTCGAGGCATGGAACAGTCATCCTGTCAACATTCATTCACTTTCTTGATCTCAAAGTAGATTGAACGAGATATGTATGACATCAATATCACATACTGATTCACACATGCGTGCGCATGCCTATCTCAATCCTACTCATCAAGTGGCCTTGGATATCAAACTCCCTCAGGAGGGACAAATCCCATATCTATCACTCACCCTTCAAAAGCCCCATGTGTCAAAGCCACCCAATCATCACCTTTATAACAACCCATGTTTCAGGACTGCGTTTGATGATGTCAAAGTGTGCCCAACGACATGTGTTGAGTGCAGTGATTTCAGGTCTAAGAATCACACTCACCACCATCACTGTGAGTACTGACTGTGACTACCATCTCATGGTTCCATGTGTCAAACTCACGGTGGGTCTGTCCGGTACACTTGTTCTCTAACAAGTACCTATGTGTTTGGTTTGATATCTCTATATCATGACTAATGAGATTCTGTCATCAACCAACACCACAATCTAGTCTTGTGTGTCATTTCTATCTATCTACCTTCCACAATGAAATCCGACTAGGGACATAACAAGAATGCACAAACTCTTAGCATCCGTATGATCTCATCATTCAGGTCCTTAACCTGAAAGCATACATCATCGAGTACTGTCATTCTCTAGACATTCAATCTGTTCTATCACTATCTCATATGACTGAACCAGAAAGAATTGGAAGCTTGCCTTTGTTGTTTATCAAATAAATCTTAATGTATCCCACCAATCATCCCATGATTGGCTCTCAGGGCATACATACCAACAGATATGACTCAAAATAAGATACCTTTAGGACTCTCTCGTCTTATTCATCCCTTCTCAACTCAAATTCTTTTAAGGACCTTAAGGATTAGGGTTTTCTCTCTTCTCCTCACCCTCTTGAGGTGTGGGTAAGGTTAATAAGGTCTAAGGAATCCTCCACCAAATTAATGAAAAGCATGTAAATAAGATGTCATGGACATAAGTTTAATAGAGTAAGCGTAAAAGAATAGATACATGCTTAGGTCGTATGACATGAGTTGTCATTGCCCTCATGAGAAACCTGAGGCTAGACCTTCTTGTCTGGAGGATGAGTAGAGAGAGAGTTAGTCTTGGAGGTAGAGATCTCCATTAAAGTAGAGACCTAGCACATCCTATAAGGATGATGTTAACCATAACCCTAAGTGGAGGTTAGAGAGAGAGATGACATGATGAGTTAGATGTCATGGTTGATTGGGTGTTTGGATGGACATGCCTCTAGGATGCCATATGAGCCATGAGAGGTTGGATGACCTAGCACCTTTGGCGACCCAACCCCGGAAAGGGTTGTGCATGTTAGAGTGAAGGATAACTTCTTCAATGATGAGGTGAGAGAAGAACCTATAAACTCTGTAAGCTTATAAGAGCTTGGCTAGTATGCACCCCCAGTACGTTAGTAGTACTGGATATAGGCTAAAACCCTTGACAAGAGAGGATGATGGATAGCTTACGAGATGAGCATAGAGAGCTATGGATAATCTTGAACAAACATATGTTGAGTATAGGCTGCACCCATGTAGGGTATGCTTGTGAGCTTAATCCATCTTCATGAAGAAAGGACCTCTAGTAATGTGGCTGGTTGTAGGATTAGCTCTAAAGAGAGAGAGAGAGCAGGATCCAAGTGAAAAGGCTGGGAGCTTAGACTCCAAGATATGAGGGACAGTGGGGCGTTGAGGAAGATGCAACCTAAGTGGATGGTTGTGGTTTCCCCATGCATGATCCCTAGAGGCCGATGATATCTTGTTTGCCTTTGGAGAAACCAAACCTAGAGAGAAGGTGAGGCTACTGGTACCTATGAACCCATGGTATAGATGATCACCTTCTAGGGTTAGGAAGAAGAGTCTCTTAGACCCTGAAGAAGTTTAGTAACAGGTTGTGATGCCTTGTACCTTGTTGGTTGTCTTTGAGGAGGACTCTACTCGGAAGTGTGGTTTGAGTAGAAGGATGAAAGGAAGTGCACGTTGTACCTTGTGCATGTTTGGCTCGTGGGTAAGGGGTTGAGCATGCAGTTGGACACCCAAAAAGTGAACCTAGGGTTCCTAGGCCTAAGAGGGGAAGTGGTGTACCTAATTCTCATGATGAGAATCGAGTTTCTATAGGTTCGAGCATGGTACTCCTCATGTTTAGAGGAAAAAGAAACCGCTTGAGTTTAAGGTATGTTTGATGAACCCCTCACAACGAAGTTGATGACGTGGGAAGGTATGGTCGTGGTCCAGTGTTGAGGAAAGAGAACAAGTATGACCTAGCATGGTTTAGTAGATGATGGGTTAAGCATGCTCATGTGTATATAAACCCTAAGGATGTTTGTGATCGTGTTGTCAAGAGTTGTAGTTTCCTCCCATCCTGGGAGAGGGACCCTTGGTAGGATGTATACCCATTTTGTTGGTTTTGAGGTAACCTAAAGAGGTATCATAGAATCTTGCGAAGCTAAGTGAAAAGTACATGGTATGAGAATGAACTTGTAGACCCATAGATAATCATCTCTAAGTGCATGTGGATGTGTTACCATGGAGGTAACCGGCATGGGGCCTGACCAAGGTAGGCAGGTTGCCATGACCCTATGAAAGGATGGAAGTCATCTCATGAATGCAGAGAGAGAGAGAGATGATGAAGGCTTGGGTAAGGTTCTAAGCTGGACATGTACTATAATAGAATCCCAAGTCTATCCTAGGGTCAGGTAGGGATAAGACCGATGGAAGTAGGAGTTGCCTAATTCCCTAGTTGCACATGACCATAGGGTCGGGTGGTAACAACTATCATTGTCTGAGAGCCATGGGTTAGGAGATTGATCACCTTCATGAACTCATGGGACCCAAAAGGCAGATGAGTAGGGCACTCTCTGGATGCATGAGGGAAGAGGGATGACCCCAAAAGTGTCGGCACCCTATAGACCTAAGGGAGATGACCAAAGATTGTGTGTGGACCCAAGTAGGTTCGATACTAGTTTTCCATGGAAGTAACTCTAATATCAAGATGTTTGTGATGTAGAGACATATGTGGCACATTGAGGTATGAGATGATAACATACCCTTGTGGAGGGAACGATATGTGGATGGTTTACAAGTAGTAAGAGAAATAAGGTAGTCATCTTATGAGGATGCTTTTATCATGCACTATGTGGAATTTGTGAGTTATACAAGGTTGAGTTGATAACCAAGAAGACGAGCTCAGAGTTTTCTTGATGAAGATAGCATTTGAAATGAGATAATAAGTGGAATACATGGAGGTGTATGTCTTCATCGTTACCCTACACATAAGGAGGTGAAGTGGTAATGGATGCTCTGGTTGAGATGCAGCTGCCTAGTTAGCTAGATGATAGAAGAGGCTATTAGGTTAACCCGAAGTTGAAAAATAAGAGATATGTTTGGGTTAACACTCAGAGGCAACAAGATCTATTGAACAAGTTAGTAGTGGTTTGGTTAGCCAGCTTAGGCCTTGGTGCACGAAAAGGGATGGTGGTAGAACCTCAGATGCACTTCTTTGAAAAGGAAGGTGATGAAACCCTGACTAGAGTGGTTTAGGGTTTCTAAGGAATCGATCTTGAGGAATCATGACATACGGGAGATCATGATTTAAGATCACCATATACTGTGGTACTACCAAGATAATAAGTGACAGTAGTACTTTGGATTCCTAAGATGAAGATGCATGGGGTATGTTGCCATGCAAGCCAGGAGGTGAAGGACGAACACCAGTACCCCAATATATCGATATAGAGGATAAAAGAGTCCCTGAAAGGGAATGGGAGTTCATCACTATGGATATTGTGGTAAATCTCCCTTAGACCAAGGAAGGACAAGATGTGATATGGGTTATGGTAGATCACCTTACCTAGATGACATGGGTGAGAAAGGAACTATCAAGGGACGGATCCGATTGAATTACATATGAGAGATAGATGGTTCAACTACACCATGATGCGAGTTTAAAAGTTCTTGATTATGACCTAAAGGTTTACCTCCATGCGGTGGAAGTAGGTACATGAAGAACTCGATGTTAGTATAGTTTATCACCCTAACTAATGGTTAGTATGATCCAGACTAGAGGGTCTAATGAGAGAATGTGTGCTCATTCAGGGTGATACATGAAGACAGTTCTTGTCTGTAAGATGTGATGATAACCACCATAGATAGTATTGGGATGTAAAGGAGCTCTGCAAGGGAGGTTGTGTCGGTCACCACTTCATTAAGATGATGTAGGTGAGGAGACCTTGTGAAGGTTAGAAAGAGACCACAGTGTGTGCAGATGAAGTCACTTTGATCATGCAATGTCTAAAAGAGAGCCTAGGGACGACATGAGTCGTGAGCTGATGCAAAGCAGACATACATGCAGTTCACTGTGAGAGAGTATGTGATGTGAAAATCTGACCCCTCTAAACTATAGCTGAGAGAGCTGAGTCCCCGATATATGGATCCATTTGAGATGGATTGGTGGAGATGGTTGTGTTTAGCCTTTCCCCTCAGGATGACATGATATGTAATGTGTTCCATGAGTCCGATCTAGAGCACTATGTGAGGTACCCAACCCATGTGCTGAGCCTTGAACCTATTCAGCTTCTGAGAGGCTAAAATGTCCTGAGTCACCTATGAGGGTACGATCTACCAAGGTAAGAAAGAACTCAGATGGAAGAATATGATATGATGAAGGTTCTTGGGAAGCACCATGGAAAGGGTGAAGCCACATGGGAGCCCTGATGGACGTATGAAAGGCTTATCCTGAACTGTTTGTTTGCTTGATGGAATTTTGAGGACAAAATTCTTATAAGAGGGGAAGGATGTTACAACCCCAATTTTTGGGTTCCTTTGGTGAGAAATGTAATTTCTCATATTAAAGATATTGGAACCAATAATGATATAATTTGTTTTGAATAAATGGATTTTGTTTACAATAGCCTTGATGATTGTGTTGTGGGCTTTATTGGCTATTGGGCCCAATAACAAGGAAATTCAATTAGTAAATGAATAATTGATTTTTTGAGAAAAGAAAGGTGTGGAAACCTTTAGAAGGCAATAGAGTGTAATCCAAAGGTGGATTTCATGCCTTTTGGGTTCCTTGTGTTCCAAAGAGTCCAAAGTTGCAAAGATAATGCAAAAAGAAAAGAAAAGACCAATTAAATATTTCTTTATTAGGAAAGAAATAAAAAACAATGATAAAATATGGGAAATAAGTGGAAAGAGGCATAATTGAGTTATACTTGGTGGATTTTCGTATCCATGAGGTTTCTAATATTAAAAGGAATACCAATGAAGAAAATAAAAGAAAGATAAAGAGAGAAATCATCGAAAAGAGATATTTTACTAAAGAAATAAATAAGAAGAAAGAGAAAATAGATAAAAGATAAGTAAAAGGCTAAGGAATATTCCCAAGATGGGATTTCGAGCCATTAAGGTTCTTTGAGGTTCAAGGAACTCAGAATAATAATATAATGGCAACAGAAAGAGGAAATGTTAATTAATTTGGTTTTAATAAAAAAGAAACTTGCTTATAGAGTAAATGCCCTTTTCCTTTGGAATTTGGGACTCAATTTTGGTATACGAGTAGATAAAGCCAAGAGGAAGTTTCCCTTAAAATTTGGTTAAAAAAAATAAAGGAACGTTGAGTTATTATTTTTAGAAGATTTAATCATCAAATCATAAATCTGGATATTTGGATTAAACGTGGATCGTTGATATGGTATCCAACAGACCAGACCCAATCCCAGTTCTACGATAACTCTGGCAAGTAGATGACCAAGAAGTGTGACCTTCCTTTTGGATTTGCTAGAAGTAGAGGCAATGCGCAACGAAGGAAACGGTTCCATTGAGTTCGGGAGTAATTTTCACATCAAACCAACCTGGGATTGCAGACCTTTCCTGATCTGTGCGAGTTTTCCCCAATCCGCAGGGATATCCTCATCGGGCTGGATGTCTAGGCTATAAAGGGGGGGGGGGTACGAGGCCTTTTTGTGAGGGCATAGACTCAACCACGGGGTTCCGTAGGGTCTATAGTAGGTTCCCCTTGTGTTAGTTCTTTGAACAGAGAAAGGGTTTGTAGCTTTGCTCCTTCCCTGCCAACGAGGGTGGCTCCACGAGTGTCCATGTTACACACCATCAGATAGATGGAGAAGACCCATCATCGAGTTCACCCTGATGTAGTGAAGGTGGTGTCGCTTTTGCCCTAGCCTCCCGTGCCCTTGAGCTCCAGGTCAACTCAGGAGTTGACCACGGCCTGGAGCCGCGGTTCTGTTCGTGAGGATTCAGAGGAAGAAGATGAAAGGAGGAAAGACCTGCTTGCCCCGGACGTCTATGAAGGAAGGTAAGGGCTAAATAGTCATTCACGATTTTAAATCTTAAGTTCGGTGCACGGATCCTAGGCCATTGGATCCTGGTGGTCCATGGGACTATGGATCGGGTGGCCACTGGTTTTCTCGAATTAATGAATAAATAAGGAAAATGCCTTTTCTTTGCAAAATTCATAGAATTTGCTAGGAAGCTCTAATGAGAAAAGTTTATACATGAAAGTTGCTTAGAAAAATACGAGGAATACATTTAAATTAGTTTGAGAACCTGATTTCATACCTATTTACAAAAGTGTGCTAAGTTAATGAAAAGTGCTTTGAAATTATGTTAGAAACCCTAATTGAAATTAATGGCTAGGTTCACGATGCTTAATTGGCGAAATTAAGTAATAGTGACATGTTGAAACATTAATGATGAACTTGAACCTCATCTAGATGATTTATTGCATGATTTAGGGTTTTACACCTATTATGAATGATTAAGCACTTAGAAACCCTAATTTAGGGTAAAAGAGGATACGATCATATTTAATTCAAAATATATGATAATATGCTGTTAAATGATGGTTCTAAGATATTTTGAATGTAAAAGTTCCTAATCATGGATAGATACCCTTAATATGGTAATTAGGGTTTTCTAATGGATAAAGTTAGAATTAATGATAAATGGAGTTCGTTGGTGAATTAGATCATAATGAACTATGAGTTGTTAATCCGGTAGGAACCTAAGAAGATAAAAAGGTTCTAATGTGAATATGTGAGTAATTAGGGTTTTTGCACTTAGAACTGCTGTTCTAGGGTATAAATGAGGAAAGTTGTAAAAAGATCAAAAAGGACCCTAATAAAACCCCAAATCGGATTTGAAACCCTAGAAAGTGAATCCAAGTCAATTAAATAGATATATTCCTGGTCAAGTGTAGTAAATAGGTTACGTATGCTTTGTAGGAATTCTGTGATTGTTGAACTGATTCTTGGATTACTTCCTTGTTTGGAATTGTTGTTAGCTTGTTGAATCTGCAAATCAGGTATGTGGTTAATTATGGTTAATCGCATTAGTTTCCCGAGGGTTTTTTGAATGTTTCCTCGCATTGAATGCAACCTAAATAGTTGGATGTTCATACTTGTAAAATTATAAAGTCACTATGGTTATCATAATTATAAAGAAGTGTGTATTCTCGCACCTACATGCCACCCTGATGGATGATGCCAAAGGTCAGGCCCAGGAGGGTAGACCAATGGGAACCATGAGTGGTGACCCCAGACACCAAGCTTAGGATTGAGAAGGTGGTCTTTAAAGAATGACTAATGGGCACTATGAAGGGTGACCCCAGGCACCAAGATCGGGATTGAGAAGGTGGCCTTAAGTCATTGGCAAAAGAAACCCTAAAGTGGGTATGCCAGGGTTAGGGCAAAGGCGGTGGAGAATGTCATACTGAAAAGCGTAAATTGGCTTGTTAATTATCTTGATTGTAATAATTAGATTGTTATCCATATTTGTGAAATTTTGGTTGTCCCCACATACCAGTATATTTCGATATACTGACCGACGTTTTGTTTGTCGGCGTTTTAGGTACAAGTTTGAAAGGAACAAAAAGTAAAGTGGCATATGTGGAAATAAATGAGAATTAAAGTACAAAGGAGGATTAGTTAGAATAGACTCCTGATGCGGATAGAAGTAGTTATCCCAGTTTTAAAAGGTATGCAAAAGTTTTATTTTATACCGGTTTTTAGTTTAGTTGGTAGAATTTAATAATTGTTATTGATTATTTGTCGAACCTTTGATCTTGTTAATATTTAATAACAACTCTGATCTCTTGGTCTTCCTTAAGTGGGGGTTATCGGGAGATGGGGTCGTTACAAGGAGTCCCTATGGTCTATGTAGACTACTATAGAGTCGAGGAGATTGTTTCCTATCACTAGGAGGACCAGGTCAACTACTATCTATAGTGATCAACCAGGACACCATTGTTGATGTTGTATTGGTGCAACTTAAAGAAAGGCACACACTTCTATAAGGGGATTGTTACTGGAGTTGCTCTAGGACCAGATATAACCTAGCTAACCATCCTTCCTATTACATAGTTATTGATGCGATCATCTGTTCAAAGGGAAATATGGCAGTCAAATTTTTGTTTCTGGTGCCTTATCTAATGCCATATTTCCCTATAGTGGTATCAAAGCCACATCAATTTACTATACTTATTTAATTGATATGATCAGATTTTGATTTTCACCATTTATTTATGGCATACAATGTGAATATGTAAAATGATTAATGTGCATACTGAGCTTGTTTGATTTTCACCATTTATTTGATGGTGGACGTGTAGCATGATTATGAATGAAAACTCTAGTTGTCTGTGCTTGTTTGGTTGTGGTTGTTTATTGCTATTTATGTCTTGGTTTACATACTGAGCCTCTATCTTATCTCACATATGTAAAATTATTATTGTTTTCTTCCTATACTCCCGTCGAATGTAACTCAAGGTTTTTCTAGTACCATGTTATATGTTTCATAGAATTAGTATAGTTTCATTCTTGTTATGACGAACAAGATGTTAAGCATCAGACGAAACACCTGCTCATAAGACAAGCCAATTAGTTGGAGGAATGAGGAGGACTTATGATAGGAGGAGTCAAACTGATCATCTGGTGTCCCAACTAAGTGTACGGAGGTGTCCAGACATTGTTTGGATCAAACACAAGACGAATGGATGTCATACCAACTGATCAACCAAGAGGCAAGCCAATAAGTTCAAGAGTTGAATTGATCATCCTGGATGGTTCAAGCACATATCTTCATCAACAACAGGTTGTTGCATGTGATGTAGACCATAGGTGGTGGTAGTAATTCCTTGTGGCTCCAAGGAATTATAATAGTGTGGTCATAACCATCACTTATGTTTTAATTGCATGTTTAGCATGTATATGATATATACTATAAGTATGTGGTGATTGGATATGTGTATGTATTTATAAAATCCTTTAATAAAAATATTAAGTCTAAGATGATTTAATTCCATAAGCAACATACATAAAAAACTTGATCGACTATGTGTGGGCATGCCAAGCGTGATGCATTGACCATCTCGTGGAAGTGTTATGGTAGTTATGTGAGCATGTCAAGTAGGATGCATTACTATCATGTTGTCTTTTGGGTCAGACTTAACTAAGTGATGTTAATGAGATTATGCACTTAGAAGCATGTAGATGACGATGGCAAAGAGTTACATATACCATCTATCCTAGAATTGCATAAGATGCAATTGGAAAAAGTTGCCTACCTTAATGATTGATTATAGAAGCTAGCATGCCATGTAATAATTCAGTTATTTTGGATCTTGGCTCACTATAAGGCTATACACTGCAATCTTCCAAATTTATACGTGGTGGCTATCAATTCGAACAAAATATTGAGAGCAATTATTAATTCAAGGCCTAATTAAACATCATTAAACATTTATTTCAATCAAATCAATTTTTTTGACAAATTACAAATTTTTATTGTAGAATCAAATGGCAACCGATAACACATTTTCCCTATGATCAGTCCTTGAGAAGGACAAGTTAAATGGGAATAATTTCCAAGACTGGTTCATGACGTTGAGAATTGTTCTCACACGAGAGCACATGCTCTATGTCCTGGAGATACCAGAGCCAGATGAACCTACTCCCACTGCACCTGAGGCTGATAGGGATGCTTACAAGAAGCATATTGAAGGTGTCGTTGATGTCAAATGCCTAATGTTGTGCTCCATGAACTACGAGTTATAGAGACAACATGATAACATGGATGTTATTGAGATGGTAACATATTTTAAGAACATTTACCAAGATCATGCAAGATAGAGAGATATGATGTCTCCAAGGCGCTATTCAAATGTGACATGGTAGAAGGAGATGCAGTAGGTCCTCATGTACTCAAGCTAATTGGGTATATAGAGAACCTTGCTAGACTAGATTTCTCTTGGGTCAAGAGTTGGCCATTGATGTGATTCTATAGTCACTGCCAGAGTCATACAGTCAGTTTGTCATGAACTATAACATGAATGACTTTGACAAGCTGTTGATAGAGTTACTTGGCATGTTAAGAATAGCTGAGGCACAAATGAAGAAAGACAAGCCCAAATCTGTGATGATGATCAACATATCTAAGGGGAAGTCCAAGGGCAAAGGTAAATCTAAGAAGAGTTCTATAGTTGGCCAGAAGCCCAACTCTTCATCACTCAAAGCAAGGGGAGGGGTGAACAAGGGAGGCAATTGTCACCACTATCAGCAGCCTGGACACTAGAAGAGCAGTTGCCCTCTCTACCTAGAGGAACTAAAGAAGAAGGAAGGGATAGAGATCTAACTTGAGATATTTACATTATTGATGTAAAATGATTACTTCTTCATCTTGGGTATGAGATGCTGGATGTGGATCTCTCATATCTTTAAATATGAAGGATCTAAAAAGAAGTAATCCTTTACGAAAGGGCGGGGTTGGACTATGCATTGCAAATGGAGCAAGAGTTGTTGCCACTACAGTAAGAATCTATAATTTATCTCTACCACAAGGCATTTAATAGAGTTAATGAGAAGCTATATCATATCTGCCAATATAAACATTTTACTTTCTACATCTTGTATGGACAAGGATGACTATGGATATCATATAAAGAATAGTCAAATATTTTATTTCAAAAGATGATATATTTTATGGAAATGCCCTATGTTTATGATCTTTATTTGTTGGATGTAAAGATTAGTGTTTATAACTAAATACCAAGAGATCAAAACTTGATAACTCAAACAATCAATACTTGCAGCATTGTCATCCAGAGCACATAATTGAGAGATGCATTTTTGGGATCCATAATGATGGTTGTCTTGACTCTTTTGGTTATTGAACCAATAGAAACATACAAGTTTTATTTATTGGGCAACATGAAAAAATGCACTTTTTGCTAGATTTAGTGGGAAAATGAGTATTCTACTAGGGGTTGTACATATTGATGTATGTAGACCCTTTTATAATAAATGCTAGAGATAGTCACTAGTACTTCACTATATTTACTAATGATCTCAGTAGATATAGTAGTTTGTATTTAGTGAAATACAAACATGAATCTCTTCAAATGTTCAAGAAGATCATGCATGAAGTACATAACCGACTTGGTAAAAGTATTAAGATACTTCGCTATGATCGATGTTGAAATATTTTAAACCAAGAGTTTCTAGAGTGAAGGGGATAGTGTATCACAATAAACTCCAACTGAAACATAGTGATGCATCAGAAAGAAGGAATCACACCCTGATGAGCCATGGTGCGATTATCAATGAATCAAACTAATCTTCCAATTTCCTTTTGAGCACAGGCTTTATACTAAAACAATATACCGTATAAAATGGTTTAAAAGACACCATATGAGATATGACAGGGAAGTGTCTCGATATGTCTTCATAAAGGATTAGGATTGAACACTTATTTAAGAAAATAGTTTCTTAGATAGGCTTTATTTAGAAATCACATAAATGTTGGTTTGTTGAATACTACCTTTTATCCCAATCCAACAAAAAAAGAGTTTGTTATCAGGATGGCTAAATTCCTTAAGAGGAATTTAATTCCAAAGGAATCAATGGGAGAATAGTAGAACTCAAAAAGTTTGAGATCAACAAGAAAACATTGAACCAAAAGAGGTACAATAGGAGAAATGAGAATCACAAATTGTTTTGGAATCTCAAGTTCCTTATGTGACACAAAACCTTGTAGTTTTAGTACAACACGCCTTGAGATTAAAATATTCTGAATCTGATAACTCAGATAGGCAATGTGTTGGTCATAAGATATGAGTCAATGACCTATCTAGAAACTATTGAGAGATAAGAGTCTAAGAATTGGTTTGAGGCCAATGTATCCAAAAAGGAGTCCATGTACACCAACAAGGTATGACCTTAATGATACCACCTAGAGGGGTAAAAGCATAGGGTGCAATTGGATCTTGAAGGAGAAGGCCGACATGGATAGTAATGCACAAACCTATAAGAGTAGAATGGTTGTTAAAGGGGTTCAAACAAGTTCAAGATGTTGAACATGATAAAATCTCTTCACTACTTGCCATGGTTAAATCCACCAGGATCATGCTTGCCACTGTAGCTTACTATGAGTATGAGATTTGGCATATGGATATTGAAACCACATTACTTAATGGGAATATTTTAGAGGATGTGTACGTGGCACAACCTAAAGGTTTTATAACTCTATTAATACAAATAAAGTCTATAAGCTACAAAGGTCAATCTATGGATTGAAGCAAACATCTCAGAGCAAAAATCTTTGATTTGACAAGATAGTCAAAATGAAGATTTGTGATTATCGAAAGATTTCGTGGGAGAATATTTCACATATTGATGGGGAATAACATCCTTATACTATGACTGTTAAAACATGACAAGGAAATTACCCTCTCTATGAAGGATTTAGGCAATGCATCCTATGTGATAGGAATTGAGATCTACAGATAATGATCGAGAAAGCTTCTTGACCTAAGCATGTGGACATACATTGGCAAGATGTTGAAGGGTTCAACATAAAGGATTCAATGGGAGAAGATCTATCCATGTTTCATGGGATTAGTCTCACAAGAGCCCATTGTTCTAATTCTTGTGAAGAATGGAAAACCATGAGTAAGATGCAAAATGCATTCACAATTGGATCTGTAATGTATGCAATATGATGTACCCATCCCATTATCTTTTTTTTTTGGAAAATTGGGTAAGTATATTCCAAAACCCCCAAGGGGGACAAAATTACAAGCCACACCCTAACATGTGGCTACAAGCTCCTAGGAAATGGTTACAGCAAATCCCAATTCCTAGCAATTATAGGAGGTACATCAATCGTTGGTCTAAAAGAAAAGTACATTCTCTTGATTTCCAAAGCAAGATGATTGAAGATGATAACGAAGTCCGAGGAGCCTCCATTATGTAGTCTATTGTTGCATTCAGTCCAAATAAGGTGAGCTGCACCGGTGATAGCCCAAAGCTCAATGATTCTAGCATGCTTGGATCTCCTGCCGAGCTCAGTAAGACATTCATGAAGAGAATAAGAAGTTCTAATGTTAAGTTTAAGTTGTGCTCGACCCCAGATATATCTCCAGTATTTGCAGCCATCAAACAAATGAGATGTCGAATCACTGTGTAAACCACACAATAAACATGCAGGGACGGGGGCTCCTGACCAAGAGCAGATTTTTTCCCATGTAGGAAGAACGTTGTTAAGAGCTCTAAAGCAAGTAAGGCTCCACCTAGGATAGTGCCTGGAAGACCAAAGATTATCAAAGATTTTATCAGAAGGTCGCCGTTGTCTGCAATTGTTCCAGAGATCATTGACCGCCCACAAGGAGAAAGATGGCCAAAGGGCCACCATGCGCTTATGACAAGTAGAGCCGCAACTAGAAGGTACAGTCAAAGAATTGCCATATCTACTAGACATCCATGTGCTCCATATGCTTTGCGTTTGAGTGAATCTTTTGATGCGTTGCAAAGTGTAGAAATCAGCAAGCTCATCAAGTCTTTTGAAGCCAAGGCCACCTTCCGAAAGAGGGTAGGCCAAGCGAGCCCAACAAGAAGGATGCATGGAGCTGCCCCAAAGGAAATCTGAGAGAAGTAATTCCATCCTACGTAACACAACAGGAAGAATATCCCCCATACGAAGCCAATAGCTAATCAAACCCATAGCACAATGTTTGATAAGGACTATGCGACCAGCCATAGAGATTTTAGAACCCGACCATCTTTGTATCATATCTCTCAATTTGTCCAAACATTCATGATAGTGACGCCTTCTAAGATTACCACCTGCCATAGGGAATCCCAGATACTTAGATGGCCATGTGCCTTGCTGCATACCCAGACAATTGATCAAGGCATCTTTGTTGCAACATGAAGAAGATAGAAAAATGTGGGTTTTATTTGGATTACATTTCATACCAGATGTAGCACCAAACTCATGCAGAATTTTCTTGAGATTGACAAGGATGCGCATACGACCTTCAGAAAAAATCAGAACATCATCTGCAAACAGAAGGTGGCTGAGAGCTTTGGTCCTGTTGATAGGATAGCTGTGAATAAGCTTGTTGTCATAAGCAACCTCAATGCATCTACTGAATCCTTCCATAGCCAGAGCAAAGAGTAAAGGTGACAAAGGGTCACCTTGACGAAGACCATTAGAGCTTTTGAAAAACCCCACCGAGGAACCATTCAACAAGAGAGAAAATGACGTAGTTTCCACACATTGCTTAAGAATAGAGATGAACCTATCATTGAAGCCAAGACCAAGAAGACAGTCCCATAAATAAGACCAGCGAACAAAATCAAAAGCCTTAGTGATATCCAACTTAATGCAAGCAGTAGGCGGACTGTTCTTACGATTAAATTTAAGAGTAAATTCAGCCGCAAGAAGAGAGCAGTCCTCAATACTTCTACCTTTAACAAAAGCACCTTGAAAAGGAGAAACAATATTAGGTAAAAGATTGGCTAGCCTTTTGGATATGACTTTTGCAATGACTTTATAAAGCATTGAGCAGCAAGAGATGGGCCTGTAGTCCGCAGGAGAGGAGACCATGTCCTTCTTAGGAATGAGAGCAAGGAAAACATGATTGACTTGCCTTACCATGTTACCACCTTAAAAAATCCACTTAATAGCCTTATGTAGATCATAACATATAATATCCCAATTATGTCTATAGAAATATCCATTGAAGCCATCCGGACCCGGGCTTTTATGAGGTCCAATGCTCCAAACGGCAACACGAACTTCAATCAAACTCGGAGTAGAACAAAGCATGTTATTATCATTGCTAGAGACAAGAGGAGTCCATTCTGGGATACAAGAACTAGAAGCCAAGAGAGGCTGATTATAGAGCTGCTCAAAGAAATCAACAGTATCATTCGCGATGGCATCACTATCCTGCAAAAGATTACCTTGTGAATCAAAGAGCTCAGTGATAGAATTAATAACATCCCTCTTCTTGACAATGGTATGATAGACTTTGGTGTTTCTATCTCCATTGGAAAGCCACTCCATCCTGCTGCGTTGCCAGAAATAAACCTCCTCAGCCTTAAGAAGAACATCCAATCTAGCTAGAGTTTGTTTTTCAGCAAGAATAAGATCGGAATCAAGGGGACAACGTCGTATGAATTGAACATGACAAGATGATGTCAGTCATATGCTGATGAAGATCATTAGAATGCCATAAAGAATGTACATAAGTACTTGAGAAGCACTAAGGATCAGTTCCTAGATTATGACAATAAGGAAGAGTTGGGTGTAAAGGGTTACACTGATGCAAGCTTAAAAAATTGGCAAAGAAAATTATGATCACAATCGAAAATTTGTGTTTAACCTTAAAACAAGAACTATAAGCTGGAAAGTTCCAAAGTATAGACAATTATCTAATTATACAAATAGAAGTCGGGTATCATGGTGTTATGAACACAACAAAGGATATTGTATGGATCAAGAAATTCATATAGATGAACTTATGGAATGTTCCAACCATTGATGACATGATAAAAATACTATGACAACAATGAAACTACTGGTTAGGCAAGGAAATTTTGATAACATACTATGGCAATTCCATCTCATATGAGAGGTCATACAACAAAGAGATGTGAAAAATGCAATGAACCGACTAAAGGCAAATGTTGCTAACCTATTAGATAAGCATTTGCACAACAGAAACATGATGGACATGTTTAGATATCACTTGGAATAAGATTTGTGGGTGATTGACTCTAAATGCAAGTGGGAGTCTACTGGTATGTAGGCTCAAAGAGCCAATCATATGATGATTGTAATGACATATTTTATAAAGGATTTGATTAATAGTAAATGCAATCTTCCGATTTATTCCATTTCATTTAGTTATGAGATAATGATGAAACGTGTTGATTGTCTAAAGAATGACATTACTCAATGATGCATGTCTTCGGGTTGAGGACTTGTACAATGAGATCATACATATGTCAAGAGTAGATACATTCATGTTATGTACCTAATCGAATGCCATTGTGGAAGGATGATAGACATCAATAACACATAACACTAGAGAGTGTGTTGGTTTATGACATAATCGCACTAGTCATGATATATGATATCAAACCAAAGGCATACATACTTGTTAGAGAATAGTGTATCAGACAAGCCCACCTTGAGAATGATACATGGAAACCATAATTGGTAGTTAGAATCATCTCTCATAGTGACGGTGATGATTGTGGTTCTTAGACCTGAAATCACTACACTCATCACATGACGTTTGGTGTATTTAGACATCATCCATCATGGCCTTGAATAAGGGTTTCCTTAAAGGAGGTACTCGGGTGCATCATTATGCATGGCTATGACTATGAGTGATGTACATAAGATTTGTCCCTCCTACAAGAGTTTGGTGTCTAGACCACTTAATAAGCGAGACTGAGAAAAACATGCACATGCACATGTGAATCGATATATGATAGTGAGTTCATGTATATCTCAGATAGTATGCTCTAGGTCAAGGAACATGGATTGAATGGTGAAAGGATGACAATTCCATGCCTCAAGTTTAATTAGGAAATCAGTGACAAAAGAATTATACAATCACTATAACACTAATCATAAATTGTAGGTTGAAGTTTTTCTCCAACATTTTGATTACTTAGGCAAAAATAATGTGTTGCTAGATACTGCTCATTGCTTGTGATGTTATAAATTAGTTATAGATATTCACCGCCAATGTAACTTGGAACCTATGGGGTCACACAGATAGGATACACTTAGAACTGGATTTTATTCATTAATATAGTTTAAACTTGATTACCAAGGAGATAGGTATTCAATTTAAACAACATTGGTTGAAAGTTGATTGTCTGGACTGTGAACCAACTGATTCAAGTGTTGAACTAATAGATTCAAAGTGTTAGGTCAATTGAACCAACATTGGCAATCTGGTCCATGAGATGATCAGTTTAGGAAGTGAATCGATCGACTCAGGTCCATGAATAGAATAGTTCAGGTGTGAACCGACCATTGGGTTGATCAATTTGATTGGATCAAGGATTAGTATTCACATCATGTTGTGCATTAATTGAATATTAATTAACAATTTAACTGATATTGGGAAACATAGTGAAACCACCGATTCAAGGGTTGAACCGATTGGCCCACCAGCCAACTGACCGATTCATCATTGAACTCAATGTTTTTTGCTCACATGTTACAAAAATTCATGAAATCCATCCCCTTTGACTCATGTAGAGACTAGAATTTCTTACCCTGACCCTCTTATAAATAGAGAGGTACTCGAGGCTTTCTAGATACACATCAATCACTCTGACAATTGTTGTCTTCTCTAGGTGTGGTAACTGAGAGAATCCGAGTAAGTCCTACCCATCAAGGGGGGGATAGCAAGGGAGAGAAAATTGTGGGAGAGAAAGTCGATGCTAGTAAACTGATTAGAAGGAACAACTCCTTCTTTTCTGTTCTTCTAGAATGACATGAGTTTCTAATGATCCATGTGGACTATTATAGAGGCAAGGAGGATGTTGCAAGCTGGTAGGAGGAGAAGGTCAACTGTTGTCTGTGGTGATCAACCAAGAATTTGTTGTTGACATTTTCCAGGTGCAACTTGAAGAAAGGCACACACTTCTACAAGGGGATTGTCACTAGACTTGCTCTAGGACTAGGTATAAACTTGCTAACCATCCTTCCCATTACATAAGTATTGACACAATCAATTATTCAAAGGGGAATATTGTTGGGAAATATCAGATCAGAGTAGGCAACATATATTTTTAATTATCCATATTCCTATAAATAGCAAGATCGCATCAACAACTATGTAATGAGAAGGATGATTTAACGAGTTCATACATGGTCCTGGAGCAAGTCTAATGAATATAATTTGTTGCAGTAGTGTAGCACTCCTAAGTGCACTTGGACGGTGTCTGTGCAGCTCCTGGTCTTCTCCATAGACAACAATCTTGAAAAGTGGCTCACCATGTACTGCAGGCTGACATTGTTCTCTTAATGGCAGCCATCAACCTCCTTGCATCTAGAGAAGTCCACACGGACCACTTGCAACTCCTGTTGTTCTAGTAGAACAAATAAGAAGGAGTTGTCCCTCCTGTTGGTGTACTAGTCACCAACTTGCTCTCCTACAATTGTTTTTTCCTTGCTATCCCTCACTTTAGCGGGTAGGACTTGCTCGGGCTCTCTGTGTTAGATCAAATGGCTCTAGGGGTTGAATATAGCTAAAAACACTTGAACAAAAATAGTTAGACTTTCAAGTTACTTCAACTAGGCACACTTGTAAATAGTGAATTTGATGCAATCTAAACATGCATAGTAAGGATGAGAGAGATTGAAACAAGCACTTAAACAAGTTGTTTAGAGTGCTTCCACTCTCCAAACTAGGAGAGAATCAATCCACTACCTAGAGAGGTCAAGCCCTAGGATTTTGCAACCTATGTATACTTATATTCCAATATAAGACATATAATTTGACCTTCCTTTTCATAAACAAAGATACCCAACTTCCCTTTGAGGTCAAGGGAGCCAATAACCTTACAACCAAGGTCTTACCTATCCAGAGCTAGAGTCTTCTACTTTGCCAATGTCTTACCCATTCTTGCAAGCAGCTGGACACCTTTGCCAATGAGATCCCCTCCTTGCAATGACTCTTCCGCCTTGAAGGATTTACCCACTCCACTCCCAGATCTTTAGCTTTGTTCTCCTCCTTCACTCGGAGAAGCTTTTTGTACCTTTATCTACATCTTGAAGAAGCTTGCACCTTCTCCTTCACTTGGAGAAGCTTTCACCAAATTGATCTTGAAGGAAGAGGTTGAGAAAAGAGAAGATTTGAGAGCTTTACAATTATACAATGAAGTAGCTCTCTTACACAGATCCTATCTCACTCATAATGGAGAATTGAAGTGTAATCAAGAGAGAGAAAGGGGTTCAAGTGGATTGGATGCACTCAACTATAGCTAGGAGCTTGAATATCATGAAGGAGCAACCTTGGAATGAACTCCAAGAGGTCTTATTTATAGTAGGGGGTGTCCACTAGAGGGTAGGAACACTTAGAAACATTTTATAGCCATTTGGGGGTGTTGTAATGGATATAATTTCAAGTTTTCCAATACTCCAATGGTTAGAACCACTTTTTGTGCATTTTCCGTACAATGCAATCGGTCGAGTTTTCATAAAGGTAACTCGACCAATTGCACTATGTGACAAAGCCAACTTGAAGCATCAATCAAGTTTTTCCTATGTGCAACTCGACCGATTGCTTGAAATTCATTTTACTTAGTGAAGGAATCGCCCAAGTTCTGTGAGTGACAACTTTACCGAACCAAAGAATTATCAAAATCCATCAAGGGATCGGTTGAGTTGGAATCTCGACCGATAGACAACATGTAATCAATTTTGGAAAAATACTTTTGAGTGATCGAACATTTGAATTAGGGGTTCCTAATCTTTTCTCATCTTAGTTACAAGTCACATCATCAATACAAATGATTGCAAAATTAATCTAAGGTGATTTGGAGTGTTTTCCACAAAAGTGCATTCACATTGCTTTTGACTTGAACTAGAACAATCTAGGGCTTGATAGATTTGATCCTTTTCATGTACCTAATGCTTGAAATCAATATCAAACAAACATATTAGATACATATGAATGGAATGGTTAAGTTATTATCAAAATATGGACAATGTCTAACACTTAGGTAAACATTCTCCCCCTTTTTGACAATGACAAACCATTCCTCAACATATTGAAAAGGATATGAAATTTACAACCTTTATCTTTGATAAAGTATGTGAAAGTAAACCCTTTACCTTGTGAATTGATAGGGAATACATTAATGAACAATGTTAATGGCTCCCCCTCAACTCATTCTTACCTAAGCCTATTTGGGTAGTCTTTACACAAATAACCATAGCACATATACATAGTATATGGTCCTTTAACAAGTCATATGATATGTAGATAATTGACAAGAAATGGATCACATAAGCTATAAAAAATATGGCTGAGATCAATTCTCCCCCCTTCGTCATATAAAAAAGGAAGGGGGTAGAAGAGATAAAAACCACAACTTTTCTCCACAAGCACAAGCTAAAGCAAGCAACTACATAAAGCACACACCAAACAGAGACAAAACATAGAGAAACAAGCAATCCGATGTCATAATCAAAATATGGATTAACATACCACAAAATCATAAGATATAGACAATCAAAGAGTTATGGTACATGAGATTTAAATTACAACAATTAACATGTCCTCTTGAGATAAAAAATTACAAACCAACGAGAAAACAACGAGATGATAAAATAGTATGATTTGGATACATAATGCCCAAGTGTCTCATACATAATAGTGTATAAATAAATAAATAAATAAATAAATAAATATATATATATATATATATATATATATATATATATGAGCACTCTAAATACTATGAAACTAAACATCTATACTATCTACGACATCAGCTACATTGTCATCCCCATCCTCGGGTTGGTAGTCCTTGTCATCATCAGATGGTGTAGCAAAAGCAGTTGTTGTGGTCTCACCATCATCACCAAAACTATCGACAAATCCATCATCAAAACCATCCTCAAATCCATCATCCTAGGCATCCTCAACATCCTTAGCAGTGTCCTGGTATGGCATCTCCTCATCAACAGGAGGTCCAAAAAAGTCACCACGCCACCTGGCATTCTGCTCAGCCCATGACATGCCACATGCATGTAATGCATTTGCTTGCTCAAAGGAGGGAGCAGAGGTCCCATAAAGACTAGCAAGAAGAGAGACAGAAGGACCAGCATGCAGAGCTAGCAGAGGAAACACACTATGAGTAGGGGAAGGAGCAGGTCCACCATCAACAACATGGGTGGTAGCGGAAGCATCAAAGGGTGGAGCGTCAGGGTAGAACTGATTGTATGCATAGGAGGCATAGTCACCTTTAGGGTATCACTAGAAGGTAGGGTAGTGATGGCTACAAGATATGTTCATGTTTGACATGATCTGGCTAAGGTCCTGGTGGAGATGATCCTGAACCTGATGGCTATACGCCTCTTGATGCATCAGATGTCCCATGAGGGTTTCATTTGATACATTAAAAGAGGTGTGGTTAGGGAAGGGAGGTGGAGGTGGTGGAGGGGACTAGGTGGAGGTAGAGGTGGAGGCCCCAGGTATGGTAGGGGAGTTAGAAAGAAATGTCTTTTTGATTATAGTCTCACTGATGTTGACTCCTTTCCGAATTGATTTGTAATGTAAACCATGGAAAAGGGACTTTTGAGTCACAAAAGCAAAGAGACCACAGATCAAGTCAGGATAAGGAGGATGGGTGCCAAAGGTATTCTTCTCAGATTCAAAATAGGTCATGTGGTGAAGAATGTAGCGAGACCAGTTGACTCTGATATTCTTCAAAAGACAGTACATAATCACAATACTATTTTCTACAATCTCCATTTGATTTTTCTTTGGATGGACATTATAGTTGATAACCAATGATATAAGATGGCTTTTGACATCAAGGGAAGAGGATGGTAGGGTAGACTTCTTCCTATATGGGACATTAGGCTTCTTCAAAAACTTATGAATATCTAAAAGTGTAATATCATTGCTTTTGTAGAAAGTCTCAGGGTCAAGCAGGTCATAATAATCAAGGCAGTCAACCATCGATGAGTCAGTAACCTCAATACCATTGAAAAAGATGTTTAAGGAATATTTATAGATACTAAATTTAGTACCGGCAATCACAGAAGTCAGAACTACCTAAGTATTAGGTGGTGGCAAATCCGTAGTGTAGTTCCATTGAATATTAGCATAAAATTCATGGACTGCCTTGGTGACAGTGATAGAATTGGAGTAGCATAGGCGTTCTACACACAATGTGATAAGGTGGTGGGTTATAAACACCTCAGCAACCTCCTTTATAGCCTCTCACTCATGGTGAAATGAGGTTCATATAGAGCTCAAATAGAGAAAGGATTCCTAGGAAGGAGTTCCTTTTAGCGATTTATAGCTTGTGAATATGAAAGAGTTGCTATCAAAGGAAATGAGGAAAAGAATAGAGGAAGACAAAGGTGCTACAACTGGGATAGATCTCTTCCTACACTTGGCAACCATGGAGGTGGATGGAGAAGCAAAGGTAACCAAGGAAGAAGAGCAACACCACCAACAGGTCGCTGAACCACCTAGAAAGGTGAAGGAAGAGGCTAGGGAGGTCGAGCGGTGATAGGGAGAGGAGAGCGCTCCTAGGGTTGGATAACTAGACCACTGGAGCTTGAGATCTATCAATTTTTCTCTAGTTGAGAGGGAGAAAAGTTGCCCGATACCCTATTTTAATATGGTCCAGTTGTGCGATCAGTCGAGTTGTGTGGGGTGGAAACTTGACCGAACAGGCAGGTTAACTTAGTTATTGGAAAGTGATTGGTTGATTTGTTGACAAGACAAACTCGACTGGAAGGTCAACCGGTCCAAACCCTAGAAAATTTAATTCCAAGCCTCTAAGGTGCTATATAAATGTATTTTTATAGCCTACCATGTATTTTAGACATATTGAGGCACATTTCACTCATCATAGGGTACTATTTTGCGATAAAACATTCCTTTGCAAAAAATACCCAAAAATAAGCAAAACAAGGCATGAAAACATGTGAACTATAACACTTTTTGTCCAGAGATTATCAATTTAAAGCAAGAAACATATAGGTATGATAACATATAGCTAGATTGCATGTCAATATCATCAAGAACAGTTATAAGCAGTTTTGATTTTATAAAAGTAAATTGCTCTCTAGCTAGAGGTTTAGTAAAAATGTCCGCAAGCTGATTTTCCATGTCCACATGCGTGATATAAATATCCTTCTTGGTAATGTGGTCACAAAGAAAGTGATGATAGACCTCTATATGTTTAGCTCTACTATGCAATATAGGATTGTAAGACATGTTAATTTCACTAGTGTTATCACAATAATAGGAGAAGCGTCAAAATGAATGTTAAAGTCTTGGGGCATTTGTTATTGGTATGTATACCCAGAGAGCCAATCATATCATGATTGTAATGGCATAAATTGTAATTGATTTGATTAATAAATAAAAGGAAGCCTCCAATTTATTCTATTTAATTTAGTTATGAGATAATGATGTAACATTATAAATGTCTAGAGAATAATATTACTCAATGATGTATGCCTTCAAGTATGTGACTTGGAAGAATGAGATCATATGGATGTTAAGAGTACATATACATATTCTCATTATGTCCTTGATAGGTTGTCATTGTGGAAGGTTGATAGACAACAATAACACATTAGATCAGAGTGCGAGTTGGTTGATGACATAATCTCATTAGTCATGATATGGCTATATCAAATCAAGCACACAGATACATGTTAGAGAAAAGTGTATCTGATAGACCCACTATGAGACTAACACATGGAAGCCACCTTCATGGAAGTCATAGTCAGCTCTCACAGTGATGGTGGTACTTGTGGTTCTTGGACTTGAAATCACTGCAATCATCACATGTCATTGGGTACACTTTGACATCATCAAAGACAATCCTGAAACATGGGTTGATATAAAGGTGATGATTAGGTGACTTTGACACATGGGGATAGACTATGAGTGATAGAAATGGGATTTTTCCCTCCTACAGGAGTTTGATGTTCTAGGCATCTTGATTAGCGAGACTGAGAAATGCATGGCCATGTACATGTGAGTATTGAGCTTACATGTATCTCAAACAGTCTGCTCTGATTCAAGAAATAAGATTGAATGATGAAGAGGATGATTGCTCCATGCCTCAAGTTCAATCTGTACATCAGTGACAAAGAAACTATACAAACACTAAAACACCAAACACATATTGTAGGTTGAAGCTGTTCTCCAACTTTCTATTAACTTGGGTAGCATTGATGTGCGACTTAGGCACCACTCATTACTTATGATGTCATAAGTTGTTATGGACATTCACTGCCATTGTAATATGGGACCTATAGGGTCACTCGACCTAGAAGATGAGTTTAATCTTGAATGACAATTGAATTAATTACAAGAACATTTAGGTAATTGATTCATACAACATAAAGGCTGAATGCACTACCAAATGCCCATCTCACAAAGTGAGAAGGCCATATGGAGTGCCAAATGGTCATCTTAAGGGTTAAGACTGGCATTTGGAGTGTTAGATTGATTCGATTTGAAATTGGCTAAGGTGCGAACCGACCAAACTGACCCGCTTAGCTTGGATCACAAGATGACCATATGGGTGACCAAGACGGCCATCTTGCATGGGCGAGATCACTCAGTTTGACCAAAGGAAGGTTCTTGATACTTTCCATATTTGTTTCGACTGCACATTACTTGTTGTGCAAGGAATTGATGCTTGGCATTAATGGGAAACAAATTGCCAATTTCGTATGTGTTTGAAAAACTGCAAAACGACCGTATGGTGTGCCAGACGTCTGTTTCGGTGGTTCCAGGTTGCGAAAATTCAAGATCTTCTGATCCCTTCCGCTCCCGCACATACTGGGAACCCAGGCCCCAACCCCTCCTATAAATAGAGAGGTATTGGGGGCTTCCCATAGTACACCATAGACAATTGAGAATCAGTTGATCTGACAATCGTTGTCCTATGTGGTTTTGGTAACCAAGAGAGCCTAAGAAAGTCCTACCGGACTAGGGAGGGATAGCAAGGGAGAAAAAAACTAAGATCATTGTTGTAGGAGAGTAAGTTGGTGACTAGTATGGAAATATGAGGGACAACTCCTTGTCAATTCTAGAAGGACAACATGAGTTCTAGGTGGTCCATGTGGACTTCTCTAGAGGAGGGAGTCCATTGTCTGCTACTAGGAGGGCATTGTCAACTAACAGTTTGTAATGAGAGGAGCTGCTGAAGAAGATGACATTTAAGTTTGTTGTCCGTGGAGGAGCAGTCAGACGAGACCCAATGCAACCAGGAGTCAGAGTTGTGAAACTACAATGACAAGGATTGTCTTTGGACTTTCTCTAGGACCAAGTATATCCTCAAAACCATCCTTTCCATGTTATAGAAATTAATGCGTTCTTATGGTTATGGGAATATTCTAGATAAAATTTTGTTTCTTCTTCCTACACTGTAGCCATTTTTCCCTATAGTGGTATTAAAGCTAACGTCAATCTACTATATCATGGAATAAATGGTATGATCGAATTTTGATTTGATCGTTTAATTATTGCATGCGATGCGAATAATTTCTTGTCAAATCCAATGCGATAATAATCCTAAAGTAATACACACACACACACACACACACACATATATATATATATATATATATATATATATATATATATAAAACAATTTACACATGTTGCCCTAAAAGCACTTTTGATGATGGATATGTAGAATGTTTATGGTCAATAACCCCTATTATCTGTGCATGGTTGTGAGGATGGTTTATCCTTTTATCTTGGTCTGCATACCAAGCCTCTATCTTATCTTCTCAATGTAAAGTTAATTCTTTCCTACCCTTGTGTCCCTCAAATGTAACTCGAGGTTTTTTTATAATCATGTAAAAGTAGGATAGTTTACTTTCCTATTATGACAAAGAAGATGATGCCTCAAATACGAGCTGACCCGATGGAAGACCAAGGAGGACCATGTAGATGAGCCAAGCCGATTGACTACTGGACCCAACTGATTATTTGGAGGAGCCAACAGATGGTGGACCAATGGAACCAGGCGACCAGTGAGACAACCAAACAACCAACCAGGAGGTGAGCTGACCAGTTTAAGGGTTGAACTGATCAACCCATATTGGAAAGCATAGATCTTCATCAACATCAAGTTTCTACATGTGATGTGGATCTAGGACAACATGATTCCTTATGGATACAAGGAATCACATTAGGCTAGCCATAACCATCACTTTCGTTTATTGCATGTTTTCGTTGTGGGATATAGCATGTATATGATACATACTATATATGTGGTAATTGGATAAGTATATGTATTTATTAATACACACTCCCTAAATTAAAATATTAAGTGTTACATGTTTTCCAAAAGCAGCACACATGAAAATCTTGATCGACCAAGTGTAGGTGATGCCAAAGCATGGTATTCCGTCTGTAACATCCCAAGATTTGAGGCCTCAGATATGATGATCTTAAAAGGAATGATTGGACTACCCATATCACCAAGGTGCATCTCCTTTTCCGGGAGCCCATCACTAAAGAACTCCATAGTTAAGCGTGCTCAGCTTGGAGTAGTACTAGGATTGGTGACCAATCGGGAAGTTGATCCTAGCTTGCGCGTCAGTGTGGACAAAGTGCACAGTTAAGGCTAGTGGTGGTTTGCGGGGCCAATCGTCATTCTTGAAACTCTACTAGAATCGTGGGAAGTGGACCCGAGATTTCCAAATGGTATCAGAGCCATAACCCCTCCAGTAGGTGGGGCCCGCATGGGCATGTGGCATGCCACTCTTGAGCTGTGCGGTCCAGGCATGTAGGAAAGGGCTGTCCATGGTTGACGTAGCCACCCTTGCGCTGGTATTTTGTGACCGGGAGCTAGGTGTCCATGGGCCATTGGGGGTCTGCACTGAAATGGGGTCAAATTATGAGGCTATATATTTGAACCTTGACGAGGACGTTAAGGGTCTAAGTGGGGGAGATTGTAACATATCAGGATTTGAGGCCTCAGATATAATGATCTTAAAAGGAATGATTGGACTACCCATATCACCAAGGTGCATCTCCTTTTCGGGGAGCCCATCACTAAAGAACTCCATAGTTAAGTGTGCTCATCTTGGAGTAGTACTAGGATGGGTGACTAGTTGGGAAGTTGATCCTGGCTTGCGCGTCAGTGTGGACAAAGTGTGCAGTTCAGGCTAGTGGTGGTTTCTGGGGCCAGTCGTCATTCCTGAAACTCTACTAGAGTCATGGGAAGTGGGTCCGGGCTTTCCAAATGGTATTAGAGCCATAACCCCTCCAGTAGGTGGTGCCCGCATGGGCATGTGGTGTTACAACCCCAGTTTTGGGTTCTTTTGGTGAGAAAGGGTTGTCCATGGTTGACGTAGCCACCCTTGCACTGGTATTCTATGATCGAGAGCTGGGTGTCCATGGGCCATTGTGGGTCTACATTGAAATGGGGTCAGATTATGAGGCTATATATTTGAGCCTTGACGAGGACGTCAAGGGTCTAAGTGGGGGAGATTGTAACATCTCAGGATTTGAGGCCTCAAATATAATGATCTTAAAAGGAATGATTGGACTACCCATATCACCAAGGTGGATGGGTGACTAGTCGGGAAGTTGATCCTGGCTTGCACGTCAGTGTGGACAAAGTGTGCAGTTAAGGCTAGTGGGGGTTTGTGGGGCCAGTCGTCATTCCTGAAACTCTAATAGAGTCATGGGAAGTGGTTCCGGGCTTTCCAAATGGTATCAGAGCCATAACCCCTCCAGTAGGTGGGCCCCACATGGGCATGTGGTGTTACAACCCCAGTTTTGGGTTCTTTTGGTGAGAAAGGGTTGTCCATGGTTGACGTAGCCACCCTTGCACTGGTATTCTGTGATCGGGAGCTGGGTGTCCATGGGCCATTGTGGGTCTGCACTAAAATGGGGTCAGATTATGAGGCTATATATTTGAGCCTTGATGAGGACGTTAAGGGTCTAAGTGGGGGAGATTGTAACATCTCAGGATTTGAGGCCTCAGATATGATGATCTTAAAAGGAATGATTGGACTACCCATATCACCAAAGTGCATATCCTTTTCGGGGAGCCCATCACTAAAGAACTCCACAATTAAGTGTGCTCAACTTGGAGTAGTACTAGGATGGGTGACTAGTCGGGAAGTTGATCCTGGCTTGCGCGTCAGTGTGGACAAAGTGTGCAGTTAAGGCTAGTGGTAGTTTGTGGGGCCAGTCTTCATTCCTAAAACTCTACTAGAGTCATGGGAAGTGGGTCCGGGCTTTACAAATGGTATCAGAGCCATAACCCCTCCAGTAGGTGGGGCCCGCATGGGCATGTGGTGTTACAACCCCAGTTTTGGATTCTTTTGGTGAGAAATGTGATTTCTCATATTAAAGATATTTGAACAAATAAAGATATAATTTGTTTCGAATAAATGCATTTCGTTTACAATAGCCTTTATGATTGTGTTGTGGGCTTTATTGGCTATTGGGCCCAATAACAAGGAAATTCAAATAATAAATGGATAATTGAGTTTTTGAGAAAAGAGAGACGTGGAAACATCTAGAAGGCAAAAGAATGTAATCCAAAGGTGGATTTCGTGCCTCTTGGGTTCCTGTGGTCCCAAGGAGTCCAATGTTGCAAATAAAATACAATAAGAAAAGAAAAGATCAATTAAGTATTTCTTTATTAAGAAAGACATTGAAAACAATGATAAAATATGGAAAATAAGTAGAAAGAAGTATAATTGAGTTATCCTTCATGGAATTTCGTATCCCAAGGATTTCTAATGTTAAATGGAATGCCAATGAGGAAAATAAAAAGAAATAAAAAGAGATATCCTCAAAAAGAGATATTCTAATAAGAAATAAATAAGATAATGTGAAATAATAATTTTGATGCATCTAGAAGGATAATTAGTATCCTTATGAAGGAATTTCAAAATCTTGGAGTTTCTTGGAGTCCAAGGAGCCCCAATGAAGAAAGAGGAAAGAGAAAATACTGATAATGTCAAATAAGAAAATAATATGGTGCATAATGAATGATTTTGGGGTATTGTTAAAAAGGAAGTAATTTCTATTAAAAGAAAATAGAAATTTGTGTCACTGGATTAAAAAGCAAGAACAAAGAGAATAAGAGGGATAATTTTCATAATCCTAACATCTAATGAATAAGGAATATTAAGGAGATAAGAAAGAGGGAGAAGATTGCTTATTCATGAAAGAATATAGTTTCTGAATAGGAAAGCGACTTAGATCTCGCGGATAGCCAACCTAGGGCTTCGTTAACCACCCCTATATAAAGGGTAGAACCCTGGTTTGAGGTCTAAAGAGATCCCACATCTCCCTCTCTCTCTTTCCTATCTTCTTCTTCCTTATTTTCATCCTTAACCCTAACCATGAGTAGCAACGTGTTTCTGGAGCAACGAGGAACCCAGGTGGGGTTGCGATGGTGGCGGGTTATGAGACGATGCCAAATCCAGGTCTAGCCGGCGTCGCCATTCCCTAAATAATGCACCATTGCAGCAGTACGACTGCATCGGATGGCTGAGTTGCAGGTCTACGCAGCTCAATTCCCACCACCACGATAGCTCTTTGGATCCCTGTAGGTGCGGGAGAGTGCGACGACGAGGAAGGGACCCTTGCTGGCGACCGTCGAGGTCAGACAAGGGAGGGGAAGCCACACCTAGGGCTGCAGGGTGGCGCATCCAGCAGCATCGCGAGGAGGAAGAAGAAGGCCCGAGGCCTTGGACGCTTCTACCCCTCCACGTACTCAAGAGCCGTTCACTTAGTTATGGGTAAAATCATCAAATTGTCATGTTTCTTTTTGAGCCGAGCAACGTTGCATGGAGGAAGCGACGCGGAAGCTTCTGATTGGCTCAAAGTAAGTAATTTTGTGAAATTCCTATCTATTTAACTCTAGCTCGGATGAATACACATAAAATATGAAAATTACTCAGAAAAATGTGGGGAATCCAATAAAAATATATTTAGAAGATGATTCCTTTTGCAATTCGAAAATTAATGGAAGTTATCAACTTTTATGTGTTGGCTAAATGGACATCTATAAATCCCTTTGTTTTGAGTATGACAAACATTTCATTCTTATTAATCTAACGTGCTACTTGAGTGTGCAGGATGACAAAGCAACAAGGGAAAATCTACAAGCTTACATATTTATATTTTCATGCAATGTAATCACTGTTGTAAAAACTTGTACAAAAATATAATGTACAAGTACTTAGAATTGCATGTAAATCAAGCGTTAGATTCTCCCTAGCTAAACACCACAGTTAGACAAGTCATCCCATTCAAATAAGATTACTTATGCACACTCACACACATAATTAGTGCCTAAATTGAAACCTTGAAATAGGATCAATCTCGGTCGACAAACTCCTCGACTGAGACACTCTCGGTCGACAATCTTCTCGACCGAGTAAGATCCAAAGTAGTCGTTAGACACAATAGACAAGTTAGTTGGCAGTTGAAGAAAGACGTTGCAAATCACTTGTTCCAGAGAGCCTGTCGGTCGACAAAAGTTCGACCGAGTAGGTGTCTCGGTCGACCATTTGTCGACCGAGATGGTCTCTGACAGCAACTGTAGAATTAATTAATTAGCCGTTGCTAAAGCAACAACTTTGTACCTAACGGCTAGTTAAGCACTTAGAAACCCCTAGAAGTTGTCTAGAATGTCCTTAAGCATCCTTAGGCCATTCCTATAAATAGGACAAGCCATAGGACACCTAAACTTACTTGTTTTACACTTGTTACACTTGAGAAATACTTGAGCATACTTGAGCAATCTGTTGCAAGCAAATTGAGCACTGTGATCATTGGCCTACTTTCTCCTTAGCTCAAATTCATGTCCTATAGGCTAGTATCTCCTACCCACTGCAATCACAAGTTCACATACTTGGTTAGGAGATCTATACGCTTGATCTAGGCAAATCAAGCCTTGGGCTACAAAGGATAAGTTGTAATTTCTATTTTCTTTCTTGTTCCCTATTATTGTTTGTACTCTCCTTGCTACTCCTAGGTTGGAGGCTGCGGATTGGAGAGGGTAAAGATCTTCTTGGCAAAGAAGGAGACTTTGAGCTACTTCAGAAGGCTGGTGCAACGGGAGGTTACTTCTAGAGAGGAAGGCTACTTCAAGGGGGAGCTTGGAGTTACTTCAAGAAGGCTACCTCAGGGTTGGTGCACCTACTTCAAGTGAAGGCTGTTCAAAGGGTGTGGTTGAAAGTATTGTATTTTGTATAAATCCTCGAGAGGTAATAAAATAAATACTTTCAAATCCCAGTTGGGTAAGCAATCGGGTAGTGGACTGACAACTATAGTATTTGCTATAGTTGGAACCACTCTAAACGCATGTCTCCTTCTTCTAATCTCAATTTTGGTTGTTTGAGTTAAATAATTATTAAAATCACTATAAAACTCTATTCACCCCCCCTCTAGTAGTTTTCAATTGGTATCAGAGCGGGGCTTCAAGGAACCCTAACCAGGTCTTGAAGAATGGAGGGAAATGGTGAAAGGTGCTGTTTGGACAAAACCACAACATGCTGCAATTGGTGTTTAGGAACAAGCCACAAAACAACCGGATGCCCATGGAGATCAAAGGAGGAGCACAAAGAATGTCTTATTGCTACAACTAGTGAAGAAGAAGAAGAGGTAAGTCTCTTTGATTTATCTAAAGAAGAACTAGTTGCTATTATTGAAGAGACACATAATAAATATGTTGAGTGCAAAAAGAAATTAAAGAAATCAAATAAAGAAAATGATGATCTAAATGTTAAACTTCTTGCTCTTGCATCTGAAAATGAGGATCTCAAAGAGGGAAATAAATATTCTGATCTTAAGTTAAAATCTATGGAAGCCGATTGCAAGCTCCTTTCTGTTGAAAATTCAAACTTGCATACTCAAGTAAACGATCTTCAAAAACAACCATTATTGTGCACCCATATAGATTATGACACTATTGTTAAAGAAAGAAATTTATTGTCATCTAATCTAGACCAAGCAAAACTAGATATTAAGAAGAGAATGGAAGAGATTGCCAAGTTACAACAAAAAGTCAGTAATTTAAATAATAATGGCATTCTTGATCAAATCTTAGAGAATTCCTATCATCAAATTGGGAGAAGAGGACTAGGTTATAAGCCTAAAGGGAAGTCCTATCAACCTAGTTGGAAAAGGACACAAACCCATCAATATGTATATGTACCTAAAGGAACAAATACATTTGTACCAAAGAACAACCTAGAACAAAACCGTAGAAAACGACTTGAGGTTGATTCTATATGTTGCCATTATTGCTCACGTCTTGGACATTACTCTTTTTCATGTCCTTATAAGAGAAAAGATGTCGAGTTAGTTTGGGTTCCAAAACCTCCAAACTAAATGAACAGAATCAAGTTGAGATATGACCAGAGACATTAGTTGCATACTTCTATGTCTATCTCAACTCAACATAATGAGATTACAAATAAATATCTAAATAGTTAACTCACACAAATATGTTTTATTAACAGTTCCAGGAATCTTGTCGGTCAAAAAATTGTCGACCGAGCACATTACTGTTCTCCAGTCTACGACAAAATTGCTGCATTTATTTTAAATCCGATGAAATTGCTATCTACTTATGATTGATGACTGGATATATTTTTGGAAATCATTTCTACAAATTTATTTCCTGGATGATTTAAGCTTAAACTGAAATTATGCTTGGTTCAATGAAAAGAAAATTCATAGTTTCACATGATTGTTCCTAAAAGTATCTTCTGATCTACTTACAAATCATGTGATGGAATCATCATTATATGCTACTATTGTTACACCATGGATATACTTTCATTATTGGGTGCGCATAAATAATGAAAATTGTATGGATCCATGAAAATATATATATAGGCAAGTAAAATGATTTATTGGTTATATGTTATTGCTTGCAACACATAAAAGATAAAAATCTCTAACTTAGTATCTTTGAAATAATTAATTGTGCCTCCAATTAAGTAGTATGCTTCAACTTGATATTTAATTAAATTTTATGCAGATATTATACTCAACATATTCAATCTGAAAAATCTGCAAAATTAGCCTCTTGGTCAAAATAAAACTTGACCAAGGGGCGCTATGGTCGTAGTCAAATTCGACCTAAAATAAGTTTGACATAATAACTATTTGGATATCCTTTTATGATTAAAAGAATAATTAATTTATGATCACAACTTGTCCAAATATTGTCAATAATAAACACAATATTACTCCCTTGGAAAATCTATATATGTGCTCTACAAAAATAGTCTATCAATTACATTAAAAATCAGCTTCAAATTCTTACTCAGTAAGTCTCTCGGTCGACGAACTCTTCGACCGAAAACCTTTCGGTCAGCCCCTCTCTCTCGACCGACAGAATCTAGATAGATTTAGTATCGGACACACTTTCGGTCGACAAATGTTCGACCGAGACAATGTCGGTCGACAATTGTTCGACCGAGAAATAGCCGTTGGATACGACCGTTGTAAACCGACCGTTATGACCGTTTATGACCGTTATATGACCGTTGGGGAGCCAAGTGGCGCGTCTGCAACATGACCGTTGCGGACGCTCGGTCGACGAGTCGTCGACCGACCAGGTCGCTGGATTGT
This sequence comes from Alisma plantago-aquatica, assembly GCA_963693085.1. NCBI lineage: Eukaryota > Viridiplantae > Streptophyta > Magnoliopsida > Alismatales > Alismataceae > Alisma > Alisma plantago-aquatica. The sequence continues at coordinate 84,948,175 of OY856414.1, read as the reverse complement.
TATAAAAAGAGCCAAAGACGGGTCACTTCCTCACACTTTCATACTCTTGCTTCCATAGGCTCTCTCTATTGCATTTTTGTGCAACTCTTTAGCATCCTCATCCCCAAGCCTTCCTTGCTTCTTCTCCACCTTCAAGCAACACAATGGCCTCATCATCTGCTCGTGGGAAGAAGAAGGTCACCGGCAGGAAAGGAAGGGAAGCTCGGGAAGCTACTCCACCACTGACGATCATCAACGACATTGCCTTCGTCGATGGAGATGCTGGTGATCGATATCTACGGCTTTCCTCCAAAGCTCCTCTCCCACGATGACCAGTTGAAGTTATGGACTTCATCAACATCGTCGACTTGGAGGACCTTTTCGAAGTACAAAAATTAAAAGAATTCATCAACCCTTCTTTTCCATCCTATTCCATCAAGGTAGTGAATGAATTCTATGCAAACCTCATTTCCCACTTTGAAAATGACACCATCTTCTTCTATACTATGGTCAATGGGCATAGCTTCCGATTTACTGAAGGGGACATTCTTGACATGCTAAACATTGACATAGATGAATATCAAGACACCCTTGACCTTACTTCTGGAAACCCCCTTAACCAATTTCTCCAAGATGATCATACCATTAGTCTTAGTGACATCAAAAGGACCATTTTTCAATCCAATACAACCTGTCACGAAGATAGAGGCACATATTATGCTATAAATCTCAAACCAGCTGCTAGGATTATAAACCTTATTGTTTCAACAAACATACATCCTAGAGCCAATAAGTCTGAAGTTCCTGTTTTTCGTATGTGTCTAATATATGCCATTATCCAACGTATTCCCACAAATTTTATCCGCATCATTCTTAAAAACATGCTTGAGTTTTCTGGCAATCCTCCATATGCCGATTTTGTATGCCAAATTACTCAACATCTCCTTAAGACCCAACTTGAGGATATGGGATATACATGGGAGCGTAGACCACAAAAAATAAGTAAGAATACAGTAGAAAAAATGGGAATTGATTTTGGTCATAAAAGGGCTAGAGTAGAAGGAGAAACATCTCATCAAGACATACCACCACCCCCTCCTTCTACTAACCTATCACATGATCCCATTCAAAACACTCTTACTTATATTGCTGGCTCCCAATATCACCTGAGCAAACAACTAGACTATAACCATCATGCCATGACTTATATAAACCAAAGAATGCAAACCCTTTCACCAAACCAACCTGATGAATATCCGTATTCTTTAAATCCTGGCATGCTCAATCCATACAATCCTTCGTACAACTATTATCAAACTCCACCTCCACCATCTGTGGATCTTACGCACACTCAGTTTTCATCCATGCAACTGCAAGATATTTCTGCTCATTTCCGATTTGACTGAGTTCCTACATTCTTGGAAGCATATGCTTTAACTAAGACAGGTGCTCTAGATTGGCAAACCTTGGTCCAGTATTATGGAACTGAGCCTTTTCTTGGGAAAGACCCTGACATTGATGTAATTCTTAAGTCTTTCCAGTAAGCGTTGGAGTTATTGTAATGATATATTTTGAATAATTGTAATGGGTCATTTCTATGTGATGTGTCTATCTTTCTATGCTTGTATTACATGCTTTTAATGAAATTGGCCTTCTTTACTTGATTCCAATGGATATTTTTATAAAGAGCATGTGAGACATCTTCAAAATATGAATTATAAGATCATCATTGTAGAGCATACAAAATAAGGGGAGTAATAAATAAATGCAACCTTTAAAATTGTGGAAAATTGACAAGGATCTATGACACAATTACTTAAAACAGTGATGAAACAAATCCAGACACATTCTCGGTCGAGAAACTGTTCGACCGAGAACACTATCGGTCGAAAGATCGTCGACCGAGCAGGTTTCTGTTGACAAGTCTGCAATAAAACTGAATATATTTGCAAATCAATCATGTTTCCTTTCATCATGTTGATACGGAAGATCAATTGGCTGATATTTTTTTTTTACAAAACCGCTTCCACTAGATCAATTTAACAACATTAGGAAGCAATTGCTTATCACTCCTTTGGAGGATGTTTTCTTTGATATTTGTGCTACTTAAAAAAAAACTCTTGTTTACATTTTTGGCTTTTAAATGGACATCTTTTTCATTAGAATTGATGGGATATCTTATTAAGGGGGAGTTTTTATTCTTAAATGGTTATCTTTTTTAAATGACAAAGGGGGAGAGATAAATATAAAACTAAAATTTAATAATGTAAAACTCAATTAATAAGTTTCATAAATAAACTCTTGGCTTTACATTGAAAGTTGCTATATTCCCAAATGATCTGGATTTCATGTTCCATAATTCATGGGGAATAATAAGCACACATTTTATACACAAGAGAAAAAGCTACAAAAGGTAATCTAAAGGTATGAAACTCATATGTTTTATATTTCCTTTACCTATATTTTGGAAATGTTTGTCATCTTCAAAAAGGGGGAGATTGTTGGCTAAATGGACATCTATAAATCCCTTTGTTTTGAGTATGACAAACATTTCATTCTTATTAATCTAACGTGCTACTTGAGTGTGCAGGATGACAAAGCAACAAGGGAAAATCTACAAGCTTACATATTTATATTTTCATGCAATGTAAGCACTGTTGTAAAAACTTGTACAAAAATATAATGTACAAGTACTTAGAATTGCATGTAAATCAAGCGTTAGATTCTCCCTAGCTAAACACCACAGTTAGACAAGTCATCCCATTCAAATAAGATTACTTATGCACACTCACACACATAATTAGTGCCTAAATTGAAACCTTGAAACAGGATCAATCTCGGTCGACAAACTCCTCGACCGAGACACTCTCGGTCGACAATCTTCTCGACCGAGTAAGATCCAAAGTAGTCGTTAGACACAACAGACAAGTTAGTTGGAAGTTGAAGAAAGACGTTGCAAATCACTTGTTCCAGAGAGCCTGTCGGTCGACAAAAGTTCGACCGAGTAGGTGTCTCGGTCGACCATTTGTCGACCGAGATGGTCTCTGACAGCAACTGCAGAATTAATTAATTAGCCGTTGCTAAAGCAACAACTTTGTACCTAACGGCTAGTTAAGCACTTAGAAACCCCTAGAAGTTGTCTAGAATGTCCTTAAGCATCCTTAGGCCATTCCTATAAATAGGACAAGCCATAGGACACCTAAACTTACTTGTTTTACACTTGTTACACTTGAGAAATACTTGAGCATACTTGAGCAATCTGTTGCAAGCAAATTGAGCACTGTGATCATTGGCCTACTTTCTCCTTAGCTCAAATTCGTGTCCTATAGGCTAGTATCTCCTACCCACTGCAATCACAAGTTCACATACTTGGTTAGGAGATCTATACGCTTGATCTAGGCAAATCAAGCCTTGGGCTATAAAGGATAAGTTGTAATTTCTGTTTTCTTTCTTGTTCCCTATTATTGTTTGTACTCTCCTTGCTACTCCTAGGTTGGAGGCTGCGGATTGGAGAGGGTAAAGATCTTCTTGGCAAAGAAGGAGACTTTGAGCTACTTCAGAAGGCTGGTGCAACGGGAGGTTACTTCTAGAGAGGAAGGCTACTTCAAGGGGGAGCTTGGAGTTACTTCAAGAAGGCTACCTCAGGGTTGGTGCACCTACTTCAAGTGAAGGCTGTTCAAAGGGTGTGGTTGAAAGTATTGTATTTTGTATAAATCCTCGAGAGGTAATAAAATAAATACTTTCAAATCCCGGTTGGGTAAGCAACTGGGTAGTGGACTGACAACTATAGTATTTGCTATAGTTGGAACCACTCTAAACGCCTGTCTCCTTCTTCTAATCTCAATTTTGGTTGTTTGAGTTAAATAATTATTAAAATCACTATAAAACTCTATTCACCCCCCCTCTAGTAGTTTTCATTATGTATTAATGTTTAAAGAACCCTATTTTTTAGATGATTAATGTGCTTAGTAGGGTTTAATGGGTGTTTAAAGTTGATATTAAAATGTTAATTGTAAAAAGGAACTTTAGGAACAAAAAGGATGAAATTTTCACGTAATTGGTTTCATTGGAGTTTCATGTGCATGAATATACTTTAATGGGCCTTGAAACCTTAATATTGGTAAATGCGACTAATAATGGTTTTAATTATTCAAAATCATAAATAAAGCTAAGATATAATGACTCTAAGCTATTTCAAGCATTAAAGTTCCTAATTTGTGGATAAATGTCGTTAATGTAGTAATTAGGGTTTTCTAATAAATAAAAGGTAGAATTAATGACAAATCAAGTTCATATGTGAATTAGACCGTAATGAACTTTGAATTGATGATAAATGCGCATAATGATCTTGTCATGGATTAAAAGGACAAAAATAGTAGCTTTAATGTAAAAGAAGCTTAATGAAATTAATTGATGGTTAATGGTGCCTTTAATCCGAAAGTAGGGTTATATGTTGTTAAGATAACCTTAATATTAAAGAATAGATGAGATAATAAGGGTTTATGAGTAATAGTATAAAATTAGGGCTTAAAATAGTAAAGGATGAAGGGAAACCCTAATTGCAATGGAAACCCTAAAAGTGAACTAGAAACCCTAGGAAGCGAGCTAGGTTTAATAGATCTTGATGACCTAAGTAATAAAAGAAATTGTATGGTTATTTCAGGATCTCATTATGTGCTTGCTTGCCTAATTGGATTTCGTGATTGATTGGATTATTCTGTCTCAAATCAGCCTGACAGGTATGTGGTTACACTTATGAATAATCGCTCTAGTTTCATGGCGATTCCCGAACATTTTATCAGTTGCTTGAATATAACTGTTGGATGACTTTTATTTCATGCAACTATAAAGTGACTATGATTATCACCATAAATGTGCATACATGACTGGCTCAGATCCTGATCCACCTCTATGGCTTTTCAAAGGCTAAAAAGGGGTAACCTAGAGCAAGGTCTAGGTTATCGTGAGTTAGAAATTAGGCTACCTACATGTAGTGCCATGAGACTCTTTAGCATGCCATGAGTTAAGGAGTGGGCTACCTACGGGTAGTGCCATGTGACTCAACCCTAGAAATTGGTTCACCTGTTAGGTGGGATCATGAGGGGTTTAATGGGGATCTACCAGAAGGAAGGTAGCATCCAGGTCCACTGTAGGGACAACGCAGAGGCTAGGGTATGTAGGGATTGAGTAGTTATGCGGAAAATGTAAAGTTGTTTGTTTAAATCATAATTGACTGATTACATTGTTATCATAGTTGCACGATTATTGTTTCCCCCACATACCAGCTTTATGCTGATCGACGTTTTATTTGTCGGCGTTTTAGGTTCAAAGCCAAAAGGACAAATAGTAAATCGTCATATTGTGAAATACATGAATTAAAATACAAGGAGGACCAGTTAGAGTAGAATTCATATGTGGATAGAAGTTTAGAGATCCAAGTTTTCAAAAGGTATGTAAAGTTTTTATTTTTACCATATTTCAGTATAGTTGGTAGAATTTAATAATTGTTATTGATTAATTATTGAACCTTTGATCCTATTAATTGAGATAATGGCTCTGACCTTCTGGTCTCCCTTAATTGGGGTTTACCGAGAGGCGGGGTCATTACATTTGGTATCAGAGCATAAGTTCCTCATTTACTCTTTAATAATTATTAAATTTTACAAACTCTATAGAACCCAAGGGAGTTATTAAAGGTTTTTTCGAAAGAAAGATGCATCTAGAAAAGGATCACGTGCGAGGGCTGGCAAGATTTTCCTCCACACTGCTAGTCGAAATACGAGGACTCCTGGATTAGTGTAACTGCCTGGCCAATGTTGACTCAAAATAAGATACATTTAGGACTCTCTCATCTTGTTAATCCCTTCTCAACTCAAATGCTATTAAGGAAATTAAGGATTAGGGTTTTCTCTCTTTTCCTCACCCTCTTGAGGTATGGGTATGGTTGATAAGGTTTAAGGAAGCCTCCGCCAAATTAATAAAAAGCATGTAAATAAGATGTCATGGACATAAGCTTAATAGATTAACCGCAAAAGAATAGATACATGCTTAGGTCGTATGACATAAGTTATCACGCCCTCAGGAGAGACCTGAGGCTAGACCTTCTTGTCAGGAGGATAAGTGTAGAGAGTTAGTCTTGGAGGTAGAGATCTCCATTACAAGTAGAGACCTGTCACTTTCTCTGAGAGTGATGTTAACCCTAACCCCAAGTGAAGGTTAGAGAGAGAGATGGCATGATGAGTTAGATTTCATGGTAGACCAGACGTTTGGATAGACATGTCTTGGATGCCATATGAGCCATGAGAGGTTGGATAACCGAGTACCTTTGGTGACCCAACCCTGGGAAGGGTCGTGCATGTTAGAATGAAGGATAGCTCCTTCGTTGATGAGGTTAGAGAAGAACCTATGGAAACCCAATGATCTTATATGAGCATGGCATAGTAGGCACCTAGAATATGTTAGTAGTGCGAGCAGCAGGTTGGAACCCTAACCAGGAGAGTGTGATGGATAGCTTGTAAGCTAAGCATAAAGAGCTATGGATAATCTTGAGCAAACATAAGATGAACATAGGCTTCACCCACGTAGGGGTATGCTTGTGAGCTTGACCCATCTTCATGAAGAGAGGACCTCTAGTAGTGAGGCTGTTTGTAGGGTTAGCTCTAGAGAGAGAGCAGGAACCATGCAAGAAGGTCGGAAGCCTAGACTCTGAGATATGAGGAAAAGTGGGGAGTTGATGATGATGCGACCTAAGTGGATGTTTGTGGTTGCCTCATGCTTAATCCTTGGAGGCTGATGATGTCTTGGTTGCCATGAGAGGAACCAAACCCTAGAGAGAGGATGAGTCTGTTGGTACCTCTGCACCGTTGGTATAGATGTGAGGAAGAGTTCCTTAGACCTGAAGAGGTTTAGTAGCAGGTGGTGATGCCTTGTACCTTGTTGGTTGTCCTTGAGGAGGAATCTACTCTGAAGTGTTGCTCGAATAGAAAAATGACAGGGAGTGCATGCCATGCCTTGTACATGTTTGGATCATAGTTAAGGGGTCAAGCATACAATGGACATCAGAGAAGTGAACCTAGGGTTCCTAGGCCTAAGAGGGGAAGTGGTGTACCTGATACTCATGATGAGTTTTGAGCATGGTACTCCTCATGGTTAGAGGAGACGGAACCCCTTAAGTTTAAAGGTATGTTTGTTGAACCCCCCACAGCTAAGTTGATGACCTGGAAGGTATGATCTTGATCCAGTGTTGAGGAAAGAGAACAAGTATGACCTAGCATGATTTACTAGGTGGTCTGCTTGTGCAGATGGGTTGAGCATGCTCATGTGGATATAAACCCTAAGGGTGTTTGTGAACTTTGTTACCAAGAGGTGTAGTTTCCTCCCATCCTGGGAGAGGGACCCTTTTGGTAAGATATACACCAGTTTTTGTTGGTTTTGAGGAAACCTAAAGAGGTCTCATAGGATCATGAGAAGCTAAGTGAAAAGTACATGGAATGAGGATGAACCTGTAGACCCATAGATTACCATCTCTAAGTGCATGTGGTTGTGTTACCATGGAGGTAATAGGTATGGGGCCTGACCAAGGTAGGTAGGTTGCCATGACCCCTATGAAAGGATGAAAGTTAGCCCATGAATGTAGAGAGAGAGAGAGATGATGATGAAGGCTTGGGTAAGGTTCTAAGTTGAACATGTACTATGTTGGAATCCTAAGTCTTTCCTAGGGTCAGGTAGGGATAAGACCGATGGAAGTAGGAGTTGCCTTATGCCCTAGTTGCACATGACCATAGGGTCGAGAGGTAACATCTATCAGTGTATGAGGGCCATGGGTTAGGAGATTGATCACCTTCATGAACTCATGGGACCCAAAAGGTGAATGAGTAGGGTACTCTCTGGATGCATAAGGGAAGAGGGATGACCCCAAAAGTAGCGTCACCCTATAGACCTAAAGAAGATGACCAAGGATTGTGTGTGGACCCAAGTAGGTTTGAGACCTGTTTTCATGGAAGTAACTTAGATAACAAGATGATTGTGATATAGAGGCATAAGCTGGACGTTTCAACTTAGATTTAAAGGTGTACTGGCAAGGCGGGCTGTACCAGCTATACTCTTGGAATAGGAAGAACTTTGTATTTGGATTGCAGCCAAATGCTTATTTCCTCTTGTTATGGGAGTGAGAGATAGGACAATACACATGCCATACACCAAGCATAAAAGATGATGTGAGTTGGAACGTTGCTATGCGGTATGAGGACAGAGATGATAACATAACCTAGTGGAGTGAATGATACATGGATGGTTTACAAACATTAAGAGAAACAAGGTAGTCACCTAATGAGAATGTTTTATCATGAGCTATGAGTTATACAAGTTTGAGTTCGAAAAACCAAGAGGATGAGCTCAGAGTTTTCTCAATGAAGATAGGCTTAGAGCTAAGAGGAGGTAATAAGTGGAATACATGAAGGTGCATGTCATCAACATTACCTAATACGTAAGGATGTGAAGTGGTAATGAATGCTCTGGTTGAGATATATCTGCCTAGTTTGGATAGAGGTTAGAAAAGGTTGTTAGGCTAACCCTAAGTTTGGAAAGGAGATATGTTTGGCTAACACTTAGATGTGACGAGATCTGTGATCAAGTCAGTGGTTGTTTGGTTAGCTAACCTAGGCTTTGATACAATGAGAGGATGGTTGTAGAACCTCAGATGCACTTCTCTGGAAAGTAAGGTGATAAAACCCCGATTAGAATGGTTAGGGTTTCTGAGGAATCGATCTTAAGGATTCATGAGAATATAGAAGATCATGATTTTAAGATCACCATATACCATGGTACTACAAAGATAATAAGTGACAATAGTACTTTGGATGCTTAAGATGAAGTTGCATGTGGTATGTTGCCATGCAAGCCAGGAGGTGAAGGACGAACACCAGCAACCTAGGGTATCAATATGGAGGATAAAAGAGTCCCTGAGAGGGAATGGGAGTTCATCACTGTGGATGTTGTGGTAAGTCTCCCCTAGACCAAGGAAGGTCAAGATACAATATGGGTTATGGTAAATCGCCTTACCTAAATGACATAGGAGAGAAAGAGTACTGTCAAGAGACAAATCCGGTTGAACTACATATGAGAGAGATGGTTCAACTACACCATGATACGAGTTAAAAAGTTCTTAAGTATAACCTAAATATACACTTCCATAAGGTGGAAGTAGGTACATGAAGAACTCGATGTTAGTACATTATCACCCTAACTAATGGTTAGTATGATCCAGACTAGAGGGTTTGATGAGAGCATGTGTGCTCATTCAGGGTGATACATAGAGACAGTTCTTGTCCTTTGTAAGATGTGATGATAACCACCATAGTCAATATCAGGTTGTAAAAAATCTCTACAAGGGAGGTTGTGTCGGTCACCACTTCATTAAGATGATGTTGGTGAAGGGACCTCGCGAAGGTCAAGAAAGCACCACAATGTGTGCAGATGAAGTCACTTTGATCAGGTAATGGCTGAAAGAAGCCCATAGACAACATGAGTTGTAAGCTAATGCAAAGTAGACTGACATGCAGTTCATTGTGAGGGAATATGTGACATGAAAATCTGACCCCTCTAAGTTATAGCTAAGAGAGCTGAGTCCCCGATGCATGGGTTCTTTTGACATGGTTTGGTGGAGAAGGTTAAGCTTGACCTTACCCCTCAGGATGAAGTAATGTGTGATGAGTTTCATGTGTCCAAATTGGAGCACTATGTGAGGTACCCGAACCATGTGCGGAGCAATGAACCTAGTGAGCCCCAAGGGATGCTGTAATGACCTGAGTTACCTATGAGGTTTATAGATGCCAAGGTGAAAGAACTTAGAGAAAGGAATATGTGATGATAAAGGTTCTTTGGAAATGCCATGGATAGGGAAAAGCCACATAGGGGCCAATGATGGACATGTAAAAGTCTTATCCTGAATTGTTTGTTTGCTTGATGGAATTTCGAGGGCAAAATTCCTATAAGAGGGGAAGGATGTTACAACCCCAGTTTTGGGTTCTTTTGGTGAGAAATGTGATTTCTCATATTAAAGATATTTGAAAAAATAATGATATAATTTGTTTTGAATAAATGGATTTCGTTTACAATAGCCTTGATGATTGTGTTGTGGGCTTTATTGGATATTGGGCCCAATAACAAGGAAATTCAATTAATAAATGGATAATTGAGTTTTTGAGAAAAGAGAGATGTGGAAACCTCTAGAAGGCAAAAGAATGTAATCCAAAGGTGGATTTAGTGCCGCTTGGGTTCCTTGGGTCCCAAGGAGTGCAAAGTTGCAAATAAAATACAATAAGAAAAGAAAAGATCAATTAAGTATTTCTTTATTAAGAAAGAAATTGAAAACAATGATAAAATGTGGAAAATAAGTGGAAAGAAGTATAATTGAGTTATCCTTCATGGAATTTCGTATCCCAAGGATTTCTAATGTTAAATGGAATGCCAATGAGGAAAATAAAAAGAAAGAAAAAGAGAAATCCTCAAAAAGAGATATTCTAGTAAGAAATAAACAAGATAATGTGAAATAATGAATTTTGATGCATCTAGAAGGATAACAAGTATCCTTATGAAGGAATTTCGAAATCTTGGAGTTTCTTGGACTCCAAGGAGCCCCAATGAAGAAAGAGGAAAGAGAAAATACCAATAATGTCAAATAAGAAAATAATATGGTGCATATTGAATGATTTTGGGGTATTGTTAAAAAGGAAGTAATTTCTATTAAAAGAAAATAGAAATTCGTGTCAATGGATTAAAAAGCAAGAACAAAGAGAATAAGAGGGATACTTTTCGTAATCCTAACATCTACTGAATAAGGAATATCAAGGAGATAAGCAAGAGGGAGAAGATTGCTTATTCATGAAAGAATATAGTTTCCTAATAGGAAAGAGACTTAGAAATTGGGCTACCTATGTGTAGTTCCATGAGACTCTTTAGCATGCCATGAGTTAATGAGTGGGCTATCTATGGGTAGTGCCATGTGACTCAACACTAGAAACTAGTTCACCTGTTAGGTGGGATCATGAGGGGTTTAATGGGGATCTACCACAAGGAAGGTAGCATCCAGGTCCACTGCAAGGACAACCCAGAGGCTAGGGTATGTAGGGATTGAGCAGTTATGCGGAAAACATAAAGTTGTTTGTTTAAATCATAATTGACTGATTAAATTGTTATCATAGTTGCACGATTATTGTTTCCCCCACATACCAGCTTTATGCTGACCGATGTTTTATTTGTCGGCATTTTAGGTTCAAAGCCAAAAGGACAAACTGTAAATCGTCATATTGTGAAATACATGTATTAAAATACAAGGAGGATAAGTTAGAGTAGAATTCATATGTGGATAGAAGTTTAGAGATCCAAGTTTTTAAAATGTATGTAAAGTTTTTATTTTTACCATATTTCAGTATAGTTGGTAGATTTTAATAATTGTTATTGATTAATTGTCGAACCTTTGATCTTGTTAATTGAGATAATGGCTCCGACCTTCTGGTCTCTCTTAATTGGGGGTTACCGGGAGGCGGGGTCGTTACATGTGGCATGCCACTCTTGAGTCGTGTGGTCCAGGCATGTAGGAAAGGGTTGTCCATGGTTGACGTAGCCACCCTTGCGCTGGTATTATGTGATTGGGAGCTGGGTGTCCATGGGCCATTGTGGGTCTGCACTGAAATGGGGTCAGATTATGAGGCTATATATTTGAGCCTTGACGAGGACATAAAGGGTCTAAGTGGGGGAGATTGTAACATATCAGGATTTGAGGCCTCAGATATGATGATCTTAAAAGGAATGATTGGACTACCCATATCACCAAGGTGCATCTCCTTTTTGGGGAGCCCATCACTAAAGAACTCCATAGCTGAGTGTGCTCAAGTTGGAGTAGTACTAGGATGGGTGACCAGTCGGGAAGTCGATCCTGGCTTGCGCGCCAGTGTGGACAAAGTGCGCAGTTAAGGCTAGTGGTGGTTTGTGGGGCCAATTGTCATTCCTAAAACTCTACTAGAGTCCTGTGAAGTGGGTCCGGGCATTACACCGTCTACCTCATGTAAGTGTGATGGTAATAATGTAGGTTCTACCAAAGCAGGGTGCATCGTTATCGTGTCGGATTTTGGGTCAGGCTTAACTGATGATTCTTAGAGCACTAAGTCCAAAAGTATGTAGATGATTATGACAAGGATTTGCACATATCATCTATCCAAGAGTTGTATATGCTACAATTGGCATGATGGCCTACCTAAATAGTCAAGTTGTGGGCGATCAACCAAACCTGAGTCATGATTGATGAAATATGGATCTTAGCCCACAAGAATATTGTGTGCTACAATATTCCTAATTTATATATGAGGTCTATCAATTTAATTAAAATATTAGGAGCAATATTAATTAAATACCTAATTGATATTGTCAAATTTTCAAATCAAATCAAAAAGGGTTTTTGACAAATGCAAATTTTCTCTTGTAGAATCAAATGACGAACAAATCCATATTGTGATTAGTCCTAAAGGACAAAATTGATGGAACAAATTTCCATGACTAGTTTTGCACTTTGAGAAGGCGTCTGAATGAAAAGTGCAAGCTCTACGTCCTTGACAAACCAATGCCAAAAATACCTGCTCTAGATGCACCTAGTGCATATGTAGATGCTTACTAGAAGCATGCCAATGATGCCTTAGAGAAAAAGTACCTTATGATTAGTTGCATGAACTATGAGTTGCATGAGCCATTCAAGGACATGAGTGTTCTTGAGATGGTAACACATCTTAAGAAAGTGAAACTTGGTCTTGCAAAGTAAGAAAGGGACAATATCCTAAAGGTGCTACGTGAGTTTAAACTGACAGAGGGAACCTCAATGGAAGAACATCTGTTCAATATGATTGGACATGTGTATCATCTTGAAGAACTAGGATTCACCTTGAGCCAAGAGTTTGCCATTGATATGATTCTAAAGACTATGCCAAAATCATATAGCCGCTTTATTGCATGTTATCATGTGAATAATATGGCTGGACAGATGTCAAACTTGCTTGCCATGTTGATTCATGCTGAAGAAAAATTGAAGAAGGACAATCCCATGATGATGATCAATGGAGTTGAGTCTAAGGATCAAAGCAAGACCAAGAAGAGTTCTGAGGTCAAGCCCTAATCCACATCTTGATCACTCAAGATAAGGAGAAAGAAAAGTGCAAGAGGATCTCATCCTTTGTACTTGAAGGCTTTCAGGAAGAAGAAGATGGGGATGGTGATCTCCACTTCATGTATACACATTATTGAGTTAAACCTTTTTACTTCATCATGATGTACTAGATACCCGATATAGATCTGAAAGGAAGTAGGCCTTTGGCAAAAAGCGAGGTGGAACTATGAGTTGCTAATGGAGCAAGAGTTGCGGCTAATGCAGTTGGAACATATAGTTTATCTCTGCCCACATGGCTTGTAATAGAGTTAAAGAACTACTATTATGTACCTGATATAAATAGAAACATCATTTATGTATCTTGTACGAAAAAGGATGCATTTGAATTCCATATTAAAAATGGTCGATGTTCTATTTCAAAAGATGGGATCTTTTATGGCAGTGCCCCAATGTCTTCTGGTCTTTATATGTTAGATCTAAAGACTGATGTTTATAACATATATACAAAAAGACTAAAACTCAACAACTCAAACAAAACATACATTTGACATTGTCATCTAGGGCACATAAATGAGGATCACATATCTAGACTCCATACAGATGGTTATCTGGACTCTTTTGATTTCGAATCAATTGGATGTGAATTTTTTTTGTTGGGCAAGATGGCTAAGACCCCTTTCACTGGTAACAATGAGAGGACTAGTGATCTATTAGGACTCATACATACCGATGTATGTGCACCTTTTAGAACAACAACTAGAGGTGGGTATCAATACTTCATTACCTTCACTGATGACTTCAATAGGTGTGACTATGTTTATTTAATGAAACATAAGTAGAAACTTTTGAAATGTTCAAGGAGTTTATGAACAAAGTACAGAATCAACTTGGTAAAAGTATTAAGGCAGTTCATTCTAATCAAAGTGGAGAACACTCAAAACCAAGAGTTTGAGAACCTTCTTAGGGCCCATGGGATTGTATCCTAGTGGACTCCACCTGGAACACCTCAGCATAATGGTGTGCTAAAAAGAAGGAATCACACATTATTGGATATGGTGCGATCAATGATGAGTTTATTTGAGCTTCCAACTACCTTCTGGGGGTATTCTCTGGAAACCACCATATTTACACTAAACTGAGTACAATCTAAATCGGTTCAAAAGACACCATATGAGATATGGATAGGGAAGCATCCCAATATGTCTTTTATGAGGATTTGGGGATGCAAAGCTTATGTTAGCAAGATGCTCCTAAGAAGCTTGGTCCTAAATCTAATAAATGGTATTTTGTTGGATATCCTAAGGTGACCAAAGGATATTACTTTTATTCCATATCTGACAACAAAGTATTTGTTGCCAGAGATGTTGTATTCCTAGAAAAAGAATTTATTTCTAAAAGAATTAGTGGGAGAAAAGTGGAACTCAAAGAGGTTCCAGACCAATAAGAAAATATTGAACCAATAGATATATAAGAAGAACAAAGAGAATGATAAAGCGTTGTGGAATCTCAAATTCCTCAAGTAACACAAGAACCTCATAGATCTAATAGGACACACCTTGAGCCTAAAATATTTGAATATCTTGTAATCAAGAAGGCAGTGAATTGGTCATAGATGATGAGATAATATCTTACCAAGAAGCTATTGAGGGGCCATAGTCTAAGAATTGCTTGAGGCCATGATATCTAAGATGGACTCTATGTATACAAACAAAGTATGGACTTTGGTGGATCCACTTGAAGGGGTAAAACCCATAGGGTGCAAGTGGGTCTTCAAGAAGAAGACTTGCATGTATGGTAAGGTACAAACCTATAAGGGCATATTGGTAGCAAAGGGTTTCAGACAAGTTCAAGGTGTTGACTATGAAGAAACCTTTTCTCTAGTGGCCATGGTTAAGTCTATCAAGATCATGCCTGCTATTACAACTTATCATGACTATGAAATTTGGCAGATGGATGTTAAAACTGCATTCCTTAACATGAATCTTCTCAAGGATGTGTACATGACATGACACAACCTGAGGGTTTTATAAATAAAAAGGACGCAAATAAAGTTTGTACGCTACAAATGTCAATATATGGATTGAAGCAAGCATCTCAGAGTTGGAATCTTTGTTTTGATGAGATAGTCAAAGATTTTGGCTTTATTCAAAATTAAGATGAACCTTGTGTGTACAAGAAGGTTAGTGGGAGCATAGTGACATTCCTCATATTGTATGTAGATGACATATGATTGATGGGGAATGACATCCCTACTTTACAAAAGGTAAAGACATGGCTTGGAAATACATTTTCTATGAAATACCTAGGAGCATCCTACATCTTGGATATATAGATCTATAGAGATAGAAGCACTTGGAAATACTAAGTTAGAGCACATACATTGACAAAGTGTTGAAGTGGTTCAACATGGATAACTCAAAGAGAGGAAACCTTCCAGCATTGCATGGAGTGACCATCTATAAAGTTCAATGTCCCAGTTCTTTTAAAGAAAGGGAACGGATGAATTTGATTCTATATGCCTGAACAATTGGATCAATCATGTACACAATGTTGTGTACCCGTCCAGACGTCTTGTATGCCTTGAGCTTGATGGGAAATTATTATTCAAATCCAGGTGATGCTCACTGGACAGCCGTGAAGAACATCCTCAAGTACTTAAAAATAAGTAAGGATCAATTCTTAGTCTACGGTGGAGAGGAAGAGTTGGTGGTAAAAGGTTACACCAATGCAAGCTTCGAAACTGACAAAAATGATTACAAATCACAATTGAGATTCATGTTTTGCCTAAACAACAAAGTTGTAAGTTGAAAGAGTTCCAAGCAAGAGACAATTACCAATTCTACAACAGAGGTTGAGTATATTTCGGTATCAAATGCAACAAAGGAGGTTGTATGGATCAAGAAGTTCATTATAGAACTTCGGGTTGTTCCAAGCATTAGCGACATAATTGAACTATATTATGAGAACAATGGAGCTATTGCACAAGCTAAGGAACCCAGATCTCATCAATGCTTAAGGCATATACAAAGGTGGTTCCATCTCATATGAGAGACCGTACAACGAGGAGATGTAAAGATTTGTAAAGTACCAACTGAGAATAATGTTGCTGACCCCTTGGCAAAGGCACTTTCACAACAGAAGCATGACGATCATGTTAGATCACTTGGAATATGATTCATGGATGATTGACACTAAGTACAAGTGGGAGTCTGTTGGTATGCATGCGTAGAGAGCCAATCATATGATGATTGTAATGGAATCACTTGTAACTGATTTGATTAATAAATAAAGGCAAGCTTCCAATTTATTCTATTTAATTTAGTTATGAGATAATGATGTAATATTATAAGTGTCTAGAGAATAATATTACTCAATGATGTATGTCTTCAAGTATGCCACTTAGAAGAAGGAGATCATACAGATGTTAAGAGTACATATACATATTCTCATTATGTCCCTGATTGGTTGTCATTATGGAAGGTTGATAGACAAAAATAACACATAAGATCAGACCGTGATTTGATGGATGACAAAATTTAATTAGTCATGATATGTCTATATCAAACCAAGAACACAGATACATGTTAGAGAACAGTGTATCGGACAGACCCACTGTGAGACTACCACATGGAAACCATCATCATGGAAGTCATAGTCAACTCTCACAGTGATGGTGGTGGTTGTGGTTCTTGGACCTAAAATCACTGCACTCATGACATATAGTTGGGTACACTTTGACATCATCAAATGCAGTCTTGAAACATGGGTTGTTATAAAGGTGATGATTGGGTGACATTGATACATGGGGATAGAATGTGAGTGATAGAAATGGGATTTGTCCCTCCTATAGGAGTTTGATGTTCTAGGCATCTTGATTAGCGAGACTAAGAAATGCATGACCATGTACATGTGAGTCAATATGAGATATTGAGCTTACATATATCTTAGACTGTGGCATCCAACTTATAAAAACAAGATTTACTTAAGCAGAAACGAATCATTTGCATCGGGTTACTGAAAATCACTAAAAATTAAAACTTTTTGCAAAGAGATCCACACATAGGAAATCTTTTTCATAAAGAACCAAAGTATACATTTACATCCTAGTTCATAAGTACATAACTTGTATCGTCTCTTCTCGAGGATTACAACATCAACTGCCCTATTAACATTATATGCAGACATCATAAGAACCTCGAGGCAGCAAGCCAAAATCCCAGATCAATTCATTAAAACATTAACTATAAACTCCGAGGACCTGAGAGTACAAAGACAACACATAGGACTACTATCTATATGACTTGACAGGTAGTATCTCCACCTGAGATATTACTAATGTCCCTGTTGCTGCTGCTGCTTTTCCCTTAATATAGGGTTCCTGCTTCTTCTTCTGCATTTACCTAAAAAGTTGGATCCCACGGGGGTGAGACAATTGTAAATTGCCCCAGCGAGAGATATAACTCTCCGCCAAAACATTGTTATAGCAGTTTATTATAATAAAACTGAGCAAGAGTTCTTATATATTAACAACAATATTAATCATCAAATGAATAAAGTAAAGTAATCTCCTTTCCTAAGGAGAGCATTGCATCTATCCATGATAGAATCATAATTCATCCATCTACTTGCATTGAGTATAAAGAGATATGAATAACATTTATCAACTAAAGATGCATAATAGAAATGTAACATCAACCAATGAATTTCCGCATTCAATCCTTAAGCAACATGCTATATGGCTGATTACATTTTACAATCACACTTATGCCCTGAGGAGATGAGGTATACCACTCATACTCCAACCAACCATTGCGAAGTCGAAATCGGTACCATACAAGGTCAATGGAAGAGTCGGCTTCCAATACCTCCCACATCTCAGTCAGCATGAGATCATATGCAGGACATCTTGTGTCTGCTATATAGATTTCTAGTTGTATACTGGCAACTTCGCTATAGAGTTACAGTGGCGTGGTGCACTCTCTTCGCAATCGTGAGTTCATGTTTATATCCATCGATCCAACATTAATATTATTGGGAGATGTGTACTACATCTAACCCAATCATTAGGAGATTCGTGATACATCCATCCCAATATAATAATGAAGGATTGAGACGTTTAATGTTTACCTTTCATCAATTCCCTCATTTGGACGTCAGGATACATTTGCCCATTGCCCCCACATATTCAAAATATGCGTTCTGGGTTTTGCCGCGGATCACCCATTTCACCATCACCATAATACTAACGATGATGGATCTATGGTCAGGGCTCTACATGATGAGATTTCACTTGATTAATTAAGTACATTATCATATTCTTTTAGCATCAGTCAAGTTCTCAAACAAGAATTATTATGACAAATGCTACAAAGAAACATGTAAACTCTTATCCATAGCTTTACCAGAACTTATAATGGTTTGGGATCTTAATCCCTTATCTCATTACTTGAAAGTTCGCATCTCACATCAACATCATTATCTTACTTATCAAAACTGGGTATTCATACCCTTAGTTCATTACTATCACTGTTACAACTTGTTAGATAACTATTACCTCTAGGTTCTTAGATCGAGGTATACATGATACTTGTTACACAAGCATCTCACATGGCTCACATGGCCTATTAAGTGTCTTGTCACCTTTCACTAGGCAACAACTTACTCATATGACTCATAAGTCCATGCACATTTTGTTACTTTTACTAAGCAACAACAACATTAAGGCACACAAGGCAACTCAATATTTTATTATATAAAAGCCATAGCTCAAATCTGACTATGATCATCATCTCATGATGTCTGCATGATTAATAGACATGATAACCATCATAAAAGTCACTTATCACATCATGTGATACCATAGTAACATCACCATTCCTTTATCAGGATTAGGGTTTTACTATCAAATAGGATTTTCCATTCCATTACCCAATTTAGGGTTAGGATTTTCCCATTTCACATTGATTAGGGTTTCATGTTCCCATTATTAGTCCAACCCTAAAATATTGCTCCAATCCGCTAGGAGCATCTATTGTTATCACAAGTATTCACTCATGCTTGCTACTCTCATCTTATATCATTTAAGGATTATCAATACAAGGTACAAGTTCATTTCTCATTCTTATGATGGCATGATCACATCATACTCATTAGTTTGGCTTACCCCCTTTCTCAATGTATATTATCCTATACTTATCAAAGTATATTAAACTCATTACAATCTCATTGTAACAACTACATAACACATACTTCATGTATTTCTTATCCAAGTATGTTGGATTAAGATGCATCAAGGTATATCAATCCTGAAATGCTAAATGTGATATCTATCATGTATTGATGTATCACTTTTCTCCTCATATCCATCTTACTTAAGTTAATCAAATATCCTTGTATTAAGGTATTTCCCTCTTAATACTTTATCCACTAACCTATCACCTTTATCATGTAGTGTATAGGTCACACATTAGAATTTTCCAGTTATCTTTAATGATTTGGACTTATCTAATGGTTAGGCATTGTTGATATAGGATAACCCATTATCAACTACTTTAGGTATTTAACTCTTAAATAATATCCACAACATTATTTAGTATTGCATACATCACTCCTAAGAGTGTCTTGTCCTCATCTTTGTAAGATGTATAGGGATGATACATGTATGTCAAGTTAATCACATGTATAGAGTTGGATGTATAATGATCTAGGCATCACATGTCTCTTATACCCTAATTCATTAGAGTATCAACATTACCATTCATATGGTTCATCAACTTTACCCTTCATAGATATAACATCCTCATCTTACTTGATTATATTAGTCACACCCTACTTTACTGTATTGACCATTATACCATCACTAGGGTTTCACAT
Source organism: Alisma plantago-aquatica (assembly GCA_963693085.1). Classification (NCBI taxonomy): domain Eukaryota; kingdom Viridiplantae; phylum Streptophyta; class Magnoliopsida; order Alismatales; family Alismataceae; genus Alisma; species Alisma plantago-aquatica. Next base: position 84,928,170 of record OY856414.1, on the reverse strand, counting down.
ATCATTACATGGCATCACCCTGGATTGAGTCTCACATCACATCATTCTTCAGGGTTCCACATAATATCATTCTAATTTAGGGTTTCACCTAACATTATCCTAGATTAGGGTTTCACATGATATTACCCTATATTAGGATTTCACATGAAATCATCCTCATTTAGGATTTCCATTTTAATCTCCCACAATTAGGGTTTACTATTCAACCCGATTAGGGTTTCATGATCCACTACCCATAATTAGGATTTCCATATCATCATCCTTAATTAGAATTACAACATTACCCTAGATTAGGGTTTCATTCAGAATTGCCCTGAATTAGGGTTTACTATTCATCCCAATTAGGGTTTTGAATTACATTACCCTGAATTAGGGTTTCACATGGCATTACCCTAGATTGGGTTACTTCCTTACCATGGATTAGGATTATACCTAACAATGCCCTAATTAGGGTTAAGGTTCATCAATACTCTTGATTAGGGTTTCATGATCTCTCTATCATGGATCATTCCCTAAAGATTCATAGTTTATTCATATTAAAGGTATTGAGGCTTATCCATTACATGATTATTCTACATGTATGGATTCCTCTTTCTCTCTCATCCTTTCTAGGATATTGACTATGTCAAACTTGGTTAGATTAAGTCAATCAACCCTTCAATTAAGTACATTCAATGAGGGTTGACATAGTATATTGAAGTATTGCTTATTTAAGTTTCAAGGGTTATCTCATATAATATTACCAATCACTTGGTACCCTAAAGTTACAACCCTAGTGATTTTCTTTAAAATAAATCAGTAGTAATTATAGGGTCAATTGATCCTTCATCACATTAAGTTATCAATTGATTTGATCACTCTAAGTCACCAAACAATCTTGACCCTTTAATCTTTAAATGGTTTGAAACCGTTTGGGCAAGTTGCCCTTGAAACCGAATGGGCTTGGGTCTCCAAACGGTTTGAGACCGTTTGGTCCAAACCCCTCAAAATCGAATGGACCAAAAATATCTCCAACACTTAACCAATTTCAAGGTTTTAATCATTGAATCGACTATCCATTGGATCCTTGATTCGATCATCAATTGAACCATTGAATCACCCTTAAATTAAACCATCAATTAGGGTTTTGAACCCAATTAAACTAAGGTTTATAATCAAGAAACCATCAACTAGGGTTTTGAAATTGAGGAACCTTCAATGGTTACCATTGTGAAACTAATTCAATTGAAATCAGTGAATTATCATCAACTTATGATATGACCTGAACTCAAACGGTCTTGAGGTCGTTTGGATGACCTCCAAATGGTCTTGAGACCGGTTTCCCAACTTGTCATTGAAATATGTGAAAATCAATTAGGGTTTTCATCATTGAATTGATCATCAAATTAAATATTGATTGTATTTCACTTTGGTGTCTTTGGGTCTTCTATTACTCAACGATACTCAACCCCAGACCTCCAAATGGTATTAGTTGACCTCCAAACGGTCTTGAGACCATTTGGGTGATCTCCAAATGGTTTTGAAACTGTTTGGGTTAATCAACCCAAAGTTCTAAAACAATTAATTGCAAAATCACCACTTAACCCGACTAGGGTTTGCTACTTGATGATTGTCTATGTATTGAATTGATCAATTGGATCCATTAGATCATCATCCAACATGTATTAGGGTTCTGACCTCAAATGGTCAACCCTTCCAAATGGTCAACTCCTCTAAACGGTTTGGGGTCCAAGACTCCAAACGGTTTGGTGAAACCGTTTGGACCAAAATGTTGAAACCATTTGCAAGTGATATTTGGGGAGGTGTGTGCTTATGATGATGTCATCATCATAAATCTCTAAAACCACGAAACTTGCTGTCATTTTCATGGTGATGGCATCAATTAACCAAATTAAATTTCGGAAATGAAGAGAGGATCATCAATTGATAAGGAATTGAATGCAATAACAATAATAAGGGTTCAAGTTATAAAACCCGCCTCCAATTGAGCTCCAAAGCTTCAATCTTACGTCGATTAAGCTTTTGCAACTCCCCCTAGGCTCGTCCTCAAGCTTTTGGGTGGAAAGATTGGCTAGGGTTGAAGATGGAGTGAAGAAAAGAAGAAATCAATGATTTATTTTCGATTTCCACCATGAAACCATGGTTGAAAGTGATCAAGAAGCTTACCAACAGGTTGGGGGTCGTCCTCCTAGTCCTACAAAGCTCCCTTGGTCGTTTTCCAAGAAAGGAGAAGAAAGAGATTCAGAAAAGCCTTTCATTTGGCTTGTAAACGGTGTTTTTTATAAGAAAATCAATGAGAGAGAAAATGCCTTATAAAAATGCATTTAATTCCAAAATTAGTTCCGCCTCTTCCCCCTCAATTCCTTGGATACGAGGCTATCCCATTTGCCTCTTATTCCTCTCAATTATCCTATATGGGTAAGTATGATAGAAGATACATAAATAAGATGTCATCGACATAAGTATAATTAGTTAAAAGTAGACTAAAGGTCTATTTGTATGCTTATGTAGATGGCTCGAGTGAAGACCGTTGCTATCCCGGATGCCACCAATGGTGGTGGACTTTCCCGCAAGGGAAATGGATCTTCTGAGAAAAGGAAGAGGAAACGTGGTGGTGAGTCCTCAAAGAAGAGGAAGAGACCTGAAGGTGCTGCAGGTGAAGTCCCCGATCCTGAACCGATACCCTTTGACAACCTTAAGAAGGAACATGAGGAGGAACCTGTGTATGAGGAAGAGGCCCAGATGGAAGAGGACTAGTCTGGTGGTTCGGAACCAACTATGGTGGTTCACACCACTGATGCTTTATGGATGGAGCAGTAGAAGAGGCACACCACTGATGCTTTATGGATGGAGCAGTAGAAGAGGCTGACTGAGGCCATCAGTGCTCTGGCCCTCAGGGATAGACGAGAATGGAGAACCACTTCCTGTTCATCCTTGACTCAGAGCCACCATCTTGGACATCATCAAGCTAAATCTCAAGAAGTTCTGGGGAGAGGATAAGTCAGAGGTGGTCGACAAAGTGGAAGCCTAGATGTCGGCAGTCGAGAATGGATTCTACATGCTTAAGCTACAGCTGAGCAAGAAGGTTCTTTTTGCTAATCACCTCTTGGAAGGAGCAGCCAAGATATGGTGGGAGAACCATATCATGGGGAGAGACTTGAGTGAAGAACCAATGGTGTGAACTGAATTCAAGACCATCTTCACCGCCCGATTCATCCCCGTCTCAGCTAAGAAGGAGAAGGAACGAGAGTTCACCAACATGACCCAAGTAAACTCATCGGTTGCGGACTTTGGTCACAAGTTCCACATCCTAGAGTGCTTCAGACATATGATGGATGAATAAAGAAGGGTGGACCACTTCATAGAGCATTTTCACCCTGCCATCAAGCCTCATGTAATGGCCAGTAAGCTGAAGACCTTCTCCAAAGCCTACAACACCGCCTTGGACATGGAAAGGACGGCGCTGACTACTCAGAACCCCTCCAAAGGATACCTAGTTTTCACTGAAGGAGCTCAGGGGCAGAAGAATGACCACAAGAAGGGACAAGGGGATAACCACAACAAAGGAAAGCATGGACACAAAGGCAAGCCACGTGGTGAGAATCACTTTCAGAAGTGTCGCACCTATGGACGGTCACACCCTGGGAAGTGCCGCTTTGAGAAGAGGGTGTGCTACCATTGCCAGCAAGAGGCACACTTCATCGCCAACTATCCTCAGCCTGATCCGAGAGGTCCAGTGATAGTATAGCCAATGGAAGCAGCACCCGTAGCAGGGGGAGGATCACCAGCTGGAGGTCCCCCTGTGGGAGAGAGAAGGCAAGCCAGAGTATTCGCCATCGACAATGAAGAAGCCCACACAAATGCTAATAGGTTGATCGAGGGTAATAACCCATAGAGTTTTCCTTTCAGTTTAGTAGATCATGTAATAGCTATCTAATATGGTATGAACTATGTAGGCTTGCTGGAAGTCATGAGACAAAATGTAAAAGCACTTTTTGATTCTGGTTCTACTAATACTTTTATTTTGAGAAATTTGGCAACTATGCTTTGTTTGGACATCAAGGATTTAGGTTATGTTTTGGATGTCACAACCCCGAGTGGTCGTATATATACATCTCTTTTGAAAACCCCTGTCTTGCCAGTTAAGTATCTGAACCATGAGATTCCCACCGACTTCATCCTCCTCGATATGAATGATTTTGATGTGATCATCGGTATGGACTAGCTTTACACCTATAGAGCCCAGATTGATTGTAGAGAGAAGAAAATACTTATTAAGAAACCTGGTCATCCACATGTCACCATTCGTGAAAGGAAAGATGCAACTACCAGCCTTTATGTGTCGGCCTTGAAGGCTGAGCGGATGATATCCAAAGGTTTTCGAGCCTACCTAGCCATAGTTACCGAACCTGAGACCAAGGGGAAACCCTTAGAGGAGATAGAGGTGGTTCGGGAGTATGCGGATGTGTTTCTTGATGATCTACCAAGGATTCCCTCTGAGAGGGAGGTAGATTTCTCCATTGAGTTAGCTCCCGAAACTAACCCTATATCTAAGGCACCCTATAGAATGGCCCCTGCCGAGTTTCTTGAGTTGAAAACCTAGTTGCATGAGTTGTTAGATAAAGGTTTTATCCGACCCAGTACAATCACCATGGGGATCACCAGTTCTCTTTGTAAAGAAGAAGGATGGGTCACTTTGGATGTGTATTAATTATCAGATGATCAACCAGGAAACCATTAAGAACAAGTACCCCTTGCCTAGAATAGCTGACCTATTTGACCAACTCAAATCAGCCCGAGTCTTTTCTAAGATTGATTTGAGGTCAGGATACCACCAGGTGAGAGTGAGAAGTGAGGATATACCTAAAACGGCTTTCCGAACCTGATATGACCATTATGAGTTTGTGGTCATGCCATTTGGGTTGTCCCATGCACCCAATGTCTTTATGAACCTTATGAACAATATGTTCCAACCTTTCCTCGACTCTTTTGTGATAATGTTCATAGATGACATCTTGGTGTATTCGGATGACCTAGCCCAACACTGTGACCACCTGGGTAGAGTCCTTGATATCCTGAGAAAGTAGAAGTTTTATGCAAAGTTCTCAAAATGTGAGTTTTGCATAGACCAAGTCATGTTTCTCGGACACATCATCTCAGGAGGAACGATCATTGTAGATCTAGCCAAAGTGTCGGCAGTTTGAGAATGGCCTGCATTGAAGAACCCCTCTAAGATTTGCAACTTCTTGGGGTTGGCCGGATACTATCGGCGCTTCATCAAGGATTTCTCAAAGACCGCCCTGCCATGACCATGTTGACTCAGAAGGATATGAATTTTGTGTGGTCTGATGTATGCAAAGCTTGTTTCCAGGAGCTAAAGGAGAAGCTGACCACTTCCCCAGTGTTGACCCTACCTTCCGGCAATGCGGGTTTTGTGATATTCACCGACGCTTTGAAGATGGGACTTGGTTGTGTGTTGGAACAAGACCGACATGTAGTTGCATATGCTTCCCAACAACTCAAGCCCAATGAGGTGAATTACCTGACGCATGACTTAGAACTGGATGCTATCATCCATGCGTTGAAGATATGGCGGCATTACCTGTACAGTGCTACCTTCAAGATCCTCACTGACCATACAAGTTTGAAGTACCTCCTGACATAGAGAGACTTGAACCTATGTCAACAAAGATGGATGGAGTACATGAAGGATTACGACTTCACCATCGCCTATCATCCTGGTAAGGTAAATGTTGTAGCTGATGCTTTAAGTCGGAAACAGCTCAAGTGTGTAGCTATTTTGTCCAGTCAGTGGAAGAGCTTAGAGGAACTGGTGGAGTGGACTCCAAAACCGCTTGAAGATCGAGTTCGATTGGCCAATATCTAGATCCAATCTGAGTTGTTAGGCAAGATCGTGGCAACACAGTTGGTCAGTGGAGAGCTTGATAAGATGAAGGGCTTGATGAAGAAGCCACAGACCTGTCTCTCAGTGGGAGTAGATGGATTTGAGAATCGCATATGGGTTCCTGTGGATTCACCGATAAGGAAACATATCCTGCAATAGGCTCATAGTTCTAAGTATACGGTGCACCCGAGAACTACCAAGATGTTTAAATACTTGCAGATGTTTTTCTGGTGGCCAGGAATGAAGAGAGACATTGCGACATGTGTGGCCAACTCTCTTATGTGCCAGATGGTGAAGGCTAAACACCAATGAGCCGGTGGAATTTTACAGTCAATAGAGATTCCAGAGTAGAAATGGGAACAGATCACCATGGATTTCATGGTGGGTCTAGCCCAGACCAAGAAAGATCATGTGACTCAACCCTAGAAACTGGTTCACCTATAGGTGGGACCATGAGGGGTTTAATGGGGAGATACTATAAGGAAAGTAATATCCAGGTCCACTACAGGGACAACGCAGAAGATAGGGAATGCATGGATCGTGCAGTTATATTTAAAATGAAAAATTGTTTGTTAAATGGTAATTGGCTACAATACATTGTTATGAATAATTGCACGATTATTGGTTCCCTCACATACCAGCTTTATGCTGACCGACGTATTGTTTGTCGGCATTTTAGGTACAAAGCCAAAAGGACAGATAGTAAATTGTCATATTGTGAAATACATGAATTAAAATACAAGGAGGATTAGATAGAGTAGAATTCATATGTGGATAGAAGTTTAGAGATCCAAGTTTTCAAAAGGTATGCAAAAGTTTATTTTCTTATAGCTTTCCAGTTTAGTCTGTTAAAATTTAATAATTGTTCTTGGTTAATTGTCGAACATTTGATCCAGAAATTATGTGTGCGGCTTCGACCTCTCGGTCTCCCTTTATTGGGGGTTATCAGAAGGTGGGGTTGTAACATTTGGTATCAGAGCGTAGGTTCCTCACTTAACCATTAATAATTATTAAATTTTACAAACTCTATAGAACCCAAGGGAGTTATTAGAGGATTATCTGAAAGATGGAGGTGTTTAGAAAAGGATCATGATCGGGGGCTGGCAATATTTTCCTCCACACTGCTAGTCGAAATACGAGGACTCCCAAATCCGTGTGACTGCCTGGCCAAAGTCATAGGGTATGAATCAAAATAAGATACCTTTAGGACTTTCTCATCTTATTCATCCCTTCTCATCACAAATTCTATTAAGGAACTAAAGGATTAGCGTTCTCTCTCTTCTCCTCACCCTCTTGAGGTATGGGTAAGGTAATAAGGTCTAAGGAATCCTCCACCAAATTAATGGAAAGCATGTAAATAAGATGTCATGGACTTAAGCTTAATAGAGTAAGCGTAAACTAAAGAATAGATACATGCTTAGGTCATAAAACATGAGTTGTCTTTGCCCTCAGTAGAGACCTGAGGCTAGACCTTCTTATCAGGTGGATAAGTAAAGAGAGTTAGTCTTAGAGGTAAAGACCTCCATTATAGGTAGAGACCTGACACATCCTCTGAGGATGATGTTAACCCTAACCCTAAGTGAAGGTTAGAGAGAGAGATGGCATGATGAGTTAGACCAGGTGTTTGGATGGACATGCCTTGGATGCCATATGAGCCATGAGAGGTTGGATGACCTAGTACCTTTGGCGACCCAACCCTGGGAAGGGTCATGCATGTTAGAGTGAAGGATAACTCCTTCAATGATGAGATTAGAGAAGAACCTATGGGAACCCCATGAGCTTATATGAGCATGGCATAATAGGCACCCAAAATGCGTCAGTAGTGCGAGCAATAGGTTGAAACCCTGGTCAGGAGAGTATGAAGGATAGCTTATGATATCAGCATAAATAGTTATGGATGACCTTGAGCAAACGTAATAGGCTTCACCCACATCGAGGTATGCTTGTGAGCTTGATCCTCCTTAGAGAGAGAACCTCAGGTAGTAAGGTAGTTTGTAGGGTTAGCTCTAGAGAGAGAGAAGGACCCATGCAAGAAGGTTGGAAGCCTAGACTCTGAGATATGAGGAATAGTGGGGAGTTGAGGAGGATGCGACCTAAGTCGACGATAATGGTTGCCTCATGCTTGATCCCTGAAGGCTGAGGATATCTTGGTTGCCACGAGAGGAACCAAACTCTAGAGAGAGGATGAGTCCGCTGGTACCTCTGTGCCTAGGGTATAGGTGTTTCCCTCTTGAGATAGGAAGAAGAGTTTCTTAGACCTGGAGAGGTTTAGTAATAGGTTGTGAGGCCTTGTACCTTGTTGGTTGTCCTTGAGGAGGACTCGACTCTAAAGTGTTGTTCGAATAGAAGGATGACAGGCAGTGTGTGTCATGCCTTATACATGCATGATTCATGGTTAATAGATTGAGCATGTAGTTGGTCATCAAAAAGTGAACCTAGGGTTCCTAGGCCTAAGAGGGGAAGTGGTTTACCTAATGATCATGATGAGAATTAAGTTGCTATAGTTTCGAGCATGGTACTCCTCATGTATAGAGGAAAAGGGAAACCGCTTAAGATTAAAGGTATTTGATGAACCTCTCATAGATAAGTTGATGACATGGGAAGGTATGATCTTGATCCAATATGGAGGATGAGAACAAGTATGATCTAGCATGGTTTAGTAGGTGGTCTACTTGTTCCTTGCATAGCTTTCTAGGGTTAAGCATGCTAGACTCAAGGACTTTTGTGGACTTTGTTATCAAGGTGAAGTTTTCCTCCCATCCTGGGAGAGGGACCCTTTGGTAGGGTGTATACCTGTTTTGTTGGTTCAAGTTAATCTAAAGAGGTCTCATAGGATCTTGAGAAGCTATGTGAAAGGCACATGGTATGAGAATGAACCTATAGACCCATAGATAACCATCTCTAAGTGCACGTGGATGTGTTACCATGACAATAATTAGTATAGGGGCTTGGCCAAGGTAGGTAGGTCTCCATGACCCCTATGAAAGGATGAAAGTCAGCCCTTGAATGTAGAGAGAGAGATGATGAAGGCTTGGGTAAGGTTCTAAGTTGAACATGTACTATAAGAGAATCCTAAGTCTATCCTAGGGTCAGGTGGGGATAAGACCAATGGAAGTAGGAGTTGCCTAATTCCCTAGTTGCACATGACCATAGGGTCGGGAGGTAACAACTATCATTGTCTGAGGGCCATGGGTTAGGAGATTGATCACCTTCATGAACTCAGGGGACCCAAAGGGAAGATGAATAGGGCACTCTCTAGATGCATAGAGGAAGAGGGATGACCCTAAAAGTGTCGACACCCTGTAGACCTAGAGGAGATGACAAAGGATTGTGTGGTGACCCAAGTAGGTTCGAAACCAGTTTTCTAGAGAGGTAACTTTGATAGCAAGATGAGTATAATATAGAGGCATAAACGGCACATTTCAACTTCGATTTAAAGGTGTACTGGAAAGGTGGGATGTACCATCTCTACTCTTGGAATAGGAAGAACTCTGTATTTGGACTGCAGCCAAATGCTTATTTCCTCTTGTTATGGGAGTGAGAGATAGGACAATACACATGCCATACACCAAGGATAAAGATGATGTGGGTTGGAATGTTGCCACAAGATATGGGGATAGAGAAGATAACATACCCTGGTAAAGTGAGTGATACATGGATGATTTGCAAACACTAAGAGGAATGAGGTAGTCACCTTATGAGGATGTTTTTATCATGAGATATGAGTCATACGAGGTTGAGTTTGATCACAAAGATGATGAGCTCAAGGTGTTCTCAATAAAGACAGACTTAGAGTTCGAGTTTGAGATGATAAGTGAAATACATGGAAGTGTATGTCTTCAATGTTACCTAATACCTAAGGATGTGAAGTGGTAATGTATGCTCTGGTTGAGATGTATCTGACTAGTTTGGCTAGAAGCTAGAAGAGGTTGTTAGGCTAACCCTAAGTTTGGAAAGGAGATATGTTTGGATAATACTCATATGTAATGAGATATGTTGAAAAAGTTAATGGTTGTTTGGTTAGCCAGGGATGGTTGTAGAACCTCAAATGCACTTCTTTGGAAAGGAAGATGATGAAACCCTGACTAGAGTGGTTTAGGGTTTTTGAGGAATCGATCTTGAGGAATCATGACATATAGGAAATCATGATTGAAGATCACGATACACCGTGGTACTACCAAGATAATAAGTGACAGTAGTACTTTAGATGCCTAAGATAAAGTTGCATGTGGTATATGGACATGCAAGCCGAGGGAGAAGGACGAACAACAGTAACCCAATGCATTGATATAAAGGATAAAGAGTCCCCAAAAGAGAAAGGGAGTTCATTACTATGGATGTTGTAAGTCTCCCCTGGACCAAGGAAGGTCGAGATGCAATATGGGATATGGTAGATCGTCTTATCCAGATGACATGAGAAAGAAAGAGTTCTGTCAAGGGACAAAATTGGTTGAACTACCCATGAGAGAGATGGTTCAACTACACCATGATGCGAGTTCAAAGGTTCTCGAGTTTGACCTAAAGGTTCCCTTCCAAAAGGTGGGAGTAGGCATATGAAGAACTCGATGTTAGTACAGTTTATCACCCTTAACTAATGGTTAGCATGATCAAGACTAGAGGGTCTGATGAGAGCATGTGTGCTCGTTCAGGGTGATACATAGATACAATTCTTGTCCTTTGTAAAACGTGATGATAACCACCATAGACAATATCGGGTTTTAAAGAAGCTCTGTAAGGGAGGTTGTGTCGGTCACCACTTCAGTAAGGTGATGTTGGTGAAAGGACCACGTGATGGTTAGAAAAGGACCACAGTGCGTGTAGATGAAGTCTCTTTGATCGTGCAATGGCTGAAAGGAGCCTAGAGATGACGGGAGTCCTGAGCGGATGTAAAGTAGGCGGACATTTAGTTCACTGTGGGAGAATATGTGACATGAAAATCTGATCCCTCTAAGTTATATCTAAGAGAGCTGAGTTCTCGATACATGGGTTCTTTTGTCATGGTTTGGTGGAGAAGGTTAAGTTTGATCTTACCCCTCAGGATAAAGAAATATGTGATGAGTTCTAGGTGTCCAATTTAGAGCACTATGTGAGGTACCCCAACCATGTGTTGAGCAATAAACCTAGTGAGCCCCAAGGGAGGCTGAAATGACCTGAGTCACCTGTGCAATTTATAGACGCTAGGATGAAAGAACTCAGAGAAATGAATGTGTGATGATAAAGGTTCTTTGGAAGTGCCATGGATAAGGTAAAGCCACATAAGGGCCAATGATGGACATGGAAAAGTCTTATACTGAATTTTTTATTTGGTTGATAAGAATTTTGAGGAAAAAATTCCTATAAGAGGGGAAGGATGTTACAACCCCAATTTTTGGGTTCAATTGGTGAGAAATGTAATTTCTCATATTAAAGATAATTGAACAAATAAAGATATGATTTGTTTTGAATAAATGGATTTTGTTTACAATAGCCTTGATGATTGGATTGTGGGCTTTATTGGCTATTGGGCCCAATAACAAGGAAATGAAGACAGGATATTCAATTATTAAATTAGTAAATGAATAATTGAGTTTTTGAGAAAAGAATGATGTGGAAACCTCTGGAAGGCAAAAGAATGTAATCCAAAGAGGGATTTCGTGCCTCTTCGGTTCCTTGGGTTCCAAGGAGTCCAAAATTGCAAAGAAAAGGCAATAAGAAAAGAAAAGATGAATTAAGTATTTCTTTATTAAGAAAGAAATTGAAAACAATGATAAAATGTGGAAAACAAGTGAAAAGAGGTATAATTGAGTTATCCTTGGTGGAATTTCATATCCCAAGGATTCCTAATGTTAAAAGGAATACCAATGAGGAAAATAAAAGAGAAATAAAGAGAAATCCTCAAAAAGAGATATTTTAATGAGAAATAAACAAGATAATGTGCAATAATGCATATTGATGCATTTCGAAGGGTAATGAGTATTCCTTAAAAAGGAAATTCGAATTATTTGAGTTTCTTGGGATCCAATGAGTCCCAATGAAGAAAAGAAAGAGAAAAATACCAATAATAGAACATAAGAGGATAATATGATGCATGATTAATGAATTTCATGGTTTTGTTAAAGAAGTGGTATTTTCTACTTAAGGAAATATAAAATCTGTGGCCAATGAATTAAAAAGGGCAAGTACAAAAAAAATAAAAGAGAAATTTCAAATTTCCTAATATCCACATAATAGAGAATATCTAAAGGATAAAAAGAAAGAGAGAGAATATACTTCTCATTGAAGGAATTAATTTCCTACTTGGAAAGGGACTCTTTGATTCGTGAATAGCCAACCTAGGGCTTCTTTTCCCACCCCTATATAAAGAGTGGAACCCTGGTTCGAGTTCCAAAGAAATCCCACATGACTCTCTCCTTCTCTTCTTCATCTTCTTTGATAAAACCCTAATAGAGGGTGTAGATCGATCCCTCGAGCAGTGAGGATCGTACGAGGAGGTTGCAACACTTCTACGTTGTCAGAGAGGCTGGACGACCGTCGCGTTGGCTCCCCGCACCTGCACGATGCCGCATGTTGGCCGTAGGTTAGCTGCAGGTCAGCCAAGGCGGAAGACCTGCTGGGCTCGATCCCGGCCGACCAACCACATTTTGAAGGCATCCCCGCCTGCGCGAGGGCACGACGGGAGAGGGGGTAGGAGCCGTGGTGGCCAACAGGTTCAGATCAGGAGGTGGAGCCATGCCATGGGCAGCTAGGGCAGCAGCGTCGCGACTGATCCAAGGATGAAGACGATCAACTGTTCACTGGACAGTTCTGCCCCTCCGCGGGATGAAGACACGCTCAACTTAGTTAAGGGTAAAATCATCAAATCGTCATGTTTCCTTTTGAGCCGAGCAATGTTGCATGGAGGAAGCGACATGGCAGCTTCTGATTGGCCCAAGTAAGTGAAATCTTGCTAAATTCGTAATTAAATATTGGTAACTCCGATTAGGACAAGTAATATATGAAAATTGACCCTCAGAACGAGAGGAACACAAAGAAATTATTGTTGAAGCTTAGTTCCGCTTTTGATTTAAGAAATATATCACGATGCTATCTTCAATAGTTTAATCAATGAAAAACCCTAACCTTTGATGATTAATGAATTAGAAAGGGGTTATGTGAGTGTTTAAAATAGATTTTAACATGTTGTTAATAAAAAGGGCATATTAGATCTAAAAGGATGATCTTCATGCATAATTTGATTAATTTATGGTTCCATATGATTTAATGAACCTTGAACCCTAACTGTGGTAATTATAATCCTTAATAATTTTAATTGGTCAAATTCATGTACAAAGCTGAGATATGATGGTTCTAATCTATTTCGAGTACAAAGATTCCTAATTATCGGTAAATACCCTTAATATAGTAATTAGGGGTTTCTAATGAATAAAAGGTGGATTTAATGATATATAGAGTTCATTTGTGAATTAGGCCATAATGAACTATAAATTGATGATAAATGAGTATAATGATCTTTCCATGGATTAAAAGGATAAAAATGGTAGTTTAAACATAAAAGAGGCATAATGGGATTAATTAATGTTTAAGTGTGCCTTTATTTCGAAATTAGGGTTTGTAAGTAATTGAATAGAAATAGGGTTTAAAATAGTAAATGAAGTGAAACCCTAAATGCAAAACGAAACACTAAAATGGATACGGAAACCTTAGGAAGTGATTTCAAGTTGACTAGAAAGAATCTTGATAAAGTGTGTAGTAAATAGAGTACATGTGTTTTTTAGGATTCTTGATTATGTGGTTGAATTACTTGCTTGGATTGCTTTCTTGGTTGGAATTGATATTAGCTTGAGAAATCTACTGAGAAGGTATGTGGTTACGCTTATGAATAATCGCTTTAGTTTCACGGTGATTTACGAACGTGTTTATCGGTTGCTTGAAAATAACTGTTGGATGCCTTTTATTTCATGCAACTATAAAGTGACTATGATTATCACCATGAATATATATATATATATATATATATATATATATATATATATAATTGTCTTAGATCCGAATCCACCTCTATGGCTTGTAAAGGCTAAAAAGGGGTAACCTAGAGTAAGGTCTAGGTTATCGTGGGTTAGAAATTGGGCTACCAAGTGTAGTGCCATGAGACCCTTTAGCATGCCATGAGTTAAGGAGTGGGATACTTACGAGTAGTTCCATGTGACTCAACCCTAGAAATTGGTTCATCTATAGGTGGGACCATGAGGGGTTTAATGTGGAGCTACTATAAGGAAAGTAGTATCCAGGTCCACTGCAGGGACAACACAGAGGATAGGGAATGCATGGATCACACAGTTATATTTAAAATGTAAATTTTTTTGTAAAATGGTAATTGGCTGCAATACATTGTTATGAATAATTGCACGATTATTGGTCCCCCCACATACCAGCTTTATGCTGACCGACATATTGTTTGTCTGCGTTTTAGGTACAAACCCAAAAGGACAAATAGTAAATCATCATATTGTGAAATACATGAATTAAAATACAAGGAGGATTATCTAGAGTAGAATTCATACGTAGATAGAAGTTTAGAGATCCAAGTTTTCAATAGGTATGCAAAAGTTTATTTTCTTATAGCTTTCTAGTTTAGTCTGTTAAAATTTAATAATTGTTCTAGGTTAATTTCCGAACCTTTGATCCGAAAATTATGTGTGCGGCTTCGACCTCTCGGTCTCCCTTGATTGGGGGTTACTGGCAGGTGGGGTTGTAACAGTTCGTCATAGGAGATATGTTTGTTCAAGCTAATCTTGTAAATCTCAATGTTGTCAAAGCTCTCATGTACTCATTAATATATTCCCAACTTTTTTAGGGTGTCCATGTATCCCAAACCTTGTGGCTTTAAAGGTTTTCTTTGTGAAAATTTGGTCCCATACATCCATGTGTTCATCATCTCTGGGTAACAAATAGTTATCAGGTTGTCCCTTATAAACTACATATGTTGTTGGTGGAATAGTCCTAGTGAGAATTTTAGGAGTGGTGGTGACTTATGGCTGAAGCTTTGCTTGATCCCCAATTTTGTCTTTGGCTAATGTCTTCGCCACCTTTCTTGGTCTGTCGAATGAGGGGGCTTGGTGCCCTTCTCTTGTTGGGGTTCAGGACCTCAACAGAAGGTGTATATTATGAAGTATCATCCTATGTGGACTCACCAGATCTAGATGTGTAAGACCCCTAACCTGTCTTAATGGTTAAACATTCTTACTTAATCTAATTGTGTTCTTAAAATCTTAATTAAACCCTAATCCATGCTTTGGTATCATGTGACAAAGCTAAGTTTAAAGTTTGATGGAGTTTGGACACTGTTACAATTTATGTGCTAATAAGGGTCTTTATGCAATTTACCCAATTCTAGGGATTTATCTATAATTTTCAGCCATGCATGATGTGCTTCAAAGTACTTTTCATAATGTTTGATATAGGTCCACCTAGGGATATCTGGATGGGCCATTGATTTGTTGCTTTTCCCTTGGAAGGTTGGAAATCTTGGGTTTTCATCTAAGTATGTTGGTTTCTCTAAGTATATGAAAGATTTGATGGTATCATCTAGTGAGTAAAAGATACAATGGGTCCTCCTTATAATTGAGAGTCCAATGGCTTTCTCTTGATACCCTTAAATTGATGGATAACCTAGTTGAAGTGTATAATACGATGGGTGGTCAGTTTCAGATAAATGACTAAGTGTAGTGAAGAAATTGATGGGTTCAGTGATGACGCACCTTGATGAGTTCACTAAGGCATAATCCAATGAGAAGCCTTTGTAATGATCTGATGAAAATTCTTCAAGCATGGATAAGGTCTGATTTTGACTTTTGGACACATCCCATGACACCTCGACCTACTGTCTCATCTAAAGTATATATATATATCCCTTTCCTCCTTCCCAAACAAACTCTTTGAACCTCCATCTTCATTGTGTGCTAGAGAGGCTTGATCCCTAGTTGCTTGGCAGAGAAGGAAATCTCTTCGAGGATGAAGCTTTGATGGATCTTGCATGCATGTTTCTTAGGGTTTTGATCAAGCAACTTTAGGGTTATTGAAGGTATCTAACCTAGCTCTTGATCTAGCTGACTTGTTTCTTGCTATTTTCTCTCTCCTTTATTATTCCTTTGATGAAACCCTAGTTTATTTTGAATATAGGTTATGTATAGATGAATAAATATCTCCTTTTCTTCTCTCTTTGCCCTATTTTCACCTTGATCTTGAGGAAAGGAGCCATTTTGGAGCTTTGGGTGAACAAATTAGGGTCTCATCCTTTTTCTTTGAGCTATTTTTTTGTTAAGACGATCATCACCTACTTTGAGTTGAGTTATATAAGCTTGCTTTTAACTTGCTTTATATAAATTATATCCTATAACATAGTTGATATGGTAAGGAATTCTTTGTAAACTCTTTTGTATACATGCAAAGTAGATATGCAATGTAAACCTAGCTTTTGATCATTTGTATATACTATCTTATTTTGTGGATAAGGGTTATTTTGGTCTTAAAGATGATAAAATGGTGGTATTTGCCTAAAGGAGATAGAACTTATTTCATTAAAGAAACTAATGGTTTGTGTGATGGAGTGAACTTTTGATATTCTTGATTATTCATATTATAGTGACAAAATGATAGTCTTAAAGTGAGTTTCGATCATATGAAGGTACTTCATCTACTTTGGCAAAGATTGAAAGTTGTTGATGTTAATAATATGATTGGTACCCTTAAGTATGTGCCATTTCGGATTAAGTTGTTGGTTTATCAAGTAAATGAGTTTTTGCACCAAAATAGAATGGATTGTACCTTAGATTGTAGTAAAACTATGGTCAAAATTATAGGACAATGAGATGTTCCTAAAGGAAGATATTTAGGATTGAAAATGATGATAATTTGTTTGAATAACAAGGGTTCATATTATATGCCTAGATCCCATTTTTGTTGGTTATGTCACATACTTGGATCCTTGACATAAATGCATGGACAAGTTATAGTCTTGGATCTCAGATCCAATAGATGTGGCCTTTGAGAAGGAGGGGCCACTGATCATCTAAGTAGACGCTGGATGTTGACTCGGTGGTGGAAGGCTCTCCTTCCTTGCAGTTACAGGATCAGGGACCAAGACCCCACTTTCTCAACGTGCTGCTTAGAGTTTGTGGGTGGATACAAAGTCTTGAACTGGAAGTTATCTTGGACTTGCTCTGTTCTTCACAAGGACCCATCAGTAGGGATACAAATACACCAAAGGAGAGGAAACCATCTTCGTCGCCTCCACATATCTCCACCTCGTTCCGTAGGCACAGTGCTGTTAATACAGATCACGACTACTTCCACTAAAATTTTGGTGTCATGGTCAGATCTATATATGTTGGACGAAGCTTTTAGAAGTGTTTGGTGTGCTTGGTGATGAACATGAGTGTTTCTCCCTTCTTGCTCAACTACAGCAGCACCTAGCGGCAACGGCCTCCATGGGCACTGTGAGGAGGAGGCAAGGCAATGATTGGAGCTACCTTGGATGACTAAACAACATCTAGGAAGCCCACAAAGGCATGCTAAGAATCTGAGTAGTAGAAGAAGAATGCCTAGCGCTTGTTGGAGGAGACACCCCATGGAGGCACTCGAGAGTAGGCGGGCGACAGTGCTCAGGCACACGCAGAATAGAGAGGGCTCATAGAGGAACTAGAGATCTGATGAAGAAAACCCCATGGTGGAGGTATTTGACCAGGAGACGATGAACATTGGCATCAGCTTAGATCAGAGAAAGGAGATCGTGAGAGAAGGAAGGAGAGAAGCCCCACAATGGTGGCCTGTGCAAGGGATAGGCATTAGACAGAATGTGAATGTCGAGAAGATAGCACCGAACCGGCTGAAGATCCTTCTACCTCATGCCTGAGTAGACTACGACCGACGGCTTCACGTGGAGAAGTAGGAACCCATAGACGCAGGCACAATGTGATGCTGAGATCCTGTGGAAGGCAAGGGTGAACGAGGCTGGGGTTGGTTTAGCTAGAACAACATTGAATCGGTAGGTAGCGAACCAGCCGTGTGACCAGTAAACCAGTGGCTCACAGCAGACCACCAACAAGTGAAGTCGCACCCCCCACAAGGACACGTGGTGTCATGCTATTCATCCAAAAAGGTAAATAATTAGAAAATGCCCAGATCTTCAATAATTCGCAGAAAAGAGCACAATTATCAAAAAAATACAAATAAGGTATCAAAATGTTCGAGAAAATGAGTAGAACAACATGGGACCATGATATCAGTCTTTTGAAGCTTAAATACCAGGAATATCATGTAACATGCTTTATACTCATTTGATGTATAATAAATACCAAACGATGGACGAAAATTATGGAAATGTTTCAGTAACTCCTAAATGTGACTTAAAATCCATCTGATGTCGGTAATTGTAATGTTGATGTACAAAATCATGTAATATGGTTCATTTGTCTAATTAGGGCTAATAACCCTAATTAATAGGAAATAATTACAATCATGCTCAATAAATCTTGAAAACTTCATTATAAGCTCATACCACTACCCAGAACCCTTGATAAAACTATAGATCATAATTGTGTATATAAATCATGTTACATGTTAAATGATCATAAAATGATGAGAATACCCTAATATGAATAATACATGTAACCTAAGGTTAATTGGTGCACACAAGTACATGTAATGGAATAATCAGATGATGTATTTTAATCTAAAACCTAAGACCGGTAACATAATACCAAGAAGATAAGACAAGTAATGATGCACATACCCTAATGAACTAAGCAAACCCTAATGAATCATAACTAGGGTTGAGATGATGAGAATATGATGATAGTACATGATCTTGTCTTGATTAGGGTTTGACCTACGATACATAGTTGACATCAAGAATGTGATATATGTGATTATGATATTTCTTGATAAAGGTATGACATTACCTCTCACTTGTCTTATTATACAATATTCTTGTGTTATATGTGTAGTAAAATACTTGGCATATGACATTGGATGAAATGATTGTTCTTGTATGATATGTTGTATGATTTTCCATACTTATTGCTATGAACACTTGAAACATAATATATATGTTCAATTATATCCAAGTAATTCAACTCTTTGGTAGTAAAGTGCTGGAAAGTAAGTACTTCAACTCTTCGGTAGTAAAGTACTTGGAAGTGACCCTACTCTTTGGTAGTAGATCACATTGTGAAATGATCCAACTCTTTGGTAGTAGATCATAAAGGCCTTAATGCATTCAACCCTTAGGTAGTAAATGCATGGATGATATAATGGAAAATGTGCTTAAAATATGTGTTCTCTTTTGTTAATGAACATCTTTGTGCAAGTATATGATTTTTCTTATATTTCTTTATAACTGCCAAGTATTTGTTTTATCTTATTGCCAAGATATGATGAGAGATATATAAAAGACACGTAGGTGTACTCAGTACAATATTCTTGAATATTGTGCTGACGTGTACCGCATGTAATATTTTGTTTAGGTTGTGGATATATGCTCTTGAAGTTCCAGGATAGTTGTGAGTTGTGTGATGAGATGATGTACAAGTGGACCTATTGTCTTAAGATCTTCTTGTTTAGTGGTAGTACATGTATATGTATAAGTTTGTTGTTCAATGTGTAATATCAAATGTTGTAACAATTTATTATTTAATTATATGTTGAATGATGAACATGTGTTGTATGGTTTTATTATTGTTCATGGTGCATGTGCTACTATCGTTTCCTTCTGACTTCCTCTGATTTTCTTCTTCTTAGCCTAGTGTGTGCGGTTTAAATTGGGATTCTCGCTGAGGTGAGGGCTTCAATTTGGATGTCACACATCAGATTAAGTTTTAGAAAATTAGGGGATGTCACAGGTGGTATTAGAGCATCAAGAATAGCAGAGCATGGCATTTTCTCATTATGCAACTCAAACTAAAGAAAACCTTGAACTTTAATAATTTTTAGGGTTAGATTAGTCATATTTCAGATACTAGATCTGACCTAGCCTCTATGTTAGCACCTAGATGTCAGAGAACTAGGTCTAGGTTGGTGCTTGTTGGATAGCAAGTCGTTAGATGTCATTCTTTCCTTGTAGTGCAGCGGTATGGTACATTGCATTATTTGGAAATGGCATACATCAAGGGAAGAGAAACACTAGAAATATGGAGCTCATTGTCTAGAGTAGCTACACTAGTATACAGTTTGTTCTCACCCTTTTCACTAGCTTCTATGACACCGTACTCTCTACTATGTGTGGGGCACTCATTTTCTAGATTTGGTTTTGGATTCCAATCGGATCGAACCTCGATAGTTTTCTCTGACGCATGTTTTATTGGAGAAAAACTATACAATATTTTATTATATATGTGACTATTATAAAAATGTGTCCCAACACATGTACGTGTAGTAGGTGGTCATGTAACCTAACTGAAAGTGAATGACATCAGTCTAGAAGAGATATTAGTTCTAGATTAGATGTCTAGAGCCTTGTTGGAATATATGATAGATGGAATATATGAAATAATTTTTGATGTAAGTCTTATATAGATAATAGAAGATAGTTTATGATGATATATACTTGTCTTTGACGAGTTAAGTTCATATTTGATGTTTTGAGATAAGTTTTGATGATGAAAGTATGTGTGATTTTCTATGTTAAGATAGACTAAGCTATGAAAAGATGTGAGTATGTATGAGCCTCAATCTCTTTTATGAAGAAGGACCTCGAGTGTTAGGACCAGTTTTTGGGTTACTTATATAGAGAGTGAGACCCAGAGGGAGAAGTTCAGAAAACCTAAACTCTAAGATATGAGAATTTTGAGATATGTGATATGATATGTCCTAAACTAGACTACTCCTGAGTGAATGAGTTGAGTTGCTTTATGCATGATTCCTATAGTCTTATTGAACCCTAGATGTCCTTGGGTACACCAAACCCTAGAGTCAGTGAAAGGTTGGTTATATGTGCATATGTGAATAAGAATATGAGAACCTACCATCTGGGTGAGGGAGAGAGAGTCCCAAGACCCTGGAGGAGGTAACTGTGTTGGTTTCTATGAAGCATCATACTTGAGTTGGTCATTTACCACATAGGAATCTAGTTTTGTATATAAGAGAGGTTTGGGTAAGCATCTTCATGGGTAAAGACCTATGAAGAGGATGACATACCATGTGTTGGTTTTTGCTTATGTGGCTAGAGCTAGTAAAGCAATCAACTAGTGCCAATGAGGTAATCTGAGAACCCTACACTAAGAGAGGAAAGATAAAGTATATGCATATGAGATACTCATTGAGTGAGTAGCTTAGAGAGACTAAGCATGACACTACCCTCATGATATGGGTCAAGAGAACCTTAATTGGACTAGATTAAGTTTTGATATATGTTTAACAAGACACTTGCATAAGTTTTCTTAAGCACTACCATGGTATAATATATGTAAGGATGTGATCTAATCTCAAGACGTGATATATATACATGACATAATGGAAAACCTAGAGATGGTTTGATAGTTATGTATGCATAAATGGTTAACCATATACATAAATAATGATGATAATATGAATAGTTGGCTAATCTCATGAAGAATCTCTAATAGAGGTTACAACCTAATATGAGAAAGTACAATGAGATGACACTAATGATACATGCTATATGAATAGTGATGACATAATATGGTTGGCCAATCTAGTGAGCAATTCACTAATAAACGTGTAACTTATATGTAAAATTAAATAAGATCATATGAATGAAACATTTTACATGAGGTGTTAACCTTAGTGCTTAATAATGATGAAAAATGTAGTTTGACTAGTTAACACAACATAATGATTATGACACCTTGATATGATCTAGATGTATAATATGGGTTAACTTTAGTTAACTCCTTCATAACATAGTAATATGATGTGGGAACCCTAACACATGGGTAAAGATAAGGATGCAACCCTAGATTTGTTTGAAATCTCCTAGAAAGATATGGATAGTTATGAGATTTTGTTTGTTGATATGATACATCTACAGTGGTGTCCTACATTTGGATGAAGACATTTGTTTTTCCTTGGAATCATATAATGACTTAATTTTGAGGACGAAATTTCTTTTAAGATGTATATGATGTGATGAACTAGATTTTTTGTCTTAATTTCAAGGACAAAATTTATTTTAAGGTGAGTAGAATGTGATGGAGTGAACTTTTGATATTCTTGGTTATTCATATTATAGTGACAAAATAATAGTCTTAAAGTGAGTTTCGATCATATGAAGGTACTTCATCTAGTCTGGAAAAGATTGAAAGTCGTTGATGTTAATAATATGATTGATACCCTTAAGTATATGCCATTTTGAATTAAGTTGTTGGTTGATCAAGTAAATGAGTTTTTGCACCAAAATAGAATGGATTGTACCTTGGATTATAGTAAAACTATTGTCAAAATTATAGGAAAATGAGATGTTCCTAAAGGAAGATATTTAGGATTGAAAATGATGATAATTTGTTTGAATAATAAGGGTTTGTATTACAAGCCTAGATCCCATTTTTTTTGGTTATGTCACATACTTGGATCCTTGACTTAGTTGCATGGCCAAGTTATAGCCTTGGATCTCAAATCTAATAGATGTGGCCTTTGAGAAGGAGTGTCCATGGATCATCTAAGTGGACGATGGATGTTGACTCGATGGTGGAAGTCTCTCCTTCCTTGCAGTTATAGGATCAAGGACCAAGACCCCACTTTCTCAACGTGCTTCCTAGAGTCTGTGGGTGGATACAAAGTCTTAAACCAGTAGTTATCTTAGACTTGCTCAGTTCTTCACAAAGACCTATCAGTAGGACACGAAGCAACCAGAGGAGACAAATCCATCTTCATCTCCTCCACATCTCTCCACCCTGTTCTGCAGGTATAGTTCTGCCGATATAGATCATGACTACATCCACTGAAATTTTAGTGTCATGGTTAGATCTACATACATTGGACGAAGCTTTTAGAAGTGTTTGGTGTGCTTGGCGATGAACATGAGTGTTTCTCCCTTCTTGCTCAACCGCAACAACACCTTGCGACATCGGCCTCTATGGGCACTACGAGGAGGAGGCCAAGCAGTGATTGGAGATGTTGTGGATGACAGAACAACATCTAGGAAGCCAACAGAGGCATTTTAAGAATATGAGTAGTAGAAGAAGAACGCCTAGCGCTCACTGGAGGAGACACCCCGTGGCGGAACTCGAGAGCAGGTGGGTGGCAATGCTCAGGAACGCCCAGAATAGAGAGGGCTCACAGAGGATCTAGAGATCTAAGGAAGAACACCCCACAGTTGAAGTTGTTGACCAGGAGACAATGCACATTGAGATCAACTTAGATCAGAGAAAGGAGATTGCGAGAGAAGGAAGGAGAGAAGCCCCACGACGGTGGCCTGTCCAAGGGACAGGCGTCAGACAGAACGTGAACGTTAAGAAGATAGCACAGAACTGGTCAAAGATCCTTCTACCTCACGCCTGAGCAGACCACAACTGGTGGCTTCATTCAAGGAAGAAGAACCCACAGACGTAGGCGCGACATGACGATGAGATTGCATGGAAGGTGAGAGTGAAGGAGGTTGGGGTTGGTTTAGCCAGAACAACATTGAACCGGTTCCAGGTAATGAACCAGCCACGTGACTAGTGAATCGGTGGCTCACAGTAGACCACCAGCAAGTGAAGCCCGCCCACAAGGACACATGGCGACACGCTATTCATCTAAAAAGGTAAATAATCAAAAAATGCTCAGATCTTCAATAATTTGTAGAAAATAGCACAGTTATTAGAAAAATACAATAAGGTATCAAATGTTTAGAAAAATGAGTAGAACAACATGGGACCATAATATCACTCTTTTGAAGCTTAAATAATAGTAATATTATGTAAGATGCTTTATACTCATTTGATGTATAATAAACACCAAATGATGGACTAAAATTACGGAAATGTTTCAATAACTCCTAAATGTGACATATAATCCATCTGATGCCAGTAATTGTAATGTTGATGCACAAAATAATGTAATATGGTTCATATGGCTAATTAGGGATAATAACCCTAATTAATAGGAAATAATTACAAGTATACTCAATAAATCTTGGAAACTTCATTATAAGCTCATACAAGTACCTGGAACCCTTGATAAATTTATGAGATCATAATTATGTATATAAATCATGTTACATTTTAAATGATCATAAAATGATGAGAAAACCCTAATATGAATAATACAAGTAACCTAAGGTTAATTGGTGCACACAAGTACATGCAATGGAATAATCAAATGATGTATCTTAATTTGAAACCTAAGACTAGTAACATAATACCAAGAAGATAAGACAAGTAATGATGTACATATCCTAATGAAGTAATCAAACCCTAATGAATCATAACTAGGGTTGAGATGATGAGAATCTGATGATAGTACATGATCTTGCCTTGATCAGGGTTTGACCTGGTATACATAGTTGACATCAAGAATGTGATATATGTGATTAGTATAGCTCTTGATCAAGGTAAACCATTACCTCTCACTTGGCTTATTATACAATATGCTTATGTTATATGTGTTGTAATATACTTGGCATATGATACTAGATGAAAGGATTGTTCTTGTATGATATGTTGCATGATTTTCCATACTTATTGCTATGAACACATGAAACATAATATATTTGTTCCATTATATCCAAGTACTTCAACTCTTTGGTAGTAAAGTGATGGAAAGTAAGTACTTCAACTCTTTGGTAGTAAAGTACTTGGAAGTGATCCAACTCGTTGGTAGAAGATAACATTGTGAAATGATCCAACTCTTTGGTAGTAGATCATAAAGGACTTAATGCATTCAACTCTTAGGTAGTAAATGCATGGATGATATAATGGAAAATATGCTTAAAATATGTGTTCTATTTTGTTAATGAACATCTTTGTGCAAGTATATGCTTTTTCTTATATTTCTTTATAACGACCAAGTATTAGATTTATCTTATTGCCAAGATATGATGAGATATATATAAAAGACACGTAGGCGTACTCAGTACAATATTCTTGAATATTGTGTTGACGTGTACCACATGTATTCTTTTGTTTAGGTTTTGGATATATTCTCTTGAAGTTTTAGGATAGTTGTGAGTTGTGTGACAAGATGATGTACATGTGGACCTGTTGTCTTAAGATCCTATTGTTTAGTGGAGTACATGTATATGTATAAGTTTGTTGTTCAATGTGTAATATCAATTGTTGTAACAATTCATTATGTAATTATATGTTGAATGGTGAACATGTGTTGTATGGTTTTATTATTGTTCATGTGCATGTGCTACTGTCGTTTCCTTCTGACTTCCTCTTATTTTCTTCTTCTTAGCCTAGTGTATGGGGTTTAAATTGGGATTCTAACTGAGTTGAGGGTTTCAATTTGGACGTCACACATCATATTAAGTTTTAGAAATTGTGGGAACGTCACAGTTTGTCTAGTATAAGTTTTTCTAATTTCACTAAGTTAAGACACGATGGTGTTTCATAACACTTAACTCGATGACTTTACTTAGTGTGAAAACCATAAACTCTACTTAAATAAAGATTTGATGGTTTTGTTTAATCTATCCATGAACCACTGAGCATACTAGATACAATCTCTAAAAGATTTGATGGTCTTCTTTTGGTTAAGTATAACATAGACTCGATGGTCTTATTCTTGGCTAAGTAGTTCAATAAATCGATGGTAGGCTTAGGTATAAGATTTTGGAGTTTTTGACTAAGTCAATAAAGGAAATGTTGGTCTTGCCATATGTACAAAGAATTGATGGTGCACCTATCTATACAAATGAAACGATGGCTCAACCTAGTTAATAAACTAAAGGGTTTCATTAAGATCATGAAAGAACTGATGGTCCATGTAGGTCTAGGTCTGATGGTCTCACTAGGCCTAACATATGATTGCTCTTCTATGTGTATGATTCAATGGTTATGTTTACTTTGAATCTGATGGTTTTATGTGAGGTCCAAGACTCGATGGTTTCTATTGGAGGAACATGACCTGATGATTGTGTTTGATACCCATGACTCGATGGGTTGTGTTTAGGTTGAGTGCATCCATGATCTAATGGGGATGCTAGATGCTAGTATTTATGCTTTTGTCTACATATGTGTACAAACTATTGGTTTATCTTTGAGTATTGATTTATAATATCAATCCTATCTATCTAGTTAAACCCAACCTAAAGCAGCCAAGTCATGATGGTTAATTATATGTGCCTTCCTTTATTTTGTAATAATGGGGAATAATCTCAAATGTTAGGTAACCCTATTGTGTTACCTTTGTGAATAATTGGCTCTTATGTTTAATGCATTGTTATGTTGATCCTGTGTGAAAGATAATGATGTTCTTGTAGGATATTATGAGAAGGTCCTAATGCCTTTGGGCATAACTTGAGCTATGTTGAGGTGTAATCCTCTTTATGTATGAAAAGGGTTGGTACCCTATAATAATGTGATAAAGAATATATCTCATACGTTTTATATCTTTTGGAGTTGTTATATAGCTATATTTTTTTTAGAAACCTTTTAGGTTTTGTACATAACTTTATTGATGTAGCAAAAACTCACCCCATTCCCAATAACTAATCAAGAGAAACCCTAACCATGTAGTTCCATATGCCGTAAAGCTATTCTAGTGTCAAAACATGTTGGATAACAGAATGAGTATTCCATAAAAGAAATTTAGATTCATATACCGTTGAGTATATGTGGGTGTCGGAAAGGTATATACATGTCATCCTGATCCCAAGGTTATGGAGATCGGTTGAGGTTGTATCTCGATTGAATGCATTTATACATGTGATGTGATTGAGGACAACTAAGGTTGTACCTCAGATGATAGGGTCATATACCCTAATTTCTAGTGTCATGGTATGTGTACCCAAGGTGGACTAGGCTATTTGTAGCTTGGCTAATATGTCGCTACGACGAACTCGTACTGACAGAGGGGAAGAAGATCTTAGGATTCTGTCTCTCCTAGATCTTATATGAAACTGATTACAACTTTAGAGTGACTAGT
Source organism: Alisma plantago-aquatica (assembly GCA_963693085.1). NCBI lineage: Eukaryota > Viridiplantae > Streptophyta > Magnoliopsida > Alismatales > Alismataceae > Alisma > Alisma plantago-aquatica. The sequence goes on along the minus strand of OY856414.1, from coordinate 84,901,199 downwards.
TGGAATTTTGATTGTAGCATATTTGTTACGGTTATACGATGATTCACATTGGATGATAAATCTTTCCTTGTTTCTTATAATGTCTAGTTGACATATATTGTGGAAAGAGAAATCAACTATTTAAATGAGGATAGATTTATATGTTCCTTTACAACCTATGTTAGATCTTTGAATCTGTTATACTATATGCTTGCATGGTTAATTACATAACCTAATGTGATAAAAAATGTTGTTAAAGTTATATCTCTCTCTGGGGCATGAGTCTCATCTCGTAGTCACAACATCTTTTTAGATGATTGTCAACAACATCGTCATACTCATGGTAGCAAGGATCGGCAACTTGGAGATCATTAGAAGCAAAAGGTTGTCTAGTTGTGTAGATAGTCCTAGAGTCATCCATGTACCCTCAGGTGCCAGGAAAGAAAGTTTTTTAGATGTTATGTACCGACTCAATTTTTGGCTATGTCATCATTATACATGATATATCTTTATGTGGACATGTTTTACATATAGGTTTTGGTTGTTCCCACCAGATAGATGTAAGTTACCTGGTGCTTTATAAGCTTTTATGCAAGGTAATGGACCTATATGTAAATGTACTTAGACATGGCTGAGATGTTAAATTTTGGTTTTAGTTATCTCTTTTTTTGGTGATATGATTAATTAGTGATCAATTGTGTTTTGGTTTGAGTACTCTCATTTCTAGTGTGGTTTGTACCACATTTTTTGGTATTAGAGCTTAGGATTCATTGAGTCTATGGGGACATAGGACTTAGGTTTTGTGTATGCTCTTATGCAATCCAACAAATTCATTTGTAGATTATTGATATACAGATGTGTCTAAAGAACGTGAAGAACATGCTAAGAGTAGCTATGTCATGCCATGGGGTGGTGATAGCAGGCTGGTACAAGAAGGAAATGTACCTAAGATGGGGCCAGAACAAACCCACCACCTCTGTTTGACCCTACATCTATGACTAACCCATCTTTCCAATCCTTGTTTGGATAGCTCATGATGAAGATTACACATTTAGCAGATATGGTGCCTACACCTCAACAAAGGGCACCCATCCCTAAAGCAGAACCTCAAAATCTAGGGAAGACATTTGAGTGTTTAAAGTACATGAAAGCCACTGAGTATGCTGGAACAACAAACTCGGAAGATATCAATATGTGGATAACAAATTTTGAAAAAGCATTTAAAATCATGAACATCCCAGATGATGACAAGGTGAAGCATGTTGTTTATCTCATTAAGGGAAATGTTGGCCATTTATGGGCCATTGAGGAGGAGAGGATACTATGAGTTGTAATAATTTTAGAAAAGTTTTGACGAGAGTTTGTGAGATGATACTTCCCTGAGACATATCCTGACAAGAAAACATCTTAGTTTGAGCGGTTACGCCAAGGGTTGATGTCTATCAATGACTGAGAGGCAAGGTTTATGGAGTTGTTAAAGTTATGTCCTCATATGGAAATGTCAAAGAAGGAGAGGATTCTAAGGTTTGAGAAGGGTCTAAGTTCTGAGTTGTTTAAGACAACATCAACTTTGCAGAACAAGGTGAAGTTTCCTAACTTTATCAAGTAAGTGAGGAGAATTGAGAGATGTACCCTTTAGAAGTGTGAAGCCAATGCTAGGAAGAGGACAACTCAGTTCTGAGGACAATCATCTAGTAGCTTCAAGAAACCAAGGTATTCATCATCAAAGTACCAACATCCATAGCAAAAATTGACTTTTTCTGAGCCAAGATCAGGAGCATAGTCCTAGTGGTCCTCGGGCAAAGGAAGAGGTCACAACTTTCCACCAGCATGGGAAAATAATGTAGTGTTTGTGTCAGTGACAGGGTCATCTAGGCTGCAAGATGATTCCAGGATGTTTTTCAAGTGTAGAAAAGTTGGGTATGTGAGGTAGTCTTTCCCTAAGATAGATGAGTAAGTGACACAGTGGCCGAGGCAAAGTTAGTAGGGCTCACAGCAGCAACTGTACAATATCGGTGGTGGTAGAGGACGTGGTCAAGCATCACAGACATGGTCATCTGAACCATCTAGTAGAGAATCAGGACGACAATAGGCGATGTCCATATTCTATTCCATGAATCATCTAGAAGGAGTGGTCAACCCACGGGTCATGATAGGTCAGATGGAAATATTTCATTTTGACTTATCTGCTTCTTCTTGTGTATCTATTTTGATTGACCTGGGTGTGACACACTCATTTATCATCAAAGAGGTGATAAATAGTTGTAATTTTTTTTATTCATAGTAGGACTGATAGCCTCTTTCTAGAAACCCCTTTAGTTGGTTCCGCTGAGTTGTGGGAGGTGTCTCCATCTTGCGTTCTATCTTTCTCAGGATGCATCATTCAAGTGGATCTTATGCCACATGACATGCATTGATTTGGTGTGATCTTAAGGATGGATACCTTGGAGAAGTACAAGGTTGTTTTGGACTATAGTTCCAAAGTTGCTACGTTCTGTGAAGTAGATATCCCTTGTGTTTTCTAAGGAGATAGGAAGATTCTTCCTACATATTTGGTGTTAGTTGTGCTAGCAGAGAAGTTGATGAGACAATGATGTGAGGACTTTTAGCACATGTTGTTGATACCAAGGTGAGGAGTCCTAGTATCCATAATGTACCTATAGTGTAGGAGTTCAAGGACGTCTTTCTAGATGAGTTTCCTGATGTTCCACCCCCTAGAGAGATTGATATTGAGATAAGCCTAGTTTTTGGAACACAACCCATAGCCTAGACACCTTATAGGATGGCACTAGGTGAGATGAAGGAATTGAAAAAATAGTTGCAAGTGTTACTAGAGAAGGGCTTTATACAAACAAGCACTTCACCTTCAGGTGCTTTGGTGCTGTTTGTGAAAATTAGGATGGATCTATGAGAGTTTGCATAAATTACTAATAGTTGAACAAGGTTAGAATAAAGAACAAGTATCTATTATCAAGAATTGGTTATATGTTTGATTAGTTGAGAGGTGCTATAGTGTTCTCCAAGATAGACTTGAGCACAAGTTATCACCAATTGAGGATCAAGGCAGATGACATAACTAGGACTACTTTTAGGACTAGTTATGATAATTATGAGTTCATGTTTATGTCATTTGGGCTAACCAATGCACCTATATCTTTCATGGACTTGATGAAAAGGGTGTACAAACCATGTCCTGATCAATTTGTAGTAGTATTTATATATGATATTTTGATATACTTCAAGGATAGTCAGTGACATATGAAGCATCTTCGACAAGCATTGGAATTGTTAAGGCAGTGTCGGTTGTATGCTAAGTTCAACAAGTGTGAGTTTTGGTTGACTGAAGTGTCTTTCCTTGTTCATGTTATATCTACTAGGGGTGTTTGTGTAGACCCAAAGAAAGTGGATTCGATGTTGGAATGAGAGCAGCCCAAAACACTGACTGAGATCTGAAGCTTCCTAGGGTTAGCAGGATACTATAGGAGATTCATTAAGAATTGTAGTTCCATACCATTACCCCTCACCTAGATGACTATGAAGGATGTTTCTTTTTTCTGGGATTACAAGTGACAACATTTTTCTAGTTGTTGAAGGAGAAGTTGACAAGTGGTCCGGTGTTAGTGTTTCCAGAATAAGGGAAAGGCTACATTATTTTCTATGATGCTTTGATGAATGGCTTGGGATGTGTGATGATGCAAGAGAAGAATGTGATTTCTTTTTCTTCATGACAACTTAAGAAACATGAGGAGAACTATGCAACACCTAACTTGGAATTGATCAAAGACTATGACAGCAGGATAAACTATCATCCACGGAAGGCGAACATGGTGGTAGATGCACTGCGTAGGAAATCATCTATGTCATCATCTGCCGACAAGGGACAGTTACACGCCATGGTGTGTCACAAGCGGTACATGTTAGTGATTCTTAGACATATGAACATTTAGTTAAAGGTTTCCTTATTAGTAGGATTGCTAGCACAGACACACAAAAGAATGATACCGTGATACATAATATTAGATTAAATCTTGACAATGGGAAATATGATGGTTTCCATGACTTAGATAATGGGACAATATGTTTCCATAATAGGACAATGGTTATAGGTGTTGATGGCCTAAGAGAGATGATACTTGAGGAGGCTCATTCCATGAATCCCAGCAATACAAATATGTACCATAATCTAAATGAGTTGTATTGGTGACTAGGTCTGAAGCATGACATGGAAGAATTTGTTGCCAAGTGCCCAATTTATCAACAAGTCAAGGTGGAGCATCAAAATCATGTAGGTACAATGTAATCTTTGCTGATACTGTAGCGGAAATGGGATCATACAACCATGGACTTTGTGGTTGATCTTCCTAGGACAGCCAAAGGTCATGATTCCATATGGGTGATAGTTGATCGATTGTCAAAGTCAGTAACTTATTTCCAGTCAAACCACTTATATGGCAGAGAAGTTAGCACAAGTTTATGTTTATGATATAGTTTGTTTGCATGGTATCAGAAGTTCTCAATTCACAAGTAGGTTTTGGGAACATCTATATACAACTTTGGGGATACAATCAAGGTCTAGCACAACTTTTCACCCACAGATTGATGGTCAGTCTAAAAGGATCATTCATATATTAGAACATATTTTGAGAGCATATGTTCTATAGTTTCTTGGTAGTTGGGATATCCATCTGAGTTTGATTGAGTTTTCCTAGAATAACAACTATCGCAGAAGTATAGACATGGAATTGTATGAAGATTTGTATGGGAGGCATTGTCTATCACCTCTTTGTTGGTATGAGACAGGAAATTATCAGCTTTGGGGTCCTGAGTTAGTCCAGTAGACTAAAGAGAAAATTCAGGTGATACGACAACAATTGAAGGAAGCCCAGGACACACAAAAGTCATATGATGATAACTATCACAGACCTGTAGAGTTCTAAATTGGAGATTGTGTATATCTTAAGGTTTTCCCTTGCAAGGGTGTGCTGAGATTTGGTAAGAAGGGTAAGTTGGCTCCAAGGCTTATGGGACCATACCTATCTTGGAACGAGTTGGAAAGATGGAATATAGATTGGAGTTACCTCCAGAGTTGCACATGTATCAATCAATCTCTCCATGTTGAGGAAGTGTCTAACATATACAAAACAAATGATACAACCAGTGGAGGTTGAGTTGGATGAGGATGTGTCTTATGTGGAGGGTCATGTGTTGATCCTTGATAAGCTTGTACAGAAGCTAAGGAATAAGGACATAGCCTTAGTGAAGGTTTTGTGGCATCATTGTGGTGTGGAGGAAGGCACATGGGAGTTAGAGGATGATATGTGGAGAAAGTATCCGTCCTTGTTTGCTTAGAATTTAGGGGGAGAAATCCATGTTAGGGGTTTATGGTTATAAGACCCCTGACCTATCTTAATGGTTAAATATGCTTACTTAATCTGATTGGGTGATTAAAATTTTAATTATACCCTAATCTATGTTTTGGTATCATATGACAAATCTAAGTTTCAAGTTTGGTCTAGTTTGAACACTATTACAATTTATGTGCTTATAAGGGCCTTTATGTAATTTATAATTTGTAGATATGCATGATGTGCTTCAAAGTACTCTTAATAATGTTTTATATAGTTTCTATTGATACCCTTAAACTGATGGATAACCTAGTTGAAGTGTATAATCTGATGGGTGGTCATTTTTGGCTAAATGACTTAGTGTAGTGGACAAATTGATGGGTTCACTGATGACACACCCTGATGAGCCAATGAGAAGCCTTGGTAAATATCCGATGGATCTTTTATATGCATGGATTAGAACAAATTTATACTTTTGGGCACATGACATTCAAGTTTTGACTCCTCAATCTACTTCTCTCTCATCTAAAATATATATGTATGTTTCCTCCTTCCAAAAGAGCTCTTTGCGTCTCCATCTTCATGTGTTCTTGAGAGGCTGAATCCCTAGTTTCTTGGTGGAGAAGGAAATCTCATGGAGGATGAAGCTTTGGTGGAGCTCGCATTCATGTTGCTTTAGGGTTTTGATTAAGAAACTTTAAGGTTTTTTGAAGGTTTCTAACCTAGCTCTTGACCTATCTGAGTAAGTTTGTCATCTCTATCTTCTTTCTTATTGTTTCCTCTCTCCTTTCTTCTTCATGGACAAAACCCTAGTTTATTTTGAAGAGAGGTTATGTATATATGGATGAAGTTTTTTCTCTCTTTGTCCTAGTTTCACCTTGATCTTTAGGAAAGGAGTTGTTTTGGAGCTTTGGGTAGACAAGTTAGGGTTGCATCCTTTCTCTTTGATCTATCATCATCACCTACCTTGAGGTGAGTTATATAACCTTCAACCCATTTTCTAGCTTGCTTTTAACTTTCTTTATATAGATATGGTAAGGAATATGTACACTATTTTATATACATGCATAGTAGGTATGTGATGCTAACTTAGATTTTGATCATATGTATATACCATCTTTCGTGGATAAGAACTATTTTGGTCTTGAACATGATAAAGCGATGGTATTTGTCTAAAGGAGATAGAATTGATTTCACTAAAGAAACTAATGGTTTGTCTATTATAAGTCTTTTTTTATTTCACTAAGTGAAGAAATGATGGTGTTTCCTAACACTTAACTCGATGACTTTACTTAGTGTGGAAACCACAAACTTTACTTGAGTAAATATTTTGATGGTTTTGTTTAATTTATCCATGAACAAATGAACATTCTAGATACAATTTCTAAACAATTCGATGGTCTTATTTTGGTTAAGTATAACAAAGAATAGATGGTCTTATTCTTGGATAATAACTTTAATAAATCAATGGTAGGATTAGTTATAAGATTTTGGAGTTTTTGGCTAAGTCAAGAAAGGAACTGATGGTCTTTCCATATGTGAAAAGAATCGATGGTTCCCCTATCTATACTAATGAAATGATGTTTCTACCTAGTTAATAAACCAAAGTCTTTTATTAAGATCATAAAAGAATTGATGGCCCCTCTAGGTATATGATTCAATAGTCTAACTAGGCCTAATATTTGATGTCTCTTCTATGTGTATAATTCAATGGTTATGTTTACCTTGAATCTGATGGTTTCATGTGAGGTCCAAGACTAGATGGTTTGTGCTTGAGGAACATTATTTGATGATTAGGTTTGATACCCATTATATGATGGGTTGTGTTTTTGTTAAGTACATCCATGATCCGATGGGGATTCTAGACGCAAGTATTTATGCTTTTGTCTAAGTATGTGTACAAACTGTTGGCTTATCTTTGAGTACTAATTTATAATATCAATCCAATATATCTTGTTAAAACCAACCTAAAGTAGTCAAGTCAGGACGGTTGATTATACTTGCCTTCCGTTATTTTATAATTATGGAGGAATATTCTCACATGTTAGGTAACCCTACTATGTTAACTTTGTGAATAATTAGCTCTTATGTTTGATGCACTCTTATGATGATCCTATGTGAAAGATAATGATGTTCTTGCATGATATTATGAGAAGGCTCTTGATGAACTTTGGGTATGACTTGAGCCTTGCTGAGGTGTAATGCTCGTTATGTATGACAAGGGTTGGTACCCTATAATAATGTCATAAGGAACATATCTCATACATTTTATATATTCTAGAGTTGTTATATACCAAAGTTTTTGTAGAAATCTTTCAGGTTTTGTGCACAACTTGATTGATGAAGTCAAAACTCACCCAATTGGAAATAACTAATCAAGTTAAATCCTAATCATGTAGTGCCCTGTGTCATAGAGCTATTCCAATGCCAGAACTAGATAGTAGAATGAGTATTCCATAAAAGAAACCTACAGTCAATGAGTAGTGCCCTGTGTCATCCATGTACTCTCAGGTTCTAGGTAGGAAAGTTTTGTAGATATTATATACCGACTCAAGTTTTGGTAGTATGCTATCATTGTACATGATATATCTATATGTCGGAATGTTTTGTATATAGATTGTGGTTGCGTACACCATACAGATGCACAATTACATGGTGCTTTATAATCTTTTATGCAAGGTTTTGGACTATATGTAAATGTTCTTGGACATGCTTGAGATGTAAACTTTGGTTTCAATTATCTCTCTTTTTGGTGATATGGTTAATTAGTGATCGATCATGTTGAGGTTTGAGTAATCGTGTTTCTAGTGTGCCAATGTACCTCAAGATGATTCCTTTAGGATTGGTTCCTCCAAACATTTGAGTCTGTCTGCAATCATCCTTGCATGTATACTATCTAGAGTCAGATTTTTGTGGATTCTAACATATACTACAACTTCATCCTTATATTTCTCTATTTTGTCTATCTCTTCTTGAGTCATTGTGGCCCTAGTTCTGTTGGTCTCTCTCTTGACTTACTAGTCCCTTGTTGATTCCTTGTTCTTTGCATGTATTACCTGCCATTTCAATAATTGGATGCTATGTAGATACCAGTGAATATCTTGCAGGGTTAGACCAATAGTTAAATTAAAATATTAGACTCATGTATGTATAGATTGCAAATATATGGTTTTCCTAGAAGCTCAGATACTAGATGCTTATGATAGAGTTATGTTAATCAATGGTTTGCATAGGTAGATGTCTACTGATGGCTCTGTTACAACCTCAATTTTACATGTGTTTTTGTAATTGAAATGTAATAATTTTATGAATATGGACTTGAATTGAGAAGGTTGTATGCTTTTCTTCAAAGAATGGATTTTTTTTGCAAATCTCCCCTTTGATATGAATTTCGAATATAAAAGAGAGGAAAAGAAGAAAAGTCCAAACAATAGAGAAAAATAAAAGATAATAGATATTAAGCAATGTATTTATGAGAAATGTATGGAAATCTCTAGAAAGTGGCATTGATGGCCACAATTGATTAGATTTCATTTACAATAGCCTTGCTTAGTTTCTTAGTTGGTTTCATTGTCTATTGAGCCCAATAACAAGAAAAAGAAAATAAAAGAAAAAGGAATTTAGTTAATAAAAGGAATAAGTAAGGAAAGGAGAAAAGATAGAGGTAGAAGCCTCTAGAAGGCTAAGAGGTAGCCTCCAAAGATAAATTTCATGCCATAGGATTCCTTGAGGACCAAGGAGTTCAAGATACTAAGATAATGTCATAGGAAAGAGGAAATTCCAATTAATTTGGCTTTAATTAAAAGATAACTTGCTTATGAAGGAAACACTCTTTTCCTTTGGAATTTGGGTCTTCAATTTGGTACACAAGTAGATAATGTTGACCCAAAGCTTCCTTTAAAAATTGGTGGAAAAAGGATAAAGGAATAATGAGTTGTGATTTTTAGAAGTTTCCTAAATTAAATGAGTAATATTTGAATCATAATAAATGTCACAATTAAATTGGGATTATTTGGATTTTTTGATTGAACAAGGACCGTTGATCAGAAATCTGAGGGTTGGGACTAAGTCCCAGTCGTGATGGACTGTGGAGTGGGGGATGCAATTTTTTCTTCCCACCTTGGTTGATATTGGAAGGTGGTGCGCAGATGGAAATTGTTCCATTGAACTCGGGAGATCTTTCCGAGTCTGATCATTCTAGGTTTCCATAGGTTTCATGGTGAAACCAGGGAAACCCCAATTCACAGGGATCATGGATGGACCCTATATATTAGGGGGGGGGTGCTCCGTGGTACCAGCACTCCCAAAAATCATTCTCGTGAGATTGGAACGCTGGTGTGGATGATTGGGTGTTGTCAATTTGGAACTCCACCATGACCTGCCCCATCGTCGGAGAACAACAAAGCTAGGAGATGCACGTCGTCCTTCTAATGAAGGTAGGATGAAGACGACGAAATTGAGGACACCAACAAGTTTGGGAGAGTCTAGCAAAGCTCCCGGTACAGTTGGTTTGCTCACAGATGCACGGAAGCCCGTGGGCAACTGGTGGGGTTGACCACCTGCTCGCGCTCAAGGCAACAGGAGGTTGGAGACGACCCCCGAGAGAATTACCAAAATGCCCTTCTACGTGTGCTGATCGGGTAAGGGCATATCTGCCTTTTTGTTTGTTTTGATTGCGAGTAAGGGTGCATGATTGTGGGCCGTTGGATCTCGCGTGGTCCAGTGGACCACGTACCAAGCGGCCTACGTTTTTTAAAAATAACAAATAATCCAAGATAATGTTTTTCCTTGCAAAATTTGTAGAAATTGCTAGGAAGCTCTGTTGGATAAACTTTATATATGAAAATTTATCAGAACAATATGAGCAACATGATAAAAATAGTTTGAGAACCTGATTTAGTTCCTAAATGCAAAAATATGTTAAGTTGATGAAAAGTGCATTAAAATTTGGTTAGAAACCCTAATTGAGAGTAATGATTGAATCTATGATGCTTAATGGGTTAATTCGAGTAATAATAACCTGCTGAATGGTAATGGTAGATTAAAATCTAATTTAGATGAGAAATTGCATGTTTTAGGGTTATAAACCAAGAATATATGATAATGAATCTAGAAACCCTAATTTAGGGTAAAAGAAGAGATGATTATGTCTAAATCAAAATACATGGAAATATGTGGTAAATTGTTGATCCTAAGCCTATTAGGAGAGATAGGACATGATAATTAGGGTTTATAAGTACTTTTTCTTATTTAGGGTTTGTAGTGATAAAAGTGACAGCAAAACCCTAATTGCAAGTGAAACCCTAAAAAGAAGTAGAAACCCTAAGGGGCAAGTTAGATTGGATAGATCTTTATAACATGAGTAGTAAAAGGAAATTGTATGCTTATTTCAGGATCTTGTTGTGTGCTTGCTTGCTTGGATTTCCTACTTGTCTGGAATATTCCTATCTCAAAATAGCAGAACAGGTATGTGGTTCTTTATGAGTAATCAATTTAGTTTCACGGAGTTTTCTCGACTGATTGATCAAATTGGATGCAAACTAACTTTTGGATGTTCATTTATGCAAATCTGTAAAGTCACTATGATTATCACAATTAATTACAAATGTGCATTCTCGCACCTACATGCCACCCTGATGTATGATGCGTGACCAAGCCCTGAAGGGAAGGTTAATTAGGTCAAGCCCAAGAGGGAAGACCATTGGGCACCATGAGAGGTGACCCCAGGCACCAAGCTTAGGATGGAGAAGGTGCCCTTATCTCTAGTGCAAAGGAAGAACCCTAGAGAGGGTATTCTAGGGTTAGGGCAAAAGCAGTGCAGAATGTCACATTGAAAATGTAATTTGGATTGTTAAATAATTTAATTATGATATTCATGTTGTTAGCAATATTTGTGAAATTTTGGTTGTCCCCACATATCGACATATTCATTTATGCTGACCGACATTTTGTTTGTCAGCGTTTTAGGTACAATATGAAAAGGACAAACAATGAAGTGACACATTGTGAATATATGAATTAAAGTACAAGGAGGATTAGTTAGAATAGACTCTAGATGTGGATAGACGTTTAGAAATCCAAAATTTAAAGTGGTATGCAAAGTTTTATTTTATTCCATCTTTTCAGTATAGTTTTTGGTAGAATTTAGTAATTATTATTGATTATTTGTCAAACCGTGAAAATTGGGATAATGACTCTGACCTTTTGGTCTCCCTTAATTGGGGGTTACCGGGAGGCGGGGTCGTTACATTTGGTATCAGAGATGTGGTTCCTCATTTAATCCTTAGTAATTATTAAATTTTACAAACTATGTAGAACTGAGGGAGTTGTTAGAGGATTTTCCTAAGACTGGGGTGTCTAGAAAAGGATCACGGTCTGGGGTATGGCAATATTTTCCTCCGCCCCGCTAGTCAGTCACAAGGACTCCCGGATGCAGTGTGGCTGCCTGGTCAATGTCTGAGGTCTTGACTCCAAATAAGATACCTTTAGGACTCTCTCATCTATCTTCTTCCCTTCTCAGCCCTAATTCAATTAAGATTCTAAGGTTTAGGGTTTTTCTCTCTCTTCCCCACCCTCTTGAGGTCAGGGTAAGTATGATAAGGATTTAGGAATCCTCCACCAAATCAATGAAAATCATGTAAATCAGATGTCATGGACATAAGCTTAATATTTTAAGCATAAACTAGTGATTAGTTACATGTGTAGGTTGCATGGCATGTGTTGTCGTGTCCTCAAAAGAGACCTGAGGAGGATGAGTGACGAGTTATCCCTGGAGGCAAAGGTCATGTCCTCTGAGTACGATGCTAACCCTAACCCTAAGTGGTTGTTAGAGAGAGATGACATGATGAGTTAGATATCATTGTCGACCATATACGTGGGTTGACATGCTTTTTGGTTTTGAGTAACTGGGAGAAGCATGAGATATGTGAGGTTGGTTGACCTAGTGCCTTTTTGGTGACCCAACCTTGGAAGGGTCGTGCCTTTTAGGGTGAATGATACCTCCTTCATTGAAGAGGTTAGTAATGACCATATGGAAACCCTTATGGGCATATATTAGCATAGAAGAGCATGCACCTATGTAGGAGAAAACGTTAGCAATGCTAGCAGTAGGTTGAGACTTAGGTCAGAAAGGTTATGCCTGACTGGTTAGGAGATGCACATGCAGAGCTTTGGATAATGTTGATCGAACATAGGTTTGGATCATACGTTTCACCCATGTAGGTGTATGCATGTATCCTTAAGAGCTTGACCCATCTTCTAAGAGAGAACCTCAAGTTGTAGGACTAGTTGTAGGGTTTTCTCTAGAGAATGAGGTCAAGACTCGATGAAGAAGGTTAGAGACCTTGACTCCGAGATATAAGGAACCATGAGAAGTCGGGTATGTTATGACCTAGAATGGATGACCTAAGTGGATGGTTGTGGTTGCCTCGTGCATGATCCTTGGAGGCTTGTGGTATCTTGATTTCCTTTAGAGGAATAAAACCTTAGGTAAGGGAAGAGGCTTCTTGAGTTAATGTACAGGAGTTGTAGGTGCCTACCTTACCTAATAGGTGTAGAAAGGAGAGTTCCTTAGACCCTGATGAGGTATAGTATCAAGTTGTGAGGCCTCACACCTAGTTGGTTGTCCTGGTGTAGGACTCTCAGGTGTTGCTTAGGTGGAAGAATAGTAGGAAGGGCATGCTATTCCTTATACATGTTGGGTTCGTGGATGAAAAGCTGAGCATGTAGTTAGACAGTTGATGCATAAGAAGTGAACCTAGGGTTCCTAGACCTAAGAGGGGAAGTAGCAGTACCTGGTGCGCCTAATGCTCATGAAGTTGAGTGAGTTCCTATAGTTTTGGGCATGGCACCCCTCATATTTAGAGGAAAAGGAAACCCCTTAGACTAAGGTATATGTTTGATGAACCCCACACACATAGGTTGGTGACATATGCATGTATGATGTTGGTCGGATGTGGATAAATAGAAACAAGTATGACCTACCATGGAGACATGGCATGGTTTAGTAGGTGGTGTTCTTGTTAGCTACGTGCCTTAGTAACTTGATAGGGCTAAGCATGCTCATGATGGTGTAAATCCTGGACATAAGGATGTTTGTGACCTTTGTTGCTCTCAAGAGATAGTTTTCTCCCATCCTAGGGAGGGACCCTTCTGTAGGGTGAGTATCATCTTTTGTGTAGGTTTGAGGTAACCTAAAGAGGTCTCTCATACGATCTTGATGAGCTAAGTGGAGAGCACATGGTGTGAGCATGAATCTATAGACGCTTGTGTGACCATCTCTAAGGGGCATGAAGATATGTTGCCATGGAGGTAACCTTATGGGGCCTAACCAAGTTAGGTAGGTCACCATGATCCCTATGAAAGGATGTAAGTTTGACCATGAGTGCCCAGAGAGATGATGAAGTTTTGGGTAAAGATTCAAGAATGAGATGTGCTATGATGGAATCCTAAGTCAATACTAAGGTCATGAAGGGTTAAGACTGATGGAAGTAGGAGTTGCATGTTCCCTGGATGCACGAGACCATAGGGTTGGGAGGTAACAACTACCTTTTCCTAAGGGCCATGGGTTAGGAGGTTGGCCACCTTCATGAGTTCATGGGGCCTAAGGGGTAAATGTGATAGGCACTCCCTATATGCATAAGGGTCAGATCACTCCAAAAATGTTGGCACCCTAGAGACCTTGAGGTAACGACTAAGGATTGCACATAAAAGAGATATGTTAAGATACAGAGGTGATGGGAAAAGTCTTCCATGGGTGTAGACCCATAATCGATATGTTCATGTTGTGGATACATGTGATGTACGTTTCAACTTGGATTGGCAAAGCGTACTGGCAATGTATTATGCACCGTCTCTACTCTTAGAACAGGATGAACTTCATATTTGGACTGTAGCCAAATGCTTATTTCCTCTCGTTATGGGGGTGAGAGATAGGGAAATATGCATGCCATACACTAAGGATAAATATGATGTGATTTGAGACATTTCTATGATGTTTGAGGATTGAGGAAGTATCATGCCTTTTTATAGATGGTTTGCAAACACGAAGAGAACTAAGGTAGTCATCATATGAGGATGTTCCTATCAAGAGCGATATGGAATTTATGAGTTATATAAGTTTGAGTTCGATAACCAAGATGATGACCTCAGAGTTTTCTTGACACGGTTAGACCTAAATCTGTGATGAGGATGATAAGTGGAATATATGAAGGTTTATGTCTTCACCATTACCTAGCACATAAGGATGTAGGGTGTTAATGGATGCTCTTTGTCGAGACGCAGTTGTCTAGTTTAGCCAGTAGAGAGTCTAGAAGAGGTGGCTAGGTGAACCCTAAGTTTGTGAGACATGTTTGGCTAACACTCAAATACAACCAGACCCGTTGGTCGAGTTAGTGGGTGCTTGGTTAGCCAGCCTAGAGCTTGAAGAGAAAAAAAGGATGGTTGTAAGAACCTCAGATACAGCTCTCCGGAAAAGAAGGTGGTGAAACCCGCTACTAGAGTGTTTTAGGATTTCTGAGGAGTCGACCTTAAGAAAATCATGACACGCAGGAGCTCATGATTTAAGTACACCGTACACCATGGCATTACTAAGATGGTTAAAGTTTGTAGTAGTGCTTTGAGGACCTGAGATGAAGAACTATATAGAATTCCATATGGCTTGTCGCCATGCATGCTAGGAGGTGAAGGTCAAACACCAGTACCTAGTGAGTTACTATACATAATGAAGAATCCCTGAAAGGGAATGGGAGTAGATCACCATAGACGTTGTGGTGGGTCTCCCCGGGACGAAGAGAGGTCATGATGCAATAGGGGTACGGTAGATCGCCTTACCAAGTTGACCTAATCCCTTTCCTAAGAAAGAGAGCACTGTTAGTGTGACAGATCTGGTTGAACTATATATGTGGAAGAGATAGTTCATCTACACCACGGTCGAGTTCAATATCTAGAGCATGACCTCAAGATCACTTCCATGCAGTGGAAGTAGGTACATGAAGAACTCTATTCCAGCTTAAAGTTCAACACATCTTATCACCCCTTACTGATAGACAGTCAAGAGAGTATGATCCAGACTAGAGGGTCTGATGAGAGCGTGTGTGCTCGTTCGGATGATACATGGGAGCAGTTCCTGCCTAAGAGAGTTTGCTTGTGATGATAGCCACCATATCTACTATCGGGATGTAAGAGGCTATGTAAGGGAGGCTATGTCGGTTACCACTTCATTCAGATGATTTCGATGAAAGCACCTTGTGAAGGTCAGAGAGACCACAGTGTGTGCAGATGAAGTTGCTTTTATCATGCGATGGCTGAGAAAGCCCAGGGTGACATGTGTCGTGAGCTGAACCAAAGCAGACTGACATGCAGTTCACTGTGGGAGACTATGTGTTATGAAAACTCGACTCCTCTGAGCTATAGCTAAAGCCGAGTCCCCGATGCATAGGTTCATTTGAAATGGATTGGTGGAGTTGCTTATGTTTAGCCTTACCCCTCAGGATAATATTATGTATGATGTGTTCCATGAGTCTAATCTAGATCACTATGTGATGTACCTGAGCCATGTGCTGAGCCTTGAACCTATTGAGCTTCTAGGGAGGCTAAAATATCCTGAGTCACCTACGAGGGTACGTGGTACCAAGGTGAGAAAGAACTCATATGTAAGAATATAAGACAATAAAGGTTCTTTGGAAGCATCATGGAGAGGTTGAAGCCACATGGGAGCCGATGATGGATATGAGAAAGCCTTATCCTGCTTGCTTGTTTGTTTGGTGGAATTTTGAGGGCAAAATTCCTATAAGAGGGGAAGGATGTTACAACCTCAATTTTACATGTATTTTTATAATTGAAATGTAATAATTTTATAAATATGGACTTGAATTGAGAAGGTTGTATTCCTTTTCTTCAAAGAATAGGTTTCTTTTCAAATCTCCCCTTTGATATGAATTTTGGATATAAAAAGAGGAAAAGAAGAAAAGTCCAAACAATAGAGAAAAATAAAATATAATAGATATTGAGCAATGTATTTATGAGAAATGTATGGAAATCTATAGAAAGTGGCATTGATGTCCATAATTGATTAGATTTCGTTTACAATAGCCTTACTTGGTTGCTTAGTGGGTTTTATTGGCTAGTGAGCTCAATAACAAGAAAAAGAAAATAAAAGAAAAAGGAATTTAGTTAATAAAAGGAATAAGTAAGGAAATGATAAAAGGTAGAGGTAGAATCATCTAGAAGGCTAAGAGGTAACCTTCAAAGGTAAATCTCGTGCCATAGGATTCCTTGAGGACCAAGGAGTTCAAGATACCAAGATAATGGTGTAGGAAAGAGGAAATTCCAATTAATTTGGCTTTAATTAAAAGATAACTTGCTTATGGAGGAAACACCCTTTTCCTTTGGAATTTGGGTCTTCAATTTGGTACTCAAGTAGATAATATTGACCCAAAGCTTCCTTTAATAATTGGTGGAAAAATTATAAAGGAATATTGAGTTGTGATTTTTCGAAGTTTCCTAAAGTAAATGAGTAATCTTTGAATCATATTAAAGTCACAATGAAATTGGGATTATTTGGATTTTTGTATTGAACGAGGACCATTGCTTAGAAATCTGAGGGTTGGGACTAAGTCCCAATCATGATGGACTGAGGAGCGGGGGATGCGATTTTTGTTTCCCACCTTGGTTGAGATTGGAAGGTTGTGCACAAATGGAAATTGTTCCATTGAACTCGGGAGATCTTTCCGAGTCTGATCATCCCAGGTTTCCATAGGTTTCATGGTGAAACCAGGGAAACCCCAATTCCGAGGGATCATGAACGGGCCCCTATATATAGGGGGGGGGTGCTCCGTGGTACCAACACTCCCACAAATCATTCTTGTGAGATCGGAACACTAAGGCGGACGATTGGGTGTTGTCCATTTGGAACTCCACCCTGACCTACCCCATCGCCGAAGAACAACAAAGCCAGGAGAGGTGCGTCATCCTTCTAATGAAGGGAGGACGAAGACGACAAAATTGAGGACACCAACAAGTTCGGGTGAGTCTGGCGAAGTTCCCGATCCAGTTGGTTTGCTTGCAGATGCATGGAAGCCCGAGGTCAACTAGTGGGGTTGACCACCTGCTCACGCTCAGGGCAATGGGAGGTTGAAGATGACCCCCAGGAGAATTATCGAAATGCCCTTCCGCCTCTGCTGATCGGGTAAGGGCATATCTGCCTTTTGTTTTGATCGTGAGTTAGGGCATGCGATCATGGGCCGTTGGATCCCGCGTGGTCCAGTGGACCACGGATCAAGCGGCCTACATTTTTCTAAAAATAACAAATATAAGATAATGTTTTTCCTGAGACCTGCATTATTTATATATCATTAAAAGATTTACATTGAAGAAGAGGACAGGCGGGCAACAAGCTGCGCCGCTAGTCCTTTTTGGATAGCAAATCCAATCCTCTAAAATACAACATCCATACACTTTGGAGCCTTAACATTACTATTCATAACTTTTTGGACTCTTTTAAGAAGCTCCACAACTTCTGGTGCTAAGAATCCAAATGTATCAAATCCAAAGGGAATAAAGGCATGTTGATTCTCAATACATACTTTCTCATGCTTACCCACTTTGGCTGAAGAAGCTTTAAGGGCAGCATGTCCCGCTGTAAAAGCTCCACTCCTCAATCCCACTAGTGGAGAAACTCCTGTAAGGTCCACACATGCATGTTTCCCTCCTATCCACCCAAAAATCAAGACATCAGCAGGCCTAAGTGTCGATCTTCCCTCGTGTGGATCAGTTAAAAAATTCACAGGCGCATCTTTCTTAGGCTCCAATTGGTTCACTGTAACTAAGTTAAAAAAGTTCGTGACTCAAGTTTCAGAACATATATTTGGTGATTGGTTCACTGAAATTTTGGAAAATCAATTTCCTGGAAGTCCCACAGTTTCGGGAGTATAAATAGGGTTTTACCTTCAGAGTTCTGGGAGAAATACGAAGGAAAAATAGATTCCGCAGTCTGCAACCTATTCGGACTTGCTGTGGTGGCGGCTATTTCTTTCTAACAAATAGAATTCTGCTTCTCTGATGAAAATCAATGGTCATCGATCCCCAATAGTTGATCGCCTTGTGTCCTGCCATTGGGATGGTTTGGCTCCTACACTAGTGAACACTCAGGCATAGGCGGTTGTTGTATACTCTCGTTGGCTATTCACGGAATCCAAGTCCAGAATAGAAATAATAACCTAGCGATGATAGTTTGTGTTCCTATTGTACCATTATGACTGTGATATATAATATAAAATTGTAAACTTAACTTTCTGATTTCCGTTTGGTCCACTAATGTATACTTGTCTTGTAGTGTATATTAAATCTAATAGATAGTTTGTCAATTGTTTATTGTCTTAAACACGTATTTGTCCTTTCATCAATTCGTTTACACACCAATAAATTATCTTATATGCTCTATTAGACATGTCAATTAAGTTAGTGGAGAAATTGAATGAATCCATATCCTTTGATGATAAAGTTATTTTAGAGGTCCTTACATTGTGCGGTAGCTAGATTGTGGATGATGAGTTCATGTGTTGAAATCATAACAAGTAAATACTGAGAATAATGTTCCTAAAGAAAGGTTGCAAGCTAGCAATGATTCATCTATTGATTTTTTGGAACATCGGTGAAGTTATTCTTTTCCATCAATTCTATTTTTTTGTAGTCATGTTACCATAAACCAATCACGTAGAAGTTGTTTTCCTACAAAATCAAAAATTTAAACCAATCGTCTGAAGTCATTTTCCAGGAACTGATTTTAAATTCCTGAAAAACGAGTTCCCAGAAAAATACAGTTACAAGGAACCAATCAGAACCTTAGCAGCAATACCTGCACATCTGAGTACATCAAAAAGAACATCTCTAACAAGATCATGTCTGTATTTAAAACCTGGAAGCTCTCTGCAATGAACTGCATGTTCTCCAAAAGTGTCCAAACATGCCTTACGACAGATTGGACATACCTCATCCGCTGGAAATAGAGGGATCATCAGACGATATTTTAAGATACTACGGTACTCCACTGGCGACATATGCAGACCAAGTTCATCTATTGGAATAACAAGGAGAAAATGTTGAGCGTGATCACCTTGTAGACATTTGAAAATGGCTTTCTGTCTAATGGTCATGTCAAATTTAACTTCTATGTCCTCAATTATTTTACTAAAAAGAGCACTCGCCAAAGCATTTTGGTCTTTTGGGGGGACAGTGTCTTTTTTAGAAAAACAACTAAGATCAAAAGAGGGTATCATGACATGAAGACAATCTACAACATAATCAAAATCATGGTCCATACCGTGAATCCCACTACCTCGCATGATGTGATCCTGTAGCATCCAAGATTGGACCCTAGATGCCACAAAAGCATACGGAGAAGCATCAGCTGCTGAATATAGTCCCAAGCCGCCAAGCCGAATGGGCAATGAAGCCATCCTCCATTGGAGGTCTCCAAAAAAGGGACCTCCACAGATTATAATGTCTTCTATAGACCCACGTAAGCCTCTGTCAAAACATGATGTTGCCTTCTCCATGTACATAGGTTGACAAGTCCTCAAACCAAATAAGAGTTTTGAGATACCCATACATGATTGGAGCAAAAGGAGCTCACTCTGAGGATCACCCAACTGAGGAAGAAGATGCATCAACTCAACAGCCTTGCAGACCCTCTCCATAGCCAACCTCTCAATAAAATCCCAGTCTCTACTAACAGCTCCACCAAGCAACTTCACCCCAGACAGAGGCCTCCCAATATCTGACAAAAACAAATCTTTCTGAAGCTCCTTACATCACATGTAGGCCAGTACAGCTCAGTTTTACGAATATTTAAAATCAAACCCAGATCTGGTCCATGTCGCTGAATTATATCTAGAACTTTGGCCACCTCTGTTGTGTCCCCAATGATTGTCCCATCATCTAGATAATGGTCCTTGCAAAATTCATAGAAATTGCTAGGAAGCTCTGATGGATAAACTTTTTATTTGAAAATTTATTAGAAAAATATGAGGAACATGATAAAAATAGTTTGAGAACCTAATTTCTTTCCTAATTGCAAAAGTATGTTAAATTGATGAAAAGTGCATTAAAATTTGGTTAGAAACCCTAATTAAGAGTAATGATTGAATCTATGATGCTTAATGGGTTAATTCAAGTAATACTAACATGTTGAATGGTAATGGTAGATTTGAATCTGATTTAGACGACAAATTGCATTTTTAGGGTTATAAACGAAGAATATATGATAATGAATCTAGAAACCCTAATTTAGGGTAAAAGAAGAGATGATTATGTCTAAATCGAAATACATGGAAATATGTGGATAATTGTTGATCCTAAGCCTGTTAGGAGAGATAGGACATGGTAATTAGGGTTTATAAGTAGTTTTTCTTATTTAGGGTTTTTAGTGATAAAAGTGATAGCAAAACCCTAATTGCAAGTGAAACCCTAAAAAGAAGTAGAAACCCTATGGAGCAAGTTAGATTGGATAGATCTTGATAACATGAGTAGTAAAAGGAAATTGTATGCTTATTTCAGGATCTTGTTGTGTGCTTGCTTGCTTGGATTTCCTACTTGTTTGGAATATTCCTATCTCAAAATAGAAGAACATGTATGTGGTTATTTATGAGTAACCGATTTAGTTTCAAAGAGTTTTCTCGAATGATTGATCGATTTGGATGCAACCTAACTGTTGGATGTTCATTTATGCAAATCTTTAAAGTCACTATGATTATCACAATTAATTATAAATGTGCATTCTCACACCTACATGCCACCCTGATGTATGATGTGTGACCAAGCCCTAGAGGGAAGGTCAATTAGGTCAAGCCCAAGAGGGAAGACCATTCGACACTATGAGAGGTGACCCCAGGCACCAAGCTCAGGATGGAGAAGGTGGCCTTATGTTTCTTGCATGACTATTGGGCACCATGAGAGGTGACCCCAGGCACCAAGCTCAGGATGGAGAAGGTGTCCTTATGTCTAGTGCGAAGGAAGAACCCTAGAGAGGGTATTCCTGGGTTAGGGCAAAAGCGGTGGAGAATGTCACATTGAAAATGTCATTTGGATTGTTAAATAATTTAATTGTGATATTTAGATTGTTAGCAATATTTGTGAAATTTTTGTTGTCCCCACATACTGACATATTCATTTATGCTGACCGACATTTTGTTTGTCGACGTTTTTGGTACAATATGAAAAGGACAAACAGTAAAGTGACACATTGTGAATATATGAATTAAAGTACAAGGAGGATTAGTTAGAATAGACTCCAGTTGCGGATAGAAGTTTAGAAATCCAAGATTTTAAAGAGATATGCAAAGTTTTATTTTATTCCATCTTTTCAGTATAGTTTTTGTTAGAATTTAGTAATTATTATTGATTATTTGTCGAACCATTGATTTGTAAAATTGGGATAACGTCTCTGTCCTTTTAGTCTCCCTTAATTGGGGGGTTATCGAGAGGCAGGGTCATTACAGGCTCTTTGTAAAAACATTAATCAGTAATCTGATGGTTTTGGTGTGAAGGCAACGATCTGGTGGTTTTACCTAGAAGACTACAAACTAGTGGTTTTACTAGGGTTTCTACGTACAAGTGGTTCTGACTATCGATCATAGGAATGATTTTTAGTAGAGAGAGCAATGGTTTGTGTAGTCAAAGAACTTATGGTTTATCAAGAATCATTAGTGAGCAACTACAAATGATGGTCAACGATGGGAAACCAAAGGTAAGGTATATGTGAGGAAGCAGGTTTTGCCTTCTGATGGTTTGTAAATGGAAAGCGGGATAAGAAAAAATTGATGGTTTGTAAAGGAATCTAAAAAGATAGAAGGGAAGTTGGAGGAAGACAGGAGTGGTGGCCCGTCAGAGAAAGGGTATCAAACTAGGAGAAAATGAAGGTGGTCAATCGGCGAAAGAAAACTAAAATGAGAAGAAAAATACAGACTATTACTGAACTTTATTGTCGTCGATTGGTTTCATGCTACTCTAGCCTCATTGGTGGGTCATCTAGGTCCATAATCATTGGGTTTGAGATCTGATTATGTAGTGGATGGCTTATTTACTAAGGCTCACATGCTTCGTCAGTGTTGAATAGGTCCCCTTCTGGTTCACCTCGCTTACAATTTTTGGAGGTTGAAGATGATGTTTGTCTTCTGATGGTTGTTGAGAAGCTAGGTTAATCGTGATTAGGTTCTAGGGTTTAATGCTTCTATATGATTGTATAGTGTACTGGTCCACCCCTTTTTTTGCTTTTATAGCATCTATTGGAGTGGTAGTGGGTCATTCACGACCATTGGATGTGGTGTTACCCTTCTGATGGTTTTCCCTTGATTCTCCTCTTCTGATGGTTATACGATCTATCCCTCTTTTGAAGGTCTAGTTGTATTGATGATTTGATGTTTCAACAATTCATGTCATTTGATGGTTCGACTGAGCTAAAGATCCTATGGTTTCCTTTGTGCTTTAGCTTTCGATGATAATACCAATTTTGGCAGTGTGTAACCCGATGGTTGGAAGGCTTACGTCTTTTGATGGTTTTCTTGGATGTCTCTCTTCTGATGGATTTACTTGCCTGGTCTTCTCCTTCTAGTGGTTACACTAGGTTTTGAAACCTGATGGCTAGGTAGAATTATGGACTTCTGATGGTTTATCTATAATGTTTTTATGATTTCATGGGACCTTGAGAATTTAATGGTTGATTCTGCATGAAACTGATGGTTTGACTTTGGTTCAAACTCAATGCTCTTTTCATGAATAGATGGTCCTTGCAGTAGAGGAAAATATCTTAGATTCTCACTAACCTTATTCTATGTACACTAGACAGTAGGAAACATAAGCATATTAACAACCACTTAATCAAATCTAGGGTAGAAATTAGTGGATTCTAATTATTGGAAAAATAAACTAGAATTCAAATAAATAGTTTCAAAAAGTGTTGGGTTGCCTCCCAAGAAGCACTATTTTATAGTCTTTATCTTGACTCTTTTTGAGTATCTTCGTAATTCTTGTTTGTATGGTGTAGGCGGCGGTTCATCTAATTACATTTCAACCCTTCTAGTAAAAGCTTCATCTTCATAATATCTTTTCACTCTATGTCCATTCACAAGGAATGTCCATGTCTTTAACTTGAATAGCTCCATCATCCCTAATGGATATATTTTTGTCATAATGAAGGATCATGTCCATCTTGACTTCCATTTTCTAGGAAAATATCAAATTCTAGAATTGAACAGAAGAACCTAGTCTCCCTCAGACACTTCTTTTCTTTTTAAGTGGGCATCATGCCACACATTGGTTCTTCATTTTTAAATCTTGGTGTTTTCATAAGCATGGATCCTAAGCTCCTCTAGTTCTTACAGTTGCAAAAACCTTCTCTTTCCTACTAATCTTGAGTCCATATTTAGGAATTTGATTGCCCAAAAGGCCTTATGCTCTAATTCAACTGGTAAATGACATGCCCTATCAAATATCAACCTATAAGGAGTGGAACCTATAGGAATCTTGTAGGTAGTGTGATATGCCCATAGGGCATCATCAAGCTTCATCTATCAATCTTTTTTTAGTGCTCCAATATATCTTTTCTAGACTTTGTTTAATCTGCCAATTACAAATCTCCACTTGGCCTGAGGTTTGCAAATGATAAGGGGTGGAAACTTTGTTCCTCACCCATATTTCTTCAACAAATTTGCAAACTATCTTTCTGCAAGGTGGGATCCCCCATTAATAATTATGCTATGTAGGACTTTGTATTTGGGAAAGATGATCTTTTCAAACAACCACATCATAGGTTTTGAAAGGCAGGATAGGGTACATATAGCTTCTACCCATTTGGAGATGTAACTCACAATGACCAAGATATATTGATTTCCTTTTGAAGATAAGAAGGGCCCCATATAGTCAAACCCCCAAACATCAAAAATCTCAACTTCAATCCAATCACACACAGGAATTACATTCCTCATAGAAATATTTCTAGTGGACTGAAAATCTTTGCATGTTTTGACATAGGCATATGCACCCTTAAACACAGTAGGCTAATAAAAGCCAGATTGCAAAATTTTGGGGGTGTCCTATCTCTACCTAAATGCCCACCATAGGGTGAAGAGTGACAATCACAAAGGATTTGATGCACTTCTTCTTCTGGAATGCATCAATGGTACAAATTTTCATCATGCCTATAAATAGAAGTGGTCATCCCAGTAATAGTTTTTGAGGTTAGAGAACAACTTATTTTTTTCTTTGTATGTGATTTTTGGTGGTAATTGTCAACAAGCAAGGTAATTGGATATATCACCAAACCATGGTACCTTGGGTCCTATGGTCCTTGACATCATTAGGGATTCATCTGGGTAGTTGTCATTGATTGGTAGTGATTTGTTATTGGATACAAAAATTTGTGATAGGTGGTCAATTACTATATTCTTTGTCCCTTTTTATCGATAATTTCATGATCAAACTCTTGTAGCAACAATGCCCACCGCATGATCCTGGGCTTGGTGTCTTTCTTCTACATGAGATACTTGATGGCTCTGTGATCTATGTATACTTTCACTTTTGATCCGATCAAGTCGGACCTAAACTTATCGAAGGCAAACACTATTTCCAGCATTTCTTTATATGTGGTGGTGAATTTAACTTTAGCTTTATTGAGTGTTTTTCTCTCCTAATAAATCATGTAGTGCTTCTTGTATTTCTTTTGGTCAAGTAAAACTTTGACATAGTCACTTATATCACACATTAACTCAAAAGGAAGATCCCGATCTGGATCCTAGAGGATTGCAGTGGTCGTCAAAGTGCTTTGTAGGGTTTCAAAGTCTTTAAGAATTTTTTTCCTCGAAGTTAAACACGACATCTTTGATGAGAAGGTTTGACATGAGTTTAGAAGAAGTAAAAATCCTTGATAAACGTTTTGTAGTATTTGACATTTCCTACAAAGATTATCACCCATGTCATAGATGTAGGACATGGGATCTTAGAAATGGGTTCCACGTTACTTAAATTGACTTCAATGCCTTTCTCAGAGATTTTGTGTCCAAGTACTATACCTTCATGGACCATTAATGGCATTTCTCCTAATTCAAAACTAATTATTTGTCTTTGCATATTTTTGAAACTTGGGATATGTTTCTCAAATAGGTGTTGAAGTTAGTGTCATACATTGAGAAATCATCCATGAATATCTCCATAATGTCTTCAAGATAGTTCGCTAACACAAAAATCATGCACCTTTGAAAGGTTGTTGGTGTGTTGCAAACGTTGAATGGCATTCTTCAAAGGCGTATGTTCTGTGGATACAAATGAAGGTGGTCATCTCTTTGTCATCTAAGTGAACAAGAAAGTAGTAAAATCCTAAGTATCCATCGACGAAGTAGAAGTATAAATGGTGGGCTAAGTGTTCTAGTACTTTGACTATGAATGGCACCGTGGAGTGATCTTTCTTGGCTGTGACATTGAGCTTTCTGTAATTGATGCACATCTACCAACCTATTATTTTATATGTTTCCACTTCATTGCCATTTTATCCCTTCACTAAAGTCATACCTCCCTTCTTAGGGACTACGTGTGTGGTACTCACCCAATTTGTTTCTTATTGGGTATATTATACCCACATCTCAAAGATTTATGACCTCTTTATTGGCTACCTCTCTCAAGTTCTGATTCAACTGTCTCTGAGGTTGGGCTAGAGGTTTGGTGTTCTATTTCAGGTGTATTTTATGCATGTAGATAGTTGGGCTGAGGCCTTTTGTGTCTTCAACAAAATATCCTATTACTTTGCTTCTCAGCTTGAGTTCATTCAATAGCCTTTCCTGTTGTTCTACTATCAAGGCAGAATTGATAATAATGGGATTCCTTCCTTCTGTGTCAAGAAATTCATATTTTAATCCTTCAGGGAGCTACTTAAGCTTCGGTTTAGGTTTTGGTGCTTCCTTCTCCTCTAGGGTTTTCTCCAAAGAGGTGTATTTCATAGTCTCAAAAACCGCATCCTCCTCATCACTAAAGTCTTCTTTAGATTGACTTAAATAGTCAAGAATTTTGACCACTTTTGATTCTTCTATATCTAGACCAGGATTGTTCATAGCTCTCATAAGCAGGTCAACTATAGAATTTTGCTCCTGAACTTCCTCACAGGATTGGTTGTAGATATCCACAACATATACCGACTCAAAGAAAGATGGTCCTCGCATGGAGTCTTGAACATGAAAATCAATATGATCATTCCTCACTCTTAAAGTGATGCTTCTAGCTTCAACATCTATCAATGCTCTCCTAGTGGAGAGGAATGGTCTTCTGAACATCATAGGACATTTGGGTCTTCCACTATGGTTATCAAGACTATATCACATGGTATGAAATCATTCCACTCAGATAGGAACATCTTCTACAATCCCTACCAGTCTCATCAAAGAATGGTCTACTAATTATATTTGCATCCTCATCTTGACCATGTCATTAATTCCTATACCTTGAGCTAATGTGAGAGGCATAAGGTTGATACTTGCTCCAAGATATTTCAAACCTTGTCTTACCTCATTATCTCCCACATTAAATGGGATAGTGAAAACTACCTGGTCTTTCTACTTGGCATGCATCTTTTCTTTGATGAAAGCACTGGACATTTTTTCTAGCTTGACAGTTCAACATGGTCTCCTCACCTTCTTTTCATAATCAGGTCTTTGAAGAACTTCACATACGTTGGCATTTCTCCAATGGCATCAAGGAAAGGAACCTCCAAGTTCAATTTCTTAATGAGTTCTAAGAAATTTTCATATCCCTTTCTTTAATGAGCCTTGACCAACTTGTAAGGGAAAGGAATCCTTGGTGAATAAGGGTCCCTACCTGCTAGAACCTCTTCAACTAGTTATGATTTCTTTTCCTCTACTGGTTTCTTTCCCATAGTGTTTTCCTTTGCTTAACCTTTTTGGTAACAACAACTATATTAGGTTCTTCTTCTATTAGGGAAATTTCAAGTTGGGACTCAGTATTAGGAGTGTTCTTCTAGGTAGTCTTGTTTTTAGGTTCTTCTAGAACCTTTCTTGAATGGAGAGTGTCCATTTTTTTCTATTTCAATATTTGAAGGTATCCTCCCATGTGGGTTCTTTAACAATCTGATAGTTGTACAAGCTACTAATGAATTTGTTTGTCATTGAGTTGCATGTCATCCATTTGAGATATCATGCTTCGTAGTTGGGATTGCATTGTACTTAATATGCCAGTGTTGTTGATAGTGATTTGGCTCAGTTTCTCATTTATTGATGCTTTCCTTTATGCAAATTCAAATAATTTAGAAACTAGAACTTTTTTATTAGTGTTTCTATTTTGACCTTGATCCTGACTTGGCCTGCTCCAATTTCTATTTTGGTTCTAGCCTTATCCTTGTAGTTGTTCCTGTTTTGTTGATAAATTGTGTTATTAGTGAACATGGATGGTCCTCCGTCTCTTCTAGAGCCTGGCGGTCTTTTAGGTGGATTGTTTAGTTGGTGAGCATTTTCAGTAGTGTCTTGTTTTCATAGGAGAAACATGGGTGATCCAACCTCTTGAAGTTAACTAAGAAAACATTTTCAGTATCATCTTTTTTATCATCATCTTTGGGTTGAGTATAGATACAATTGTTTATTCCATGTCCCCCTTCTCTATTTGTGAAACACTCCATCACCTTTTCTACTTTATCTTTCCTTTGCTTCCAGAATCTTTCAACTGTTCATCCAACACAATATTTTGAATATGAGTAGTTATACTTTCTAAATCCTTTGACTTAGAAGTTGTCCCTTTGGATGATAGCTTCTTTGTCACCCCCTATATAATCCAAACCAGATTGCAAGGAAGCCACATTGTCAATTATTGTCATGGTCTTCTTTGGGTTCTTACCTAGGAAATCACTTCCTACAACCACATTCAGTGAGGTCCTTTCAACTGAGGTAAGCATGTTGTAGAAGGTTATAACTAGAAATCCTTTATCATAGTTGTGGTGAGGGTAGTCCCTGTGGTATTTTGGGAATCTTTCCCATGCATCATACAAGTTGTTTCCATGCTTTTGTACAAAGCCATTGATCTTGTGTTTGTTTGTAAGATTCTTCTATACTGTATAGAATTTGGTGAAAAAAGCATCATCCAGAGGTGCCCATCCATTGATGGTTTTATCAAGCAGAGTAAGGTACCATGATAGAGGTTTATCCCTTATAGAAAGGTTGAATCATTTGCACTAAATTACTTCTGTGGCATCATGTTCATCTTGATGGTGTCACATATATTTTTAAAGCCATCTAGGTGATGAAAAGGGTCTTCTTCTTGGGAGTTCCCCCCATAAGTCTTATTCTGGATCATACTGATGACTACTAGTTTAAGCTTAAAGTTTGGACCATTGAATATAGAAATGATGAGTGGGCATCTGGATTGATTAGCCCTGATGGCAGCCAACTCATGAAGAGAAGGGACCCCATCATCCTCATTATCATCATTGTTGTTGTTTCTCATGTATCTTCTCTCTCTATCATGATGTTCTTCCTCATGACACTCTTTCTTACACTCTTCCTCATCATGATGTTCTTCATGCTCTTGTTCTTCATTATGCTTTTCCTCAAAATCCTCCTTACATTCCTTGTAAAATCCTTCCACCCTTGGGTTGCGGATGAATGCCCTATGAGGAGTCATGATCCTTGCAATTGGTAGTGGTTACGATCCAATTTGCTCAAACTAATTGAAATAAGATGCATAGTTGAGTTAGAAGTTGGACATGTGATATGAGGTATTTAAGATGGTTAGAGTTATCAAATTTAAAGTGTGCAGTCGAGTCTATCACTAGTCTTGAAGCACAGGCGTATGCTAAGTATACTCAAGTCCTTAACGATACTGATTGCCTTGTCCCCAACAACTACACCAAAAAGTTGATCAACCTAAATTAGACACCCAAAATGAGTGGATATAGAATAATCATACTTTAAAATTCATAACTCAACACTCAAGCCCCGCAACGATGATAACGGGGTCTGATGTAGTGAATCAGGATCGATCCATAGGGACTAGTGTGGTATGTGTTAAGAATTGAGAGCCTTATCTTATTTAGACAAATAAGGGGTGAGATAAAGTTTTGTATTCCTTATGGAATGGTGGTACTTCAAAAAACAAGTAAAAAATGAGTAAAACAAATCAAGAAGTAAAATAAAAGAACAATATAGTAAAAAGGTAATGTAACATGTATGGATGGGAAACTTTGATTGGGTTTCACCATCTAAGGTTCCTTACCAACATGGAATACTCACACCCATTGTATACACTTATAAAGTTTAAAAGAAATCATCATAAGTGTCTATTCCCTCCTCTCTTGAGCTTAGTATAGATCTAGATTATAAAATTATCTCTCTCTCAAGATGTCAAACACACAATCAAAGTAAAACCTTATACTCATTAGAATAAGCATTCCAACATTGCCATGCATTCATGGCACTCCATAACACTTAGATATAGGTCAATACTACTCTTTCAAGGTATTAATAATCAAACAACACAAGATGGTAGCTAACCATGCAAGTGAAACATTAAGATTTAGAGTGTAATATAAACTTTTCTAAGAGCATATATTCAATGAATATAAGTATTTCCATGTTCGGAGAGCCTTATGGCTACTCCCAACCCAAGCTATATGATTAGCCACTCATGGTAATTAGTAGATTGGCGGAATTACAAGTATTATGAGATATATAGGTGGAAAATGAGGTCGAACAAGGGGAACGTAAGAAGGTGGACATATTTACAGAAGTAGAAGAAAGATAAACCAACAGTGACTGGGGACTATTCAAGGTCGACGAAGAGTTTCTCTACTCTAAATATGGTGTCGGTATTGAGGATGGAAGCTTTGTCTCCCTCCTCTTTAAGAATAAGTCTTAAACTGCTCGGTGGAGGTGGAGGAGCGCTACTCCTTAGACTCTCATCCTTGGAGGTCACGAACTGATGGAAGAAGGTGCAACTCCAAAATCAATGGTGAGGTGGCTGTGCGGAACAACTTTGTCATCTTCCTTGTGTCACGACCCCTTCTTCATATCATGGGGTCTTCTATTTATAGACTTTAGTCCAGTGTTCAAGGAGGTGATTTGGGGTGCTTTACTTGAACCACAAGTCCTTTGAGAATGTGCCTCGGGGCACGCGCCTAACTATTTGAATGACCATTGTGCCCAACATTGCCATCGATAGGAAGTTATGCAGCCAAGCCATTTGTTTAAGAATGTATCGGTTGTGTTTTATCTGTTAGACCTTCATTTGGTATCACCCAACTGTCCATCGATTGACTCATCCAGTCCAGCCACTAGTTGAGCATTGATTTGCCATCAGTAGGCACTCCACCCTTGGCCCAAGTGGACCATCGATTGGTGTGTCCTAGTGGAGCATAAAAATTGACAATTGATGGTTGCTCTGACTAGCTACCTGACTAACCATCAATTAGGGAACTGACGGTCAGTCTGATTGCCTGTCGATGGTAGATTTGAACGTTGATGAGGGCCATTAGTTTGGCAACTGATGGATAGTCAGTGGTGGTGGTTTCTTTGTTCTTGTGTTGTGGTTGGTCTGCATCGATTGTGGAGACTGATAGGAGTTCTGTCGAATGGTTTACCATCGTTTGACAAGTTACCTACATAGGAATGAGTAGTCATCTTCAAATCAAGACGTAAGTCGTAAACATGTGCAAAACATGAAAAATTTAGGGTTACTCTGCATAAAGAGGGGAAATTAAGAGCAAAATTAGGCATGAAATATCGATAAAATTGGATGTTATCATGTGCATGACCATCTTTAGAAGTTCATTGATCTATGTGGACTAAACAAGCAATCTATTGTTTCTAATGAAGCAATGAAGCTACATATATAAGGGATTGCTAATGGAGTGAAATGGCTCCACCGGCTTTGAACCACGCGGGAGTAGGAAGGGCGAAAAGGGGGAATGGCTAATGCTAGGTCATGGAGACAGAATTTCACCGAATCAGGAAGGAAATCTAAGGGGATGCGAAGGAATTCTGGGCGAATCTCAAGTTGAGGGTGCAACCTGAAGGCAAAATTCAGAAGGTAGACGTGGAGACTGATGGTGGGAAGCTTCTATACCTGCAGGCAGAAGTGGAAAAATTGCTGAGAATTGGCAGAACACCTTATCTGGTTATGTTGTGGATCTGAAGGTGCATATTCCTACCTTGGTCAATCATCTAGGATGGCTCTAGAAGATGAAAAGGAGTATTGAAATAAAAGCTAGAAGCCACATATTCTCTACCATCAAGTTTTCTAAGAGAGACGATCAGATTCATGCTTTGGAAGATGGTCCTTGGCTTGTAAAAGGTAAACCATTGATCCTAAAACCATGGCAAATAGGGGATAAGCTTGAAAAGGAAGCTCTGGATTTAGTCCCAGTGTGGATTTGTCTTCCTAATCTCCCACTTGAGTTTGGGGATTGCTCAATGTTTTCAAGAATATAAATTTTTTTAGGTATTCCAATCAACTCGGATCTAGCTATGAAAAACTATTCTAGATTGGAATATGCATGCCTCCTTATCCTGATAAGAAAAGATTCTATGTTTCCTAAAACTATCTCCATGAAAAGTGATATTGGAGTGGAGCAGGTGATTGAGGTTTAGTATGAGTGGATTCCATCGAAATGTGTTGTTTGTAGATCTTTTGGTCATGATAACCGGTCTTGTCTGAATGCCCTAAACTAGAAGCAAATTCAACAGAAAAGCATATAGAAGGATAAAAAGATTTGGATTCCTAAACAACCTAACACTATGGTATCTGATAGTACTATGTATGAAATGTCACAGGTGACTACTGTAAGTCTTGTGGGCAATGAATATGTTGCTGCTATGAAAGTGATAAAAGAGGTGGGAGACATATCTAATAAAGGAGAAGAAAATATAGATGAAATCCTTTATGCCTTGGAAGAACAAGAGAGGAAATCCCGTAATGATATTGCTACTCTTAACCAGGTTTCTACTTCTGCTTCAAATTTAACTAATGCATCTGGAGTAAAGGAAGTGGAACACATCCACTATCCCGTCAGTGTAAAGTCGAGGGGCTGAACAAAATAAAGGGTTCCCAGATCACTCAGTTTAGGTCCCCCAGTTATGAACCTCATTGCATTGATGTTGAGGGTGAGGGGTTTACTGCCAAATCCGAATCCCCTCCTCGTGGGTAACCAGAACCAAGACTAAAATTGTTTTTGCTAAGGAGGTGAGCTTTGTTTCACCGAATATATTCAAGGAACTGGAATTTGCTGATCCTGAAGGAGTTGATGTTATTGAAGCTAGCAGGCCTCTAGCTAATAAAGTTTCCAATGGATGAAGTTTTTTCTATAACGTGTTGGAATGTTAGAGGACTCAATAGAGGGTCTCATCAGAGTAGAGTTAAGGAGGAACTTACTAGAATCAATTCTCCTATCCACTTCCTTTCTGAAACTAAAATTCGTAGGAAAAAGATGGATAAGACCATGAAGAGAATTTGTCCTAATCATATGTGTTTATCCAATCATAACTCTCATACTTTGGGGAGAGTTGTTATTATTTTGGATCCTTCCAGAGTTAATGTCTCATACATTAGTGAATCAGATCAGTTTATTCATATTGAAATTAGCAATGAGTTCATTTCCTGTTATTCAACTGCCATATATGGTTCTAATGGTGATAAACAGAGAAGTTTCATGTGGGACAAGCTTAGTAAGATCTCACAAAAGATGAATAAAGTCTGGGTTCTAGCTGGTGATTTCAATGTTGTAAGACAAATCTCTGAATGTATAGGTAGAGCTAACCCTTCCTAAAGGTCTATGTAGGAGTTCAATGATTTCATGTTAACCCAAGATCTATTTGAAGCTGATATGAAGGGCCATTTGTTTACATGGGATAATAGACAAGAAGGGAGGAGTTTCACTACCCCTAAACTTGATAGGGTTATTTTCAATAATGGTTTTCTGGATGATTGGCCTAATCATATTGGGGAGGTGTTTTCTACGCTATATAGTGATCATAAGATCCTGAGGATTAGCTTTGAGCCTAAAGGAAGGAGGAAGCATATTCCGTTCAGATTTATTAATACTTGGACAAAAAAAGCTAACTACAAAGAGATGGTAAGGAATGCCTAGTCTATTGAGATCAAAGGTTGTCCTATGTTCAGAGTCATGAAGAAGCTCAAAGAAATTAAGCATAATCTCATTTCTTAGAATAAAAATGAAGTGGGGAATATTATCAATATTGCTAGAGCCCTGGAGGATGATGGTCTCCTTTCCCAAACTAAAGTTGATAAAGATCTGGAAAATGAAAGTCTAAGGAATGAAGCTATGGTGGCTAGACAGAGGGTTGTTGTAGCTCTAGAGGAGGAAGAAGCACTCATTAGACAAAAATCTAGATCCATCTGGCTTAAATGTGGAGATAGTAACACAAAGTACTTCTACAATTCTATGAGAACTCGTAGACAAAGAAATACTATTACTAGCTTGATCATCGAGAGTGATAGAAGTTCTTATATGAACCTGATCAAAGAGCACATTGTGTGTCATTATTCTAAGTTGTTTACTGAAACTAGTCATAGTGAGATTGTTTGGGATGAGAATTGGAGTCTACCCACCATTTCTGTTGATCACATTAAGATCATTTCGAAAGAAGTTACTACGGAAGAGGTTGAATCTGTTATTAAAGAAGCTAACCCTGACAAGGCTTCTGGGCCTGATGGGTTTAATGCTCATTTCTTCAAGGATTCTTGGCATATTGTAGGAGAGTTGGTGACTAAGGCTGTGTAAGATTTTTTCTGGAAAGGCAGAATCCTAAAAGAGACTAATAGAACTTTTATTAGTTTGATTCCGAAGTGCAAGAATGCTTGTTCTATAAAAGATTGGCTCCTTATTTCTTTATGCAATTTTGTTCAGAAAATCATATCCAAATCCTTGCAAATAGACTGAGTAAGATCTTACCTAATATTATTGATTCTAGTTAGTGCGCCTTCATGAAGGGGAGGAACATCAAAGATGCAGTACTCCTCACAAACGAACTCTTGAGTAATTTTAATAAAAACTCTAGTGGAAAGAAGATGTGCATTAAAGCCGACATCTCAAAGGCTTATGACTCTATCAGGTGGGAGTTCCTTATGAAGATTATGAAAGAGATGGGTTTTCCTTATTTCTGGTGTAATTGGATTTGTAACATTCTGGATTTTGTGTCTTATCAAGTGCTCATCAATGGATAACCCTCTGAACCTTTCAAACCTTCCAGAGGCCTAAGGTAAAGATATCCTCTTGCCCCTCTTCTCTTCGTCATTTGCATGCAGGGTTTTTCTAGTATTATCAATTACTATGTTAGAACTAAAAGATTCTTTCCTTTTGGTCATAACAACAATAAGAATGTGTCCCATATTATTTTCACTGATGATTTGATCATTTCTGGAGAAGTCAATATAAATAACTCTGAGTGTCTTAAGAATATAATTAGTATCTTTGGAGAGATTTCTAGTTTGAACTTCAACCAGTTTAAAAGCCTGTCTTATTTTAGCAAACTGGCTGATGATGATAGCATATATGTTCATTTGGGTATTCCTAAAAGTGATATTCCTTCTACTTATCTGGGAATTCCTCTTTTTTCAAGGAGACTCACGAAGAAGCTTTGCTATCCCCTGATTGATAAGATAAAAATTAGAATAGAAGTGTGGAAATCCAAATCTCTTTCTTTGGCTGGTAGGATTGAACTGGTGATATCTACTCTTATCTCTATTGTTTAGTTTTGGGCAAGTATTTTCCCTTTATCAGGTAGTATTTATAATGAAATTGATAAGATGTGTAGAAATTTCATTTGGGGAGATAGAGATGATGGTTCTCATATTCACCTTAGAGCTTGGAAGGTTATTTCTAGGCCCAATAAAGAAGGTGGTTTAAATATTAGGAAAGCAAAGGACTTATGTTGAGCTGGCCTCATTGTAAATATCTATAATTTGATTGAGATGAAGGAGTCTATTTGGGTACGTTGGATTCATGGAAATTACTTAAAGAAAACTTCTATATGGAGATCGGTTATCTCTCATAATCACTCTTGGTTTTGGAACATGATTCTTTCTATTAGAAGTGACATCATAAGTAAGGTGGTTTTTATTTTGGGAAGGGGTGATAAAATCTATGTCCAGAATGACCCTTGGCTGAAGGATCATCAGTATCTTGAAGATATTACTGAGGATAGTTCGAGCTAGAAGCTGGGAAAAGGTAAAATGGATAGACTGGAATCTATTATAAGCAATGGGGAATGGAAGGTTCCTAAAAATAGATGATGCACAAGTCTTAGGGATTTCCTTATCAAGAACTATGTTCCTAGTAACAAGGATGATGCTATCCTGTTAAATGGTGAAAGGAATGTTAGTTTATCTATATCCTGGAATTTCTGTAGAGAAAAGGCTAGCATTGTTAACTGGGCAGTGTGGGTTTGGAAACAAATGCATTCGATGAAATTCAAGCTGCATCTTTGGAAGATTTGCTCAGATTGCTTGTCCATAATGGATTTCTTGAGGAAAAGAGGAGTCAATGTAGTATCCTACTATTTTCTTTGTAGGAAACATGGAGAAGATGTTAATCACTTGCTTTTTGAATGTGAGTTTGCTTCTAATATTTGGACTCAAGCTGTGGCTATTGGAAAAATCCCTTGCAGACCTAGAAATCTGGATGATATCATCAAGTGGAATAGTAGAATCATGAAAGGTGTCTGCTTCATGATCTTATATCATATATGAAGCTATAGGAACAGAGTGATTTTAAATGATCTGGTTCTTGATTCTTATATCTGCTGGAAGTACATATACATGGATATACATTCTTTATATAGTCAGTAGGCTAGTAGATGTATAGCTTAGTCATTTTTTCTATATTTGTCCATAGTTGTTTTTTCTGTTGTGAACTTTTTTAGATAAGGTGTATTTGCCTTACTGTGATGGACATGGACTGCACTCAGATGTGGCATAGGGCTCATCCCCTATTCTATGATAAAAAGCAATAAAAAGGGGCAGCATGCTTAAGTGACTAAAAAAAATGAAGCTACATATATTCTACTACTTCTTCACCAACAAGGGTAGGGTGTGGTATAATTTCCTTAACGATTGTAGCATCAGAACATGGGAGGAACTTTAGAACCAATTCCTCAAGAAGTTCTTTCTGCCCTCACTCACCTACCATATTAGAGGCATATAACTCAATTTGAACAACTCCCAGCAGAAAATATCTTTGTTGTCTAGGAGGGATTCATGAAACTCCTGTGAAAATACCCTCATCATGGAATCTCCTCTTTACAACTCACTAAAACATTTTATAGGGGTTTCGATGATGATGTCAAACAATTTCTTGGTGTTGCTCCCAGTGGAAACTTCATGCAAAAAATCTTCAATGACACATGGAA
Organism: Alisma plantago-aquatica; assembly: GCA_963693085.1. Taxonomy (NCBI): domain Eukaryota; kingdom Viridiplantae; phylum Streptophyta; class Magnoliopsida; order Alismatales; family Alismataceae; genus Alisma; species Alisma plantago-aquatica. The sequence goes on along the minus strand of OY856414.1, from coordinate 84,864,469 downwards.
GGTTATGAGTAGGGGAGCTGAGAACCAAGAAAATTGGGGCTCATCACACAAGAGAGGAATCCTCAAAGTGGCCATGGCAGAAGAAAAATATGAGTTGAAGGTCATTGTTGAATTCCTTAAGATCCTCACTCTCAAGTAAGACAACCTTGAGTCAATCCTATTGACAAATGTGTAGAGAGGTCAATCCCCTTTTCAAGTTGGGCTAGCCCCAAAAGCCCATCATGGCTACAGTGCAAAAGGCCACACAAGATTACAATGCAACCATCTCTACCAGGCTACACTAACATGCACCAACCTCAATTTGACAGCAACCTAGTCATTGAAGAAGTCAACATTATCAACTCCATTCTAGGACAGGGGTACTACAACCCCAACTGACCAAGAAATCACCCTAAATTTCAATATGGAGACCCAAATGAAGCCGCAAATTCTCATCAGATCAATATGGACCATGGTCAAAACAAAGTTTGAGGTCCCCCTGGATTCCAAAAAAAAAAAAAACTACTAACAAAACAAGTACAACCCTAGTCAGTACTGCAACAATTTCAACCAAGCCAATGATTATAATCTAGGATGGCAGCCCTACAACCTAAAAGGCCAACTTCTTCTAGGACAAGGAAGATAACAGAGTGTACTTGATTCAAAATATCAGATTTTGTAGATACCATTGACAAGATATTGGCAAGACAAAAAGCATACAACAAATACATGGAGGTTCAACTTGCATAGATTGTTGCCACCATACACCATACAACGCGCTCATTTGTAGGTCATCTCAAGGGAAACCCCAAGCATTAGTAAGAGAATTTGAAGGTTGTTACCACACATTTTGGGAATGTACTACTAGAACCTCCATCCCTAGTCATACACAACAATAGGTTGGTTATTGAAGAGGACAATAATGACAAGTTCGTCCAATAGCTATACTAATATCCATTCCATTGGATGAACCTTAGAACCCACTATTGAAGCACCAAAAAAGGGTGATACATCTACCTCCTAGATAAGAAACACTCCCACTCCTAAGATGGAACTAGAAATAACACCACATTATCCCTCTATCCCTTTGGTTCCTATCTACAAACCTTAGGTCCTTTACCAAATTGGGATAGCTCAAACATGGCTAAACCCAAGATTTATGAATTTTGAGGAAGCAATGAACAAGCTACATGTAGAATTCCATTCCTTGAATTTTTTGCAATGATTCCTCCCTAGACAAAGTTCTTCAAGAGTCTCCTCACTCACAAGCACTTAATAGAGGAAATCAAAACCATGAAACTAGCATGGAAGCCATCAGACATCATCCAGAGCAGTATGCCCAAAAAACTCAAAGATCTAAGATCTAATGGCATCTCTTGCTCGTTGAAGATTCCGCATGTCACAAAGGACTAGCTAACCTTGGGGAGAGCATTTCTATCATTCACTATATCTTGTGAAAATGACAAGGGTTCACCACTAACATCCTTCCTATTATTCTCATAGTTCAACTTATTGATTCTTCTCTGACCACCCCTATGGGTATTGTAGAAGACATCCCTATCAGAGTGGGTCTTAACTCATATTTCCGGGTGACTGCAACACCCGAGCCCACTACTAAAGGATCTAGTAGAAAATTAGGAATGACGAGTGGCCCCATAGATCACCATTGGCCCTAACTATGTATTGTCCTCATTGTCCTCACTCATGCGCAAGCCAGGATAAACTTCATGATTGGGCTTCCATCCTAGTACTACTTTGGGCTAAGCATGATTAACCATATAGTTCTTTAGTGTTAGGATTCTTGAAAAGGAGATGCACCTTAGTGATATGGGTAGTCCAATCATTCCTTTTACGATCATTCTATCAGAGGCCTCAAATCATGGGATGTTACAATTTCCTCCACATAGACTGTTGATGTCCCCTTCAAGGCTCAACTATATGGCCTGATAATATTTCCCCATTTCAGTGCAAACCTAGAATGGCCCATGGATACTGATCTCTCAATCATGAAATACTAGCACAAGGGTGGATACATCACCATGCACAACCCTTTCTACCATTCTTGGGCTGCATTACTCAAGACTTCCATGCATATGCCCATGTGGGTCCCACCAACTGAAGGGGTTATGGCTCTTATACCATCTGTAACACATGGTCCCACCTCCCAAGGCTCTAGTAGAGTTTGAGGAGTGACGACCGACCTTACAGATCATTTCTAGCCTTTAACTGTGCACTTTGTCCTCACTCACATGCAAGCTAGGATAAACTTCCCAAATGGTCACCCATCCTAGTAATACTATGGGTTGAGCACGCTTAACCATAGAGTTCTTTAGTGAGAGGCTCCCTAAAAAGGAGGTGCACCTTGATGATATGGACAATCCGATCATTTCTTTTAAGATCATTTTATCTGAGGCCTCAAATCCTAGGATGTTACAATGACTTTGTCATCATGGACATCAAGGGGGGCCTATGATATACTTTCATCTTTGGTCATGCTTTTCTTGAAAATGGCTATGAAATCATTGATGTCAAAGTTGGAATCCTAATGTTGAGGCTAGGAACTAACACGGTCGAATTTAAGGTCATTGAGAGTCTCAAGGGGGGCTCTTTCTTGGATCAATGATATCTAATTGATTGATTTGACAAAATGGCACATCTATGGCATGAGGGTACTACTTCCTAAGAGCCTCTTTGAGAAAATGCTTGTCAATTCTAATGCTCTTGACTTGAATAATAAACAAGTCGAGCAATTTCTCCTCCACTTAGACTCTATAGAGGAAGACCCCAAGGCTGAATTTCAAGCTCTAAAATCCATCTCCATGATTGATGAAGAAGACAAGGAGCCCACGACACCACATATGAAACCTCTACCTGAGGGGCTAAAATATGCCTTCCAAAATGATAAGAAACTCTACCCAATCTTTGTCAATTCAGATCTCACAGATGAGTAAGAAGACACATTGTTAATAGAAATGAGGAAGAGTCAAAAGGCATTAGGCTACAAAATGACTGATCTAGTTGGCATTAGACAAGCCCTTTGCATGCATCACATCAACAAGGTTCACAACTACAAGCCCCCTCCATCGAGCCTAAGTTAAAATTGAACCAAATTATGAAAGAGGTTGTGTGCAAGGGGGTAATAAATCTACTGCTCTCTAGAATTATCTATCCCATATATGACTCACCATGGATGTGTCTTGTCTAAGTAGTGCCAAAGAAGGGAGGCACTATATTGCTTTAAATGAGAAGAATGAGCTAACTCCCACCTGTGTTGTTATCGGGTTGCGTATGTGCATAGACTACGCGAACTAAACAATGCAACTTAGAAGGACCACTTCCCCTTCCTTTTCTTCATCAAGTCCTAGAGTGAGTAGCATGCTAGGAGTTCTCTAGTTACTAAGATGGGTACCTAGTTTCTACTAGATTCCCATTCATCCAAGTGATCAAGAAAATACTTCTTTCACGTATCCCTTTGGCACATACACTTTTTGATGATGTCATTTAGATTATGCAATGCACCTACACCTTTTCAGTTACATATCTACCATCTTCTCAATACTCATTGAAACCACAATGAAAATCTTCACATATGACTTCTCATACTATGGTGATTCTTTTGGATCATGTATGTACCATCTTTCCCTGGTCCTAGAGCATTGTGAAGAAGCAAATCTACTGCTTAACATGGGAAAATGACACTTCATGGTGAAGGAGGGCATTGTATTAGGACATTGTGTTAGCTCTAGAGGTGTTGAAGTTGACAAAGAAAATATTGAAGTGATTTCCAATCTATCTCCTCCAAGCATTGTCAAGGAAGTACAAGATTTCCTGGGACATGCCAAATGATATATAAGATTTATTTGTGGCTTCAGTTAGATCACTAAGCCCTGTACAAATCTTCTCCAGAAGGATGTAGGTTTCAATTTCAACTTTGACTGTATGAAGAGATTTAACACTCTGAAGGAATCTCTCATGTCTACTCCAATCCTTTGTTCCTTAGATTGGTCTCTTCCTTTAGATGTCATGTGTGATACTAGTGATTCTGTCGAAGGGGCAGTTATGGGGCAGTGTCTCAACAAAAAACATCACATCATCTACTATGTAAGAAAGACGTTGAATGACACATAGAAAAAATTTGTGACCGCTATAAAGAATCTTCTTTCCATTGTCTTTGCCTTTGATAAGTTTGTCTCCTACCTAATATGCTCATAAGTTTATGTCTAAACCTATCATGCTTCTATCAAATATTTTATGTTAAAGAAGGATGCAAAACCAAGGTTGATCGTGTGGATTTTACTTTTATAAGAGTTCAACATGGAAATTAATTACAAGAAGGGAACTGAAAATGTTATTGGTGATCACCTCAATCGATTGCATATCCAAGACTGTGATGCAGACCCCACTAATGACTCTTTTCCTAATGACCACTTGCTGAAGTTGTCTACATTCACCCTGTTGTATGATGATTTTGTGAACTACCTAGCTACGAGAGTCTTTCATCCAGACTGCATAGAGAACAAGAAGAAGGAGTTTATGTTGGACATCCTCTATTACTATCAGGATGAGCCTTGTCTTTTCTAACTATGTTCACATGGCCTTCATTGTCAATGCATCACTGAAGAGGAGATCCCTGTTAAGTTTGAACAATGTCACTCTGGCCCAACTGGAGGCCATATGAGGCTTATGAGCTCCAAGAAAACTATGTATAAAGTTCCCCAATATGTTTATTCTAGCCTACTATATTTAAGGATGCTTACATATTTAACAACTTTTGTGGCCAGTGCCAACAATTTGGTAATATTTCCAAGAGGGATGAGATGTCCCTCCATCTTTGGCAAGAAGTGGATATTTTTATTTTTGGGGTGTGTACTACATGAGTCCCTCCTCTTATGGCTTCTCCTACATCCTGGTATTTGTTTACTATGTTTCCAAATGGGTTAAATCCATCAATACAAAGTTCACAGACTCCAAGTCAAAGTATTCATAGATATTATCTTTTGACACTTTGGAGTTCCCCACAGTGTCACTTTTTATGGAGGATCTTTCTTGAATGCAAATTTGAAGTGATCCTTCATAACTATGGCATATCTCGTGATATGGATACTTCCTATCACCCTCAGACGTGTGGCCAAGTATATGTCTCTAACTGCTAAATCAAAATCTTTCTTGAGAAGATGGCAGCTAGGATAGGGAAAGATTGGTTCACAAACTGGGTGACACACTATTGGTGTATCAAACTGTATACAAGACCCCCTAGGCACTAAACTATTTCATCTCATTAATGGGAAGTCTCATCAATTACCAATGGATCTTAAAGACAAAGCTAAATGGGGCATCAAGAAGCTCAACTTTGACCTCCGTGCAACAAAGGAAAACTATTTGCTTCAACCACAAGTTTAATGTCCCCAAAACCAATGACATGACATATCAACTTAGTTTCATAGGGTTATATAATTGAAGTATCAAGACCAATAAAATATGCAACCCAAAACTATTTTGATAACATAGTCATTTACATAGGCAATCATTGATATCAAATTTATAGATATGTTTGCATGAATGATAGGTCTAGTCAAACTACCAAAAAAACTAATTATGGTTGTGATATAACTTCAAGGATCTTTCAAGATAGACTACAATAAGATATTTCATACACCAACATCCACAGAATTAACCCAAGGCAAGAAAGGTCTTCCTTAGCCCAAATGAGAGAAAGAGAGTTAGACAATTGTCTAAATATGATAGATAGGAAAGAAAAAGATAGAAGCAAGACATTTTTTACATTTAACTAAGTTACATTCTTAATCATTTACTAAGATCGCAACTATATCAGGAGAAAATAGACTTATATTGAAGAGAACAATGAAGCATAAATAAGAAATAGTGGTATTTTTTGTTTTTATAAAGCTTAATAAGTGGGAGACCTTATTCCACAAATGATTTTAACTACAACTCCCAGAGAAGGTGTCAATTCACCTTGGGTTATTGGATCGCAACCAAAATAAACTAGCTTAGCCAAAACTTTAGTCCATTAGACGTTAACAAAACACCTGTAAGTACCCTATCATAGACCCAACCACTTATGCACACTACATGCTCTATATAATGAATCAGATTACCGCATGCAACCACTAACTGCCTTTCTAATACTAGAAGAAGGTTTTCCTCGGATAACATGCCTTTTGGGATATCATTAGTTAGCATGCTCAATCTTGACAGGAGATCATTCCCAATACTGACATGATCATACCTAACTCTACATGACCAAATTAAGGTGAATCTGAGTATAGTAGAGCATTATACTCATCCATCCCTAATTCCAAAGGACTTAGATCTAGATGCCAAATATATTAATATACGATCAAGAAATTTCAATTATGTTGCCTAAACATCTCCCGATATGAGGTTTATAATCAAAAGGACATCATCAAAGATATACAACACAATCTTATGGATACTCAAAGTTAAAGAGATCAAAAGGTAGCCACTGATAAATGAATTACTAGTTATTATTTTAGTATGACACCTAAAATGCAAACATCTTGGGTTGTGGTTTTGAATCAGAAAAATCTATGGCTAGGAGCATGCAAAAGGTTAGGGAGTTCCCCTTTTTTTGGTGACCGAGAGAACCCACCCCGAGCATTCCCAACATGGTAAACTATCAAGTCATGAGAGGGTGTGGCCCAATCACCCCCCCCTCACACCAAATCAATGTGGATTGACGTTCACACAGTGCATCTGGGGAGGTTTGAACCCGGGTCCTTCATTGGGACTTACTGAGCTCTTACCACCTGGGATACTATGGCCAGTTTACAAGGGAGTCTCCTCTTGTAAACATGAAACCAAGTAAGGGGAAAGATACTAAAGGATACAATTTTGCTCACAGTAAGATCAAAATATTCTCTTTCTAGACGCGGGCTCTGGCTTCTCTTTTCCTAAGAAGATCCATGGTACGGGCTACAGGCGGGGTGGATTCCACCGCCCCATCCTCCATCAGAGGGGAGGTGGGTGACGAGTGATCTATCCATAGATGTCATGGTGGCCAGAGGATGGGCTGTGGCAGTGGCGAGGTCGTTGGTGGTGTGCCCCACCCTAGCTCCAGTTGTAGCGTTGGGGGATCCTAAAGCCCCAGTTTTTAGGGCCAACGATGGGAGGCCTTGGATAAAGATGCCTGCATCGGTGGTGGCGGAGATGGATAAATTCCATAAGTTCTCTGTCATCTTCCAGGTTATGGGAGTCAAATGTGTCATCAACCAGCTCTACGGATGGATGCTTAGAAGCTGGAGGCCCAAGGGGAGATGCAATGTTCACCACTGGTTGGAGGCATCTTCCTTGCACGCTTCAACTGTGAAGAGGACATGAGGACAGCCCTAGAGAAGGGGCCTTGGTTCTTTGATCGGAAGATGGTCCTGACGAGGAGGTGGATGCCTGAGGTGTACATCCGACGAGCGTCTCTTACATCAGCACCGGTCTGGCTCATGCTTCTGGAGGTGGGGCATCATTGGTCGAGAAGGGCCATCACCGTCATATCATGTGGAGTGGGCGAACCTAAGGTGGTTGATTTCCATGCTGAGGGGAGATATGAAGGGGTTGCACATATCTGTGTGGATCTCAAGGCGGATAAGAAACCACCGGAGGTGGTTATGGTGGAGATGTCATATGGAAGGAGTTGGAGTTCATGGTGATTTATGATGCCCTCCCCCAACACTGCCTGGAGTGCAAAGTGTTTGGGCATTCTGTAGGCGATTGCCCAGGTGCGAGAAAGGCACATCAATCCCCACCCCTAGTTCATGGTCGCGATCTGAGTCGAAGACCAAGACAGAGGAGGGCATGGAGAAGTAGGAGAGCACACGAAGCTGGTGTTGATACCAAAACGACCAATAGGGAGGGCATGGGGGATCCTTCTGGCCATGTGGTTACCAGTGTGAATGATCAGACAGTGACTGAGGCAGAGCCCGCTCCTTCTCAACTGGAATATGAATGGAAGGAGCTAAGGTCGAGGAACCAGGTGGACCAAGGTTCGAAGACGGTGGCTAACTCAGTGGAGGAGGAAGCTGTGGAGGGATCTGTGGAGGTGGCCACGGTACAAACGGCTATTGCGTACAACATGGAGGATATGGTAATGACAGATGATCAGGGTAACACAAATCAATTCTCCATTCTAGAGAACCTGGATACCAAAGACCTATTTGATGAAATGGCTAGGACATGAAGCAGAAGGAGGACTCAAAAGATGGATAACAGTATGAGGGGAAGGAGGACGTCGTCCAGAGTTAACACCCTGGGAAGGGGTCCGCACAACAAAAGATAGAATGTCTTTCCTCACTTGGAATGTGAGGGGGGTGTCGAGGCCCAAAAGGCAGAGAAGGGTGAGGAAGGTTATTTCTGAAGAGGGAGCATCCTTGGTGCTCATCCTGGAGACCAAAATTAAAAGAGATTACAAAGAGAAGATTGGGGGTCTATTTCCTGAAGGATGGGGTGCTAATTTGAATCTCGAGCAGGTGGAAGGGGGGCGTATGGCCCTGGGATGGGATAGGGATGTGTGGGATGTTCAGGTTATCAGTGCTACTGATCAGACCATGGTAGCAAGCTGCATTGATGTGGGAAGCTTCCACTGTATCATCGCGGGTGTTTATGGCCATAATAATGAGGGGAGACAAAGGACATGCTGGGAGACAATCAAAGATACCACACAACAGCAAGTACCCCAACTGGTTATTGGGGACTTCAACCATGTAAGGAAATCAGGTGAGAAGCAAGGGGGTTTTCCCATTCCAGACTCAGTTCTGAGAAAATTTAATGATGTCGTGGATGTTGCTGGTTTACTTGAGTTGAACATGAATGGGGACTTGACCACATGGCAGAATAAAAGGAGCCCAGTGTAGTGTATTACAAGCCAATTGGACATAGGTTTGGTCAATGCGGAGTGGTTGGACTATTTTTCGGAGGCTCATGTAGCTTTGGGAGGACATCCAAACAGTGAAAATTCCTGGTTGAAGTTGACCTTAGTTGAGGAGGTGATGAAGAATATACATTTCTATTTTCTAAATTTTTGGGCTGATTGGATGAGATTCATGGAAGTTGTCAAAGAAGCGTGGGATGACAGGGTGGAGGGCAACTCGATTTTCAAGGTGGTGGAAAAACTCAAGAGAACAAAGAAGGACCTAAAGGTTTGGGTGGATGAGCTGGTTAACCTTCCTAACATGGTGAACTTAGCTAAACATGAGTATAAGGAAGATGCCAAACAACTAAGGAGGCATTCGTTAGATGACAACATAATTAAAGATGAATAAGAAAGGGTGGATAGATTACTTAAACTGGAAAAGGTGGAGGAAATGTATCAATGGAAAAGGAGTATGTTGAGGTGGATAAAAGATGGCGAAAGGAATACTAGGGTGTACCACAATGCAACAAAGAAAAATCATATAAAGGATTGCATATACGGGATGGTCAAGGAAGATGGAACTGCTGCAAGAGGTCCGAGAGAGGTAGCGGATGAGGCCATTGAGTATTTCAACAACCTCTATAATAAGGAACATGTCATTCAATAGGGGTGTTTGCCTTGTGCTAAGGTGAACGAGGAGATGAATTTGGAGCTGTGTGGTTCGGTTACTTAGAAGGAAATTAAGGAAGCAGTCTTCTCCATTGGATCATCCAAGGCCCATGGTCCCGATGGCTTTAATTGGAAGTTTTTTTCAATGCTGTTGGGAGATCATTAAGGAGGACGTCTACTGTGTGCACTAGTACATAACCGGCCTTTAGTGTCAGTTATTTAAGGCCTTTAGTGTCAGTTTTTAAGTGACACCTATGTGGGCGCCGCTAAAAGCCCAACATTTATAGGTCGGTTCTCAAACTGACACCACAACCCTTTACGTGCCACCGAAAACGCACCAGCAGGGGGTATAGGCGTTAGTTATTCGCTTTGAAACTGACGCCATATACCTTCGCGCCACAAAAAGGGCGCCATCTGGGGCCCTATCGGCGTCAGTTTATTAGTGATAACTGACACCATCTCACCCATTGCCATGGCCGTGCTAGCCAGCATGGCCGTGGTGTCTGGCCCACTACCACGGCCGTGCTGGCCAGCATGGCCGTGGTGTCTGGCCTCATTAGGGAAATCGACGTCAGTTACTAGTAGGGAAACCGACACTGTAATCATATGTCTTTGGTTTTATACAAATAACCGACGGCTATTTTATGTTTTTTTTTCTGTCAGTCTACAGACCTGATGTGGGTAGTCACAGGATGAGAAACCTGCAGTTCAGTTATGAACTGGAGGTTTTATGACATCCATTGATATCAGCCAACAATAAGCCACAAGCCTGCAAAATTAACAACATAAATGTTCATATATTTAGCAACTTGTAGTTCCATTCGATTTGTAGTTCCATTCATTTTCACATTCGCACATGTAGAAACATTCATGTAACAATTTGTAGTTCCATTTATTTTCACATTCACACATGTAGAAACATTCATATAGCAACCAATAGTTTCATTCATTTTCACTCAGATACATGTAGAAACATTCAGACATGTAGAAACATTCACACATATTATAATTCAGAAATTTTTTTACAAAATATCATTCTTTAGTCATTATTCACTATCAACATCCAAATTATATGTTAAAACCCCCACTACTTGTATGGTTGTTGCCCATTCTTCTCTTACATCATTTAATTCTTCCGTCGTATAGGGAGCATGTACATTTGGTAAGGCCTTTCCTATACTGTGGTCAGTTTTAAACACCTGCAAAGAGAATGATGTATATATTTAATTAATAATATATAAATAAGAGTGATATATTTCATATTATCTAATGAGACTATATATAATACCTTAGGAATGGTATCAATGTCCACTGCGGCATATTTGATAATCATGTGCATAAATTGCATCACATAGTATGCACATGCCCATCCGTTGTCTTGTGTAGCACACTATAAATTGAAACATACAAAATATTAAAAAACACAACTAATTAAGCATTGTTCACATAAATAATATATACATTGCAGTCGGGAACTTACTTCCACGTTTGTCCAAATTAATTGATGGTTCTTTTTCCTGGGGACCTTTCCTCCAGCCTTTCTGAATTCATCTAAATCCCTACATGTTAATGTAACACATTACATTGCATAATTAAATAGTAATGTAATAACATATGTTAACAGATATGAAAATGAAATATTTCTCACTGGAATAATGCCATTTTCATTTTGTGTCCATATTTTGAATTCAATTTAGTCCCCTTAGGATCTAGATAATAGACAGTGAACGTCTCGAGGATAATAACTAGTAACTCCCAATGCATACCACTAGAGGTAAAAAAGTTAAAAATTAATAACTCAAAATCCACAATAAAAATGTAATTTTCTTAATTCCAAATTATAAGCAAAGTAAACTTACTCCACATTGAATGGAGCTATTATCAACATCTTCTTATTTTGAACAAAACTTGTAAAAGCATCACAACAATATTGTTGAACTGATGGAGGGTTTAGCTACTAGACTAATCAAAGATGGAATCAAAAATCCTACATGTTCGAATGAAAAATCTGCACATATCTTGTCTAAGTAGTTGCAAAACATGTATTACATATGCATTAATAAATAAGAAACCAGATCACCAGATCCTACACAAGGTATATGGATGTATAAAGAAGATCTCACCTTATCCATAGCTCTATCACAGATGTATTCCGCTAATCATATCGAAACAACTCCAAAATATCTTGTATAAATAGGTTGCTTTCATATGATTGACCTGCAACATCTGCATCTATAGAAACAGTTATAGGGAAATTTATATCATGTTTGCCTAACTATATTGCCATACCCCTACAATCACGACCTAACGAGATTGGTAGGTCCTGTGGAAACCAACTTGGTAATGTAGGAGGTGGGGGTGGAGGCCTAGATGATGTGGGTGTCTTCTTTTTAACCAGTATATATATAATTTCAGATCAACTGACATCATATACACACACTAACAATTTAACGTAATGTAAATTTACCATACAGTTTCAATATAGAGGACATCCTCTTTTGTCCACAATATCTCTCCGCCTTCTGCCTCACCAAGCGTTTCACAATATGGGTGGGCATATGGCAATGGAAGATCCATCCAGTTGGGGAATGTACGTACCAGGCTCACACGAACCCAACCAGCTGGTAATGGAGAGCCATGAAACATTTCCCTTGGTAGGAATGGGTAAGCCAACGCCTCTGCAATGACAAATTCTTTACTTTTTAGACGACATGGCTTCAACCCCTACAAATGTTTGTGTAAAGAATGTTATATACATATATACATATCATCTTGAAAACATATCATCTTGAAAAGACTAGTTATTAATTATGTCATAAAAATACTCACAGTGGATGTGCTAGATGGTGGGTCTACAGGATTACTCCCAACCTCTACAATAGGAGTAGAGCAGGACGCCATAGGTACTGTCTACTGAGTGGCAGTCTGAGATGCCTGCCACTTCTTCATTGCTTCTTCAAGTTTCCTATCAACTAGCTTATCTACCTATAAATGAATAAAAGAAACGTTAGCTTCTGATTATTGAATTCTCTTTTACAGTAACATTATAAAGAAAGAATAGGTTACCTCTTCTTGTGAAAGTCCCGCTTTTGGGACATGTTTGTGTTGGGATGGCCCAAAGAATGTTTTGATGACCACACCAACGCCTGCAGCCCTAACACGTCCAGGATGCTCTGGGTTTCCCAGAGCAACTGTCAATTCATCACTTGTACCCTCAGGGATGAACTTTCCTTGTTTCCTCAGCTCGTGCAGCTCCCACTAATCACCAAAAAAAATTTGTAATTAAGTAAACACCACAAATAATCAATATTTGAACGATTGTTGTAAGAGTTGTATTTTACCATTTTTGTAGCCGCCTCAACAGTTGCGGGCTTCCTTATTTCTCCCTTCTTATTTTACCTCCCAGCTATCCATACATCATGGCGAGGCATAGGTGTGCTACCTATAGTAGAGGACTCCTGAGTAGCAGTAGCCTCAGGCTATAGTCTTTGGCGAATGCCTGCATACCCCTTTGGACCCATTGTGTGGTCATGCACATTCAGTGCACGCCTTGCTTTTTGTGCCGCACTGAAGGCCTAGTTAGTATGCACATTAATGATTTGGTTAGTAACACTAAATGTTAATCTTTAATGGTTGAATACAACATATATTAATTAATTTGGGGGTGACGCCTAATACCTTGAATTCATGAGTTTATCTTGAAGCAACAAATGTGTCCCATTCTTCTTTGTCCAGGAAGTTCCACTGTTCTGTGGCTGTCTTCTTCCTCTTGTCACCTTCTTTTATGTATTCTCGGATGAGATTTGTCCTATAGTTCCTTAGGACTCTTCCACAACGTTGCATCACACATTTACGATGCAGCTTTTCATCCAATTCAAATATACTCTGCAAAATAGAATTGCTATTAACTAGTATCCAAAAAATTAGTAATCTAACAAATAGAATTGCAAATTAATAATGACTCACACATAAATCCTTCCATATTACGTCTTTCTTCCACTTAGGAACTTTATGCCAAGAATCTATCTTACAATCGCAATGGCTACGAGTAACATACCCAAGATATGAAACAAACAAATTGTGATTCACTCCAATTCCATTTCTTGCATTATCAAAATCCACAACAAGTTTGGGTCCATTGCCCCTTTGCGCTATTAACTTCTTCATCATAGTGATGTCCCTTCTCTTGTCAACTTTTTGGTGCTGCTCATCAAGTGCCTCAAGTGCTTCAGAGGGTACAATTGCATCATCAACCTAAAATTTGACAAAATAAACACATTTACAGGATATAAACATTCATGTAACAATTTGTAGTTCCATTCATTTTCACATTCACACATGTAGAAACATTCATATAGCAACCAACAGTTTCATTCATTTTCACTCAGACACATGTAGAAACATTCAGACATGTAGAAACATTCACACATTTTATAATTCAGAAATTTGTTTACAAAATATCATTCTTTAGTCATTATTCACTATCAACATCCCAAATATATGTTAAAACCCCCACTACTTGTATGGTTGTTTCCCATTCTTCTCTTACATCATTTAATTCTTCCGTCGTATAGGGAGAATGTACATTTGGTAAGGTCTTTCCTGTATTGTGGTCAGTTTTAAACACCTGCAAAGAGAATGATGTATATATTTAATTAATAATATATAAATAAGAGTGATATATTTCATATTATCTAATGAGACTATATATAATACCTTAGGAATGGTATCGATGTCCACTGCGGCATATTTGATAATCATGTGCATAAATTGCATCACATAGTATGCACATGCCCATCCGTTGTCTTGTGTAGCACACTATAAATTGAAACATACAAAATATTAAAAAATGCAACTAATTAAACATTGTTCACATAAATAATATATACATTGCAGTCGAGAACTTACTTCCACGTTTGTCCAAATTATTTGCTGGTTCTTTTTCCTGAGGACCTTTCCTCCAGCCTTTTTGAATTCATCTAAATCCCTACATGTTAATGTAACACATTACATTGCATAATTAAATAGTAATGTAATAACATATGTTAACGGATATGAAAATGAAATATTTCTCACCGTAATAATGTCATTTTCATTTTGTGTCCATATTTTGAATTCAATTTAGTCCCCTTAGGATGTAGATAATAGACAATGAATGTCTCGAGGATAATAACTAGTAACTCCCAATGCATACCACTAGAGGTAAACAAGTTAAAAATTAATAACTCAAAATCCACAATAAAAATGTAATTTTCTTAAGTCCAAATTATAAGCAAAGTAAACTTACTCCACATTGAATGGAGCTATTATCAACGTCTTCTTATTTTGAACAAAACTTGTAAAAGCATCACAACAGTATTGTTGAACTGATGGAGGGTTTTAGCTACTAGACTAATCAAAGATGGAATAAAAAATCCTACATGTTCGAATGAAAAATCTGCACATATCTTGTCTAAGTAGCTGCAAAACATGTATTACATATGCATTAATAAATAAGAAATTAGATCACCAGATCCTACACAAGGTATATGGATGTATAAAGAAGATCTCACCTTATCCATAGCTCTATCACAGATGTACTCAGCTAATCATATCGAAACAACTCCAAAATATCTTGTATAAATAGGTTGCTTTCATATGATTGACCTGCAACATCTGCATCTATAGAAACGGTTATAGGGCAATTTATATCATGTTCGCCTAACCATATTGCAATACCCCTACAATCACGACCTAACGAGATAGGTAGGTCCTGTGGAAACCAACTTGGTAATGTAGGAGGTGGAGGTGGAGGCCTAGATGATGTGGGTGTCGTCTTTTTAACCAATATATATATAATTTCAGATCAACTGACATCATATACACACACACTAACAATTTAACGTAATGTAAATTTACCATACAGTTTCAATATAGAGGACATCCTATTTTGTCCACAATATCTGTCCGCCTTCTGCCTCACCAAGAGTTTCACAATCTGGGTGGGCATATGGCAATGGAAGATCCATCCAGTTGGGGAATGTACATACCAGGCTCACATGAACCCAACCAGCTAGTAATGGAGAGCCATGAAACATTTCCCTTGGTAGGAATGGGTAAGACAACGCCTCTGCAACGAAAAATTCTTTACTTTTTAGACGGCATGGCTTCAACCCCTACAAATTTTTGTGTAAAGAATGTTATATACATATATACATATCATCTTGAAAACATATCATCTTGAAAAGACTAGTTATTAATTATGTCATAAAAATACTCACAGTGGATGTGCTAGATGGTGGGTCTACAGGATTACTCCCAACCTCTGCAATAGGAGTAGAGCAGGACGCCATAGGTACTGTCTACTGAGTGGCAGTCTGAGATGCCTGCCACTTCTTCATTGCTTCTTCGAGTTTCCTATCAACTAGCTTATCTACCTATACATGAATAAAAGAAACGTTAGCTTCTGATTATTGAATTCTCTTTTACAGTAACATTATAAAGAAAGAATAGGTTACCTCTTCTTGTGAAAGTCCCTCTTTTGGGACATGTTTGTGTTGGGATGGCCCAAAGAACGTTTTGATGCCCACACCAACGCCTGCAGCCCTAACACGTCCAGGATGCTCTGGGTTACCCAGAGCAACTGTCAATTCATCACTTGTACCCTCAGGGATGAACTTTCCTTGTTTCCTCAGCTCGTGCAGCTCCCACTAATCACCAAAAAAAATTTTGTAATTAAGTAAACACCACAAATAATCAATATTTGAACAATTGCTGTAAGAGTTGTATTTTACCATTTTTGTAGCCGCCTCAACAGTTGCGGGCTTCCTTATTTCTCCCTTCTTATTTTACCTCCCAACTATCCATACATCATGGCGAGGCATATGTGTGCTACCTATAGTAGAGGACTCCTGAGTAGCAGTAGCCTCGGTCTATAGTCTTTGGCGAATGCCTGCATACCCCTTTGGACCCATTGTGTGGTCATGCACATTCAGTGCACACCTTGCTTTTTGTGCCTCACTGAGGGCCTAGTTAGTATGCACATTAATGATTTGGTTAGTAACACTAAATTTTAATCTTTAATGGGTGAATACAACATATATTAATTAATTTGGGGGTGACGCCTAATACCTTGAATTCATGAGTTTATCTTGAAGCAACAAATGTGTCCCATTCTTCTTTGTCCAGGAAGTTCCACTGTTCTGTGGTTGTCTTCTTCCTCTTGTCACCTTCTTTTATGTATTCTCGGATGAGATTTTTCCTATAGTTCCTTAGGACTCTTCCATAACGTTGCATCACACATTTACGATGCAGCTTTTCATCCAATTCAAATATACTCTGCAAAATAGAATTGCTATTAACTAGTATCCAAAAAATTAGTAATCTAACAAATAGAATTGCAAATTAATAATGACTCACACATAAATCCTTCCATATTATGTCTTTCTTCCCCTTAGGAACTTTATGCCAAGAATCTATCTTACAATCGCAATGGCTACGAGTAACATACCCAAGATATGAAACAAACGAATTGTGATTCACTCCAATTGCATTTCCTGCATTATCAAAATACACAACAAGTTTGGGTCCATTGCCCCTTTGCGCTATTAACTTCTTCATCATAGTGATGTCCCTTCTCTTGTCAACTTTTTGGTGCTGCTCATCAAGTGCCTCAAGTGCTTCAGAGGGTACAATTGCATCATCAACCTAAAATTTGACAAAATAAACACAATTACAGGATATAACTAGAAATGGACATATAGATATAAATATATTATATATATTTTTAAAACTTACATTGTGAGGCGGCACATTTATTTCCTCACCCTCACGATAATCATCAGCACGGTCATCAAGAGAATGCTCAGCCATCTAAAAGTTCACATTCACATTGTAAATTTCACATTGTAAAGTAATTCATATTGTAAAGCTCACATTGTAAAGTTCACATTCACATTATAAAGTAATTCACATTGTAAAGTTCACATTCACATTGTAAAGTAATTCACATTGTAAAGTTCACATTCACATTGTAAAGTAATTCACATTGTAAAATTCACATTGTAAAGTTTACATTCACATTGTAAAGTAATTCACATTGTAAAGTTCACATTCAGAAAAATAAAACATATAAAAAATATAAGCATGCCTCTAATATTGCGATTTTTTATCAATTAACAATCCTTCATTGTGATCTCCGCGCACATACAAGCATCATTCGCTTCAATATTTGTTGGTGTTGGCAACCCAACTGAGAATGGACTGGAGTCATCATACTTATCATAGTACTCTTCTTCATATATAGGATCTTCAATGAACCGTCTTTTACCATGAAGAACAACCGGCCATTTATCATTTGCAGGATCATCGATATAAAATACTTGTTTCGCATGTGATGCCAATATGAATGGTTCACCCTTCTCGCCAATCTTTTCAAATTTCACTAAAGTGAAACCCAATTCATCCACTATAACTCCTTTGGTGTTATCAACCCAATTACATTTGAAGAGTGGAATTATGAAATCTATGTAGTCAAACTCCCATATGTCTTCAATGACACCGTAATATGACATTTTAACTTCACGTGGACTCTTATCCTTTGCACTTGCAAAAAACATAGTCGACGCTTGAAGGGTGACCCCACTGTTTTGGAAGACACTCTTATCATCATGGCACTTTGTGTAATATGTGAATCCATTAATGTCATACCCTTCATAAGACATAACATTCAATTTTGGTTTAAAGGAGAGACATTTGATAGTTTCAATAATATCATCTGCTGTTTGAGATAGTTGATGTAAGACTTTATGTTCGAACCACTTAATAAATGTTTTGTTATGCTCTCTAGCAAGCCACATTGTATTGGCTCGAGGATATTGTCTCTTGATGAAATTGGTATGTTCCTCGATATAAACACTCACTTCGTCCATGTTGTGTAAAATATACAAGTGACCTTGTTCCAACTGCTCACGGCTGATTACTTTCACCCGTGATCCCATAATTCCTTTGCCAAATTTCTCCTCAATATTCTTGTCATTACCAGGAGTGTCATTACCACTGAGAAAGTCATTGCAAAAATCCATAACCTCTCTCACCACATAACCCTCAATAATACTGCCTTCAGGCCGATAACGGTTTCGAACATCACTTTTAAAAATGCTCATGTATCGTTCAAAGGGATACATCCAATGCAAGAAAACTGGTCCCAACATTTTCACTTCCCTAGTCAAGTGGACAACAAGATGTACCATGATATCAAAGAATGACGGAGGAAAATACATCTCAAGCTGACATAGGGTAACAACCACTTCTCTTTGCAAATTATCGAGAGTATCAGGGTTAATAACTTTGCTGCACAGACTGTTGAAAAAGAAACAAAGTCTGGTGATTGCAAACCTTACATGCTTCGACAATATTGATCTAATTGCCACATGCAATATTTGTTGCATTAGAGTGTGACAATCATGAGATTTAAGACCTATCAACTTCAGATCTTTCATTGATACCAATCTACGGATGTTGGATGAGTAACCCTGTGGCACCTTAACATTTACCAAACATTCACAAAAAGCTTTCTTCTCCTTTCTAGACAATGTGTAACAAGTGGGAGGTAAGTATGTTCTCTGATTTCCCATTTCAAAAAATTATGTTAATTTTGACCTTATTCCCATTTCACATAGGTCCAATCTAGATTTTTTCCCATCTTTAGTTTTACCTGGTATATTCAACAAAGTACCAATGACACTATCACAAACATTTTTCTCAACGTGCATGACATCGATTCAATGTCTGACTGTCAAAGAACTCCAATAAGGAAGATCCCAAAACATTGACTTCTTCTTGAATAAAGATTTTTCACTCCGTGTGGCCATAGTACATTGTGATCTCTTACCAAATTCATTGACAAAGTCTTTTACTCTTTCATAAACAACCTCCCCTGGCATAGGTTTAGGTTCACTCCGTTCCTCATTCAATCCATTGAATGTTTCACACTTCCTACGATACTGATGGAATTTTGTAAGAATCCTTTGATGACCGAGATATACAGGCTTACCGCCATGTTTTAATCTTGTTGAATCAGTGTTCTCTTCACATATAGAACACGCTTTATCTCCTTTGACACTATATCTAGACAAATTCCCATATGCTGGAAAGTCATCAATAGTGCAAAACAACAAAGCATGCAAACAAAATGTCTCTCTTCGTGAAGCATCATAGGTCATCACACCTTCACCCCAGAGTTTCTTTAAGTCATCAATCAGAGGTTCAAGATAAACATCGATATCATTTCCAGGTTGCTTAGAGCCCGATATCAACAACGACAGCATTACGTACTTATTTTTCATACACAACCAGGGAGGAAGATTGTATATAACAAGCATGACTGGCCAAGTGCTATGTTGGCTGCTCAATATCCCATACGGATTCATCCCATCTATACAAAGCCCAAGTCTTAGATTCCTGACTTCTTCACCAAATTTAGGGTACAATAGATCAATCTTCTTCCACTGTGGTGAATCAGACGCATGTCGTAGGATTCCATCATTATTTTTCTTAACATATGCATGCCACCTCAAATTTTTCGCATCTATCTGATTGGCAAACAATTGTTGAAACCATGATATTATAGGTAGATACCACATCACCTTGACAGGAGAACCAGTTTTGGACTCCCCCGAAGTCATCAATTTATACCGTGACGCATCACATTTTGAACAATCTTTCAAATCCACATAGTCCTTTTGAAATAATACACAATCATTCGGGCATGTGTGTATCTTCTTGGTATCCATTCCCATTCGGCACAACAAATTCTTGACCTGGTATGTTGAGATTGGCAGCTTGTTTCCTTCAGGAAGCATTTCTTTCAACAAAGACAACATTGACGTGAAGCTTTTGTCGCTCCATCTATTGTTAGCTTTCAGCTTATACAATCTCAACACAGCACTAAGCTTCATAAACTTAGTACAACCTATGTATAACGATATCTCAACATCATGCACAATGTTTCTAAAAATGGGGGGTGGATCAGTGTGCTCTACCCCACAAATATCTAGCATCACATCAACGATGTCTACTGGAACTGGTTCATTCACATCTACGTCATCGGAGGCAATTTCTTCTTCCACACAAGCACTGCTATCAACATCCATTGGTTTCGAGTTTGAAATCTCTCCATGTCAGTGCCATTCTGTATAGCCTTGTATAATCCTGTTGCACATGACATGACTTTTGATTTCGTCACCAGTGCTGACTTTCAAGTTATTACCGCAATGCCTACATGGACAGTAGAACTTATCTCCAGGTTGTTTCCTATGTTCCTCGACAAATCTAATAAATTGGTCAAGACTAGATATAAACTCTGGGGTGCAGCGATTGCGAATGGACATCCATGATCTATCCATTCTATGATCAAAGAGAAAATAAGTATATATTACAACAAGATTAGGGTCTAGGGTTAACAGATTAGAGTTTTTGCATGGTTAAAACTTTAGGCCAACAAATACATGTGTTGTCATTCTTATATATAATAAATGTGTACCACCTATCCCATTCTTGAACACCTAATCTCACTAGTAAGTGTATAATGTGTATTGGGTTTTCAAGAAAATTTCGGCAGCATTTCCCCACTGTTCTCCAAGTACATATGTACTTAGAGAACAAACGGGGAAATGCTACCGGAATTTTCTTGAAAACCAAATACACATTATACACTTACATCCTAAGTGAGATTAGGTGTTCAAGAATAGTCCCAAACCGGGGGCTATCCAAGATTTACTCCTAATGAGTAAATCTTGGATGGGTTTCTAGGCCAACAAATACATGTGCTGTCATTTTATAACATTGATTTCAACATTTTGAGTGTCCATGCATGTTCATCATCAAGATAAAGATTACACATAAATTAGTATGACCTAGGGATGGAGAGATTCATAATTGATTTCAAAATTTCAAACTAGCTCATGCATTATCATCAATTTGCATCATATGATAGGGATTCATGTAGATGTTAGGGTGACACATCACTACAAAATTAGAGATTTAACAATAGGGTTTTAATATCTTACATAGACTGATCACAAGATTTCAACAATATACTTAATTCAAGATTATGGTGAAATGTGTATTAGGGTTTTAATATCTTAATTCAACATGCATCAAAATTTACAAAATTAGGTCAAGCATTAGTATTCAATTGCAAATGTATCTTCTTCTTCCTGCTCCCTCCTTACCAAATGGATAAAAGCAAGGCCACGACCATGTGGGCTGGCCACGACCGTGTGGGCTGGACATGGCTGTGGCTGTGTTGGCCTACCACGGCTGTGCTGGCCAGTAGGGCCGTGGTAGGCCAACACAGCCACGGCCATGGCCAGCCCACACGGTCGTGGCCTTGGTTTTATCCATTTGGTAAGGAGAGGGAGCATGTAGGAGGAAGAAGAGGTGGAGGAAGAAGAAGGGCAGCGGCCTACCTAGAAAGGAGAGCAGCGACTTGGAGAGCAGGGCGAGAAGAGAGCAGGGGCAGGTGCTGGAGCAACGAAGCATGGCGTAGGAGAAGGCAGGCACCGGAGCAACGAACCACGGGTAGGAAAAGGTCGGTGAGCAGGAGAAGGCCGGAGAGCTGGAGAGCAGGAGAAGGCCGGTGAGTAGGAGAAGGCCGGCGAGCAGGAGAGCAGGAGAAGGCTGGCGAGGAAAGCAGCAGTAGTAGTGGCGTTAGTGAGGAGAGCAGCAGAAGTAGCAACAACAACAACAATAGGCGGCGGGCGGCGATGCAGCAGCAAAATCGATCGATGAAACAGAAGAAAGGGGAAGAGTCTGCTGTTGCGGGGCTATTAAGTTACTAAAAGGTGTTGGTTATCCATAAAAACCGACACCTTTATTATTAAGCGTCAGTTATCCAAGACAACCGACGTCCAATTGGACATTTCTTTATCCTAATTTTTTTAGCGGGGACGGCGTGCGCACCCTTATAACGTCGGTTATGCTAAGACAACCGATGCCCATATTGGAACTTTTGGCACAAATTTTATCTTCATTCAATGTCGGTTATTAGGTAAAACACTGACGTTGTATCTGATACTTTGGCGCAACTTTTTTGCTCAAAAAATTTGGATTTCGTGGGCTACTTTAGGCATCGATTTCTTTTCTTCAACCGACACTGAATGAAAAGTGATACCCATGTTTGGTTGGTCTTCAAATATAGACATCGGATGTGCTTATTAACCGACGTTTAATGTTAACAACATCGGTTTTACTAAATAACCAAGGCCTCTAAAAGCGACATTGAATGTTGTTTCTGTAGTAGTGGCGGTGAGGTGGTTTATGGTGGGAGGTAGGATGGTACGGAAAGTGAAGCATGCCTTCATCAAACTAATTCCTAAAAAGAACTCAGCTTCTTCTATGACTGATTTCCGACCTATTTCCTGTTGTTCGGTGCTCTATAAAATATTTGCTAAACTTTTTTCAAGAAGACTTAAGAAATTTCTATCGAAGGTGGTATCCACAAACCAAATGGCCTTCATACAAGGTAGAGACATCACTGATGGTGCAATGCTGGCTGCTGAATTTCTTAATCAGTTCGGAGGTAAGAATGCTACTAGGAAGGCTTGCTTTAAGCTTGATATTACGAAGGCATATGATCATGTTGAGTGGCCAACTTTGTGGAGGATTATGGAGGCAATGGGCTTCTCTAGTAAATGGATAAAGCTGCTGATTTAGTGTGTTGAAGGCACTTCTTTTTCTGTTCTTGTGAATGGAATACCTCATGGCCTCTTTACTGCCTCCAATGGGCTGAGACAGGGCGATCCCCTCTCCCCCATGCTCTTTTTGATCGTCATGGAAGTGCTCTCCGTTGCGATAAGTCGGGCTGAAAATGAAGGGATAATTAAGGTGTTCAAGACCAAGAACGTGCCCGTAGTCTCGCACCTGGTCTTTGCAGATGACGTGATGATTTTCACAGCAGGCCATAGAAAATATCTCATGCATGTGAGGTGCATTCTTACGGAGTTTGGATGTATGATCGGGCTCTATATTAGTGATATCAAATCTAGAGTGATCTTATCTTGCTCTTGTGATGCCAGATGGGGGAGGTTGAGGGCAGCACTGGGCATATCGGGTGGGAGGTTTCCTACGAAGTACCTGGGCATTCCTATTTCTGGGGGCAAAGGTAGGGGGAAGGACTATAGTAAATTGGTGGATGAACTCAGATCACATATTGATATGTGGGCCGACTTGGCTATCTCTTTTATAGGGAGGCAGGTGTTATGTAACTTGGTCTTACTAGAAAAAATAAGATTCTGGTGTAGAAAAGAGGAGCTGCCTTTGTTTATCATCGGAAAATTCAGGTGCCTGGTGAGTAATTTTTTGTGGTGGTGGGGGGGGGGGATCACATGGGATTGCTTGGGAAACCATTACAAGAGATCGTCTCCAAGGAGGGATGGGTGTGGTTGATCCTTGCGGGGTGGAAAGAGTTGCCACCCTCCAACGTATCCATAGGTTCATCACACAGCCAGAGTTGGTATGGGCTGCATGGATGAGGAATAGATATGGCAGCACGTTGGATACTATGGGAAGTGTGGATGGATCGGTGGTATGGAGGAGGATAGCTAGTGAATGGAGTGTGGTTCGCCATGCTTATCAGTGTTGCTTGGATGGTACATGGGTGTGCTCAGACCGCAAACCATGGAAGCAGATGATGTATGGCCCTCCGGTCCCCTGGGCCGATGTTGTTTGGAACAAGAAGCAAATACCCAAATGGGGGTGTGGTTTGTATAGGGCCTTACTGCAGTGGTTACCTATGGTGGACATGATGGATTCATGGGGAATTAGTGTCAATCTGATCTGTCGGCTGTGCCAGGTGGCTGAGGAAACACACGATCACATGTTCTTCAAGTGTACATATTCCCGTTATGTCTGGTGCAGATGGGCGCTGAAATGTGGTTGGGGGTGCCCGCCTGCATCGATTGAGGGAGGTCTGGAGTGGATCATGCAGAAGACGAAGGGAAATAAGAACATGCGGGCTTTTGGGGCGATGGGTATTGTAGCTATAGTTTATGGTCTTTGGCATGAGAGGAATGTCAGGTTCCATGGAGGCTCTGAGATGGATAATTTGATGTTTTTTGACCTTTTTTCTGAAAGACTGGGACTTTTTTGTAGGGACAAACCTAAACATTATAAAGGTTTGGACCCAGTTACCAAAGAGCAGTGGGGTTTTGTAGGTAGTTACACCCTCTGTACAGTATAGGTTTACCTATACAAGTTTTTTGACATAGTAATATTTTACCTTATCCATAAAAAAATATGGAACCAAGTAAATAGTCTTTCCTCTTTACTTTCTAAATCCATCATAGAAATAGGCTCCTAGGCACATTAAAAATGTTTGATTGAATTTCACTTTCCAACAATATCACATTATTTAATTAATAGGGAAAATAAAAAAGGAAAATAAAAGAGAATAGAACTAGAATGCACAAATGCATGCTTAATTATCATCTAGAATCTCAACCCACTTTTTAAGGATAATAGGGACAATATATGGATTACCTGAGGGTAATGAAGGAAATCCATAGTCATATCTAACTTACCAATAAAAAATTGTATATTTTTGATCAATTATTCCTTATTGACAAAGCATATGGAGTACGTCTATAATATTTTTAAATATACTATCACACCATACTAAACAATGTTTTTCTTGATGTTGATATAATAGATTATGATAATAATTGAGTACCATATTAAACAATACTAAAACTCCATAGACCATACTTGTATTTGATTATTTTATAAGATTTTATTATAAGGAGTGAGGACCATACCTTTCCTTGAAGTATGATGTTGAAACATGTTAAAGATAAAGAGAGAAGATCAAATCCCAAGGGTATTTTGACATAATTTTGTCTTATAATAGATTCTTATCAAAAGCGAGATAGCGTGTATCAAGGGGAGAGAGAGTATCAAATTTTCAAAATGGAATTTAGGAATCACATGTGGGGATCAATCCTTAGAAAATGTTAGGCTATAATGCCAGGGTAACTCTCCTATTAAACATCTTATTCAAGAAAAAAGTTGTGTTAGTGGTGGAAGAGGGAACACTTTATGGTTCCTAGAGAGGTGTTCTTGTCTTTGAAGAATAAAAAGGGGAAAGTAGATGATTTCTTTCATGGATGGATGTCATCTTTGGAATATGAATTATGCTGAGTGGAGTTGTCTTCTATTTATATGGGTGTGGGAGCGTAGCTTGGTCCTAATTACAAAAAGTGTGTATATAACACGTGGGTATATGTGTGTCATCACAAGAGAGATGATTTGTAGTTCAATGAAACTTGTATGCATATATGTCATTTTAAGAGAGATAATCCATGGTTAGATGACACATGGATGCATATGTGTCATCTTAAGATGTCTATAAAAGGCTAAGTGACACATGGTAGGATATGTGTCAAACCTTAGGTTGTGCTAAGTGCTTAAGAGAGGACATGACAGTAACCTACTTGATTTACCAAGTGGTGTGCTTGGACAAGCTACCTACTTGCCACCCAGCTACATGCTTGTCTCCATAAGCACCTTTCTTTCCACCTAGATACCTATTTGTGTGGTTACGAACCAAATTGTTATTTTACAAAAATTGACAAAAAGGAGCACATTTCTATTTACAATTTATAAAAGTTTTCAAACAAATCATAAGAGGTTATTTTAGTATTACAATAAATTTTTCTAACATATTCCCAAAGAAGATTATTTTTAGAAATAACCCTAAATAAGAAGTGTTTATTTGAGCACAATTTAGATATTACAATAAGACCTAGAAGAGTTGTGGTTGACAACTTATGAAAATGCACACATCTAAAAGAAGCACATAAAGATGTGCTGTGATGAACATCTGAAGAGGAAAGATCTGCAGGTTCACGACCAAGTATTAGTTGAACAATTCTCACTTCGACTCTTTCTAGTAAAGCTCAAGTCTTGATTGTCGAGTCTATTCATTATTAAGCACATATTTCCTCATGGAGATGCTATAATTTATAGTGAGAAGATCGAAGAATTCATAGACAATTCCAACAACTCAAACATCATTTCACTATCACTGACATGCAGGCCAACCAACTACTTGCACTCCCCCCTCCAACTTACCATGATTTAGCTGCAGGCTTCGAGCTGTTAATGTTAAACAAAAGCACTCTCGGAAGGCAACCTAGGTGTTACTTTTATTTCTATTTTTTTTATTTTATGAGTTCATATTGCATTTAGTTAGTTAGTGCATCTCATGACAAGATCATATGTTCTAATAATTTTAAGTGTAGATGAATGACTTTTTCTGAATGGGGAGAAACTGCAACCCATGGACCTACCAACAAAGTTCACCCCTTCATATCAGATTAAATGTTTGGTCAGGGATGAGAAAATATCTAAGTCTGGGGTGGAGGGCGGGTGATATGTATTGTATTTATACCCACACCTATCTTTATATAATTATGATCTTATCATTGCATTCATGCATTGCATTTAACTTAATTTTTATTGAAAAAATATTTCTAGAGTAAACAAAGTCGCTATCTACTCGACTTGTATTGAAATATTCTATTTGCATCTATTGACACCCCATTTTTGCTCACTTGATAGAAATTCATGGTTAGTGTCAATTCTCTGGATAATGATTGAATCAGTTCCACATCCTACCCAATTTCCAAATATCTGCCTTTATCCATTTTTTCACCCATTTAATACATCCATTTTTGCCTAGTTTCACTTAGTTTGGGCTTTTCTTCAAAGAAAGATTATTTTAGATCGAAAGTGCAATTTTCTCCCTATTTCTATGTTAAATAGGCTATCTTTTCATAAATTGCCCAGTTGAATTGTTAGGAATTAAATATTCCCTTTTCAACTACCTTTTTCTAGACAAATATGAGAAATAACTACTTATCTTTCTAAGCAAGTTTTCTCCATTTTTCACCGGAACATTCCTAAAATTATTGAGAAAATGAGAAGATCCTTTTTCCACCTAGAGGACACTTTGGCAGATCACAGTCATCCATAGGTGCCACGTGGTGGATCGCCTCAATCAGTGTGTCAAACATGGTCCATCAGGGCAATCACCCACTCTTCCAAAAGTTTCTGCCCAAAATCTCAAACCCTAATCCAAAACTCTAAATAGATTCCCATATACAACGAATTCTAGGCCCCTTTAGTCTCTCCTGAAGCAAGAGAAGTGACTATTTCTCTCTTTATTTTTGTATTTCTTATGACAAGAGAATCCTTCCTCTAACACCACCTACCCTGCTAGATTCATTAGAGTGATAAGCTGCTATAATTGTTGCATCTAACTGTTGAATATGCTATCTATCTTATTTATGATCTATAACTATTTAATATAACCTAATATATTGTTGCATCTAATCTATTATATGCATTTTCTTTTACTACTGCTTTTCCACATTTGAAAAATAAGATTCAGTATCTTCAAGCACTGATTTGTTTATCATTCTCTAAAATCCTACACATCGGTCCTAATCGCCAATGATGGATCCCCATTGTGGGAGGTCCTAAGGTGATTAGGTACACAATACACCTAAATATTATGACTTTCAAGGCAATGAACATAGATATCTTCATCCCTAAAAGCACACCTACAAAAAAATATGTTGTTGTTTTGTATTCTTCAATTAAAATTCACGAATCTCTCGCTCCTTTGTCACATAATTATGCTTTATACAGTTTTATCGGGTGGGATGAGGGTGCCAATCCTTCCTCACTCATAAATAGATCATCATATCCAATCTCTAGTTATACTTTTATTTTCTATTTTTTATTATCTATCAACAATAATTGCACATAATTTGTCGTAGCTTTATCAACACATATTTTTCCTTTTTTTGCATAGAATGTGATGGCAACTCTGAACACATCCTTTCTTTTATTTTTGTGATGTTTCACTATGAAAAAAGAATGGAGATTTATTTCCTAAAATCTCTCATGTTTCTTCTCCTTATTCTGGGTAGGGTGTAAAAGATTGTGACTCTATTGGGAATAGCCAAGATGATCTGAATCAAAATCCCATTGTTATGTTTTGAAAATTGAGCATCTTCAACTTTTTCTCTTATTATTATGATTCTATCAAGGAATCAGGTGGCGTATCACACTAATTTGCATGTCCCAGGCATGTGGATTGAGGTGATCCTCCACCACTACTCCTATCTTTTCTGCTATTTTTCATTTTCAAGGAATGGGGGTGGTGGATCATTGTGATCTGCCTTTCTTGGGTGCATGAATTGAGGTGAACCCCATATCTTGTTTTTGTAGTTTGTTAGGGTTTTTGCCCGCTCTTCCTATATAGAGTTTAGTGTCCGCTTCCATTACTTTAAAAAAAGAACAAAGAATGTATAAACGATGAACAACATGTCAAGTTAGAAACTAAATTTGATATTTTCTATGTTGATGTAATTTATTTATCTAGTATATTTGTGATTATCATGCATTATGCGCTTGTTTCCAAAACTACTAAAAATCCATCACTTGCAATTCGCACACCTACCTAGATACCCGCGTGTCATGGAATGGGTGCCAACTCCATGTTGGATCCTTAGAAATGATTTGGGATTCCAGTAAATGTACTGGTGCAACAATAAGATGGATGTCCCAAATCATTGAAAGCATCTCACTCCTGATTATGTTTGTCATAGTCACGAGGTGTATTGGGAGAAGTACCCCTATCCACTAAACATTGGCAACCCTACATGAGTGCCATCTATCCATAAAGAAGATAAGGACCAACCCCTCCTATACAGGTATGCTTGAGTGAGGATGTAACATGGACCTAAATTCATGGGATAAAGGGAAAAATATGTTGCATGCACTACTACAGAACCTACCTTTAGTGTCGGTTATTTAAAGCCCTTAGTGTCGGTTTCTAAGCGACACCTATGTGGGCGACACTAAAAGTCCACCCATCAGGCGTCGGTTCCAAAACCGACACCCAAACTCTTCGTGCGCCACCGAAAACGCGCCATCATGGGACTATAAGCGTCGGTTATTAGTTAAAAACCGACGCCCAAACCCTTCGCACCACAGAAAGGGCGCCATCTTGGGAACTATCAGTGTCGGTTATAAGTAAAAAACTGACACCATATATCTTCGCCCCACGGCCGTGCTGTCCAGTACGGTCGTGGTGTTAAGGACATAGACGTCGGTTTATTGTAGGAACACCGACACTATATCATTATCTGTCGGTTATTTACAAATAACCGACGCCTATTGGTTTTTTTTCCTGTGAGTCTGCAGACCTGCTGTGGATGGTTGCAGGATGAGAAACCTGTTCAGTTCAATTATGAACTGCAGGTTTTACGACATCCATTGATATCAGCCGACAACAGGCCGCAAACCTACAAAATTAACAATAAAAAAGTAGCACATGCATTTAGCAATGCAACCTGTAGTTCCATTTTATTTTCACACATTTATAAACATTCACACATGCTAGCAATTTGTAGTTCCATTCATTCACATTCACACATGTAGAAACATTCATATAGCAACCAACACTTTCATTCATTTTCACTCAGACACATGTAGAAACATCCAGACATGTAGAAACATTCACACATATATTATAATTCAGAAATTCATTTACAAAGTATCATTTTTTAGTCATTATTCGCTATCAGGATCCCAATTATATTTTAAAGCCCCCACTAATTGTATGGTTGTTGCCCATTCTTCTCTTACTTCAATTAATTCTCCCATTGTACAGGGAGCATTAACATTTGGTAAGTCCTTTCCTGTAATGGGGTCATCTTTAAACACCTGTAAAGAGAATGATGTATATATATAATTAATGAGCTATAAATAAGATTGATATATTTCGATCATATTATCTAATGAGACTATATAATACCTGAGCAATACATTCGATATCCAGTACGGTATGTTTGATAATCATGTGCATATATCGCATGACATAGTATCCACATGCCCATCCGTTGTCTTGTGTAGCACACTATAAATTTAAAACATACAAAATATTAAAAAATACAACTAATTAAGCATTGTTCACATAAATAATATATACATATATTGCAGTCGGGAACTTACTTGCACGTTCTTCCAAATTATTGGTTGGTTCTTTTTTGTGGGGACCTTTCCTCCAGCCTTTTTGTACTCCTCAAAACCCCTACATGTTAATGTAACACAGAACATTGCAATTAAATAGTAATGTAATAACATATGTTAACGGATATGAAAAATGAAATATTTCTCACCGAAATATTGCCATTTTCATTATGTGTCCAAATCTTGTATTCAATTTACCCCCCTTAGGATCTAGATAATACACAGTGAACGTCTCGGGGGCAATAACCAATAACTCCCAATGCCTACCCCTAGAGGAAAAAAAGTTAAAAATTAATACCTCAAAATCCACAATAAAATGTAATTTTCTTAAGTCCAAATTATAATAAGCAAAGTAAACTTACTCTACATTGAATGGAGCCATTATCACCGTCTTCTTTTTTACAGCAAAATTTGAAAAAGACTCACAGCAGTATTGTTGAACTGATGTAGGGTCTTTAGCTACTAGACTAATCAAGAATGGAATCAAAAACCCTACATGTTCGAATCCAAGATCTGCACATATGTTGTCTAAGTAGCTGCAAAATATGTATTAATTATG
The DNA here is from genome assembly GCA_963693085.1 of Alisma plantago-aquatica. Taxonomy (NCBI): domain Eukaryota; kingdom Viridiplantae; phylum Streptophyta; class Magnoliopsida; order Alismatales; family Alismataceae; genus Alisma; species Alisma plantago-aquatica. Next base: position 84,833,297 of record OY856414.1, on the reverse strand, counting down.
CATGCATTAATAAATAAGAAACCAGATCACCAGATCATACACAAGGTATATGGATGTATAAAGAATATCTCACCTTATCCATAGCTCTATCACAGATGTATTTAGCCAATCATATCGAAACAACTCCAATATATCTTGTATAAATAGTTTTGTTTCGTATGACTGACCTGTAGAATCTGAATCAGAAGAAACAGTTATAGGGGAGTTTATATCATGTTCCCCTAACCATACTGCCATACCCCTACAGTTAGGACCTAACGGGACAGGTAGGTCCTGTGGAACCCAACTAGGTAATGCAGGAGGTGGAAGTGGAGGCCTAGATGTTGTGGGTGTCTTCTTTTTAACCTGTATATATATATATAATTTCAGATCAACTGCCAGCATATACACACACTAACAATTGAACGTAATGTAAATTTACCATACCTTATCAGTAAAGAAGACATCCGCTTTTAGCCACAATATCACTCCGCCTACTGCCTCACCAAGCGTTTCACAATCTGGGTGGGCATATGGCAGTGGAAGATCCATCCACTGGGGGAATATATGTATCAGGCTCACCCAAATCCAACCAGCTGGTACTGGAGACCCGTGACACGTTTCCCCTGGTAGGGATGGGTAAGCCGACGCCTCTTCCACGACATATTCTTTACTTTTTAGACGGCATGGCTTCAACCCCTACAAATTTTTGTGTAAAGAATGTTATATACATATATACATATCATCTTTTTTTGAAACGACTACAATTTCATATATACGTATCATCTTGAATTAAAAAACTAGTTACTATGTCATAAAAATACTTACAGTGGATGCACTAGGTGGTGGTTCTACATGATTACTCCCAACCTCTGTAGTAGGAGTAGGAGTAGAGTCTGCAGTAGGTATTGTCTGGTAAGTGGCAGTCTGAGATGCCTGCCACTTTTTCATTGCTTCTTCGAGTTTCCTGTCAAATAGCTTATCCACCTATACATGGATAAAAGTAACGTCAAATTCTAATTTTTGAATTCTCTTTTACAATAACATTATAAAGAAAGAATATGTTACCTCTTCTTGTGAAAGTCCCGCTTTTGGGACATGTTTGCGCTGGGATGACCCAAAAAAAGATTTGATGCCCACACCAGCGCCTGCAGCCCTAACACGTCCAGGATGCTCTGGGTTACCCAGAGCAACTGTCAATTCATCCTTTGTTCCCTCAGGGATGAACTTTCCTTGTTTCCTCAGCTCGTGCATCTCCCGCTAATCACCAAAATAAAAATTTGTACTTAAGTAAACAACACAAATAATCAATATTCGAATGATTGTTGTAAGAGTTGTATTTTACCATTTTTGCAGTCGCCTCAGAAGTTGCGGCCTTAGTTATTTCTCCCTTCTTATTTTTCCTCCCAACTATCCAGACATCATGGCGAGGCAGAGGTGTGCTACCTATGGTAGAGGACTCCTGAGTAGCAGCAGACTGAGCAGTAGTAGCCTTAGCCTGTAGTCTTTGGCGAACGTCTGCATACCCCTTTGGACCCATTATGTGGTCATGCACATTCAGTGCACGCCTTGATCTTTGTGCCTCACTGAGGGCCTAGTTAGTATGCAAATTAATGATTTGGTTAGTAACACTAAATGTTAATCTTGAATAAGTGAATACAACATATATTAATTAATGAGATTGAGACTGATGCCTAATACCTTGAATTCATCAGTTTTTCTTGAAGCGACAAACACGTCCCATTCTTCTTTGTCTAGGAAGTTCCACTGTTCAGTGGCTGTCTTCTTCCTCTTGTCGGCTTCTTTTATGTATTCTCTGGTGAGATTTGTCCTATAGTTCCTTAGGACTCTCCCAAAGTGTTGCATCACGCATTTACGATGCAGCTTTTCATCCAATTCAAATATACTCTGCAAAATAGAATTGCTATTAACTAGTATCCAAAAATTTAGTAATCTACAAAATAGAATTGCAAATTAATAATAACTCACACATAAATCCCTCCATATTGAAATTTTCTTCTCCTTAGAAACTTTATGCCAAGAATCTAAGAGACAACCGCAATGGCTATGAGTAACAAACCCAAGATATGAAATAAATGAATTGCGATTCACACCACATGCATTTCCTGTATTATCGAAATCCACAACACGTTTGGGTCCATTGCCCTTTTGCGCAATTAACTTCTTCATCATAGTGATGCCCCTTCTCTTGTCAACTTTTTGGTGTTGTTGATCAAGTGCCTCAAGTGCTTCAGATGGTACATGTGCATCATCAACCTAAAATTTGACAAAATAATTCACATTTACAAGATATAACTATAAATGGACATATATATATAAATATATGATATATTTTTAAAACTTACATTGTGAGGCGGCGCATTGATGTCCTCACCCTCACGGTGGTCATCAGCACGGTCATCAGGAGAATGGTCAGCCATCTGCAAATTCACATTCAAATTGTAAAGTTCGCATTGTAAAGTAGTAATTCAAAGTGTAAAGCTCACATTGTAAAGTTCACATTATTACAACAAAGTATATATCACAACAAAATTGTAAAGCTCTATGATCAAAGAGAAAACAAGTATATATTACAACAAGATTATGGTCTAGGGTTAACAAATACATGTGATGTCATTCTTATATATAATAAATGTACATGTACCACCTATCCCATCCTTGAACACCTAATCTCACTAGTAAGTGTATAATGTGTATTGGGTTTTCAAGAAAATTTCAGCAGCATTTCCCCGCTGTTCTCCAAGTACATATGTACTAAGAGAACAAACGGGGAAATGCTGCCGAATTTTCTTGAAAACCCAATACACATTATACACTTACATCCTAAGCGAGATTAGGTGTTCAAGAACAGTCCCAAACCGGGGACTATCCAAGATTTATTCCTAATGAGTAAATCTTGGACGGATTTCTAGGCCAACAAATAATGTGTTGTCATTCTTATACCTAAAATCCTAGTTCTTCAAGTTAGGGTGATTATTGATGTCTTTAAAAGCATGATTGGCAATTTAGGGAAAAGTTCATCATTTACATTCCAAGCATGTCACATGTGTGCATTACAGTTCATCATTAAGCAAGAAGGGTGATTAGGATTCTCACCAAGAACGGGTTTTGATTTTCTATACAATTTTATAAAAAATGCACATGTATGCATAAATATACTATACTTTTTAGAACCTTTATACATATCTGAACACCCTAAATAACCATACTAAACACCCAAATACTTTATAACACAACTATAAAACAATGATTATAGATAAACTATTAAACAATAGACTTGTCACACATAAAACACCCTATACAACTATAAAACAAAAAAGTATTAAGATATGCATGATACAATAACTATTTTACATCACATTACAGTAGACTTATCATTGATACCTTACTAACTTATTGCTACATCTACATATCATCACTTGATCAAAAATTACAGCAGTACATTTAACCAAAGTATGCATTCTAAAATCTAGCTATGTCATGATTAGTTACATGTAATTTACTTGGATATACAGCAGTACCCGATTACTATGTCTTACATACAAAGTATGCATATTAAATTAACTAAGGCTTATCATAGAACATGATTAGAACATTAAGTAGATGATTAAATCATAACAAAATCAGTACATAAATAACCAACAGCAACCACGGTCATGTGGGCTGGCACAGCCGTGGCTGTGTTGGCCAACCATACGGCCGTGTTGGGTAGCACGGTCGTGTGGTCGGCCAACACAGCCATGGTCGTGCCAGCCCACACGGTCGTGGTTGTTGTTGGTAAGGAGAGGGAGAAGGAAGAAGAAGAAGAAGAAGAAAGGAGGCCTACTGTTGGTAGCAGCGTGGAGAAGGAGAGGCGCCGACGTCGAGCAGAGAAGGAGAGGGCACCGACAGAGCAGAGAAGGAGAGGGCGGCGGCGAGGAGCAGCGGCGAGAAACTACAGCAGCAGGCGGCGAGCGGCGCCGGCGAGGAACTGCAACAACAGGCGGTGGAGAGAAACCGCAGTAGCAGGCGGCGAGCGGCGCCGATGAGGAGCGTCGGCGGAAGGGAGAGCAGCAGGCGAGGAGCGGCACCGGGCGGAAGAGAAATCATCGGAGGACCAAACCCTGAGCACGAGAATGAATGAAATAGAGAAAGGGGAAGAGTCGGGCTCTTTTGCGCGATTTAAGTTAACATTAGGTGTCGGTTTTTTAAAAACCGACACTGAATGTTTTTATTGTCGGTTTACAACAAAACACCGACACTAAAGGGAGGTGAAAATTTTCGCGGTTAATAGTGCGAAAACACAACGGCGTCGGTTATTGTCACAAAACCGACGACTAAAATTGTACAAATTTCTGTCTCAAAGAAAAGCTTTAGTTGTCAGTTCCTCCATTAAAAACCGACGATGTATGTCAATTTTTGGAGGCAATTTTTTTCGCTGGAAATTTTATTTTTGGTGGTTACTTTTAGGTGTAGGTTTTTTAATAAGTAACCGACACTTAATAAAAGTGGTACCCGTGTCTGGTCGCCCTTCATAGATTGGATGTCGGTTTATGTTATCAACCGACACTGTAGAGTTTAGGTGTCGGTTTATGTATACAACTGACACCTTGAAAAGTGACTTTATAAGCCATTTCTGTAGTAGTGATGTGCATATATCTTATCTTCGTTGATGAAATAAAATTGAGATTGTCGCTAACTTCTTTCATGTGCAGATTGAAATAATCTTTTTCAAAGATTGACAATCTCAAAGATTCAAAATTTCAAACATCTTTTTCAAAGATTAACAATTTCGTAGATTTAAAATCTCAAACAATCTTTTTTAATGATCAACAATATCAAAAATTCAAATTCAAAACAATCTTTTTCAAAGATTAACAATCTCAAAAAAATAGAATCTCAAACAATCTTTTTCAAAGATTAACAACTTAAAAATCTCAAACAATCTTTTTCAAAGATTAGCAAAAAAGGTCCATCCTCAAAACATGGATGATTGGAAGGACACCTCCACATCATGCATGAAATTATTTACTAATATTGAATCCTCCCCACAAGGGTCCTATATTATGACCTTAAACTAATCTCACTTCAATTTTCATATCCTTTTGGGTCTTGTACCATGACCTAAAACCGGTCCAATAACACACTTCATCTACCTAAACATGTCATGGACTAAAACCTAAAACTAAAACACAATCTCTCACTCCATGTGACCAAAAAGGAGAATCTAAGCCTTGTCCTCCTCCTTGACCATTGTTCCTTATGCAAAAAAGTCTATTTGGAGAAACCCCTCAAGCTAGGAGGAAACTAGGGTGTCATGGATGCTACCAAGGGCTTCAATTTGGTAACCCCGTGGAATGAGGATGTCTTGGGGAAGAAAAGAAATTGATTAAGCACAATCACTAGCTCATAAGGGGTCACCTTACTCTTGATCAAATAGTCAACCTCCAACCTTACATCATAGTTTGAATGATTCTTTTAGTAACACCTCCCAATGGAACTATTCTCCCATCATCTTTTTTTTCTAGCCATGGCATTGGGAAACACATCATGTACAAAAGTGGATCGGTTCCCTCATTTAGTTCAAGCTAGGGGCAGGAACAACCAACAAAAAAAATTATGACAAGAAAGAACTACATGTGTCGTTTATCATGGTGATAATGTGAGAAATTCGGTAGCATCCCTTTCATGCACTCCCTCCCACCAAGGAGGATCCCTTTTAAATTTCTGGACTAACATGATGTGTGTAGGGGTATCCATCCCAAAAGCATGTATTATCTTTTCTCATAATATTACTCCTACTTTTGAATCCCACTAACACCAAATTTAGGACATCACAAGAATAGAAAGAACCATGTACCTCACCCGGTCTCACCAATGAGCAATCAAGATGGACAAGAATAGTAGTGTGGATCACCAGTAAGGAAGATGTCATCCACAACAAGCAAGACAAACCCAAAGAGATGGAGAAGCGCAATGAAGCCCCTATTATGCCTGAAGTCATGGTTACCCAAGAAGAACTGCAATTCAAGAAGCCTTTTGACATGCATTTACTCCTTCATCAAGATCAACCTACACATGAGTGTGGCACTACCCAGGGTTCAACGGACAAGGAGTCGCACATGTAGGTTCATGTACATTGTTATTTCCATACGACCCATGGGGCCCCCACATGCCTTAGTTGGAAGGATTCTAGATCGATATCTATCAGAGTATGACATTAGCAAACCATGGGTCCATCCCCATACCACGGGAGGCGGATATGACCTTATTCATACTTGAAGGGGAAATCAATGGAAAGAAGAAAGAAGAAGAATTTGCAACCATGAATGAAGAGACTCAAGCGACTGACACCTCCATGAAGGTTTAAATGCACTATCTCAATGTTGAGGACTCGTCCCCAATCTACACTCCATGTATCAACTTCCCAGTCTTGATTCAACCCGTGCATAGGGGGAGGGTATGGATTCCCACCACCATTGCATATGGTGCTACCAACGACAATCAAACCACCAGTTATACTCATGGTAGCCACACACCAAGAAGATGTTGTACAGGAACATACTACCATAGATCCCCTACTACTTGAGATCATGCAAAAGATCAGACTGCTAGAAGGAAGGAAGTTTGGTGGGAAGATACTCAATGATTTCTGTCATTTTCCAAACACAAAGCTACCGAACAACTTCAACATGCCTAAATTCCTTGAATATGCTAGAAAGGAGGACCATGTGGCCCACGTCAAGGCATATTCCTCATATATAGTGGAAGTCCAACATGATGAAAAGGTACTGATATGTTGTTTTATGCGGACCTTGACCAGTCCTCTATTGTCCTGGTACAACAAATAGGACATGACAGCCATCACCAAATGGGCCAAGATGGCTGAAAGATTCATTAATCAAAATACCTGGTATCTAGACCAGGTCCTGACCAAAGAGGACCTAGAAGCATTACAACAAAATATGGATGAGAGCTTCTTCAAGTTTGTCAAGCAATGGAGGGAGATTTCCGCTCATCTAGAATTCAAGCCTACAAATTAGGAGGCCCTGGATATGGTGATCCAAGTCGTTTCAGTGGCCCTCACCACCCTCTTATCCCTACAAAGGTATAGTGCCTTTGTTATAACCTCAATTTCTTGAGAATGTAATAAAAGATGTAATTCTCTTTTAAAGAATAAATGAAATCTATTTCTTTGATTTGTGATGGATTTCGTGTGAAATGGCTTTGATTGGTTAATAATGGGCTTTGTTGGCCATTGAGCCCAATTGAAAAGAAAAGAGAAATAAAAAGGAAAAATATTTGATTAAATAAAAGGGAAATATGAGAAATAGACAATTAAAATAGGATAAAGGCAAATAGACATTCTCGAATATGGGAATCCATGCCTTTAGGATTTCTTAAGGTCCAAGGGACCCAAGATAACAAGATAATGGCAAAAGGAAAAGAATTGCTAATTAATTTTGAATTAATTAATGGATAACTTGGGTGAGAATGAAGCCTTCTTATCCATTGGATTTTGTTTCCCAAATTTCGTACATAACTAGATAATGTAAAGACAAACATTCCTTTAAAAGTTGAGACAAAAAGTAGTTATGGTTTAGGAGATATCTATTTCTCAAGAGTTCTCCAAAATAAGGCATTAATTGGCAATTGAAAAAGGTTTTTCCCTTTGTGTCTGATCGCGGGCAATAAGCACCGTTGGATCGTGATCCAACATTGGACGCTCATCATCTAAGTCCCACTGGGACTGTGGTTCTGTGATTTACAGAGGGACTCTCCCTCTTGGATTCCTCGTGATTCATTGAATGTGCAAGTTGGATGATGATTTCGTTGGACTCAGGATTGGAAACCGAAGGGAAACATCCCAGGTTTGACGAGGATTGGTTGCCGATTGGGAAAGTTCCCAATCCGGCAGGGACTTGCCCGACCCTATATATAGGGAGGGATGAAGAGGGAACCAACACCTCTGTTTGCTATCCCATTCACTGCGAAAGAGTGTGAGGAACGTTTTAGCGCATCCAACTGATCTGTTCGTCCTGTCCTCCATCCTCATCACCTCCGCAAAGCTCCCCAGAGTCCGGCAAGCAGGAGAAGGCCAAGACGTGATCACAACCTACAATTGGACCCATGGTCGTGTTCGACGAAGGAAGATGAAGCTTCCTGGCTTCTTGGCGCTCTTGAGGGACAACTAGATCGAAGAGTCAACACTTGAGTTGACCACGGACCTGTTACACTCGGCGTAAGGTTGAAGTTGAAGACCTCGTGGTCTTTTACCAAAGTGCCCCTAACCTCCTGCAATTCTGTTGAGGTTAATTCGGTCTTTCGCCTGTTTCTAATCGCAAATAAAGGGCACACGTATCCACGGCCGTTGGATCCTCAGTGGACCCGCGGATCATGGATCGGGCGATCCTGGTTTTTCTGAAAATAGCAAGTAAATAAATAAAAAGGAATTTTCTTATTAAAATCATAACTCTTGCTAGAAAACTCAGATGGGAAAAGTATATACATGAAAAGTGATCATAAAAATATGAGGAATAGATTAAAAATGGTTTGAAACCCTAAATCTGTCTCTTTTTGCAAAAGTATCTAATTTTGATGAAAAAGGTGTTAATTTGTGGTTAGAATCCCTAATTGTTAATCAAGGATAGACTTAATACTGCAATTAGGTTAATTCAAGCATGGTTAACTTGTTTAATGATAAATTTATATTTTAACCTATTTTGATGATGGAATTGCAAAGTTTAGGGTTTTAAACTTAATAATGTAATTAGTACCCTTAGAAACCCTAAAGTGAAGGTTTGATGGATATTTTGATTAAAGTAAAATAAAAGTGGTAAAAAGGAAATGAAAACCTAATTATGGTCGAAACCTTAAAAGGGCTAGTAACCTTAGGGCACGATTAGGTCTATTAGACTTGGATACCATGATCCATGATAGAAAATATTGGATGTTTATTTCAGAACTTGCTTGCTTAATTTTGGATTACTTGATTGTTTGGATTAATTCTGCATTCAAGACAACTTGATAGGTATGTGGTTAATTACGATTGATTGCATTAGTTTTCCTGAAGGTTTCCCGGATGGTTAATCGCATTGATTGAAACTAAATAGTTTGGATGTTCATACTACAATTATAAAGTCACTATGGTTATCATAATTATAAATGCATGTGTATTCTCGCACCTACATGCCACCCTGATGGAAGATGACATAAAGGTCAGGCCCAAGAGGGTAGACCAATGGGCACCATGAGAGGTGACCCCAGACACCAAGCTGGGGAATGAGAAGGTGGTCTATGTTGAATGACTATGGGGCACCATGAGAGGTGACCCCTAGGCACCAAGCTCGGGATTGAGAAGGTGGCCTTAAGTCAATGGAAAAAGAGAAGCCCTAGAGGGGTATTCCAGGGTTAGGGCAAAAGCGGTGGAGAATGACACATTGAAAATGTAAATTGGTTTGCTAAATTACCCTGATTGTGATAATTAAATTGTTAGCCTTATTAGTGAACTTTTGGTTGTCCCCACATACCAACATATTCCCATATGATGATCATGTTTTTGTTTTTCGGTGTTTTAGGTACTACCATGAAATGAACAAATAGTAAAGTGACACATTGTGAAAATAAGAAATAAAGTGCAAGGAGGATTAGATAGAGTAGATCCAAGTTGTGGATAGATAGATTTCCAAAGTTTTTAAAAGGTATGCAAAGTTTTATTTTAATACCATATTTCAGTTTAGATAGTAGAATTTCATAATTATTATTGATTAATTGCCGAACCTTTGATCTGGTTTATTGGGATAACAGCTCTGACCTCTTGGTCTCCCTTAAGTGGGGGATATCGGGAGGCGGGGTCGTTACAATTGGTATCAGAACATAGGTTCCTCATTTAATCTTTAATAATTATTAAATTTTACAAACTCCATATAACCGAGAGAGTTATTAGAGGATTTTCTGAAAGACTGAGGTGTCTAGAAAAGGATCACTTCCGGGGGTTGGAAATATTTACCTCCGCACCGCTAGTCGGAATACGAGGACTCCCAGATTGTGTGACTGCCTGGTCAATGTCTTAGGATTTGACTCAAATTAAGATACCTTTAGGACTCTCTCATCTTGTTCATCCCTTATCAACTCAAATTCTGTTAAGGATTTCAAGGATTAGGATTTTCTCTCTCTTCCTCACCCTCTTGAGGTATGGGTAAGGTTGATAAGGTTTAAGGAATCCTCCACCAAAGTAATAAAAGACACATAATTAAGATGTCATCGACATAAGTATAATTAGGTAAATAATAGACTAAAGGTCTATTTGTGTGCTTATGTAGATGGCTCATACAAAGACTGTGGCCATTCCGGTTGCCACCAACGGTGGTGGACCTCCCCGCAAAGAGAGTGGGTCTTTGGAGAAAAGAAAATAGAACCATGGTGGTGAAACCTCAAAGAAGAGAAAGAGACCTGAAGGAACTGCACATGAGGCCCCCAACCCTGACCCGATACTCTTCAGCAACCTTGAGCAAGAGGAAGGACTAGGATATGAGGAACAATATGAGTACGAGGAAGTTTCCCAGATGGAGGAGGAACAATCTGGAGGACCAAAACCGACCATGGTAGTTCACACTATGGAATGGATGGAACAACAGAAATGGCTGACTGAGGCTATTCATGCCTTAGCCCTAGGGACATAGCTAGAGATGAGAATGGCGAGCCACTACCGGTTCGTCCTCGACTGGGAGCCACCATCTTAGACTTCGTCAAGCTGAACATCGAGAAGTTCTGGGGAGAAGATAAGTCTGAAGTGGTCGACAAGGCGGAAGCTTGGCTACTTACAGTCGAGAATGGATTCTGTATGCTTGAAGTGCAGGCAAACAAGAAGGTTCTATTTGATACTCACCTTTTGGAAGGTCCAGCCAAGATATGGTGGGAGAACCATATCAAAGGAAGAGACCTAAGTGAAGAACTGATGGCATGGTCTGATTTCAAGACCATATTCACCGCCAGATTCATTCTCATCTCATCCAAGAAGGAGAAGGAGCGAGAGTTCACCAACATGACACAAGGAAGATCGTTAGTTGCAGACTTTGGTCGCAAGTTATGCATCCTGGAACGTTTCAGTCACATGATGGATGAATAAAGAACGGTGGACCACTTCATAGAGCATCTGCACCCTACCATCAAGCCACATGTGATGTCTAGTAAGCCAAAGACCTTCTCTGAAGCCTATAACACAGCCTTGGACATGGAACGGATGGTGATGCCTGCACAGAATCCCTCCAAAGGATACCTGGGTTTCACTGAAGGAGCTCAAGGGCAGAGGAATGAACACAAGAAGGGGCAAGGACGCAACCACAAAAAAAGCAAGCATGGGCACAAAGGAAAGCCTCGTGGTCGCCTCCAACAGTGTCGCACCTATGGACGGACACATCCTGGGAAGTGTCGTTTTGAGAAGAAGGTGTGTTTCAGATGTCAGCAAGAGGGAAAATTCATCGCCAATTTCCCTCATCCCAACCCAAGAGGACCTTTGGGGTCTCAACCTGTGGCAGCACAACCAGTAGCTATAGCACCCCCAGTCGGAGCACCTCCAGCTGGAGAAAGGAGTCAAGCTAGAGTGTTCGCCATCAATAATGAAGAAGCTCAGGAAAATGCTAATAGGTTGATCGAGGGTAATAACCCTTAGATGTTTTTCCTTTTAGTTCAGTAGATCATGTAATAGTTTTCTGATGTGGTATAAACTATGTAGGCATGTTGGAAGTCATGGGACAAAATGTAAAAGCACTCTTTGATTCTGGTTCTACTAATACTTTTATTTTTAGAAATCTGGCAACTATGCTTGGTTTGGATATCAAGGATTTGGGTTATGTTCTGGATGTCACAATCATGAGTGGTCGTATTTATACCTCTCTTTTGAAAACCCCTATTTTGCTAGTTAAGTATCTGAACCATGAGCTTCCCACTGATTTCATCCTCCTCGATATGAATGATTTTGATGTAATCATCGGTATGGATTGGCTTTCCACCTACAGAGCCCAGATTGACTGTAGAGAGAAGAAGATCCTTATTAGGAAGATCGGCCATCCACACTTCACCATTAGAGGAAGGAAGGATCCGACAACCAACCTTTATGTGTCTACTTTGAAAACAAAAACGATGCTATCCAAGGGTTGTTGAGCCTACCTAGCCATAGTTACCGTACCTGAAGATCAGGGACGATCCTTAGAGGAGATAGAGGTGGTCCGAGAGTATGCAGATGTGTTTCCGGATGATCTACCAGGAATTCCCCCTGAGAGGGAGGTAGATTTCTCTATTGAGCTAGCTCATGGGACTAACCCTATATCGAAGGCACCCTATAGAATGGCCCCTACATAGTTGCTTGAGTTAAAAACCCAGTTGCAAGAGTTGTTGGATAAAGGCTTCATCCGGCCCAGTACATCACCTTGGGGAGCACCAGTCCTCTTTTTGAAAAAGAAGGATGGGTCACTTCGGATGTGTATTGACTATCAAATGATTAACCAGGCAACCATTAAGAATAAGTATCCTTTGCCTAGAATAGATGACATGTTTGACCAACTCAAATCAGCTCGAGTCTTCTCTATGGTTGATTTGAGGTCAGGATACCACCAGGTGAGAGTAAGGAGCGAGAATATACCTAAAACGACTTTTCGAACCTGATATGGCCATTATGAGTTTGTGGTCATGCCATTTGGATTATCCAATGCACCTAGTGTCTTCATGAACCTCATGAACAGTGTATTCCATCCTTTCCTTGACTCTTTTGTGATTGTATTCATAGATGACATTTTGGTGTACTTGGATGACCTAGCCCAACACCATGACCACCTTGGTAGAGTCCTTGCTATCCTGAGAACGCATAAGTTTTTTGGAAAGTTCTTGAAATGTGAGTTTTGGTTAGACCGAGTCATGTTTCTTAGACACATCATTTCAGGAGGAACAATCACTCTAGATCCAGCCAAAGTATCGGCAGTTTCAGACTAGTTGGCACTAAAGAACTCCTCTGAGATTCACATCTTCTTGGGGTTGGTCGGATACTACCGTAGCTTCATCAAGGATTTCTCAAAGACTGCTTTTTCGCTGACCATGTTAACCCAAAAGGATGTGAAGTTTGTGTGGTCTAGCATATGTGAAGCTCGCTTCCAAGAGTTGAAGGAGAAGCTGACCACCGCCCCTGTGTTGACTCTACCTTCTGGCAATGAGGGTTTCATGATATTCACTGATGCTTCCAAGATGGGACTTGGTTGTATGTTGGAACAAAATCGGCATGTGGTTGCATATGCTTCCCGACAGCTCAAGCCTAATGAAGTGAATTATCTGACACATGACCTAGAGCTAGCTCGTATTATCCATGCTTTAAAGATACGGCGACATTACCTATACAGTGCTACCTTCGAGATCTTCACCGACCATAAGAGCTTAAAATACCTTCTGACACAGAGAGATATGAACCTACGACAACGGCGATGGATGGAGTATATGAAGGATTACGACTTCACCATCGCCTATCATCCTGGTAAGGTGAATGTCGTGGAGGATGCTTTGGGTCAGAAACAGCTTGAGTGTGTGGTTGTTCTGTCTAGTCAGTGGAAGAGTATGGAGGAGCGGGTAGAGTGGACTGCACAACCGCTAGAAGATAGATTTCGTTTAGCTAATATCCAGATTCAATTTGAGTTGTTGAGTGAGATCATAGCAGCACAATTGACTAGTGAAGAGCTAGACAAGATGAAAGATTTACTGATGAAGCCACAGACTTGTCTATCTGTGGGAGTAGACGGAGGAATTAGGTTTGAGAATCGCATATGGGTTCTTGTGGATTCATCAATAAAGGAACATATCTTGCAAGAGGCTCATGGATCCAAATACATAGTACACCCATGAACTACTAAGATGTTCAAGGACTTGTAGTGGTTTTTCTGGTGGCCAGGAATGAAGAAAGACATTGCGACATATGTGGCCATCTGTCTTACGTGCCAGATGGTGAAGGCTGACCACCAACGACCCGACGGGCTTTTACAGTCAATAGAGATTCTAGAGTGGAAATGGGAGCAGATCACCATGGATTTTGTGGTGGGTCTACCCCAGACCAAGAAAGGTCATGATGCGATATGGGTCATGGTAGATCGTCTTACCAAGTCAGCACACTTCCTTGCCTTAAAGACCACTACTAAGGTGTCAGACCTAGCTGAGTTGTATATCAGAGAGCTAGTATGTTTGCATGGTGTACCCGGATAGATCATCTTTGATAGAGACCCAAACTTATTTCCAAGCTGTGGAAGCAAGTTCAAGAAGAATTGGGTACCAGGTTGAAGTTTAGTACAACTTATCACCCCCAGACGGATGGTCAGTCAGAAAGGACAATCTAGATGTTATAAGATCTGTTGAGAGCTTGTGTGCTCGATTGGGGTGGCTCATGGGAGCAGTACTTACCTTTAGATGAGTTTGCCTACAACAACAGCTACCAAGACAGTATCAGGATGCCTCCATATGAAGCTTTATACGGGAGACTGTGTCGGTCCCTACTTCACTGGGATGATGTGGGTGAGAGGACCCTATTGAGGTCAGATGAGCTCCAAGTGTATGCTGATAAAGTTGCTTTGATCAGGCAAAGGCTGAAGAGAGCCCATGATCGACAGAAGTCTTATGCTGATGCAAAGAGGACTGATGTGCATTTCACTGTGGGAGAGCATGTGTTTTTGAAAATCCGACCGCTCCGAGCTATAGATAAGAATAGAGGAAAGATGAGTCCCTGATACGTGGGTCCATTTGAGGTGTTAGAACATATTGGTGAAGCTGCATATCGTTTGGCGTTACCCCCTCAGTATAGCATGATGCATGATGTGTTTCACGTATCCAACCTGAAGCGATATGTGCAAGATCTGAGCCATGTGTTGAGCATTGAACCAATTGAGCTTCAAGGGCAGCTGACTTATCCTGAGACACCTTTGTGGATTCTAGATAACAAGGTGAAAGAGCTCAGATGTAAGAAAATAGAGATCGTAAAGGTTCTTTGGAGGCACCAAGGAGAGGATGAGGCCACATGGGAGCTGAAGGCGGACATGGAGAAAGCATACCCTAAATTGTTTATTTGATTGATTGCTTGAATTTTAAGGGCAAAATTCCTATATGGAGGGGAGGATGTTATAACCTCAATTTCTTGAGAATGTAATAAAAGATGTAATTCTCTTTTAAATAATAAATGAAATCTGTTTCTTTGATTTATGATTGATTTCGTGTGAAATGGCTTTGATTGGTTAATAATGGGCTTTGTTGGCCATTGAGCCCAATTGAAAAGAAAAGAGAAATAAAAAGGAAAAAGATTTGATTAAATAAAAGGGAAATATGAGAAATAGACAATTAAAAGAGGATAAAGGCAAATAGACATTTACCAATATGGGAATCCGTGCCTTTAGGATTTCTTGAGGTCCAAGGGACCCAGGATAACAAGATAATGACAAAAGGAAAAGAATTGCTAATTAATTTTGAATTAATTAATGGATAACTTGGATGAGAAGGAAGCCTTCTCATCCATTGGAATTTTTTTCCAAAATTTCATAAATAACTAGATAATGTAAGGACAAACATTCCTTTAAAATTTGAGACAAAAAGGAGTTATGTTTGCGAGATATCAATTTCTCAAGAATTCTCCAAAATAAGGCATTAATTGGAAATTGAAAAAAGTTTTTCCATTTGTCTGATCGCGGGCAATAAGCACCGTTGGATCATGATCCAACATTAGACACTCGCCATCTAAGTCCCACTGGGACTGTGGTTCAACGATTTACAAAGGGACTTTACCTCTTGTATTCCTCGCGATTCACTGAATGTGCAAGTTGGATGATGATTTTGTTGGACTCAGGGATGGAAACCAAAGGGAAACATCTTAGGTTTGATGAGGATTGGTTGTCAATTGGGAAAGTTCCCAATCTGGCAGGGACTTTCCCGACCCTATATATAGGGAGCGATGAAGAGGGAACCAGTACTTCTATTTGCTATCCCAGTCACTACAGAAGAGTGCGAGGAACATTTTAGCACATCCAATTGATCCGTTCGTCCTGTCCTCCATCCTCGTCACCTCTGCGAAGCTCACTGGATTTCGGCAAGCAGGAGAAGGCCAAGACATGATCGAAACCTACAATTGGACCCCTGGTCATGTTCGATGGAGGCAGACGAAGCTTCCTGGCTTCTTGGCACGATAGAGGGATGACTAGATCGAAGAGTCAACATTTGAGTTGACCACATACTTGTTGCGCTCGGCGCAAGGTTGAAGATGAAGACCTCGCGGTCTTTTACCAAAGTGTCCCTCACCTCCTACAATTGTGTTGAGGTTAGTCTGGTCTTTCTCCTATTTCTAATCACAAATAAATGGCATGCGTATCCACGACCATTGGATCCTCAGTGGACCCGCGGACCATGGATCGGGCGATCCTGGTTTTTCTGAAAGTAGCAAGTAAATCAATAAAAAGGAATTTTCTTGTTAAAATCATAACTCTTGCTAGAATACTCGGATGGGAAACGTATATACATGAAAAGGGATCAAAAAAATATGAGGAATAGATTAAAAATGGTTTGAAATCCTAAATCCATCTCTTTTTGCAAAAGTATCTAATTTTGATGAAAAAGGTGTTAATTTGTGGTTAGAAACCCTAATTGTTAATCAAGGATAGATTTAATACTGCAATTAGGTTAATTCAAGCATGGTTAACTTGTTTAATGATAAAGTTAGATTTTAACCTATTTTGATGATGGAATTTCAAAGTTTAGGGTTTTAAACCTAATAATGTAATTATTACCCTTAGAAACCCTAAAGTGAGGAAAAAGGGAAGAAAATATATAGTAACCAAAAAATTAGGGTTTTTGTGGCCCAAACCTGATCTTAAGGATCTTAATGGAAAATAAGACAAGATAATTAAGGTTTGATGGATATTTTGATTAAAGTAAAATAAAAGTGGTAAAAAGGAAATGAAACCCTAATTATGGCCAAAACCTTAAAAGGGCTAGTAACCCTAGGGCACGATTAGGTCTATTAGACTTGGATACCATGATCCATGATAGAAAAAATTGAATGTTTATTTCAGGACTGAATTGTGCTTGCTTGCTTGATTCTGGATTACTTGATTGTTTGGATTAATTCTGCATTCCAGACAACTTGACAGGTATGTGGTTAATTACAATTAATCGCATTAGTTTTCCCGAAGGTTTCCCAGATGGTTAATCGCATTGATTGAAACTAAACAGTTTGGATGTTCATACTACAATTATAAAGTCACTATGGTTATCACAATTATAAACACATGTGTATTCTCACACCTACATGCCACCCTGATGGAAGATGCCATAAAGGTCAGGCCCAAGAGGGTAGACCAATGGGCACCATGAGAGGTGACCCTAGACACCAAGCTCGGGAATGAGAAGGTGGTCTATGTTGAATGACTATGGGGCACAATGAGAGGTGACCCCCAGGCACCAAGCTCGGGATTGAGAAGGTGGCCTTAAGTCAATGGAAAAAGAGAAACCCTAGAGGGGTATTCCAGGGTTAGGGCAAAAGCGGTGGAGAATGACACATTGAAAATGTAAATTGGTTTGCTAAGTTACCCTAATTGTGATAATTAAATTGTTAGCCTTATTTGTGAACTTTTGATTGTCCCAACATACCAGCATATTCCTGTATGCTGATCATGTTTTTATTTTTCAACATTTTAGGTACAACCCTAAAATGAACAAATAGTAAAGTGACACATTGTGAAAATAAGAAATAAAGTGCAAGGAAGATTAGATAGAGTAGATCCAAGATGTGGATAGATAGATTTCCAAAGTTTTTAAATGGTATGCGAAGTTTTATTTTAATATCATATTTCAGTTTAGATAGTAGAATTTCATAATTATTATTGATTAATTGTCGAACCTTTGATCCGATTTATTGGGATAACAGCTCTGACCTCTTGGTCTCTCTTAAGTGGGGGACACCGAGAGGTGGGGTCATTACAGGCTTCCTAGAGATCATACAAGTAGGTCTATGAATAAAAATTTAGACTAGAAGGGGAGTCTATCATAAGATAGGCCTCACCTACCATCCATCACCTGCTTCTTCAATAACTAATCAAAAAAAGAAGTGTGCCAAAGTTAAAACAACATATGTCATGGTTGGAGCAGTACTTGTCCCCACTAGGGAAGGAAGATAATATCCGCCAACCATATAGGTGTCATTGGGTCAAATGCCCATGGCCCAAGTTGTCCAGGCCCATGCACTCAAACCAAAACAAGCTTAGGTGATGTGCCCAATTACCATCATTAATGCATGCCTCCATAATATGTGTGGCCACCAAACAAATACTATGGGAATGCACCACCACCTTTTCAGATGGCCATGCATTAGATGGCCACACTGACTCCTCAAAGAGTGAGTAATCTGACACCTCATGTCGAGCCAACAACTACAACTCTGTTAGTAAAGAAGCCTTCTAAACTGAAGAGGAAGTTCATACCTTTTGAGGGGTTCTCTCAGCACTATCCTTCTAGATTTGAAACATCTACTCAAGTTTGCAACCATAAGGGATCTGCCAAATACTTTACCCAAGAACTACAATGGCAATGCCTTTTGTAATTTCCAAAGAGCAAAGGGCCACAAAATTGACTTGTGTCACACTCAAGCATACCTTCTAAGATCTCATCAATATTGGGGAAGTGTACATAGTCTCTACGGAGGAGACACCGTCATCCTAGAACATAGTGGTAGTGATCTTGTCACCAGAAGACTCACCTTGTGAACTTATCCTTCCACTAGATCATGTCGTCAAAAATTGATCCTAAAGTACCCAAATTATCGCTTCAATCCGGGAATGGAAGCTGGTAATTCAAATAAATACCAGCACACCAAGCCCTTGCCAGGGGTAGAAAGTGTGACCCATCATCATACCAAAGGCCTTCCAGGAGAAAAAGGCATGACCTGCTTGAGCGCCAAAAGAAAATATAAAGTGCAAAATGTCTGGATTCCAAAGACAGGAACCCCTACCAGCCCTCTCCCTACAGTTGTGATATCAGCTAAAATGACACCATTTGTCGCAAAAGAGGAGATCAACATTCTTTCTCATCAAAGGTTCCACCGCCCCTCGACAAGGGAAAAGAAAGATGATTACTTACATAGGAGTCCCTGCCAGCATCACGAAAGAGGTGGTCGACCAAGTCTCCATCCTGACCATGGATACCAAGAATGTACTACCCATGCATGAGCTTTGTAGGGAAGTAGATCCCATAGATTCAAATGCCATCTAATTCCTTAATAAACTAGAAGGAGAAGTATCACTAGAAGAAGTGATGTAGAACTCTCATGCACATCGTGATGGCGTCATGATGACTCTACAAAGGGCATACTTCTCTAGATACATACGGAAACAAGCTCTTGCATGCACCACGGCCTCGCACTTGATCTCATTCTTTGAGAATGAGATCCCAATCGATGGGAATCACAACATGCCCCTATTGATTACTGCAATATATGATGGCCTCAAGATATTCTCATGCTTGTTGATAATGGTGCATGCCTCAACGTGTGTCCCATAGAAATGCTAATCATATTGGGGAAGGATCTTTCCGACCTTCAATCTACAAAAAAGAAAGCAACCTCCTTTAATGGAGTGTTCAAATACACTCTAGGGGAGATCACTTAAGAGCTGCAAATTGGAACACTGACATCTACTCTATACTTCTTCATTATGGAACTGAGTCCTTCCTTCAACCTCCTCCTGGGGAGTCCATGGATTCATCAAATCTAAGTGGTTCCCTCATCAGTACATCAAAATTTAAAGTACCGATTGGGCCATGCCATCATCACAATTCAAGTCGACAAGCATGTAACAATCGCATGCACATAATAAGATGATATCCTATTTTTCTTTGAGATTCTTCACATTGCCAATGTGGTGCCCCATGAAGATGGAGGAGCCATCTACCTTACCCAGTGTTGTTCGCACAATGGTTATAGGCAATGGACATCAACACAAACAGAGGTTGGTGCTCGACGATAGGGATGCACAAAAAGCATCCAAATCCCTCTAAAATAGAAAGGATTCGGGTTGGGATTCTATGGCCCATACTACACTAGACCTTGGATGACCAAGTGGATGCCATACTGGAAGCCCACAACATTGTGTCCTGTTACGACCCCACCTCCCGATAACCCCCAATTAAGGGAGACCGAGAGGTCGAAGCCGCACCCATTACTTCCGGATCAAAGGTTCGACAATTAACCAAGAATAATTATCAAATTTTAACATACTATAATGAAAAACTGTAAGAAAATAAATTTTTGCATACCTTTTTGAAAACTTGGATCTCTAAACTTCTATCCACTTAAGGATTCTACTCTAACTAATCCTCCTTGTATTTTACTTCATGTATTTCACAATGTTACAATTTACTGTTTGTCCTTTTGGCTTGTACCTAAAACGCCGACAAATAAAACGTCGGTCAGCCGAAGTTGGTATGTGGGGGAAACAATAATTATGTAAATACGTTAACAATGTAATCATTCAATTAATCATTTAACAACCAAGATTACATTTTAGATATAACTCCGCGATCCAAGAGTACCCTATCCTCTATGTTGTCCCCATTAAACCCCTCATGATCCACCTATAAGTGAACCAATTTCTAGGGTTGAGTCACATGGCACTACTCGTAAGTAGCCCACTGCTTAACTCATGGAAGGCTAATGAGTCTCATGGCACTACACGTAGGTGGCCCAGTTTCTAACTCTCAGTAACCTAGACCTTGCTCTAAGATTACCCCTTTTTTCTTAGCCTTTTCAAAGCAATAGTGGTGGACCCGGATCTAGTCAGTTATATATGCACATTTATAGTGATAATCATAGTCACTTTATAGTTGCATGAAATAAATAAACATCCAACAGTTATTTTCAAGCAACTGATTAAAACTTTGGGAATCGCCGTGAAACTAGAGTGATTATTCATAAGCATAACCACATACTTGATTTGATGAGTCATGCAGATTATTCAACATATACAATCAAGCCAATAAACAGATCCAAGCAAGTAATTCAATCATCACATAATTCCTGAAAAGAATATGTACTCTATTTATTTCATACTTTATCAAAAATCTACTTTATTGACTTGGATTCACTTTCTAGGGTTTCTAATCCACATTAAGGTTTCATTAATATTCATTAGGGTTTCTAAGATTAATTTCTCAAACTTTATCCCTTTTAGGTCAACAAACCCTAAAATACTCTTTTCCATTTATATGAACCTTAATTGCTCAACTATCCATTTTAATAGTCCTTTATACCCAAATTGACTTAGGATCATCATATCCCCATTTATTCATGGATTTGAACAATTAAACCAATGAAAAGACATATTCTCCTAAATTAGGGTTTTCAAGCTCATTAATGCATAATCATGCACGAAACCCTAAATTAAGCCAATTATATAAAAAGATCATCTTTTTAGATCCTATTTTCACTTTTATTAACAACAGGTTAATATCAACTTAAATTATCCAAATAACGTCATTAAGTCCATCTATCATCAAATCTAAGGGTTTTTCTTTAATTAAATCATTAAAGATGATAACTTTATGTCCTTTTCAAATTTAAAGCACATAAACTCCAAATTAGACTAATCATGTGCAAAGTTCTTCCTTTTCGAACATAATGTACCTTTTTACATTTAACAAGTTAACATCAACTCTAATGATCCATTAAACCCTATTAAACACATTAATCATATCAAAATAGGGTTTCTTAATCTTTAATTCATTAAAGATGATGATTTACACTACTTTTCGTATAGCAAGAGGAATTAGCTTCTAAACATATTTTTATTGAATTCCCCGTGTTTTTCTGAGCAAGATTCATGTATTATATGTCACCAACTGAGCTACCATTAAAACGTTATGAATTTAATGAAATTCACTTACTATGGACCAATCGGAGAGCGCCACGTCGCCACCTCATGCAAAGCATCTACGCGGCTTGGTTAAAAACATTTCGAATTGATGTAATTGCCCTTTCATGGCTCTTTGGTTGTGCTATGCCCGGGGGGGCAGAACCGTCCAACTGGGCTCCTCTTCATCTTCCTCGCAACAGCAGTCAGCCGCCACCTTAACAGCCGAGGGGGGGCTCCCCCCCTCCTTCCCGACTCATCGGCCCTCAGGAACATACACCCTTGGTGCGATGACCCTTTTCGCACCTACAGAAGCTTTAGGGTGCGGCTGAGGTGGCTGGTCCCACACGGGAGAGGTGTACGACTGCTTTTGCAACTACAGTAGGTCCGCATCAACTGCACGAAGCCGGGGCCAAAGGGGAAGCGGCCGATCGATCTGGGTGATGGTGGAAGCTTCCCTCCTCCAGCAAGACCACAACGAAGCCCCACGTTGCCCTTGAACAAGGATATACCCTCTTGGTTAGGGTTTAGACGGAAAGAAGAAGAAGAGGTAGCATTGTGTGGAATCCCTCTGGATCTCGAAGTCGGGGTTCCACCCTTCTTATAGGGGTGTATATGAAGCCCTAAGGCGTGCCTCATGAGGACTCAAGTCCCAACTCGAAAGGAAACACACTTTCCTTGGTTGTGAAGCAACCATCTCTCTCTCTCTCTCTTCATCACTTTGTTATTCCTTTTTCTTTAATTATTAGGATTAAGAGAATTACCTCCTTTATCTCCCTTGTACTTGCTTTTAAGGTATTGGCACGAAATTAAGTTTTCCTTTTTAGAAGAAAATACTTTTCTTTTCCATTGCCACCAACAATTAGTAATAATATATTATATTACTCTCTTATTTTGCTTTATTGGTATTTTCTCTTTCCTCTTTCTTTATTGGGGCTCCTTGGTCCCCAAGAAACTCCAAGATTTCGAAATTCCTTCATAAGGGTACTTATTATCCTTCTAGATGCATCTATATGCATTATTCTTCATTATTTCCCATTATCTTATTTATTTCTTATTAAAATATCTATTTTTGAATATTTCTCTTTATTTCCCTTTTATTTTCCTCATTGGTAGTCCTTTTATCTTTAGGAATCCTTGGAATACGAAATTCCACCAAGAATAACTCAATTACACCTCTTTTAACTGGTTTTCCACATTTTACCATTGTTTTCAATTTCTTTCTTAATAAAGAAATACTTTATTAATCTTTTTTTTTCTTATTACTTTTCTTTGCAACTTTAGATTCCTTGGAACCCAAGGAACCCAAGAGGCACGAAATGCTTTTTGGATTTGCTTTCTAGAGGTTTCCACATCTTCTTTTATCAAATATTCAATTATTCATTCACTAATTGAATTTTCTTGTTATTTGGGCCTAATAGCCAATAAAGCCCACAACACAATCATCAAGGCTATTGTAAACAAAATCCATTTATTCCAAACAAATTATATCATTATTTGTTCAAATATTTTTAATATGAGAAATTATATCATTATTTGCTCCATTTGTAACATCCTTCCCCTCTTATAGGAATTTTGTCCTCAAAATTCTATCAAGAAAACAAACAATTCAAGATAAGACTTTTCCATGTCCATCATTGGCCCCTATGTGGCTTTACCGTACTCATGGCGTTTCCAAAGTACCTTTATCATTACATGTTCTTTTCTCTGAGTTCTTTCATCCTGGCGTCTATAAACTACACAGGCGACTCAAGCCATTTCAGCCTCCCTTGGGGCTCACTAGGTTCATTGCTCAGCACATGGTTGGGGCACCTCACATAGTGCTCTAAATTGGACACATGGAACACATCCCACATTAATCTATCCTGAGGGGTAGGGTCAAAACCTAACCATCTCCACCCATCCATCTCTAATGGACCCATGTATCGGGGACTCAGCTTTCTCAGCTGCAACTCAGAGGGGTCGAATTCTCACATTCAAATCTGAAAATGATATTGATATTAAAAAAACATTTAATCTGATATATAATAAATGTGTACCACCTATCCCATCCTTGAACACCTAATCTCACTAGTAAGTGTATAATCTGTATTGGGTTTTTAAGAAAATTTCGGCAGCATTTCTCGCTGTTCTCTAAGTACATATGTACTTAGAGAACAAGCAGGGAAATGCTATCGAAATTTTCTAAAAAACCAATACACATTATACACTTACATCCTAAGTGAGATTAGGTGTTCAAGAACAGTCCCAAAACGGGGACTATCCAAGATTTACTCCTAATGAGTAAATCTTGGACGGGTTTCTAGGCCAACAAACACAATAATAGATATGTACATGTTAGGGTTTCATCACAATTAATGTTAGGGTTTCATCACAATTGATGTTAGGGTTTCATCAATGTTAGGTTTAATCAAATCAAATTAGGATGCTAGAATGGACAAGTTTAAATCTTATTTCAACATGCATCAAAATTTACTGAATTAGGTCAAACATTAGGATTAGAAGCACAAATATATGCAAGCAAAATATTTGTTCATATCCAAGGATTTAGATTTGTTCATATCCTTACCAACAGCAAGCACGGTCGTGGCTGTGTTGGCCTACCATGGCCGTGTTGGACAGCACGACTGTGGTAGGCCAACACAGCCACGGCCATGCTTGCTGTTGGTAAGGAGCTAGGGAGAAGGAGCTAGGGAGAAGGAGCTAGGGCAAGGAGCTAGGGCTACCTGGAGCTAGCGTGGAGAAGAGCGGCGGCAAGCGACAGCAACAATAGCGGTGAGCAGGAGAAAAGCAGAGCAGAGCAGTGCTCGTACTGGCACCAGGAGAAGTGAGCAGAGTAGCAGTGGCGGCAGCAGCAGTAGAAAGAGGATGTGGCGGCGGTGGCGAGCAAAGCGCACCAGCAGCAGTGGCGGCGAGCACAGGGTTTTCGGACGATTTTAGGAGAGAGCGGCAAGTACAAGAATTATCGTGATGAAACAGGAAGAAAGGGGGAAGAGTCGGGTGATCGGGTCTATTAAGTTGGTGAATGGTGTCGGTTATCTCCAAAACCGATGCCTTTCAATCTTCCGCGTCGGTTGATAGTAAACAACCGACGTCCAATTAGACAATCTTTGCCCTAAATTATTTGGCGGGAACCATTATCAGTGTCGATTATCATAGGATAACCGACGCCTAAATTGGAACTTTTCACGCAAATTTCCATCTTATATCGGCGTCGGTTAATAGTTAAAAAACTGACGTTGTATGTAATACTTTGGGGCAAAAAAAAATTTCGCTCAAAAATTGGATTTCGCGGGCGATTTTAGGCGTCGGTTTGTTTTACCCAGCCGACGTTGAATACAAAGCGGTACCCGTGTCTGGCTGGTCTTTGAATATAGACGTCGGGGTTCCTAAATATCTGACGTTGAATATTATAGGCGTCAGTTTTTTTTAAATAACCGACGCCTAGAAAAGCGACATTGAATGATGTTTCTGTAGTGGTGGGTCTTATCCCTACCTGACCCTAGGATGGACTTAGGATTCTAACATAGTACATGTCCAATCTTAGAACCTTACCCAAGTCTCCATCATCTCTTTCTGCATTTAGGGTCTGACTCACATCCTTTCATAGGGGTCATGGTGACCTACCTACCTCGGTCAGGCCCCATACTGGTTACCTCTATGGTAACACATCTGCATGCACTTGGAGATGGTTATCTATGGGTCTATAGGTTCATTATCATACTATGTACTTTTCTCTTAGCTTCTCAAGATCCTATGAGACCTCTTAGGGTTTCCTCAAACCCAACAAAAGATGATCCATACCCTACAAAAGGGTCCTCTCCTAGGGTGGGAGGAAACTATCTCTTGATAGCAACAAAGGTCACAAACGTCCTAGGGTTTACATCTAGGGTTTGCATGATCATGCTTTGTCCTATCAATCTACTAAGGTGTGTAGCTCACAAGAAGACCACCTTCTATACCATGCTAGGTCTCCATGGTAGGTCCTACTTGTTTCTATTCGTTCACATTGGACCAACATCATACCTACCCATGTCACCAACTTATAGGCGAGGGGTTCATCAAACATACACCTTAACCAAGGGGTTTCCTTTTCCTTCAAACATGAGGGGTGCCATGCTCAAATATATGGAAACTCAAATCTCATCATGAGCATCAGGTACACCCATCACTACTACTTCCCCTCTTAGGTCTAGGAACCCTAGGTTCACCTTTCTGATGTCCAACTACAGGCTCAACCCTGTAGCCACGTACCAAGCATGTACAAGGTACGACATGCACTTCCTATTATCTTTCCACTTGAATAACACCTCAGAGTTGAGTCCTCCTCAAGGACAACCAACTAGGTATAAGGCCTCACAACTTGTTACCAAGCCTCCTCAGGGTCTAAAGAATTCTTCTTCCTATCCTTAGAAGGTCAGCACTTACATCCTCTACTCATAGGTACCAGCAGCTTCATCCTTCTTCTTAGGGTTTGGTTCCCTTAAAGGCAACCCAGATACCATGTACAAGGCAACCCCAACCATCCACTTAGGTCACATCAAACCTGACTTCTCAGGGTTCCTCATATCCTGGAGTCTAAACTTCCAACCTTCTAGCTCAGGTCCTGCTCTCTCTCTCTCTAGAGCTTAGCCCTACAAACAAGCATTTTACTATAGGTCCTCTCTCGAAGGTGGATCAAGCTTACCAGCATACACCTATATGGGTGAAACCTATGTTTTCTCCAGATTATCCATAACTCTTCATGCTTATCTCATAAGCTATCCATCATACTCTCCTGGCCAGGGTTTTAGCCTATTGCCAGTACTACTGACGTACTCTGGGTGCATACTATGCCATGCTCATATAAGCCCATAGGGTTTCTATATGGTCATCACTAACCTCATCAATGAAGGAGCTATCCTTCACTCTACCATGCACGACCCTTCGCAGGGTTGGGTCGCCAAAGGCACTAGGTCATCCAACCTCACATGGCTCATATCATCATGGGTATCCAAACCAAAAGCATGTCCTCCCACACACCTGGTCTTACCATGACATCTAACTCATTGTGTCATCTCTCTCTAACCACCACTTAGAGTTAGGGTTAGCATCATCCTCAGAGGATGTGCCAGGTCTCTACCTTTAATGGAGATCTCTGCCTCCAAGATCAACTCTCTACTCGTCCTCCTGACTAGAGGGTCTAACCTCAGGTCTCTCCTGAGGGCATGACAACACATGTCATACGACCTAAGCGTGCAACTATTCTTTAGTTTACGCTTAAACTATTAAGCTTATGTCCATGAAATCTTATTTCATGTTTTTTTATTAATTTTGGTGGAGGATTCCTTAACCTTATCATGCATACCCTATCCTCAAGAGTTGTGAGGAAGAGAGAGAAAATCCTAAACCTTTTAATCCTAAAAGAATTAGGGTTGAGAAGGGATGAAAATAGGAGAGAGAGTCCTAAAGGTGTCTTATTTTGATTCAGATCCTAAGACATTGGCCAGGCAGTCACACAAATCTGGGAGTCCTCGTATTCCGACTAGCGGTGCAGAGGAAAATATTTCCAGCCCCCAGACGTGATCTTTTTCTAGACACATCTGTCTTTTGGAAAATCCTCTAATAACTCCCTCGGTTCTATGAAATTTGTAAAATTTAATAATTACTAAAGATTAACTGAGGAACTAATGCTCTGATACCAAATGTAACAACCTCGCCTCCCAGTAACCCCCAATTAAGGGAGACCAAGAGGTCAGAGTCATTATCCCAAATAACTGGATCGACAGTTCGACAAATAATCAATAATAATTAAAAAATTCTACCAAGACTATACTGAAAGTTAGAATAAGATGAAACTTTGCACACCTTTTTCAAAAACATGGATATATACTTCTATCCACATCTGGAGTCTATTCTAACTAATCCTCCTTGCACTTGAATTCTTATTTTCACAATATGTCACTCCATTGTTTGTCCTTTTCAACATTGTACCTAAAATGCCGACAAACAAAATGTCAGTCAGCATATAGGAATATGTACGTATGTGGGGACAACCAAAATTTCACAATTATGGTTAACAATCTAAATATCACAATCAAGTTAATTAATAAGCCAATTTAAGCTTTCAATGTGACATTCTCCACTACTTTTTCCCTAACCCTGGAATACCCACTTTAGGGTTTCTCTTTTGCCATTGACTTAAGGCCACCTTCTCAATCCCAATCTTGGTGCCTGGGGTCACCTCTCGTGGTGTCCATTAGTCATGCAACAAAGACCACCTTCTCAATCCCGAGCTTGGTGTCTGGGGTCACCACTCATGGTACCCATGGGTCTTCCCTCCTGGGCTTGACCTTTTTGTATCATCCATCAGGGTGGCATGTAGGTGCAAGAATACACATTTATATAATTGTGATAATCATAGTGACTTTATGATTTGCATGTATGAACATCCAAACTGATAGGTTGCATTCAATGTGATTAATAGGTCAAGAAACCTTCGGGAAACTAATGTGATTAACCATAATTAACCACATACCTAATCCAGAGAAACTTGATGTCCAAGCAATAATGATAAAGAACAATCAAATAAGCAATCAACAATTTCCTAAAATTAATGCAATACATCCAAGTGTTATAGTTTATCCAAAACATTCTCAAGATAGACTTGTATTCCACCTTCGTCTTTCTAGGCCCACTTTAGGGTTTTATTAGAATTTTAACCTCCATAATACTTTTATCACATTTAATGCTCTCTTTTAGTTCACAAACCCTAATTTCAACATCATAAGCCTACTTAAAAGTCAATTAAGTCTATTATATATCTTTTACACCAAAACTACCATCTTTATCCTTTTAAGTCATGTCAATATCATTAGGCCCAAATATTATCTTTGGTTTCTTTCGAATTGACAACTCGTATTTCATTATGGTCTAATTCACATATAAACTCCATTTATCACTAATATTACATTATTCCACTAGAAAACCCTCATTACCAAATTAAGGATATATATCCACAATTAGGAGCTTTTATACTCAAAGTAGCTTAGAACCATCATATCTAAGCTTTATACATGAATTTGACCAAATAAAGCCATTAAGAAACATAATTACTAACATTAGGGTTTTAAGGCCCATTAAAGCTTATTTATGTACATGGAACCCTAAATTAATCAAATTATGCATAAAGTTCATCCTTTTAGATCTAATGCGTCTTTTTATAATCAATAGGTTAATATCAACTTTAAACATACATATAACCTTTCCTAATTCATAATCATCAAATATTAGGGTTTTTCATCAATTAAACCATTAAAGATAGCATCTTTACATACTTTTTGAATTACAAGCAGAATTAAGCTCAAATATAATTTATTTGTGTTCTTCTCGTTCTGTGGATCAATTTTCATATTTTGACTTTATTCATCGAAGCTTCCCTTCAAAAGTTATGTTTTTTGTAAGAAATACTTACTTGGACCAATGGAAAGTTGCCACATCATCCAACTCATGCAACGCAACTCGGCCGCTTGAAAACAGAACGAAAAGACCAATATACCCCCATGTGTCTTCTTGGTTCTGCAGTACCCGGAGGGGCAAAATGGTCCAACCTGACTTAGTTCGTCTTCCACCTCTGACTGCACGCTGCTTGCACCACCGCAGGGGTCGGCACGGCTCAGCCTCCCCTCGCCCGACCTCGATGACCACTGGAGGGGGTTCCTTCGCCTCCGCCATGCCCATGCGCACCTAGGGCACCTTTGGATCACATCCAAGATGGCTGGTTCAAGCTCACTAGGCCTGCAAACAAGGTCGACTTGTAGTTAACCTGCTGTCTCGTGTGGGTGCTGGGTCATGCTTCTCTTTGGCGTTGTAGGAGCGTCATACTTCCATCATCCCTCCTCCCACAGCCCCTCATTGCTCTATGGGTCATTCTCCTCCCTGCTGTTAGGGCTAAGATGGATGTAAGGTTTGGAGAATATGGGAGATACTTGAGACCATCTTGGACTCGAGGCTATGGGTCCAAGCCTTTTATAGGGATATATAGAAACACCCTAACACACCTATCCATGAGGAAAATAAGTCCCTCATCAACCATGACAACCATACTTTCCTTGTTTAAGATATAACTCCTCTCTTTTAATATTAAAAGATGTCCTTTTCTATTCATGATCCTTGGTTATTAAGGAATCCAAATTTTACCTCTTTTATCTTCTTTGTGCTTGGCTTTTAATCCATTGGCCACGAAATTCTACTTTCTTAAAGCAAATAATATCTCTTTTTGATAATATCGAAAAGTCATTAATTATGTAGCACATTATTCTCATATTTTGTATTATTTTCATTTTCTCTTTATTGGGACTCCTTGGACCCCAAGAAATACTAATATTTCGAAATTCCTTTTTAAGGATACTTATTATCCTTCTAGATGCATCTACATCCATTATTTCTCATTATCTTACTTATTTCTTTATTAAAAGATTTCGTTTCAAGGGTTTCTCTTTATCCTTTATTCCCTTTTTCCTCTTTTCCTATTTCTTCTATAAGAAATCACATAGAAACAAAATTTATTTAATTTTGGCCATTAATTCCACTTTCAAAAAATTTCTATGTATTTCTCATAATTTCTTTGCTTAATATCCATTATCTTGTATCTTTTCCTTTTATCTAGACTTTTCTTCTTTTCTTCTCTTTTATATCCATTATTGGATTAATTTGATTATAGAAATTACGAAATTCCTATCAAAAGGGAGATTTGCAAAGAAATCCATCTTTTGAAGCAAAGCATACAACCTTTTCAATTAAGTCCATATTCACAAAGTCTTTACAATTCAATTATGCAAACATATGCAAAATTGAGGTTGTAACACATTGTTTCTACTCCACAATGCCGAGAGGCTGCCGCTCTGTGCCCATCTGAGGAAGACAATCAACCTCCGCCAAAGACTACCTATATGGTGCCCTTGCCACTCCACCATCTCCACTCCATATAGATCTATCGTATATCTATGAGAGTGGTGGGAGTTCATATTTGTAGCACCCTCCTCCATCAGCCATCCATTATTCTATCTCCTATGAGAAAAAGCATAAGAAGAGAAGATCATCCTCATCTATCTTGGTGTTCTTCGCCTCCTCATCCAGATCTGCCCCCACATCATGTAGAAGACCATTTCTCAACTGAGCCGAGACCATCTTCTTCACCATGACCATGGTAGAATCTTCCCTCTCTCTTTTTCTTTTTGTTTCTATCATGAGGAGCGAGTAGTCCATTTCACTGGGATGCGGGGACTAGCCCCTCTATCCGTGCTTACATGTTCATCTTATAACATTCCATGGCTTGTATATAACTTTCTATTTTGTTGTTAATCATTTAATGCATGCTTTGTGGATTGACCACCTACCTTGCATGATTTATTATATTCCTTTGTTGTGAGAACTTCAATACTTAGGATTTGAATATCGATTAACATGGTCGATGTCCGGATGAGAATCTTTGAAGGGATATCTCCAGAGTAGTAAGTGTGTGATCTATGGGTAATGAGACATCGAACCTATGGAGATGCTTACGCAAACTCTATTTCCTAACGGATGGTTTGCTACCCCATTTGGATAGTTGTATCTTGCCTGGATGTATTTTGGATGTGTTTGCATGTGTAGTGGTAATGAAACCCAATTCCACCCCAGTGATTCCCATCATTAATCTAAACTCAGTTTTAATCCTGCTCTTTTACTTTCTTTGCAATTAGTTTAACTAAAACCAAATCAACTCTTGTTCTAAATCTTAATCTTAGTAGATCCATATACGACTAGAAAGATTCTTAAAACATTGTCTCTTGGGATTTGATCCTTAATTATATTGCGATAAGACCCATCCACTTGCGGGTGGTACTATTGCACAAGGTTTTGGTAAAGACTTAGGGATTTCAGCCCTAGGTGGATTTGTTAGTGCAGTAAAAGTCACATCAGACCCATGTGTGGGGTTCATTTTTTTTCTACAATTTAGAATCTCTTACAGTGAGTATTACCTCCTTGGCTTCACGGGTGTATGGAAAATCACAAAGGGCATGAAGGGGGCTTTCAACATTGTTCTAATAGTTTGTGCATTCATATGACTGTGTTAGGTTTCATCTATAATGTAGTGAATTCATACAGAGTCTGTTATGATCTATAAGTGAAAGGAAGAACTTGGTTTTACCAGGTTGTTGTAAAATTCATATTAGGTTCCATATTTTATATGTTATAGTGTAGGAGATTTTTATTAATTTTTTGTAGCCTAATGTGATTTTGAAAAGTCCACTTTTGTTGTGTATCCATTTCCATGAGTCTTGTCCTATGTTTGCTTAATGGGGACAAAATTGCAAAATGTGTTGAACAAATGATGGTTTGAGCCAGTGTGTGAGGAAGTTATTATCACATTGTACATTATCAAGGATTGGGTTGTTGACTCTGAATCTTTGATGTTTGGAGGTGGTATTAGTCCATATATAAGTTCTACTTTCTAGTTTCTTACCCAACAATCATTCTAGAAAATGGTATTAGATCCATTGAGCATAAGAGGTGGTGAATTGAATTGGATTATTGGACAAAGTGCCTAGATTTATAGCCAAAGTGGGAATCATGTTCCTCTTGATACCATTGGGTTATCTCCATATTTTCCATGAGCACTTTACACCATGGTACATCTCTGTGTGTAAGGAAATCCAATAGGATTTGAGTAGGACAACATCATTCATTGCCTGAGAGATCTTGATTCCTAGACCTCCATTGATCTGTAGGTCTTATTATTTTGGACCATTTAATAAGGTTTAAGGATTTCTTTTCTGATGTTACATTCCAAATGGAAGTTTGAATGAGTTTATTAGATGTGTTCTGGTTGCATGGTATGTCTAGGTAGTTCTTTGAGAATGGATTTTTCCATAGTTACATGACTAGATTTTTTGAGGTATTTTCCCAACCATGTGTTTAGTTTATCTTCTATTCTCTTAGTGATGTTTAAATAGGTTAGTTATGTTACTTTTGGCAGACTCCTAGGTGTTAACCTAGGTTTGTAGTGGCGAGAATCCCTATTTATCTACTTTAGAACCTTTTGATATTGTTGGGGATATTTATAGAGAAGAACAATATAGATTATTCTTTTGAAAGATATTGTCCTTATGCCTTCTCAAATTGTTATAGGCATCTTATGATTGTTTAATTTGTACTCTTATATCTTCTCAAAAAAGAAGGATATTAACTACAAAGATGTGAGAGAATCTTGAAACCTGTCGTGAGAAATGAATCGATTTCCAGTTTCCTTCAGACACTTTGTCTTGAATCATCCAACATAGACGATCTGAAAAGAATAATGGTGTAGAGGGAAAGTGGGTCACCGTGCTTGACCCCTATGTTGGGTTGGAAATGTTCCATAAGTGAGCCATTCCAAGCTATTTGAGTATTCCCATATTTGATAATTATCATGATAATGTCAATTAGATAGTCAAGGATACAATTTTGGATAGATTATCTTAGATGAATGCCCAAATCATCTTTCAAAATCGTTATATAGGTCCATCTTTAGGCCAATAAGATGTTTTCCAATAGATTTTGTTTGCATAGTGTATAGAACTTCTTGCACAAGATGAATCTGATATGCATCTACCTGGGATGACACTACTCTGAGTAGAAGAAATCCATCTTGGTCGCCTTGGTTTTAGCCTCTCCATTAAGTTTTTGAAAAGTAATTTTGAACAAATGTTCTTCATTTTAAAAGGTCACATTGCTTATAGTTTTGAGGTTGTTGAACTTTAGGAATGAGTATCAAGGTAGAGTCTATCATGCCTTGAGGGGTTACTCACAATTGAAGATAGCTTGTATTTGCTTTATCATGGAATTTTTAATAGAGTTCCAGTTATGATGTAGAGTGTGCATCAATCCCTCTGGACCAGGATCTTTTCAAGGCAACATTTTTCATAAATGGAGTAAACTTAGTTGAATTGGGTGGTATCATTACACTTCTCGCTTCTTTCAGGCTTGGTTGAAAAAAATACATGTATTTGCTTATTCCTATTAATTCTTGAGATATTAGTCAATGTAAAATCTTATCCTATTTAATATGAACTATCATTTGGTTATTCACCTATTTAATTGGAAAACACAAAGTCCATACATATGCATATAGATTAGTAAATTTAGAATTAATATTGTTAGTGCAACAAGGACAATGGAAAGATCATTCCTTACAATAAATATTCTTAGATAAGGAGAAACCGTATGAATGATATATCACTCAATGATTCAAGGGTTGAGTATATTTAAAAAGAAATATTTGACATCATTACTAATAAACTAATAGTGGAACAATTTCATGAGATGAAGCTTTAAGAAAAAGAATTAAATTATGGTGTATGAGACTATTTTTTAGTATATGTATTACATGCACCTTATATATTAATTGACAACCACTAGTGTTCGTGGATTTTTTTGTAATTTTTTATTAATGACTAATTTTATTTCTGACACCCCATCGAAGTTCATCTTGTTGTGTCCCTACTTACGATCCAATTTCTATATTGGTATTCCATCACAATTTTTCACATTATCTCTTCATTTATACATGACATAAGTTGATTTTATTAGCTTTAGACAAAAAATCGTGGATCTGGTGATGGTCAAGTATGTATTAATGGAAAATGGTATCTGAGTCATGCCACATTGAGCATAGTGTGTGGGTATTTGGGTAGGTTGACAGAAGAACATGAACCTTACTCCAAAGACCCTTATCTATTTGAGTTTTTCTTACAAGGTCCCATCTCATTTCCTGAATTCCTAAATACCTCTTCTCATTTAGCAAATTTAAAATAAACTCTTATTTCTATTACCAAATTTCTAACAGCATCAATTATTTCCTTTTCCATTTTTCGTTAGTCACTTAGCGTTAAAATGACAGGTCTTTTTTTAAATTTCTTCTTTGTTCCGTAAATACTACTTTGTACTATATACTTATAACACTAATTAATTATTGTAAATTATTAGCTTCGTAGTATTGATATTTAACATTTCAAAAATTGACCAAGTCAAAACTTGTGAGTTTTTGAAGTCCACCTTGATCTTAGGTCCAATAATATTGAGCTCAGGTCCATTAAGCCCATGTCAAATCTAATTCAGATTGGATATGACTAGGTTGTGTCCAATTCAAGTCAATTTGGATTTTGAGTTTGCCATATTTTTTATTTTTTATTTTTTATTTTATTGATATTATAAAATGACATATTTATGATGTTTGGGTCAAGTCAAGTTGGCTCGATACATAGTTTTTGCAATTTGGATCAGACTTTTTCACAACTCATTCTTGGTTGGGTTTGGATCAAACATATTTGGGTCATGTTGTATTTGCTTTGAGTATGTTCAGGTTGGGTAGAGTTTGAGCCTAGTTTGGCAAAACCCAACCCACTTTAAGGTCTATTATTATATACAAATCCATATATATATATATATATATATATATATTATATATATATATATATATATATTTATGTATATATATAATTTGGAATGCATGATTCTTGCGTCCTTTAGATGCATGACCTATAAGTTTCCAAATGAGCTAAAATTTATTATATAATACGTTCCTAAGATATTTAAGAAGATCGATAGTTTAGAATTTTCAAAAAGTTATTGCATCTTTAAAAATGACTGAGGTGTACGGTGTCTCCGGTACACTCGAGTGTATATATATATATATGTATATATATATATATATATATATATATATATATATATGTGTGTGTGTGTGTGGGGGGGGGGGATTAAGAGAGAAAGATTTCTTCCCCCCTCTCCCACGCTCGTGGTGGAGGCCGAACGCCCGGGGAGGTATATATATGTGTGTGTGTAGAAAATATATATGTATGTATGTATGTATGTATGTATATATATATATATATATATATATATATATATATATATATATATATATATATATGCGTGTGTGTGTAGAATATTAGTCTAAATAAATTGTGCCTATTCGCTTAACCAAATAAAAAATATTTTAAATTAAAAATTAATTGTTTAACTAGTTAATTGAAATAAATTAACCAAATTATCCAAGTAATATTAACCATTTGATTAGTCGGTTATTAACTGTTCTACTCAACCCTACGGAAAGTAGCTTATTACACACTTTTGTTTCTAAGATACAACATATACACCATAACTTCATAACTAAGCATACAATCGGTGATGTTTTTTATCATAGAGCGCAATAATATATACAATTTTCAACATGAAAAATAGTTACGTAAAAGACTCTTGCCCAACGAATTTTGAGTCTTATCGGATTCTATGAAATATTTATTAAACCAATCCCGATCACTAAATATTTTCTAATGTCCTAGATCCACGTATATCCCAAGCCACGTCTAAAATAGCAAACTCGGACTTGCATTAGCCGGGTAAGGTTTGATTTTGGTAGCCCTATGATTGGCTAACCTCTCGTATTTCTTTGGTTACACTTGCATTCGAAATTTCAATTGCAAAATCAATCCAAAAGGCTACAATGATCATATGTTGCCCAATTAAAAGTTTATGAATCAAAATACATTGCTAAAAGTTAGTCATTGTCGCCATTGCTATGCGAAGCACTACGAGGCCTCGATGGGGTATCGCCGACTTGTTGACAACAACATCAGACTACAACAAGAAGCACACTTTCCTTTATAGTAATCAAGGACAGACCAAGTTCCACTCAGCCGAACCTTGGGAGTGCAGCCTACTTAGTCATGACCAACTCCGGATATGTTATTGCAGTGATGCACTCCGGCAACCTTGAATGCTTCGGATACGGGCTTTACACTCGACGTCTATATGATATTAAATGCTTGATATATGCATGAGAAGACACTATATGAGTCTGAAATGCTATAATCACATAATGCAAGATAAGAAATACATAAAATTTTGACCAAATAAACGGATATGTTCATGAATGTAGGTGGTAAACACAGTTCAAAATGCACTTGTTGGTATAGATGGTAGAAGTTCGATGGAAGTAATGCGTGTTATAGATCCTTGGAAGTTAGGATATACAGTTGAGTTTAACCAAGTTTGTCTATGATAACCTGTACAAAGGAGTATAAACATGGCAGCATATGAAGGTTTTCCTTACAAGAGTTGATGGCTACCCATATATTGGTATGAAATAGGCGAATATTAGGTTTTGGGAGTTAGTGCAACGAATTATAGAGAAGATACAAATCACCAAGAAACAGTTGAAAGGGGCCTAACACATATATCAGTTATATATAGACTATAATAGGAGTCCTATCAATTTCTAAGTTTGAGACCTAGAATACCTAAATGTTTCACTGCAAAAAAGTATTCCGAGATTTGCAAAGAAGGGTAAACTTGCTCTAGGTATGTGGATGCTTAACTTATAGTGGAATAAGTAGGCATAGTGGCATACATGTTAGTTATTCCACCTAAGTTGGACAATTTACATAATGTGTTTCATATTGAGGATGTGTCATCCTTTCACAAAACAGACCTTGCATCCAATTGATATACAGATGATGATATTTTATATAATGAAGGATATGTGCAAATCTTGGATAAAAGGATACAAAAGTTGAGAAAGCAGGACATATGTCTAGGAAGGTGTTGTCACAATATTATAGTGTGCAAGAAGCAACCTGGGATTTGGAGGAGGGGATACGTCATATTTACTCACTTTGTTCCAGATTTCAAGGGAAAATCCACTGGGAGGAGTAAGTTTGAGAGTGTGGTTTCTTTTTATCCTAATTTTTTGTCACTTTAAGGATGTGGTTGATGATTAATTTGATGAATGTCTAATATGCATGCTTGATATGTACATGACCTTCATTTGAAAAATAGCATACTTTGGCAAAGTAGGTTACATGGGAGAACCTCAACTAGTACAATGAAGGGAGTTTGGGGGTTGTTACATCAAAACCCACCATAATGCATATTAATCATGCACATCTATGTGGTGATATTTTAAATTTTGGTCACCTTGGCTTTAGATAACAAACTAAAGTTTGTCCATATGCATATTGATTTGTGTCATTGGCTTTAAATCCATCTGTCACAAGTTAATAAAAACATATTCATTACCATTATTAGAATGACGTAGAAAACCAGTAAGGGATTAGATTAGTTAGGGTTTAGTGTAATTGGAAACTTCATACTAGGGTTCTAGGGTTATTTATTTCTTTATACAAAAAAGATATGATGGAAAATAATCAAAAATACAAAAACACATTGATTGGATGATATAGAACTTATCTGAAGTGTTTTAGACCTATGTTTGGGCTTAGGAATATTTAAGTATGTATCTAGACCCACCTACATTTCTTGCAAAACTTGCTCAACATTTTTATGAGCTCGTCCCTTTATTCGATCGAGTTGGGACTAGTGAGACCTAGTTGGAAGGATCACTAGTTTCCTTTCTCTACCTAAGGTTTTTCTAGTTAAGTTGTTAGTCGACTGACTAATGTGTTCATTAGTTGACCAACATTGTCCACTGGTGGCTAATCTTGAGGGTCATTATTTGATTGGTGGAGCGCCTCTAGTTTTTGTCAATTAATCATTTTATTCAACTTACTAGGACCTTAACCATCCTTCAAAGCACCCAAATCATGTAAAAGTCTACATAAGGATTTAAATACATTTTAACTTAGGTTAACCCTTATATATGTTATTATTGGCCCTAAAATCTACTAGGCATTGTTCTAGATCTATAAAGGACAACACCCTTAGAGAACAAGTCCACATAGGTGATTCTTGAGGTTTTTAAAAGGTACAAGCTTAGAATGAAGTTCCTAACCACCTAGAAACCTAATTTTGGTAAGATTTGTAGATATTTACCTTCTAATCTCTTCTTCATTTTCTCTTAAGACTATCACCTAGAATTCTGAATAATTCTTGGTAGAAATCCTATTTTGCATCTAATCCCTCTTTTCCTCCACTTTGACCAATATTTTTCTCTTGCATATGAGTTTGGGGGAAGAAATCACCTTTAACGAAGTTTTATTGGTAGGGTTTGCGCTCCTACATTCTTCAAGTTGTAGTAAATCCTTCTAATAATGTGTAAGTTGTCTAACATATATTCTAGAGGTTTTTGTGGTAACACATGTCTATCAAAGTTACTTGAATCCATTCATTTCATGTGACAAAGAAATGACTTTCTTATGTGGTTTTATGGAATAGTATATGGATATTTGAAATTTAATATCTCATTCAAGTAAAATGCTAATGCAACTTGAAAATATAGGTTGATCCCCTATTATATTTGAAATTAACATGTGTTTCTCCGGTTGCACCTCAAGATACCTATTCTGGGTAACTTACACCTTTTGGTCATTTTAAGTTTAACATATGGAATCTTTATTGAATTTTTTTAATCTCTTTCTTAATAACTAAATGATTGGTTATTAGCCTATTATATGAATGTAGCTGGATTATATGAAAAGTGGCCAAGAGTCATGAATAAAAAAATTTGAAGTATGGACATTAAATAAGAGTTTTGCTCTTGGTTATGATTTCTTGTTTGAATTCTCATAGGATGATATAAGATGATCTCATTTCAATAAAAGATCATAAGTTGGATTTAATAATGTAGAAACCTTAAATCATTTCTGGTAAGCATCATGTGTCATAGAATTTCCCTAGTAGCCAGATGATTACATATTCATCCTACTTTAATTGCACTTTTAGTGTAGTTTTACATTCATTTTCAATATAAAAGCTTTTGCATTTGGTCTAGTTTTACATTCATTTTCAACATTTTAGCTTTTACATTTAGGTTTTCTTTATTTTATGGTAATTTATAAAGTTTTGATCCAAATTACAAGTTTCCATGGCAGACTTGAACTTTATAGCATGTTAAGAGTGTAGGAGGTTGGGGTCCCTCTAACCAACTACTGGAACCAAAAATCCTTTATGAAATAGACTAAATTTTTGTCGATCTACCAAACCATCAATTTACTTCACTTCTGCCCAACCTTTAGTTTAGAATACTTTGTTTTTCCTTCATTGAAAACTAAAGGGAACCCAACGCCTACCTATCGGTGGTCACATATGAAGGACCATCAACCAATTGTTATCTAGCACCTACTTTCTGAAGGAAGTACTACATTCCCCTTCTGATGCTTATTTTGCATTAAAAAACTGAAGGTAATTGTGCAAGGTCTTCTGATGGCCAACAATTGATGCCTCTCCTTCTCATGACTTCTGATGGATCTTATGTGCATACCTTCCAAAGGTTTTTCTATGCACATCTTCTAAAGAAATTCCAACACTCATTAACTAAAGGAAATCCTACACTTGGCTTCCAATTAATTCCTTCTAATGGAATATGTGCACCTCTTCTGATGGAACTCTGGACTATCACCTACCAATGTTTGTCCAAAATGTTTTCCTATTGAAGGTGGTGATTGTGATTCTTAGACCTAAAATCACTACACTCGTCACATGTCGTTGGGTACACTTTGACATCATCAAACATAGTTCTGAAACATGAGTTGTTATAAAGGTGATGATTGGGTGACTTTGAAACATGGGGATATATTATGAGTGATAGATATGGGATTTATCCCTCTCATTGGAGTATAATATCCTGGCCACTTGATAAGTGGGACTAAGAAATGCATGTGTATGAACATGTGAATCAATATATGATATTGATGTCACATGATCTCAGATAGTTTGCTCTTGGTTCAAGAAACATAGATTGAATGTTGAGAGGATGATGATTTCATGCTTCGAGTTCATCCTGGATATCAGTGACAAAGGAATTATACAATCACTACAACACCTTACACATATTGTATGTTGAAGTTGTTCTCCAACTTTCCATTCACTTGGGTAGAATTGATATGCGACTAGGCACCAATCCTTTCTTGTGATGTCATAAGTTAGTTATGGAAATTCACTACCAATGTGATATAGAACATATAGGGTCACACACAAAGGAACTCATCCAGAAATGGAGTTTAATATTGAATGATAATTGGATTGATTACTAAAGTGTTTATGTATTCAATG
This sequence comes from Alisma plantago-aquatica, assembly GCA_963693085.1. Lineage (NCBI taxonomy): Eukaryota > Viridiplantae > Streptophyta > Magnoliopsida > Alismatales > Alismataceae > Alisma > Alisma plantago-aquatica. The sequence continues at coordinate 84,792,399 of OY856414.1, read as the reverse complement.
CATGCAACAGATTGGCTGACTAGAGTTCCAGACGACCATCTCATAGGGTGAGATGTCCATTTGGATAGCCAGATGAGTGTCTCAAGTGTTGAGACGGCCATTTAGGTTGTCATGCTAATCTGAAATTGAATTGGCTAAGTCTACCCAAACCAAGGTGTGAATCGATCGACTGAACTTTACTCACTAGATGACCATCTGTGTGAGCAAGATGGGTGTCTCGCATGTGTGAGATGGTTTGGTTGGGGCCGAATAAAGGTTCTATAAGTTTCCCAAACTTGTTTTGATTGTTGAATACTTGTGGTGCAAGGAATTAATGTCTAATATTAATTGGAATCGAATTGCCAATTTTGTATGTGATTGGGAAACTACAAAATGCTCGTCTCGCACTACAAGACAACTGTCTCATGTGTAAGATGATAGTCTGGGTCACCAGACGAACATCTCATGTTTTGTAGCGTTGTAAAAATTTAAGATGTTTCAGTCCCTTCCACTCCCACACAAATCCCATATAGACTAGGAATCCAACCCTAACCCCACCTATAAATAGAGGGGTATTGGGGGCTTCCTAGAAAATAAAAACACAACTGTGAATCAGTTTCTCTGACAATTATTGTCCTCTCTGGTTGTGGTAACTGAGAGAGCCCAAGAAAATCCTACCCAACAAGGGAGGGATAGCACAGGAAAGAAAAATTGAGAGTCGTTGTTGTGGAAGGCACATTGGTGACTAATACGCCAACGGAAGGGACAAATCCTTGTCTTTTCTAATTGAATGACATCAGTTATAGTTGGTTCATCTAGACTACACTAGAGGCAAGAGTTCTTTGGTTGCTGCTAGGTGACAAAAGTCACCTTGCAAACCGTGGAGAGACCACACGAGTTGTTGTAGAAGTTGTCTTGTTCACTGTCTGTGGTGAAGACCAGGAGATGTAAAACCACTATCTAAGAAGAAACTAGAAGACAGTTGCAACTGCAACAAGTTGTTGCCACTGAACTCTCTCTAGAACCAGGTATAATTTGTCAAACCATCCTTCCTATTTTATAGTAGTTGACACTATCTTGTTGATTTTGTGCATGTATTTGCAACAGTGGCATCAGAGCCACGTCAATTTACTATGTTTTAGGATAATTGATATTGATTGGATTTTGGTTTAATCATTTATTTATTGCATACAATGTGAATATTTAAACTGTCTCATATGCGTATCCAATCAAAGACCACATAATCCCAAACTTATATATATGAAATTTACACGTGTTGCCCTATAAGAGATTTTAATGGTGGATGTGTAGCGTGGTTATGGCCAATACCCAATATCTATTTGTAGTTGGATGATTTGGTTTTATTCCTATTTATCTCAATATGTTTACCGAGCCTCTACCTCCCTCTTCCCAATGTAAAATTAATTCTTTCCTACCTTTTCTCCCCTCAAATGTAACTTGAGGTTTCCCTTTATATAGTGTAATAAAGTACCAATCGGATAATTTTCTTTTCTTGAACCACGAGGAAGATGATCATTGTTGGATGAGATGACTAGTTTGAGAGATGAGTCGACAATCTAGAGGACCATGGAGGATAGAAAGATGGAGTCCAGACAACCATCTATGATGAACAACCAACCGACCAAGAGGCGAGATGACTTGTTTAAGGGTTGAACCAATCTACCCAGATTGGCAAGCATAGATCTACACCAACAACAGCTTCATACATGTGTTGTGATGATTTACCTAGGTGGCAGTAATTCCTAGTAGCTCCAGGGAATTACAAGTAGACATGTCCATAACCGTCACTTTTTGTTTTATATTGCATGTTTACATTGTGGGATATAGCATGTATATGATACTTACTATATATGTGGTGAATGGATATAGTAATGTGTATATATATATATATACATATATATATATACATATACATATACATATACATATACATATATATGATATACATATATATCAGGTAATCAAACATATTAAGTCTATGATGCTTTCCAATAGCAATACACGTGAAAAGCTTGATTGACCAAGCATAGATTTGCACAAAGCATGGTGCGTTGAAGTTTCTTTGGTACTTTGTCAAACATTCAGTTTATGTATCCCTAATCCTCTACAGTAATCTTCTCCTCCATCTCCACCTCAAAAAGATTGGGATGTATTCCTCCTTCAACTGGTTCATCTAAAAGTAATTCATTGATGCATTCCTCATTGTCGATTTGAGGTGGTGGGGGTTGCATAGGAATAAAGGATTTAGCTCGCCCATCACCTCCTCACTGGATTCTAGTACCTCCTCCCTTGCCTCTACCAATTTTGAATGATTTCATTCTCTCTCGGTGCTTTGATAGCATCGAATGGAATGACTTGTTTGGGTATATCTCAGGAATCATGATTACCCTTTGCTATGGTCTCCTCTTGCAAGTGCTTGTTGGTGGAGTCTCCTGGAGAGGGTGGGTAATTTTCATAATCATTTTCCCCAGCATGCACTTCCACATTTATATTAGAGTCTTCTTCCTCCTGACTAGTAGATAGTTTTGTTGTTGCTTCTTCTTTTAGGGGCAGTGCAGATTTGCTGGCATTTAGTTTGGCGAATAGCATGTTGCTCTTTAGTTTTGTATTGATGTTTGCTTCTGGTGAAAGATTTCCTCATTAGAGATTATTTGTCTCTTTGACGTTGCTTCTTCATAGGATGATGATTGTGTAGGTGCCTCATTCCTCTTCTTTCCTTTATCTCGTATCCATTCATTCTCTCATAGAAAATCATCCTTCTCATGGCATCTCGTCAAAGTTTCCATGATATGCACTTGATTTGTAGCTAAGAGCTACATTTTGTTTCTATAGGGTTAACAGTGATTGCATGTCTGTCGTTATTTTTTCTACCTGCATAGTTAGTGTGGACATATTCAAAGTTAAGTCTTAATTATTTAGAGTATAATTAGAGACAATATCACGATGGTTGTCTATCTCTTGCCCTTCCTCCATGAATTTAGTTACAAAAGGATCCCGTCAGGGTTGCTGATGCAACCCTATTTTAGGGCTTCATCTTGTGCCCTTTTGTATTTTATTCATATCCAAACATAGTAGAATGCAAGCTAAATTCCCCAACATATGTATTATTGTCAAATGCACTTATGGATGCTCTTTGCATACTTTTTAGGTACTTGGACCATACTTTGGATGGATGATAGATAAGGAAGGAATTCTAGGGTTCCTCCACTCATGGAGGGGTCCAAAGAAGACCCCAAAGCTCCCTCAACCTATCCCTAATGGCCAAGGTTTGACATCAAGCAAAGAAGTCCATTAATCATGAAGATTGAAGTTAATTTTGCCACTGAAGACCCCAGCACAGATGTGGTGCAAAGGAATGGTCGTGCTGGCCAATGCACGAGCTACATGGAAAATTCCAAAATTTGCAAGCTACAACAACTCAACCACTATGGCCTTTCTACCCAGCATGGCCGTGCGATGAAGCCCCCAAAATGGTGTGTTACCCAGCACGGCCGTGCTCGTTGAAGACAAAATGGGCGTATAGAAGGGAACGACTTCACCTCCAACTACACCACCACGGTCGTGCTACCCAGCACGGTCGTTCTACCTAGCCTCTACCACGACTGCGCTACCTATCATGACCGTGCTACCAGCCTCCATTTCACCACCTCAACATGTGATTTTTCCACTTTCCTAGATTGGCCTTTCCACACCACCACGACCGTTCCACCCCTAGCCACCACAGTCGTGCTACCACCTAAACCCTTGCATTTTCTGCACTGTTTTTCCAACAATGCCCATACTTACCCTAGTGCATCCACCACCACCTATATATGTATGGGTGGTAGACACAACACTAGGTTAGCTTCCATTACTACTCTCCACCCACTCTAGAGCATTCACTGCAATCCCCTTGCATTTATTCTCTCCACCCACCATTTCCACATCATTTCCACCTCATTACCACCATAGAAACCTAGTTTTGTAGGTTTTCTACCATAATCCCCTTCATTTTCATGCCCATCATCGACCTTGGAGGAGGGAGGTCACCCTACAATATCTAGGAGGTGAAGGAGAAAGATCTACTTTGAGCTCCTCATACCCATCACCGACCTTGGAGGAGGGAGGTCACCCTACAATAGCTAGGAGGTGAAGGAGAATGATCTACTTTGAGCTCCATGAAGTCCTATCCCCTTCTTCCCCTTTCTTTTATCTTTTCTTTGATTATGTCTAGCTAAGCCCCTAGTGGTGGGCTATTAGGGTTAAAATGTGACTTTGATATCATGTTGGGGGAAAATAACTTGTAATGAACACAATTTCATTCTATGATGATTGCCTTTGCTTCTATCTCATTTCCCATTATCTTGCATGTAGTTCTTGCTTTTAAACATAAATTGCTTGCTTTGTGATTCTTGATGACACTTAGCTTCTAGGAAGAATTGGAATGTATGTAGCAATCTTAGGAATGGCTCCTAGGTCCAATTAGTGGATCCCTAGCTAGCCCCCTTTGTTCCTACGTACATCTCCCTTCTTCTACAAGTGAATGTGAGATCTAAGTAGCTAGTGTAAGTGTGTTTAGTGCAATTTCCTAGAGCTTCCTAAAGGCTAGATGGCAAGTAAGATGAGGTGAAAAATCCTCATCTCTACTCCCATTCCTACCCTTGGCTCTCAATTGCCCTAATACCACTTACCCTAGAAACCTAGACTTGACAAGTCCTACTAGAATTACACCTAACCCTAGTTCTCCAACTAGTAGTATAGGGTACATTCTAATAGCACTTTCCTTATTGTTTGGTTTGGTAATCTAGATAGAATTGTGATAATTGAATTCTATGTTGACCCTCCCCCAATTAATATCAAATCACATTCCCTAACGACCCACCTATCCAATCTATTTCTTAAAGCCTCTTATTTTGTTAATTCTAGTTTAGCTTAATTGCCTTTGTTCATTCTAGCTAATTGCTTAGTCTTGCTAGCTAGGGTTAACCTAGATTCTTGCTTTCTCTAATGTTTAGCATAGTTCTTAGTTGCTAATTGCCTTGTTAGAGTAGTGTAGATCATCTTCCTCTTGTTCAGTTGATTGCTTAATCTAGTCCCTTAGACCTAACTTGCTTAGGATAATCTAGTTTTTGGTCATCTAGTTTCCAAATTGCCTTTACTTGCATGCTTGCTTAGTGTAATCAAACCAAAACCTATTTTTAAACCCTTAAACCCTAATCTCCACTTTAGGAACATAGCCAACACCAACTAAGCTCTAGTGCCCCTGTTATAACCTCCATTTTCCCCTAGTTATGTAATAAACATGTAATGATCCTTTTCATAATAAATGGAATACATGCTTGCTTTATTGTTTGAATTAAAAGGATTTCGTGTGCAAATAGCCTTGTTGATTGTTAAATGGGCCTTATTGGCTATTGGGCCCAATAATAATAAAGGATAAAGGAAAATACAAATGATAAATAAATAACAAAGAAAAGGAGAATAAAGAGAGAGGTGGAAACCTCTAGAAGGCAAAGAATATCCTCCAAGTGGGGCGCCCTAGGGTTTCTTGAAGTCCAAGGAATTCAAGATGGTAAGATGATGGCAAAGGAAAAAGAAATATCAGTTAAAATTTGGTTAATTAATGGATAACTTGGATGTGAAGGAAACACCCTTTTTCATTGGAATTTGGGTTTCAAATTTAATACACGGTTAGATAATGCTGATATGAAGTTTCCTCTAAATTTTGAGAGAAATATATTAATCGAGGAGAGAGAAACAAATTTTCCAAGTTAACTTGTTAAAACACCTTTTTAAATCAATTTTAAGATAATTGGATTTCGGGGAGCGATGACGGCCGTTGGATGACCTGCGTGGTCCAAGGGACCACAGATCCAAGGGTATTCGTTCATCATCTACCCATAATCACAATAGAATTGAGAGATGAATTGGGAATTTGAATTCTCATCGACTGAGGTGATAATTCGAAGAACAAACTAGCCCATCAATTTCGAGAGAGTGGTCTGAAGGATCTAGACCCTAAGTTCACATGCTATCATCGATGAGGGAAGAAGTTCCCAAATCATGGGACTTCCAGACCCAAACATATCTAAGAGGGGGGGTACTCGAGGGTACCAGCAGACCTAATTCTTATCCCAGCCACTACAGAGAGAAACAACGAGTCGAGTGATGGCCTCAATTGCAAGTTTCATCCTAACCTACCCCCTCTACAACCTGCTGGCCACGGTGGAACTCTGCCGACTCATTCGCGGTAAAGGTCAAGTGGGATCAAGCAATTGAATGGCTCATCGATTTCGGGCGATGATGGTAGAGCTTCCGAGCACCTTCTTTGTTGGTAGCTTGGAGCTCGGAGTCAACTGAGGAGTTGACCACAACCCTATGAGCGATCGAAGGGAGATGGCGACCGAAGATTGTCTGATCATGGTCCATGGTGATCTCGGGCTGAGATCCAATGAGCGAGAGTGAGAGCGGCTAACTTAGGCACGTACAATAGGAACCGTCCAATCTAGGGAGCAGATAACCGGTCCACCGATCTAGCGGTCTGTGATTTTCTAGTAATTTCCCTCTCTGTTCAATTAATACTAAAAAAGGGTTTTCCTTGCTAAAATCGTAGAAATTAATAGAAAAATCAGATGAATAAACTTTATCATGAAAGTTGATCAAAAAATGCAAGGAATAAAATAAAAATAGTTTGAAGGCCTGAATCCATATCTTTTTGCAAAAGTATATCATTTTGATGAAAAAGGTATTAAAATTAGGTTAGAAATCCTAATTGATGGTATTGGATAATTTTCTGAGTAGTAATAGGTTAATTCGAGTATTATTAACATGTTATATGATAATGTTAGATCTTAACCTGATTTAGATGAGTAATTGCATGATTTAGGGTTTTAAACCTAATTCAGTGGATAATATATGTAGAAACCCTAAAAGTGGATAAAAGAAGAGAAAATATGAAAATATGAGAATATTTGGTTAAAAGATGATCTTAGGATCTGTTATGAGAAGTAGATGAGAAAATTACGGTTTGTGAGTAATTTTGTATAATTAGGGTTTAAGGGTGTTAAAAGTACGACAAAACCCTAATTGCATACGAAACCCTAAAAGAGGTAGAAAACCTAAAAAGGGATAGAAACCCTAAGAAGCAATAAGGTTTGGGTAAATATTAATAAAAAGGAAATTGTATGTTATTTCAGGAATCTTTCTTGCTTGCTTGGATTGGATTTCATTTCTTATTGGTTGATTCTATCTCAAAGATCTAAAAAATAGGTATGTGGTTATTTATGGTTAACCGATTTAGTTTCACAAAGGTTTTCTGGATGTTTGATCGCATTGAATGCAACCTATCTATTTGGATGTTCATATGTGCAAATTATAAAGACACTATGATTATCACAATTATGATATAGTGTGTATTCTCGCACCTACATGCCACCCTGATGTAAGATGCAATGAGGTCAAGCCCAAGAGGGAAGACACATGGGCACCATGAGTGATGACCCCAGGCACCAAGCTCAGGATAGAGAAGGTGGCCTATATTACATGACTAATGGGCACCATGAGAGGTGACCCCAGGCACCAAGCTCAGGATGGAGAAGGTGGCCTTAAGTCAATGGCAAAAGAGAAACCCTAAAGAGGGTATTCCAGGGTTAGGGAAAAAGTGGTGGAGTTTGACACATTGAAAATGTAAATTGAATTGTTAATTAACTTGATTGTGATAATTAGGTTGTTAGCTCTATGTGTGAAATTTTGATTTTCCCCACATACCGACATATTCATATATGCTAACCGACGTTTTGTTTGTCAGTATTTTAGGTACAATATGAAAAGGACAAATAGTAAAGTGACACATTGTGAATATATGAATTAAAGTACAAGTAGGATTAGTTAGAATAGATTCCAGCTGTGGATAGAAGTTAGATATCTAAGTTTTTAAAAAGGTATGCAAATTTTTATTTTTATTTTTCCAGCCTTTTAGTATAGTTTGGTAGAATGTTATAGTTATTATTGATTTTTTGTCAAACCTTTGATCTGGTTAGTTGGGATAACATCTTTGACCTCTTAGTCTCCCTTAATTGGGGGTTATCAGGAGGCGGGGTCATTACATTTGGTATCATAGCATGGCTTCCACATTTAATCTTTAGTAATTATTAAATTTTACAAATTACGTAGAATTGAGGGAGTTATTAAAGGATTTTCTGAAAGACAAAGGTGTCTAGAAAAGGATCACGGTCTGGGGGATGGCAATATTTTCCTCCACCCAGCTAGTCGGTCATGAGGACTCCCAGATCTATGTGACTTTCTGGCCAATGTCTCAGGATCTGACTCGAAAAAAGATACCTTTAGGACTCTCTCATCCTGTTCATCCCTTCTCAACTCAAATTTTGCTAAGAAATCACGGTCATCTAGGTCCACATCACATGCAACCTGTACAAGATGAACTCTATGCTTTGCCTTTCTGGGTTTGATCAACTCATCTCCATGATTGATCTGCTCGCCATCAGACTGGTCGGTTGGGTGCCACCAGTCGATCGGTTCACTGGTCGTCGTGCATCTCCTCATGCCGCCACCCACTCATCTCGCTCCTCGAACCGGTCGTCAAAATGTCCACCGTTCTTTGACATAACAGGAAATTAAATTCTATCCTATTTTACATTTGAAAAAGGAAACCCCAAATTACATTCGGGGGGAGCAAAGGTAGGAATGAAATCTCAAGTTATCTCGAGTTACATCAGGAATAGGAGATAGGGAATCAGTATGTAGACCGAGATGTAAGTAACCAAATACAACCAAGCACACATACATAAGGGTTTATTGGCCATAACCATGTTGTAGATCCACCACAAAATTCGTTTAAGGGCGACATGTATCGAGTGCATTCATATATCATATATGTATATTGGGATTTGTGGATTTAGGATTGGACATACATAAAGCCAATTTTATTCGCATCGTATGCAATAAATAAAGGTGACAAAACAAAATCAATCGTATCGATAATCCTAAAGCATAGAGCAGTTGATGTGGCTCTAATACCACTGTTGGGTTTTAGGGGAGACAAAGAAGGCAGCGGAAACAAAAAATTTCTTCTCCCAAACCCAGAATAAAGGAATCGTGTCAATGTCTATACAAGAGGAAGGATGGTTTTAGAGGCGTACCTTGTCCCGAGGCTTGCTCGGTCTTCACCTCCGGTCTTGGACGGTGTATGTGCAGCTCCTGGTCTCACCGGGACTTTCAGGATTGCCAGTTATCCTCTGAGCGGGAGAAGTCTCCCGCCTCTACAATCATCCACACGGACTACCTAGACCTCTGGTCTCCTTATCCCATAAGGAATCATATGGAGCCACACCCTCCTATCGGCGTACTAGTCACTGACACACTCTCCTGCAACCAGTTGCCTTTCTGCAGTTGTCTTTCCCTTATTGTGCCTCCCTTATCGGGTAGCACTTGCTCGGGCTCTCTCGGTTACCAAAAATAGAGAGAACAACAAATTTGCAGAGCAACTGGTATTCCGAGTTGTACTTTGAGAAGCCCCCAATACCCCTATATATAGGAGGGTCATTGACGCAATTTTACCGTGCGCAGAACGCAAGTGAACGCGTCGAAGTAATATAGGCCTTGTGAGGCCCGAGTCGAACTCAGGGATACGTGAAATTATCGGAGACTCTTACTAACTACTTGCGATCAACTAAGCTGATTAAAAAGCTGAGAGTTGTTGTTAAAATTAAAAGAAAATAAAAATGAAAGAAAACAAAGCAATCGATTAAATGTTTGGTTTAATCAATTCAACAGGAGATCTTTAGGATTGCGGTTTCACCGTGGGTTTTCATTGTATTAAATTCTATATAGCTACTCAATTTTATCTCTCTATCCGGGTAGTGGCCTGAAATCAGAATTGCCCACTGTCATGGTACAATTCACTACCTATGTCTAGGTCGGTTCCACCATCGTAGTAACCTATACCCTAAACTTGGTGCATTAAAAACAATCTCTCGGTATCCACCATTAACCTTACACCACCTTGTTCAAGGGATTTGTCAATTAATGTAAATTCCGCCTCTTTTCAACCATTAATTCTTCTTTCAAAGTAATTAAGGGCATTAGGTTATTATTATGGTGATCAAGCATAACAATATATTGAGAAAACGAAATTATACCACGGATTTAAGAGATAAAATATGAATTACTATGATAAAATTGTCATACAATGAATTCTCGGGCTACTCCCGGTCCTAAAGACAAAGGGGATTAGCCCCGCATATTCATCTCAGAATACAGCGTAGAGAAGAAAAATGGCAACATGGAGAAAAACGTGATTGAGTGGTAAAACCCCTGAACGGAGAAGGTCCAATCGATGCTTGGCGTGGAATCCGCGTTCTCCCACCTTTCGGTGGTGGAATTCGTCTTCTTCGGCGTCCGAATCAACTGGGGCGTGCTCTCGTGCTCCGTTCTTCTCTCCTTGCTCTCCGGGATGCGTGCAACAACTAATGACGTGATCCTCCCCACTGGGGCGCCGTCATTAGGTATATTTCCCAAATTAGGTTATCAATTAATCACAGCCGTCTGATTAAGATCAATCTGAAACTAACTCATATCTGACTGCGTCGATACCATCGACGCGAGTCGATAGTATCGACGTTGCACTGTATCGGCTGGTCTTCTTTTCTTTTCTTTATCGCGACTGATGCTAGCTCGATACCATCAATGCAGGTCGATGGTATCGACTCTTTAGGCGTCGCTTTTGTCCTTTTACCATCGTTGTAGCTCCACTTGTCGATGGTATCGACATTCTAGTCGATAGTATCGACGCACTTCTAGCCAGCAACTTGATGGTATCTCGATACCATCGACATCCCTATCGATAGTATCGACTTTCTTCTGGTCCTTGCAGCTGGCAACCTGTGGTCCGGTCGATGGTATCGACCACCGTCGATGGTATCGATGATAGCATATACTTGTTTTTCCTGAAATTAACACACGAAACCACATAAGTTCACACAAAATATATTCTTTTGATAATTAATACTCAAAATGCTTAAATACAGGGAATTTGACATAAAGAAGTAGCATAGACCAAAATGAATGAATTATGCAACATTAACCATGAAAATGACTAATGAATGCATAAAACAAATATCAAACAAGTCTATAAATGCGACTCAAAATCATCGCATCAAACTCCCCTAAGCTTGAACATTGCTCGCCCTCGAGCATCTAAACCTTAGAATAGAATTGCCAGAGTCAACTAAAGAACAAAACATCACAACAAACATCCCAAATGACTCCCACTGGACATTCACATACCAGCCCTCGCTAACCACAGAATGATAATTACCCTAAAGGCGACAGTAATCATCCATAAAAGATATTAACCTCAAAACTGATGAACACTATCGCATAAGGCAGTTAACATAATAAACTTCGCCGGTCCAGACTTAGTGCATCTTGTGATCTCCTATACTACGTTGCTCGCCCTAACTACCATCTACATGGAAGCAGTTCTCCTGATATTCATTAATGAGGAGAAATTCACGATGGCCTACCAATTCGAGCAACAGGTGGATGAAATGGGTGGCTCATGGAAGAAGTGGAAGTATTATACGATTTCAACATGCATAAAACAAAAATGTCCTAATTGATGCAAATGCACATGAAAAATGCCCTAATGCTTAAGATTGGGTGGTATGATGCATGCACTAACAATCCATCTCAAAACAAGATGGATATCTAATTAAGCTACCTCATGTACTCACTTATCTTGAAATGCAGGTGAAATTAAGTTCCTTTCTCCTTCTTATTCTAGTTCCTTCCCCGGCAACGGCGCCAAAAACTTGACGCAATTTTACCGTGCGCAGAAATGCAAGTGAACGCGTTGAAGTAATATAGGCCTTGTGAGGCCCGAGTCGAACTCAGGGATACGTGAAATTATCGAAGACTCTTACTAACTACTTGCGATCAGCTAAGCCGATTAAAAAGCTGAGAGTTGTTGTTAAAATTAAAAGAAAATAAAAATGAAAGGAAACAAAGCAATCGATTAAATGTTTGGTTTAATCAATTCAACAGGAGATCTTTAGGATTGCAGTTCATTGTATTAAATTCTATATAGCTACTCAATTTTATCTCTCTATCTAGGTAGTGGCCTGAAATCAGAATTGCCCACTGTCGTGGTACAATTCACTACCTATGTCTAGGTCGGTTCCACTGTCGTAGTAACCTATACCCTAAACTAGGTGCATTAAAAACAATCTCTCGGTATCCACCATTAACCTTACACCACCTTGTTCAAGGGATTTATCAATTAATGTAAATTCCGCCTCTTTTCAACCATTAATTCTTCTTTCAAAGTAATTAAGGGCATTAGGTTATTATTATGGTGATCAAGCATAACAATATATTGAGAAAACGAAATTATACCACAGATTCAAGAGATAAAATATGAATTATTATGATAAAATTGTCATACAATGAATTCCCGAGCTACTCCCGGTCCTAAAGACAAAGGGGATTAGCCCTACATATTCATCTCAGAATACAACGTAGAGAAGAAAAAGGGCAACATGGAGAAAAACGTGATTGAGTGGTAAAACCCCTGAACGGAGAAGGTCCAATCGATCCTTGGCATGGAATCCGCGTTCTCCCGCCTTTCGGTGGTGGAATTCGTCTTCTTCAGCGTCCGGATCAACTGGGGCGTGCTCTCGTGCTCCGTTCTTCTCTCCTTGCTCTCCGGGATGCGTGCAGCAACTAATGACATGATCCTCCCCACTGGGGCGCCATCATTAGGTATATTTCCTGAATTAGGTCGTCAATTAATCACAACCGTCCGATTAAGATCAATATGAAACAAACTCATATCTGACGGTGTCGATACCATCGACGCGAGTCGATAGTATCGACGCTGCACTGTATCGGCTGGTCTTCTTTTCTTTTCTTTATCGCGACTGATGCTAGCTCGATACCATCGATGCAGGTCGATGGCATCGACTCTTTAGGCGTCACTTTTGTCCTTTTACCATAGTTGTAGCTCCACTTGTCGATGGTATCGACATTCTGGTCGATGGTATCGACATTCTGGTCGATAGTATCGACGCACTTCTCACCAGCAACCTGATGGTATCTCGATACCATCGACATCCCTGTCGATAGTATCGACTTTCTTCTAGTCCTAGCGGCTGGCAACCTGTGGTCCGGTCGATGGTATCGACGATAGCAGATACTTGTTTTTCCTGAAATTAACACACGAAACCACATAAGTTCACACAAAATATATTATTTTGATAATTAATACTCAAAATGCTTAAGTACAGGGAATTTCACATAAAGAAGTAGCATAGACCAAAATGAATGAATTATGCAACATTAACCATGAGAATGACTAATAAATGCATAAAACACATATCAAACAAGTCTATAAATGCGACTTAAAATCATCGCATCAAACTCCCCTAAGCTTGAACATTGCTCGCCCTCGAGTGTCTAAACCTTAGAATAGAATTTCCAGAGTCAACTAAAGAACAAAACATCACAACAAACATCCCAAATGACTCCCACTGGACATTCACATACCGGCCCTCGCTAACCACAAAATGATAATTACCCTAAAGGCGATAGTAATCACCCATAAAAGATATTAACCTCAAAACTGATGAACACTATCGCATAAGGCAGTTAACATAATAAACTTCGCCGGTCCAGACTTAGTGCATCTTGTGATCTCCTATACTATGCTGCTCACCCTAACTACCATCTACATTGAAGCAGTTCTCCTGATATTCATTAATGAGGAGAAATTCACGGTGGCCTACCAATTCGAGCAACAGGTGGATGAAATAGGTGGCTCATGGAAGAAGTGGAATTATTATACGATTTCAACATGCATAAAACAAAAATGTCCTAAATGATGCAAATGCACATGAAAAATTCCCTAATGCTTAATATTGGGTGGTATGATGCATGCACTAACAATTCGTCTCAAAACGAGATGGATATCTAATTAAGCTACCTCATGTACTCACTTATCTTGAAATGCAGGTGAAATTAAGTTCCTTTCTCCTTATTCTAGTTGCTTCTAAATAACTTTTCTCTTTCTTTTTTTTTCAATTTCAGACTTTTTTCTTTCTCTTTTTTTTCTTTTCTTTTCAAACCCTTATATCCATAATTGTCAATGAATACTTATTGGGCTTATATTTTCTGCATAGCTCGAATATTTACACTATTTGGAAGGTATGGAACAATTTAATTCACCATTAAAGGATAAATGAGGTACATGATATACTTTATGCATAACAATTATGAATGCAACTACATGACATGCACCTAAGGGTAATGTGCATGTACACACCTATTCTATATATTTTTTTCTTTTTTTTCATGCAGAACATATGAAGGTGGTTTCAATGCAAGTCCTATCTAAATGCCATGCAATCAAAAAGAGTTAAAACCGTACTTTACTTCCAAATCTTGGTGGATTGTGAAAATCAATGAGGTGGAAAGATCACAAGACTAGTTGACTGAACCTTTGAAAAATATTATGTGTCCCTCCATACTGACCTATGTAGTAGTTAAGAAATTTTTCTCTCTTACTTCAAATTAAAGTCTTATTATCATTTGGTCAGTTTAGGCTCAAACAACCAATTCCGTCCACTTTCATGAATCATTAGGAATGTACAGTTGTGATTTTCTGTTTTAAAGTTAACAAAAACCAATTATTTTCTAAGTCAGGTGATCAGGGTTAAACAACACTCAAGCTTGCGATCACTCAAAAAAAATTTAGTTTCCCTTAATTCCCCATGCACACGCAACTGAGATGACTCAGGATTAATGACATCCACGATTACACTAGATAGAATGTGGATCCTACAGACAAACTAACATTGCAGGAAACAAATGACAAGGAATAAAAGCAAGAAAACTAAAAACAGAGAAAATAAAAGATAGAGTTGTTCCAACACCCTCCCCTAAGCTTGTATTCGACTATGGCCTCATAGTCAAAAACAATCCTAAAGGTTGGAATAGAGATACCGCTTTTACTCTTCAGGTGGAGGCGGGTACTGTGGAGACGTAGGGTCCCAAGAAGGATACTCCCCCTGGAAGCTCGGATCAAACTGGGCCCTAGGTGGAGGCTGTGGATAGCCACCAAAGTAATTTTAGCTCCAATAGTGGTCATAAAAGGGCTCCTATTGCATCTCCATCCGTTGCAACCGATCATGAATTTGTTGTTGGTTGTCGAGGAGAAGACGCTCGTTCTCGAACATTGCCATTTGATTGTCCAGTAACCAGTTTGTAGTGTCTTAAATACTGGTGTACATCGCCATGTGATGATGCTGCATCTGTTGTATGTCTTGCAGCATAGTATACATGCCCTGCATAGAATAGACATCATCGCTTGGTTGCGAGGGTGGTGGTGGTGGCGGTGTAGGCTGTGATGATGAAGATGCACCCGGATGCATCCAAGGACGCTTCCGTGGTGCCACTCGTGCTCGAAGAGGTGTAAATGCCTCCTCCTCCTCCTCAGCCTCGTCGTCATTGCCGTCGTTGCCGCCTTCTTCATCGGAGTCGGCGATGGCTATGATTGGCCATCGGAAGTGTTGTGCCCCTTCGATGTTGAAGACCGGATCGGGCAACGAGCATTCCTGGTAGGCGTGGTTGACGTGGCAATGCGCATACGCCAAGCCATCTCGAAGAAGTAGGAGGTTGGAATGGTGCAGATGTTGCAAGTTCACCTTGCTCCTGGTGGAGAGCGGGGTCAAAGCTGAGAAGTTCAACCCGAGGTAGTGCGCCAGCTTTGTGATAAGCCCTCCAAAGTGAATTGGCACTTTCCGTGTACTCCTCTTCACTGCCAAAACTCTCTGCAAAAAGAAGGCGCCCCAATTGCATTCTTGACGTTTCAGGAGCTTACGCAAGAAGAATAAGTCTGTCTCCTGAAACTTGCTGAGGGCCAAATCACCCCGAGCAAACAATGTAGAAATTAGCATCTGGTGCAGTATCCGGATGAAAGGGTGCTCGAAATCAGCTACCACAGCATTATGGTAGCTCACTGACTTTCCCGCCGGCACCGTAACTAGCTCGGCGAAGATGGCATCATAGTCGGTACGGTTGTCCGGTCGCCGGTAATCATGTTGTGAGTGATTCCAGTTGAAGATCCTATTGAACTACCGGAGTGTAAGGGTGTAGTCGATGTTGTACAGCCGGAAAGATACCCGGCCCTTGATCCACTCACAGTCGGTGGCAATGACGTCGTTAGGCACGACGCAGATGTCCAACGACGCCATGAACTCAGCCACAAGCTCCTTATACGTAGGCCAATCTCCGAAGAACGGTTGGCCATCTACATGAAACTGTAGCTCGTCAGACCTTCTACTCATGTGTCGGGTCTGCCCCTACAGAACGTAGTCGAGGTTGGCCTCAAACCCCAAGTTGCGGATGGTATCCCGATCAACATATCGGGTCGGCTCGATCTTCCTCTTCAAGATCTCTTCGTAGATCTTCTTGATCTCCACGAATGGATGGATCAGCCGCGGGCATGTGATTGATGCAATCGGAGGTGGCATGAACTCTGGGATGTCCACCGAATTGGCGTGTGAAGACGATGCACCAACACCGTACACCATGATGTCGACAGAAAGAGGAATAGAGAGAGAGCTTGGTGAAGATCGGAGGAAGAAATCTCTGCTCGATGAAGAACTTGCTCGGAGTTGCTCGTCGTCGGCTTGGACAGCACTGGATTACGCTCGACACAAGTGAAGGAGGATTGCACTGGAGGTGTGACGTCATCTGACGACAATCCTGCTCTTATATAGACGTGGCCGGCGCTGCTGCATGCCCGTCGATACCATCGACGTGGGTCGATGGTATAGACATGGGTAACACGATCCGTACCGCCGCAAGTATCGACGGTTGTCGATGGCTGGATTTGCGGGGCCCGGATTTCTGACGCGTCGATACTATCGACACAAGTCGATGGTATCGACCCGTCCCCCGGATTGACTTTCTTGTTGCTGCGATCGCCGTTGACCTTTCCTCACAGATCATTGACGTGGCACGTCGATACTATCAACGCGAGTCGATAGTATCGACTCTCTGATTAGGGCAAACCCTTGCGAGGCCCGGCCGCTACCTGCTGTGTGTGAAAGTGTCGATACCATCGACAGGACCGTCGATGGTATCGACTTCACTGAGCCGATTTCTTTTGAAAATATCCAGAGATTTTGATGGTATCGACTGGCATCTCGATACCATCAACCTTGACCTTGTGATCTGCCTGTAGGTATGTCGATACCATCGACGAGGCCGTCGATAGTATCGACGCAGTGCAATTCCTACAGTCGCCAACCTGTACCACGGTCGATACCATCGACACAAGGGTCGATGGTATCGACTCTGCCTCAGCCCTGCACATGTAACAAATGATCACGGTATCTTTTTTACACTACAAACTAAGTAAAAACAATTTAAACTACAAATGTAAATAAACTAAACTAAGGTACCAATGGTTGGGTTGCCTCCCAACAAGCGCCCTTATTTAACGTCTTAGGCTAGACAACTTGAAGCACATCATGTATCCGAAAGTGGAATGAGTTTGACCTCATTCACCTTCCTTGTGTAATCTTCACCAAAGTATAGCTTCAACCTCTGTCCATTCACCAAAAATGTACTCTCACCATCACGCACCATGATTGTGCCATGTGGTTTGACCTCTTCTACCATGAATGGCCCACTCCACCGAGATTTTAGCTTCCCGGGATGCAACTTCAGCCTCGAATTGAACAAAAGCACACGATCTCCCTTCTTGAAGGTGTGCATCTGAATGTGGCGATCGTGGATCAACTTAGTGCGCTCTTTGTATATCTGAGAATTCTCATATGCAGTCATCTGCAGCTCATCCAATTCATTTAATTCAAGTAATCTCTTCTTCCCTGATTCATCATAACTCAAGTTGAGCTTTCTCAACGCCCAGTGTGCTTTGTGCTCTAACTCCACCGGTAAGTGACAAGCCCGACCGTACGCCAACCTAAAAGGCGTTGTGCCTATAGGTGTCTTGTATGCCGTCCTGTATGCCCACAACGCATCCGGTAGTAAAGCACTCCAGTTCTTCCTCATGGAAGCCACAGTACGCTCTAATATCTTTTTGATTTCACGATTGGAGACCTCCACTTGTCCTTGAGTTTGCGGGTGATACGGGGTACCAATGTTATGTTTGACCCCGTATTTCTTCAGTAGTGTCGAGAACTTTGGTTCCTAAAATGTGTACCCCCATCACTGATGATCATTCGGGGCACTCCAAACCTGCAGAAGATATTTTCCTTAATGAACCTACACACTATAGTAGAATCGTTAGTCCTTGTGGGTATTTCTTCTACCCACTTTGACACATAATCAACAGCTAAAAGAATATATAAATTCGAATTTGAGGACACAAAGGGTCCCATGAAATCTATACCCCATAGGTCAAATACTTCAACCTCTTGAAAAACATTTAGGGGCATCTCTTGTCTCTTTGAAATGTTACCCGCCCTTTGAAAGGAATCACATTGTCTCACGAACTCATAGGCGTCTCGGAACAAGGTAGGCCAATATAGGCCACTTTCCAACACTTTGGCAGCCGTACGAGAGCTCGCATGGTGTCCGCCCGTAGGTAGAGTGTGGCAGTGATGAAGAACACTTGTGTATTCCTCCTCAGGTACACACCTGCGTAGTACACCATCCCTGCATTGCTTCAAAAGAATGGGGTCATCCCAAAAATAATATCTTAGAGAATGGAAAAATTTCTTCTTCTCTTGATATGTCCAATCATTCGGGATGATCCTGCAAGCAAAGTAATTTACGATATATGAAAACCATAGATCTTTAGAATTGACTTTCAACAATTGTTCATCCGGAAATGTCTTGGTTATGGGTATGTGTAAATCTTTTTCATCTACCCTCTCTAACCTAGACAAATGATCCGCTACAACATTTTCGATCCCCGCCTTGTCTTTAATTTCGATATCAAATTCTTATAGGAGCAAGATCCACCTAATCAATCTAGGTTTGGCATCTTTTTTCTCCATCAAATATTTAATAGAGGCGTGATCAGTCCAAACAACTACTTTCGAGCCAACTAAATATTGCCGGAATTTTTCAAAAGAGAAAACAACAACAAGCAATTCTTTTTCAGTAGTCGTGTAATTTAATTGAGCATCATTCAAAGTCTTAGAAGCATAAAAGATCATGGCGGGTTTATTGTCCACCCGCTGTCCCAACACATCTCCTACAGCAAAATCCGATGCGTCACACATGAGTTAAAACGGTTTAGTCCAATCCAGTGTTTGAACAACCGATGCGGAAATCAATTTCTCCTTTAGCACGTTGAACGCGTGTAAACATTTATCATTAAAATAAAAAACAACATCTTTCTCGAGAAGTTCGGATAGAGGTTTGGCGATTTTTGAAAAATCTTTTATGAACCGACGATAAAATCTGGCGTGTCCTAAGAAGCTTCTTACCCCTTTTACCGAATTTGGTGGGGGCAATTTAGAAATTACTTCAATTTTAACCGGATCTACCTCCAAACCATTGCTAGACACTTTATGTCCTAGCACTATCCCCTCACTCACCATCATATGACATTTCTCCCAGTTGAGGACCAAATGTGTGTCCTCACATCTCTGTAACACCTTATCCAAATTATAAAGGCATTCATCAAAAGAAGCACCATAAACCGAAAAATCATCCATAAAGACCTCTAGACAACGTTCTACCATATCAAAAAAAATGTTGAGCATACAACGCTGAAAGGTCGTCGGTGCATTGCATAATCCAAAAGGCATGCGGCGATACACAAAAGTTCCATAAGGACAAGTGAAAGTAGATTTCTCTTGGTCCTTAGGGTCAATTGAAATCTGATTATATCCCAAATACACGTCTAGAAAATAGAAATGAGATCGGCCGGCTAAGCGCTCTAGAATTTGATCAGTAAATGGGAGAGGAAATGATCCTTCAGCGTAGCGGCATTAAGACGTCGGTAATCAATACAAACTCGCCACTCGGTTACCAAACGGATGGTGACAGGTTCATTTAAAATATTTTGAGTGACAGTAATACCCCCCTTTTTAGGGACTACCTGCGTGGGACTTACCCATGTCGAGTCTAAAATCACATAGATGATACCTGCGGAGAGAAGCTTAATCACCTCTTTCTTCACCACCTCCATCATGCTCAGATTCAGTCGACGTTGTGGTTGAATTACCGGCTTGGCTCCCTCTTTGAGCCGAATCTTATGCTGACACAAGGTAGGGGAAATCCCCTTGATATCTGCAACAGACCACCCAAATGCTCCCCGGTGGTTCTTCAGTACTATCAACAATTGGTCTTCCTCTTCCGTACTCAGATATGCAGAAATGATCACAGGTAACTTTTCTTCCTCCGCTAGAAAGGCGTACTTAAGATGCGGTGGCAGTGGCTTTAACTCTAACTCCGGCGGGCTGATCAAGGATGATTGAAGCGGAGGGGGAAGTTCACCTAAATCTTCATAATACCTCACATAGAAGCATGGAAGCATTTGAAGCATTTTGCCGCACTCCTTAAGTGATTTGCTTTTCATCCAATCATGAGTGATATTGACTAAACAAGCCTCCAGTGGTAATTCCGGATATGCATCAAAAACTGAACTTGCTATGGCATCATCCTCAGTAGAGGGAGGAATGTCCTCATCCTCATCATTCGGGAACCCGACAGCCTTGCAAAGTGATACTACTTTGGTCTGCTCCATGATGTCTACAACCAAAGTCCCTTTATCCACCTTGGTCATTACATGAGCCATATCAAGAAATGGCTTCCCTAGACAAAGTGAGATGGTATTATCAAAATGTTTTACCATGTGTCATTTCTCCTTGGGTTTAAGTGAAGTGGCGCTGGAAGGCATGACCATCTCAAATTGGTCATCGGCTATACCCAAGGTCAACCGACCTCTCCCCATCTCGAGTATCATGTCGGATGTAGCTTGGAATGGTCTTCCAAGTAATATCTCATTGCCTTGTTCATCTTGCATCTCCATAACAACAAAATCTACAGGAAATACAAATCTATCCACTTTTACAAGCACATCTTCACAAATCCCATATGGTTTCACCACAGAGTTATCCGCCAATTGAATTGTCATGTTGCTTTTCTGTGACTCCTTTAATCCCAACTTCTTGAATGTAGAAAGGGGAATTAGATTGATGCTTGCTCCCGAGTCACATAATGCCTCACCAAATTTGACTTTCCCGATATAGCATGAAATGTTGAAACAACCCGGATCTTGCCTCTTTGGTGGCAATGTGCCCATGATAAAGGCACTCACTTGCTCCTTAAGCACAACTACTTCAGTGTCCGGAATTTTTCTTTTCTTGGTGATGATATCCTTCAAAAATTTCCCGTAAGAAGGGATTTGCTCAATAGCTTCCAATAGAGGAATGTTGACTGAAAGCTTTCTAAAACTATCTAAGAACTTTTTGAATTGGGCGTCTACCTTCCTTGCTTTAGCACTGTTCGGATAAGGGACCGAGACAGCATGTGCCCTTTGATGAGGTGGCACATAGGGTGTCCTTTTCTGAGGATCCTCCTCCTCTGCAATCGGGTCTTCAGTAGCATCTACCACTATGTCATCAACTGGTTCTGTGACTGGTACGGGCAGCTCCTCAGCGGCCTCACCTACAATTTTAGCTTGGGGTTTGCTTGCTTCGTCGGCCCTGGGATTTAACAATTTCTTGCCACTTCTTAGCAAGATGGCCTTTGCTTGTTGGTTTCCTCCTGGAACATTAGTATTTCCCGAGAAACCCGGATGTGCCGGCTTCTTCAAACTGGCTATCTCCGCAGCCATCTGTGCCATAGATGTCTCTATTGTCCTCATTTGAGCCCCATGGCTCTGCAGTGTCTGCTCGAATTGGTTCATGAACTCCCCTTGTTGCTTTATTTGCTGGCCGAAAGTAGCCATGAGTTCGTGGTTTTGCTTTATCACTTGATTGAGCAGCTCTGTGCTCTTATCCTCTGCTACTGGCTGGGGTTTAGCATCCGGATCTTACAAGAAGTTATTTGGATCCTTCCAGGAGAACTTCTTATCTTTCCTCCATGAATAGTCGTTATTCCTGTAGCCTTGCTACTGCCTCATGAATTTCACTTGAGCCTCGTCCTCGGACTCAGTATCCTCCTTTGCAAGCAATTTCTTTGTGAGAAGATCCATCTTCTCATTCAGCTCCTTTATTGCTTTAGATTCACTTGCCACTCGGACCTGTTCCACGATGCCTCTTTCGCCCCATGATTATTTCTTAGCCATATTCTTTAGGATCTCCCAACATCTAGTGTCTGTGTTATTCAAGAAGAATCCAGAACCGGCTAAATCAAGGTTGCTTCTATCATGCTCGGAGAGGGCAAAATAGAAGATCTTGACCTGTGTCTCCTTATCAAGCCCGTGATGCGGGCAACGCCTGAGCATGATTTGAAACCTTTCCCAGGTCTCATAATAAGTCTCTCCTGCTTGTTGGGTGAAGTTGTGGATCTTTTTGATCATGTCATTTGTCTTCTCGGGCGGGAAGAACCTCTCGAAAAAGACTTCCACCATGTGGTCCCAAGACTCCACATATTCATCATCCAAGTTATGTAGCCATTCACGTGCATTTCCCGCTAGAGAACTCAGGAAAAGCTTCAAGTAGAGCACATCTTGTGGAAATCTGTCGATTTTTATCATATCACAATTCTCCACAAATTGACTTATGTGTGCGACGGGGTCTTCATTTTTGAGCCCATGGAAAGCATTCGACTTCACCAAGTTGATTAAAGCCAGATCAATCTTGTATGTCGGAATATTCACAGCTTACTTCTTGATCGACCCTTTGGAAGCGGATGTGGAAGAAGCCTTGATCTTCTCCCATATTGTCTATGGCTCGTCCATCTCTTCTTGTTCTAATTCTGAATCTGTTTCTTCAAGATGATCTTGATTATTTTCATCCTCGTCTTCCAGTCCCGGCAGTGGAACCTCGGGTGCGCGCCGTGTGTAGTCAGTACTACGCGTCTGCACCATGCACAATACCTGAAAATAGAGAAATATAATTTCAGTACAGTGCTTGACGATTACAAATATTTAGAAAATAGATTAAAATTTTTTGAAATGAGAAATATATAAAAAAAACTGTGGCCTAGAGTGGCCGCTTGCAGCACTCGAAGTGCCGACAATTCGCCGTATCCCCGGCAACGGCGCCAAAAACTTGACGCAATTTTACCGTGCGTAGAAACGCAAGTGAACGCGTCGAAGTAATATAGGCCTTGTGAGGCCCGAGTCGAACTCAGGGATACGTGAAATTATCGGAGACTCTTACTAACTACTTGCGATCAGCTAAGCCGATTAAAAAGCTGAGAGTTGTTGTTAAAATTAAAAGAAAATAAAAATGAAAGAAAAAAAAGAAATCGATTAAATGTTTGGTTTAATCAATTCAACAGGAGATCTTTAGGATTGCGGTTTCACCGCGGGTTTTCATTGTATTAAATTCTATATAGCTACTCAATTTTATCTCTCTATCCGGGTAGTGGCCTGAAATCAGAATTGCCCACTGTCGTGGTACAATTCACTACCTATGTCTAGGTCGGTTCCACCGTCGTAGTAACCTATACCCTAAACTAGGTGCATTAAAAACGATCTCTCGGTATCCACCATGAACCTTACACCACCTTTTTCAAGGGATTTGTCAATTAATGTAAATTCCGCCTCTTTTCAACCATTAATTCTTCTTTCAAAGTATTTAAGGGCATTAGGTTATTATTATGGTGATCAAGCATAACAATATATTGAGAAAACAAAATTATACCACGAATTTAAGTGATAAAATATGAATTACTATGATAAAATTGTCATACAATGAATTCCCGGGCACTCACGATCCTAAAGACAAAGGGGATTAGCCCCACATATTCATCTCAGAATACAACGTAGAGAAGAAAAAGGGCAACATGGAGAAAATGTGATTGAGTGGTAAAACCCCTGAACGGAGAAGGTCCAATCGATCCTTGGCGTGGAATCCACGTTCTCCCGCCTTTCGGTGGTGGAATTCGTCTTCTTCAGTGTCCGGATCAACTGGGGCGTGCTCTCATGCTCCGTTCTTCTCTCCTTGTTCTCCGGGATGCGTGCAGCAACTAATGACGTGATCCTCCCCACTGGGGCGCCGTCATTAGGTATATTTCCCGAATTAGGTCGTCAATTAATCACAGCCGTTCGATTAAGATCAATCTGAAACAAACTCATATCTGACGGCGTCGATACCATCGACGCGAGTCAATAGTATCGACGCTGGACTATATCAGCTGGTCTTCTTTTCTTTTCTTTATCGCGACTGATGCTAGCTCGATACCATCGATGCAGGTCGATGGTATCGACTCTTTAGGCGTCGCTTTTGTCCTTTTACCGTCGTTGTAGCTCCACTTGTCGATGGTATCGACATTCTGGTCGATAGTATCGACGCACTTCTCGCCAGCAACCTGATGGTATCTCGATACCATCGACATCCCTGTCGATAGTATCGACTTTCTTCTGGTCCTTGCGACTGGCAACCTGTGGTCCGGTCGATGGTATCGAGCACCGTCGATGGTATCGACGATAGCAGATATTTGTTTTTCCTGAAATTAACACACGAAACCACATAAGTTCACACAAAATATATTCTTTTGATAATTAATACTCAAAATGCTTAAATACAGGGAATTTGACATAAAGAAGTAGCATAGACCAAAATGAATGAATTATGCAACATTAACCATGAAAATGACTAATAAATGCATAAAACACATATCAAACAAGTCGATAAATGCGACTCAATATCATCACATCTGTCATGGGATAGGGTTCTCTACCCCGGGCAATGCGGGACTAAACAGGAGTAGAAGGGTTCGAGATTTTCTACAAAACAACCAACTGCGCCAGTTGAACCGATCGTTTCAACCCTAAAACGGTCGTTTGGTGATCTCAACCGATCAGTTCACACCTGATGTGATTGTTTGGGACACCTGAGCCGATCGGTTCATGGTCCTGGTCCAACTCAAATTGACTTTCATATTTGTCTCCGATCAATCAAATATTAATATTTGTCCAAATCGAATTTGTACAAGTGAAACAAATTGTATTTGCAAAAATAGTCTTCTGACTTTTCAAACGATCTCGGTTGGTCACATGAGCCGACCGATTCAACAATTGAGCCGATCGTCTCATTGATACATGAGCTGATTGTCTCACCAGTTGAGCCGATCGGTTCACCAACCTGAGCCGATCGGTTCATCACATGAGCCGATCAATTGGAAGTGCAAACTATGCAAAATTAGTCAATTGTAGTTTGATGAGCCGATCAGTTGGAAGTGCAAATTATGCAAAATCAGTCAATTGCAGTTTCAATCAATCTGATACGCTAATCAATTGGTCCAACACTTTGACCACTATGATTTTGAGCTATCAATCAACTGAGTGTTTAATTGAACTACTAAACTCCTTTAGTAATCAATCTAAAAATCATTTGTGGATAAACTCCTCTTCCAGGTTAAATGCTATGTGTGTGACCCTGCAGGTCCATTTCACGTTGGCAGTGAAAGTCCATAACACTTATGACTTCACATGCAAAGAGCGGTGCCTAATCGCACATCGGTGCTACCCAAGTGAAATAGAAAGTTGGAGAACAACTTTGAATCCTACAATCCATGAATGGTGTTACATCGAATGTATAATTCCTTTGTCACTAATGTCCTGAATGAACTCAAGGCATGGTACAATCATCCTTTCAATGTTCATCCATTTCCTTGATCTCAGAGCAAACTGGGTGAGATGTGTGTGACACCAATATCACATATTGATTCACACATGCATGTGCTTGCCTTTCTCAATCCTACTCATCAAGTGTCCATGGACATTAAACTCCTTTAGGAGGGACAAATCCCATATATATCACTCACCCCTCAAAAGCCCCATGTGTCAAAGTCACCCAATCATCACCTTTATAACAACCCATGTTTCAGGACTGCGTTTGATGATGTCAAAGTGTACCCAACGACATGTGTTGAGTGTAGTGATTTCAGGTCAAAGAATTACATTCACCACCATCACTGTGAGAGCTGACTGTGACTACCAAATCATGGTTCCATGTGTCACTCTCACGGTGGGTCTGTCCGGTACACTTGTTCTCTAACAAGTATCTATGTTCTTGGTTTGATATCACTATATCATGACTAATGAGATTCTGTCATCAACCAACACACAATCTAGTCTTTAGTGTTATTGATATCTATGATTATTTCCACAATAACAACCAACTAGGGACTAGATAAGAATGTATACTCTTATCATACGTATGATCTCATCGTTTAGGTCTTGAACCTAAAAGCATACATCATTGAGTAAACAATTCTTTAGACATCTATCATGTTACATTGTCATCTCAGAAATAGTTAAAACATATAGATCAGAAATTTCCTTTATTATTATTCAAATCATTTACAAAGTATCCTATTACAATCATCACATGACTTGCTCAATGGGCATACATACCAACATAGTTTGCTTCCTTTGTGCTTCCTTGTAATATCCTCCTTTCCTATATATCTGATAGGGGTTTACATCTGAATACAACAACACAACATTATAGTACACACTTCTTCACATGATATCATAGTAGTAGAGAGGGAGAGAGAACCCTAGACGTCGCCTCCCTTCCCTCTTCTTTCGGCTGCCCCTTCTAGCCCTAGATGCCAACTACCCTCTCTCTCCAGCAATAGGGGGAGCACCCCCGCCTACGAGCGGCAACCGCTGCCTCTTTCATGGAATAGAGTGGATGTCCGCTAGGCACATCCCGATCACCATGGTCGCATCTTCCTTCCCTTTCACATAGATTTTATCTATGAGTCGACGCCATCCTTCCCGACACCTATCTATCATTTTCATTCTATTTGAGTCTTTGGACGGTGCCATTCTTCCCGTCTATCGGTCTGTTGTCACTTTCCCCGACACCTAAAGCAACTCCATATACAGTCGCCGCTATTGAAGCAACCACGCCAAGCACAACTGCGTTCCGCTCCAACAACTTCCACCATTTTCTTCACCACCCCGTTATCCTCCCGCCTCCACGTTGATCCACCACCCATCCATGATCTCCACATCCAGCCCATCCATCACTCAACCGTTACACCGCTTCTTGGGACCCTGGACGATGCTTATTCCTGTCCAGATCTGACCATGGTCAAGCAAGGAGCCACCTTTGTTCATAATCAAAGGAGTATAACAGACGAAGCTAATTCCCATCAACCCATGGTGCTAATTTCCGAGGTACTTGTCTCCTTGATGACACTAATTCCTGTCGAGATCGTGCATCATCCGCCACCGGCATGGCATGTTGGTCAAACAACACGATGTGTCATGCTCCAGAAATCACCCTGACAGCTTGTGAAGTTTCGTCCAGAATGCAAAAGACATGGCATGTTTCTCAAAAGACACGACGTGTTTGATTCCATAACTCATCCTCATGGCACAGATCATAACAAACACGGCGTGTCATCCTTAGAACACAGCGTGTCAGCGGACAATAGAGTCATGCCTCCAACTTTAGACATGGTGCATCCACTTGGAACACAACGTGTTGGAAGAGCGGAGATCCAATTCACGCCTCTGACATACGACACTATGTGTCACATTTTCACACAACTTGTTACAAGGAGTCAGTTAGTTTTCAGTTAAAGAGCTACATGGCGTGTTAACAATCCTACACGACGTGTCATCAGGAGTTTGTCTCTCACCCCTGACAACCTACATGGCATGTCCAATCATAGACATGATGTGTCTGAAGTAGTCAGAAAACTTCCATTTCTAGTTTGATGTCCTCTAAAAGTCCATCTCTCCTCCAATACTTATGATAATCGAATCCTACTACTATTTTTTGATGCAACAAATTTTTTTGCGGGGACTCTGCCCCTACACCCGCACATTTGTCAGCCTAAGGGCCGGACGAATGTCCTTTTCAAGTCAAAAAAAGATCCATCTATTTTCTCTATCCGAATCTTAATCGGGTTGTTTTTGCATATTGATTCCGGTTATCAGTTTTCATGCCAAGAAACCAGTTTGGCAGTGTCACTTCCTCCCCTACTGAGAAACATTCTGGTAGTGTATCTCCTCTTTCTACCGATACTTCCATTCTGGTAGTCACTTTGTTCTTCTCTACACACTACATCTCTCTTGTTTTACCCTTTCCCTTTCCCACCCTTCCATCCATCATGCGTCTTTCCACATGCGGGGGGGGGGGGTCATATTTCCCTTTTTCCACACCATCAACTCACTCTCGTCATACTTGGTGTGCCGGGGGGAATAGAGGAGAGAGAGAAAGATAGAGAGGAGGACATGAGAGAGAGAGAGGAGAGAGACATGAGATGAGATGAGTTGATATATTCCAGACTATCTTCATGGAGCTTCATGTTCTTTAGCACATCTATTTTCTTTATGTCTTTGTGGCACGTCATTCCCACTTAGCATCACATTACTTTTCGAACAACATTGAAGGATCTTACAATTGCTGCATTGACACCAAGACTCATGCGTTCGTAGCGCATTATGAACGTCTGGACATGAGCTTGCAGTGCATATTCCAACCTCTAGTCCCTTTGGTGTTGATGACGTTCCAGTTGATCATCCGTTCTGTGTTGATGGTGTTCCAGATGGTTGCTTCTTCATCTTCGAAGCTTGTCTTCTTTAAGCTTGTGCCAAAATGGTTTCTGTAAGAATTCATCCAGATTGATCTTCACCGAGCTACTTCATCACATCTTCTCCGAGTTGCATCTGCTACTTGTACGTGTTGATACAACACCTCATCACCTCACCCAACGTGTTCATGCCACGTTATGCACACCGGTGGTCATCTGTGCTAATTCCAGTTGACTCCACTTCTCAGACAATACAGAGACATCTCCACTGCTACATCGACACTATGCCTCCGCGTTCGTGCCGCGTTATGTACGTGTGATGTGTTGAGTGTGCTTATTCCACTCCACATTCCTCTCCAGTGAAGATGGCATAGTCATGGTATTTATGATTGTCTACTTCAGATGTTCTTCATTCCAAATGTACTTCAAGAGAAAGACCTTCTTCAAAGCTCGAGCTTCTCCATTCTTTAGAACACATCTCAAAGAGGCATCATCATATTCTTTTAGGAAGTATTATTTAAGGGGGAGTAACAATTTGTATGGGGAGCGACAAGTCTATCATTTATTATCAAGTATGTTTCTTGTCGTTCAATCGAGTCATGTAACTCCAAACTTGGATATGCATTCACCCATGCTCCATCTTGAGGGGGAGTGTTAGAATATAGCCTATTTAGTTAATAGGTTATTATTCTATTGTCTACATGGGTTTGTTTCCCATGGCCCATTAGGGTTAGTCCACTTCCTTTGTGCTTCCTTGTAATAGCCTCCTTTCCTGTATATAAGATAGGGGTGTACATATGAATACAACAACACAACATTATAGTACACACTTCTTCACAACTTGAAAATATCAAAGACCTTTTTGGGTTATGTTGGTGAGAGTACACATGTGAGAGTTGATCCCACACAAATTTAGTAGTTTTGAGGTGAATAGAGACTAACTGATCTTGGGTTCGACCTTGTTAACCATGCACATCATCATGTCTAAACCATCTTTTAAATTATTGTGCATGGGCTTGTTTGACTTTTACATCAGTCGAGGCAACAAGAGGGGTCGATGCAGCAGAAGAAAGATGGGAATATTGCCGTTGGGATTTTACATAAAGATCAATAAAGCTGACCAAAGATGATAGTTGGTGCCATCTAGTTTTATAGTTGTAACATAGAGCGACTGGGGAGGATCTATAGACGCCATGAGTTACGGGGTGTTACACACATAGAAGAAGACATAGTGTGATACACACATAGAAGAAGACATAGTGTGATATACACACTAAGCAACAACAAATAGACAATCTAGATTACTGGATCATACCCACATAGGGGCAGTAGATAAATGTAAGGAGAACCTTAGCCACAATGAGATATTACTCCATGTGGTGTAGCAGAGGAGGAACATTGTTTAGTGCGTCAACGAGATATTTGCAAAAGAGGTTTTCAGCTAGAGAAAGGAAGGTGAATCTAGAGATGGAAGGAGGACATGGCGGTTGCAAGGGAGTGGGGGGGGGGGGGGAGGGGCAAAGGCGAGCAAGGCTGGCTCGGGGTGGGAGAGAAAGAGAGGGGAAGCGGTAGGGTAAGATGGGGAAAAGGAAGCATTTGGGTTGGGGGGGGAGAGGCTAAGGAGAATCATGACTGTCTGATACCATATTGAATAGGACAATGTTTACTTGATGTATCAATAATAATTACAATGCACTCTCTTTTGTAAAACAAGAGACTAAGTAGAAAATAGATATAGTAGATATGGGATTAAACAAAAGGCTAAAGGAAAAGACAAGTCTAAAGCCTAAAACATAAAGCATATATAAAGTAAATATATCAATAAGAGGTAGGCCAACATATGAAAATGTTCTTCATGGGTCAGATTTGCAAGAGAAGTTTGAGTGGAACCCACGCAGGAGGGTCGTGAAGCTGGAAGGGGAATAGAAAAGATGGTCGTGAAGGGGTAAATTTTGTCACGAAAAAATGTGTCGATAGAATTAGAAAAAAATTGTACATGTGCATAATTAGTTAGGTACATTTGTTGTAGTCGTCACTATATTCTTTATTGCCAATTGAAGAAGCAGGGAGACTTGACATCTCATTCTTTAATAAAAAAATGTTAGGTTTCTTCCTGTTCATGTCTGTTTTCTTACTCAAAACATTATTTTTTATATTCACTTCTGCTTTTAACTCTATTCCAAGAAATTATAATTACAAAGAACAATTTAAATGTTGACAATGATATGTCCAAAATATAATTTTCTCTTTGTTTTCCTACAAAATATCCATGTATTGTAGTTTCGCTCATATAAACTACAACATCATTTAATGATCGCAGTCCAGAGGTGTGGTTGATTTGCCGTCAAGGGGGAAATGCCTTATATGTATTATGGTTTTTTGTTGGTGCTTCATTTGGCGCAACTCAGACCTAATTAGATTACCGTGTAGTCTATTTTAATATGTATTCAGATACTCGCCGCTTATCGTGTTCATGATGCTTGGGGTTGGTGTTGCTGCTAGAAGTGGATGACAAACGAGGTCTACTATTCCATGACAGCAAATGGCTAACGGATCAGGTTCACCAACTACAGGGATGCTAACAAATATTATATCTGGTGTACGCCACTACTAGATTGACAGTGGGTGACAGATTGGTTCTATGCGCAATAAGTAGACTTTTAAAGAGGAGGATTGGTGGGTGAGGCTGCCGTGTGTTGTCAGGGTGATTAATCTGGAAGCATGACTGAATAATTACTCTATTACCATCTTTGATGTGTCCTTACGGCTCATTAATGGTTATGTTAAAGCTAAATTTTTATATTATCTGAAGTTCTGTCCCTTCATTTCTATTTCTAGGTCAGATGCATCATGTGATTTAGAAAAATGTGCTTATATCGAACTTCTGTGCAGGGTATGATGAAGTGTTATGATTGAAATTGTTGCACATCCAATGAAATTGTGTTCATAGAGTCAGATAAACACCATACTCCTTGTCTGACCAGAAATAGACATTGGTGATTTGTGGTGTTGCTTCCCTCTACTATTAATTTTATTTTTACATAACAATGTTTAAACAATACCATATCATGAAATGAGATCGCAAGTTTGGTTATGTGGCAAATTAAACTTATAGGATCTGTCTCATTTTGTATCAAATGAAGTTGTCTACAAAATTAGAAAAAAAAGCCTTACCCCTCTTGCAGAAGAAGATGGGTACAGTTCCGAATCAAGATTCTGTTATTCTGGTTACTATGTTCTTTTGTTCCCAATAAGGTGGGGTGATTTACAACCTCATCACTTTCAAACCAGTATGAAAATATATTCCTGCCTCATTGTTCAGAACTATTTTCTCTTTAGATGGTGATATATATTTTCATGTGTGAAGGCAACATGGAAACTCACAACACATTGCTCATGTATGTCATCTTAACAAATATCATATCGACTTTTTTTACGGCAAAATATCCTTTGGATATACTTGTGGTTATTTAAATATGATTCCGAAACTTGAAATCAGATTGGTGAAATTCAAGTTTTTGTTGGATGATCACGATAGCTATAAAGGAAATGGTTGGCATCATGAATTTTGGTCAATGAGTGTCAAAGATTTCGATGGACAAAGAATTGCTGCAAGACAGTCATATTTAGCAAACATCGGTATTCATGATTCAACCTTGTTAGATGCACATGTTTCACTTATACTGCTCTTCTAACATTATTTGAGACAATTTATCCATATAGTGATGTAGGATGTTGCGGAAAGCATCAAGAGGAGGCTAACAGAACGTTTTGATTTGGGCTTCCTTCCATAAAATGCATTTGCTTCATTTCAACTCAAATGATTCGTCATTTTATTTCTTACAACAAGATGCAACCCAGCAACTCGTCAGTTGTGGTCCAGCTTTTATCAGTAGCTTCCATCTTACCATTGGGACCTGGACTTCTCGGCAGCCGTGATCCATTAAAAGTGATCTTCAGGCCGACCTTGTCGATGCAGTGCAACTATTTCAATACCAATGTTGCATTATGAACCACAAGGATAACGACATCACTCTGCCCTGGCCTAGCACGAGACTGTTCCAATAAGAATTGGATTAGCTACTCACGACAGTCGAACAATGTGATTAGTCCTGTCAAGTTCCAGTCAAAGCGTTGTTTGTGAACTTAGTCATCGTCCGTGCTTTTATTATTGTTAACCGGAATAAAATGGAACTAATAAGAACCCATTACTAGGCATGACCAGACATCTCTTACTGCTGATTAAAATTTTATACTACCTATCTGGTGACAAAAAAGATAAGCCTTGTCTGGCTTTGGCCCCTTGCAAAACATGGATTTTGGTTCTCAAATTAATGTTGGGATCTTCTTGTGCATCAAGTAACACCTACAATCATCATGCATGGTTTTCAATGATACATGGGGTCTATTACTTGATGACTATGATGTTCTGTATAGACCCTATTCACTCCATTTTCTAAGAATGATGGTTGAACCACAAGGGACTAGTTTACCCACATCCACTTCAAGTATTCTTTATTTGAATCTCCTCAGACAATTGTTTAGTGAATGTATAATATTTGCAATGTGAGGTTTGAGAACTGACATTTGAAAAACACAAAATGATCTCCACCCAATCTTGACATAGTCTAGTTTTCATTGATTTTCCACATAATGGCATATCATGCCACTAGACCTAGACTCAACCCAATCCAATCCAACCTAATGTGACCAACCCGGATTATAATAGTTCAAAATGGATTTTAGTCATATGTTGTGTCATATATGGGAATGCCAAGCTATGCCATGTACCTAGTGGCATCCATCATTGTCATATTCAAGCTTAATTCTATTCTCTAGTCAAAGTTGGTGCTATTCCAAACCAATAAATATGAATAAATGGATTTTTAAAAAAATAAGAATGTTTAAGTTAATGTTAGATAACATATGACATATATCATCTTCTGTTGAAAACCCACGAGCAATCCTTTACAATTATGGCAAGTTCACGCAAAATCTCCAGTAGAATAAATTACATGCAAAATGACTGAATTGAGTGAGTTGATCATGATTTTCATGAAAAATATGTAAAAATGGGACTAAATCGCAATCACTCACCACAACAACTAATCAAACATCAAAACCATAAAATCCTCTCTTCTCGACTAATCTTCAGGTCTCATGGCTTTGGTAATGATAAATGATACCTACTTTGAGTGTTTAGATTATATAATTGCATAGGGGTGATTATAAAAGAAGATGCCCTTTTTAGTTTTTATCCATATTAGTCATAGTTACTTGGATTATTGGTAGGTAAATTTACTTCTTGAATAAGCATAATATTCCATCAAAAGTTTATTTGACTTTGTCAGCAAATAACTAATCTGTTGGGTGGAAGTCTGTTGACATCCTACATGCTTTTGATTGACTTCTCAAAAACCTAAACAAGATGGACATTCAGCTAAAAATTCAGCCCATTTGACCTCACAAATTGGTGTAGTTGTGGAGAATTCAGTCCAACTTGTAAGATCGAATTGCTATAAGGTTGTCTTGATCTAACAACAACCAACTCTAGTCAACCCCAACTAAGAAGTTAGGAGAGTTCATACTAATTTAACTGATTTAACATATTAGATTTTGTATTTCACACAATAGTTCCACAATTTCAAAAGTATGATTCTTTAATTACTTTATAGTCAATCTATAACTTATCAACTGGACATTGTCTTTAATTGGTAATCTTATCAAAGTATGAAATGAACTTAGTTTACTTCTCATACATGGTGGAAATAAAAAATGATTTTGTCTATATGAATATAATGATGATGATCATAGGTCACAATAGTAGTCATCACAGCTAAATGAATGAAAATAAAATTTATCTCATGAAAATAGGGAGTATAAAGTCCCATGTATATATTTTCATATTATTTAAGGAGGGAGATTATTTTAAAAAGTTAATTCAATGTTAATGGGTGTTAGTAATTTTATTATATAGAAGACAACATATTTAAGCTAGATTTTAACCTTGTTTGAAACTAAAGAATATAGATATCTTATTAAATATTATAGGATAATACCCTTCATTTTTAATCAATCAACCATGATTGCATCAGATTGTTGTTATGCAAGAACCCATCTCATCTAGTAAAACTATTTCAAGCTGACAAAAAAATACTTATGTCCCCCAAGCCTTAACAACTGCCATCCTTTCACCACCACTGTCGACCCTTGCCCTTCGCTAACAAACCATCATTAAGCCTCAACAGGGTGCAACATGACACTTCCATAAATATACTATGAGGCAACAATATCTGGCAATGATTAGCCATATATACACATGCATATGCTAAATATCCAAATCTAACCCAAGAAAACTCCACGTATATTGAAGAAACTCTACCATTATGTTTTCCCAACCTCCTTGTTTCTCGATTCTCCCTTCTCACACCCTTACTTCCCATGCATGATGGTCATTTTCTCCACTACCTAATACCACTCAACCTCAATAAACACTGTCCTTGAATCTTGTTATTGACTCTACTGTGGTATTACATATAGTCAAAAACTCCTCCCTTAATCGATATGACTCTTCCTTCTATCATATCTCCCCTATCAAAGAAAAACTACTTAGGTAACATAGTTCTATGATGTGCATAGATGAAGGAGAAGCTCAACCATGCTTGTGGCACCCGATCCCAAAATCATTGCATAAGCACACCATAAGAACAATTGTCATGTCATAAGAAACCAATATAAAAACCAAACACAAACTCAAAATATGCAAGATATACATGAAATGTCAAAGCAAAAATCACTATCAATTTTTTCCATCTCACATCTTCATTCATACAATAAGAGAAGAGCCATATTCACATCATTGTATTTACACGTGGTATGTTACACATCTTATCTGACCCCTAAAAGGTTACAAAAATGTAATGTACGAAAGGGTGATACACATTTTCTATGATGAAAACATTTACATCAATGTATGACAACAATTTGAATAGAAAATACATCATTCAACACGCATCCTGCATCAAACTTATGTACACATGGATGACTCTAAGGCTTCAAAATTTAATATCATCAGCCTCAAGTGAGATACTCCTCCTACTTAGATGGAGGGAATGGAGACTCCTCACCAGGATGGCCTTGAGAAGGTGTTGAGATCCTAGAAAGGTTTAAAAAAAGAGCATGAGACAACAACTCTAACTAACAATCAAACTTATACTAAGAGATAGTATGCAAGTTCTACATGTTTTAAGACAAAAGAGCATTGTTCTTGCGAGTTGGAAAATGGATCCAAATGGAAAGGCGACTGGGAGGGCGACGGAGTGGGCGATCTAGTGTCTCCACCCGCCCCATGGGAATCTACAAGGCTATAGAGAGTGAAGGGAGTTAATGTCGATTCTAAGGTTGTAGACCTGGAATCAAATCTTCCTCATTTTCAAGATCCTACAAGTTGGGATGCTATTCATAAGAAGGAACGTGAAATCTCTATGCTACTGAACCGTAAAGAAATTTAAACATAAAAAGGGAAGTTGATGTACCCAAAGGAGGAAGCTAAAGAGAACATAGATAAATGGAGAAGATTCTTGGTAGGGTATATTCTGGATTTTTGACCTCATATTCCTACACTCAAGAACTATCTATCTTGGTTATGGAGTCCTCAAGGATCTTTTGAAATATTCTATTGAGGGGAAGGCTTCTTTGTTGGTAAGTTTTTGTATATGGAGGATTTGAGGTTTAGGCTGTCCAGGGAATGGTATGTTATGAACATGCCTATGCTACTAAGAAAATGTAGGATTGGTGGTAATCTTTTAAAGACTAGACTGAAGGAAGTCCCAGTGTGGATAAGAGTTTATGACTTGCCTTTAGAACTCTGGGACAATAGGATGTTCGAGAGAATTAGCTCCTTCCTAGGCATCCCTCTAAATATAGATGAACATACAAAATTTTGTATGAGGATTGACTTTGCAAGGTTTCAAGTTCTGATGTCTTGGGAAGCGGAGTATCCATAATCTATCACGTTAACTAATTTTGATGGTGAAGATTGTGAGGTTTTCATTGAGCATGAATGTGTTCCTTACAAATGTAGACTTTGTGGATATCTGGGACATGATGACTATATGGAGTCCCATTCTAGAGCGGCCCAGGGAATCAATGTGGAATCTAAAGTCAAAACAAAGGTGTGGGAGAGAAAGCTCACTAATATAGTTGTTAATGTATCAGATGTTGATCATGTTAGGTCTGTAAAGATTGGAAAGGTCTTTGTGTCCGTTCAAGTTTTGGAAGCTGCTCCAAACAATTCTGATGATCCACCTGCTAGGATTAATGAGATTACCAAACAATATAATGATGATTTGATTTGTAAGAGAAGAGCAATGCATAGAGAAGAAGCGAGATATGTAACTTCCAATCAGTTTCCCATATTCTCTTTCAAATCACATGGTAGTAAATCAAGCTCTCAAGGCTCTTCTAGAATAATGTTCCTATTGGCAAGAAGAAGGCCAAGTGTTACGACTTCAATTTTTGGGTTCATATGGTTGGAAATACAATTTCACCAATAAATGTATGATTATGGAAATTGTATGAATTATATATGTATTGAATGGATTCCCTTTGCAATATTTCCTTTTTGCATGTGATTTTTTGGATCATAATATGTTAATGAGTCCAATATGATTAAAAGAAAAAGAGGAAATCAAATACTTCTTTATTAAGAAGGAAATTTGAGATAATGATGAAAATATAAGAAATATGGATAATGGAATCATAATGGATGAGATTTCGAGTCCACATGGTTTCTAATGGTAAAAGGAATCCAAATAAAGAAAATATAAGAATAGTAGAGAGAAAATATGCATAAAATATGCCTTATTAATAGATAACTTTCTTAGAATAAAAGTCCCTCATACTTATGATGTTGAGTCCCAAATTTGGTAAACATGTGGATTAAGTCATTATGGACTTTTTCTTAAAATTTGGGATCAATTGGATACAAGGTTTAAGAGATATGATTTTTCTAAATTTTCCTAAAGTGAAGAGGATATCAAGTAATGTCATGATTTTTATAATATCAATCAAAATTCAACTATGCTGGCACGTGAGATTTTAGCCATCGGATCGGGATCTGACGGTGCCTGGGCATCGTCTAGTTCTTGTGCAAGGAGGAAACCAAGAACATTAGGTTTCCTATTGATTCAACGATTCGATCCCTCTCTTGATCTTGTGCCAACCTGGTAGTGGTTTAGTCGAATCAGGAAGGTGATTTCGTTTTAAACCATGCCTGGATTGACCAATTCTGAGAAGGATTGGATTTTTCCCCAACTGCCGTGGAGGAACATACTCCACCGCCTTTGTTCTTTTCCTATATAAGGCTTGGGACCGTGGATGGGAGTCGCTTGTGGTTTCACGAGAAGAATATGTGAATCCATAAGTTGGAAGGCCGGTTGGGAGTGATCTAGGTACCTGGAGAGGCATCACCTAGGAGCAGAGGGCGTGCTCCGTTTTTGGTAGGAGGGCCTGGAGCAGCGGGTTAGCGGGACGACCAACACCGACCACCGAAGAAGGTGGGAAAGGTTACTTATGGTTCGTGGGAAGATGGTGGAGGGCACATAACTATCACGAGGGTGCTGGGACCACAGAAGGGATGAAGTCAACCCTATGGTTGACCATCAGTCATCACTAGATTGCACGCAGGAGTGCTTGCGCGAGGAAGGCGATGAAACGGGAGGGAAAGACCTCCCTGCCCCCGATGCTGGTGAAGCAAGGGAGGGGTAAAGTTGTCCTTTTGCCCGATTCCTGACTCAGCCTCACTGGAGTGAGCTGATGAGATGGGCACAGTGCCATTGGCTAGGTGTTACCTGCGTGGAAAAAAGGAAAAGGAAGCAAAGATCTGATGTGGCGGTCAGTGATTGGCTGAAAGGTAAATAATTTATGAAATTCGTATCTAATTAATGGTAGATCAAATAGAGACATGTAATATATGAAAATTGATTAGGAGAACACGAGGGATTCAATAAAAATAGTTTTAGAGTTTGAATCTGATCCTAGTTTGAAAAATACCTAAAGTTACCAACTTTAATTCTTTCATGAGTACGAAACCCTAAATTGATGATTAATGAAATTAAGATGATTAATATGGATAATATACGAGCCTATTAACCTATTGTTAATAAGAAGTTTTGATATCTAAAGAGATGATCCATATGCTTAATAGCTTAATTTAGGGTTTTGATATGTTAATGAGCATTTATGGGCTTATAAATCCTAATCTGGGTGTTAATGGGTTTTAATGAGATATAATTCAAGATCCTTGGTATAAAACTGATGTTAGATTAATCTCAAGCCTAGTAGATAATAAAAAGGCT
Organism: Alisma plantago-aquatica; assembly: GCA_963693085.1. Taxonomy (NCBI): domain Eukaryota; kingdom Viridiplantae; phylum Streptophyta; class Magnoliopsida; order Alismatales; family Alismataceae; genus Alisma; species Alisma plantago-aquatica. The sequence continues at coordinate 84,753,391 of OY856414.1, read as the reverse complement.
CTAATGTGAATATGTGAGTAATAAGGGTTTTAAACCTAAGATTGTTGTTTTAGGGTTTTATGGGCATAAAAGAGAAAAGTTGTGAATAGATCTAAAGGAACCCTAATGAAACTCTAATTCGGATTAGAAACCCTAGAAAGTGAATCCAAGTCAATGAAGTAGATTCTTGATAAGTATGTAGTAAATAGGTTATGTATGCATTTCAAGATTTTGTGATTATATGGTTTAATTGCTTGCTTGGATTGGGTTGCTTGATTGGGATTGCTTATTGCTTGTGAAATCTACAAATCAGGTATGTGGTTACACTTATGGTTAAATCGCTTTAGTTTCACAATGATTTTTGTGGTTTTACCGGTTGTTTGAAATTAACTAATTGGTTGACATTTATTTCATGCAACTATAAAGTGACTATGACTATCACCATAATTATACGTGCATGACTAGCTCAGATCATGATCCTCCTCTGTAGCTCTGATGATGATGAGATAGATGACCTATTACATGGTCTACTCAAGAGGTAGGATCATAAAGTCATCATGAGTCGATGTGTTGGTCTACCCTTGGGTAGGACCATATGACTCCATGACCCTATGTATTGATCTACCTATAAGGTAGGATCATTGGGGTCAGTTGAGATCTACCATATGAGAGGTAGTATCGATGTCTACTGTAGGGACAACACAGAGGCTAGGGTATGTAAGGATTAAGTAATCATGTTTAAAATGTAAAGTTTGTTTTGTTAAATCATAATTTCTTGCAATATGTTGTTACAATTAAATGTAAGATTATTGGTTCCCCCACATACCAATATAATTCATTATACTGACTGGCGTTTTGTTTTTCGGTATTTTAGGTTTGTCAGAAAATGGATATTCCTTTAAAGAGACATTGATGGAATAAATCTTAATAAAGAATTGGAGGATTATAGATAGATAGATCTTACTTGGGTAAAGTTCCTCAAATCCTATATTTTGCAAGGTATGAGACAAGAAATTTTTTTTCCTATTTCAAGCTTAGTTGTGGTAGAATTTATTTATTATTTTTGATTATTTACAAAACCATCGATCCTATTTTGGGATAATGGCTCTTACTTCTTGGTCTTCCTTAATTGGTGGTTACTGGGAAGCGGGATCATTACATTTGGTATCAGAGCCGTGGTTTTCCATTTAATCTCTAATAATTATTAAATTTTACAAACTCTATAGAACCCAAGGGAGTCATTAGAGGATTTTCCAATGATGGAGGTGTCTAGAAAAGGATCATGATCCGGGGGATGGCAAGATTTTCCTCTACCCCGCTAGTCGGTCTATGAGGACTCCCAGATTCTGTGTGACTATCGGGCCAAAATCAAAGGATTTGACTCGAAAAAAGATACCTCTAGTTCTTCTCATCTAATTTCATCCCTTCTTTACCTCTTATTTCTGGAGAAACATTAAGTGCTTAGGATATTACCTCTCTCCACCACCCTCCTATATTTGGGATAAGAGTAATAAGGATTAAGGAATCCTCCACCAAATAATGAAAAGCATGTAAACAAGATGTCATGGACATAAGTTTTAAAAGATTAAGCATAAAATAAAGATTAGTTACATGCTTAGGCTGCATGGCGTGTGTTGTCATGCCCTCAGGAGATTGCTGAGGTTAGACCATCCCGTAGGATGAGGAGGAGAGAGATATCCTTGGAGGAAGAAGCCTCCAGGAAGAGGAAGAGATCTGACACATCCTCTAAGGATGATGCTAACTCTAACCCTAAGTGATAGTTAGAGGAAGAGAAGACACAATGAGTTGGATACCTCAGTTGTTTGTGCATGCACATATGTGGGTTTGACATGCATGCTTTGCATGAGGCTTTGAGTATCCATGAGAAACATAGACTTGGAGTATTTGTTTGATCTCTAGTGCCTTGTGGCGACCCGACCATGGGTGGGTCGTACCTATTAGAGTGAGGGATAATTCCCTCATTGAGAGGGTTGATGGTGACTGTATAGGAACCCTACCAAGCATATATGAATAGAAAAGAGGTATCTACCTACATAGAAGAGAGTGGCAACATGTTTTAGACCTAAGCCAGATAGGTTGTGCCTAATAGTTTATGAGATGGGCATGCAAAGAGCTTTGGATGATCTTGACCGGATATAAGTTTTGATAGTATGCTTCACCCAAGTAGGGATAGACATGTACCCTTATGAGCTTGACCCATATTTGGTGAAAGAACCTCCAGTGGTAGGACCAGTTGTAGGGTTAGTTCTAGAGAGAAAGAACCAGACCCAATGAAGAAGGTTGGTGACCTTGACTCTAAGACATGAGGAATCATGAGAAGTTGGTTATTATATGACTTGGAATGGATGACCCTAAGTAGATGTATGTGGTTTCCTCATGCATGATCCTTGGAGGCTTATCCTACCTTGGATGCCTTAGAGGAACCAAACCCTAGCAGAGAGAAAGAGGCTTTGTGAAAGTGCCTACCTTTTAGGTGTAGGAAGGAGAGTTCCATAGACCCTAAAAGGGTATGATAACAAGTTGTGAGGCCTCACACCCAGTTGGTTGTCTTTGCGTAGGACTCTAAAGGTAGTTCATGTGGAAGTGTTAAGATGTGTATGCTCCACCTGGTATAGGTTCAGTTCATGGTTGAACAGCCGAGCATGAAATTAGATAGTTGATGCATAAGAGGTGAGCTTGGGGTTCCTAGACCTAAGAGGGGAAGTAGTATTACCCAGTGTACATGATGCTCAAGAGGCTGATTGCGTTCATAGCATTCGAACATGGCACCCCTTCCCATGTATTAGAAGGAAACCCCACTTGAACAAAGATATATGTTTGATGAACCACTCTCATAGGTTGGTGACATATGCACATATGATATTGGTCCAACCTTGAGAAATGATGTATATGTATGACATACCAAGGAGCATAACATGGATTAGTAGGTTGTATTCTTGCTAGATACGTGCATAAGCAGCATGGTAGGGCTAAGCAGGCACATGACGATGTAAACCTTGGAGGTAAGAGCGTTTTGTGACCTTTGTTACTATCAAGTGATAGTTTTCTCCCGTCCTGTGGAGGGACCCTTCATGCTAGGGTGAGCATCAACTTTTGATTAGGTTTGAGGTAACCTAAAGAGGTCACTTATAAGATCTTGATGAGCTAAGTGTATGAGCACATAGTGTGAGCATGAATCTATAGACCCATGTGTGACCATCTCTAAGGGGCATGAGGATATGTTGCCATGGAGGTAACTTGTATGGGGCCAAACCGAGTTAGGTAGGTCATCATTATTCCTATGAGGGATAACCATGAATGCCCAAAAAGAGGATGGAGATTAGGGTGAAGATTCAAGAATGAGATGTGCTATGATGGAATCCTAAGTCCATACTAAGGTCATGAATGGATAAGACCGATGGAAGTAGGAGTTGTTTGTTCCCTGGATGCACGAGGCCATAGGGTCTGGAGGTAATAGCTACCTCTATCCAAGGACCATGGGTTAGGAGGTTGGCCACCTTCGTGAGTTCATGGGGCCTAAGGGGTAAAAGTGAGAGGCACTCCTTAGATGCATAAGGGTCAGATCACCTCAAAAGTGCCGACAACCTAGAGACCTTGAGGTAATGACCAAGGATTGTACATAAGAGAGATGTTAAAATCTAGAGGTGATGGGAAACATCTTCCCATGTATATAGACCCATAATGGAGACGTTCATGGTGAAGAGTTATGTGAAGTATGTTTCAAATTAGATTGGAAAGAGTGATGGTGATGTGTGATGCACCATCTCTACTCTTAGAACAGAATGAACTCTATATTTGGACTACAGTAAAATGCTTATTTCATCTCGTTATGAGTGTGAGAGACATGACAAAATGCATGCCATATACTAAAGATAAAGGTGATATGAGTTGAAACCCTTCTATGATGATTGAGGATAGAGGAAGTACCACACCCTTTTAGGAAGTATCTTGGATAGATATATGAAAGAATGAGAAGAGCAAAGTAATATGAGGACGTACCTCTATGAGTTATAAGTTTGGGTTTGATAACCAAGATACATCTTAGGTGTACATCTGTCTTGTATAGCCAGTAGAGAGATTGGAAGAGGTTACTATGTGAACCCTATGATAGTTAGAGGATGAGATCTATGTGGATAACACCCAAATATAACCTAACATGTTGGGTCAATTTAATGGTTACTTAGTTAGCCAACCCAGACCTTGATGAGATAAATGGATAGTGGAGAGAACCCCAGATACACTTCTCAGGAAAGGAAGGTGGTGAAACCTAATAGAGTGTTATAGAGTTTCCAAAAAGGCACCCTTGAGGAATCATGTCATGCAAGAAGCTCATGATTGTAAGTACACCATACACCATGGTACTACCAAGATGGTGAAGGTTTGCAGAGGTACCTGGAAGAAGGATATAGAGTTGCATGTGTCTAGTTGCCATACATGCCAGAGAGTGAAGTTCGAACACCAATTACCCAGTGAGTTTCTATAGATAATAAAGAGTCCCTGAGAGGGAATAGGAGTAGATCACCATGTATAATGTGGTGGGTCTCCCCTGGACCAAGAGAGGTCATGATGTAATATGGGTTATGGTAGATCACCTTACCAAGTTGACCTAATCCCTTGCCTAAGAGAGATCATTGTTAGTGTGACATATTAGATTGAATTATATATATGAGAGAGAGAGATAGTTCAACTAAACCATGCTCTGAGTTCAAAGGTTCTTGAGTATGACCTTAATTTCACTTCCATGTGGTGGAAGTAGGTACAAGAAGAACTCGATGCTAGATTAAAGTTGAGTACAACTTATCACCCCTGACTAATGGACATCTGAGAGAATATGATCTAGAATTTAGAGGATCTGATGAGAGCATGTGTGCTCGTTTAGGGTGATTCATGGGAGCAGTTCCTGTCCCTAATAGAGTTTGCTTGTTATGATAGCCGTCATAGCCAGTATCAGGATGTATGAATCTCTATAAGGGAGGATGTGTTGGCCACCACTTCACTTGGATGATGTTGGTGAGAGGACCTTGTGAAGGTCAGAGAGACCACAATGTATGCAGATGAAGTCTCTTTGATCGAGCAATGGCTAAGAAAGCTTAGGATCGACATGATTTGTGAGCTAATGCGAAGCAGACTAACATGCGGTTCACTATGGGTGAACATGTGTTATGAAAACCTGACCCCTCTGAGCTATAGCTGAGAAAGCTGAGTCCCCGATATATGGGCCCATTTGAGATGGATTGGAGGAGTTTCTTATGTTTAGCCTGACCCCTCATGATAATATGATGTATGATGTGTTCCATGTGTCTGATCTAGAGCAATATGTGATGTACCCAAGCCATGTGCTAAACATTGAACCTATGGAACTTCAAGGGAGGCTGACACATCCTGAGTCACCTACGAGGGTACGAGATACTAAGGTAAGAGAGAACTCAGATGTAAGAATATAAGATGATAAAGGTTCTTTGGAAGCACCATGGAGAGAATGAAGCCACACGAGATCTTATGATGCACATGGAAAAAGTCTTATCCTGAATTGTTTGTATGTTTAATGGAATTTTGAGAACAAAATTCTTATAAGAGGGGAAGGATGTTACAACCCCAATTTTTGGGTTCATATGGTTGGAAATGCAATTTCCTCAATAAATGTATGATTATGGGAATTGTATAAATTATATGTGTATTGAATGGATTCCCTTTGCAATATTTCCTTTTTGCATGTGATTTTTTGGATCATAATATGTTAATGAGTCCAATATGATTAAAAGAAAAAGAGAAAATCAAATATTGCTTTGTTAAGAAGGAAATTTGAGATAATGATGAAAATATAAGAAATATGTGGAAATGTGGATAATGGAATCATAATGGATGATATTTTGAGTCCACATGGTTTCTAATGGTGAAAGGAATCCAAATAAAGAAAATAAAAGAATAGGAGAGAGAAAATATTCATAAAATATGCCTTATTAATAGATAACTTGCTTATACAGAAAAGTCCTTCATACTTGTGAGGTTGAGTCCCAAATTTGGTACACACGTGGATTAAGTCATTATGGACTTTCCCTTAAAATTTGGGATCAATTGGATACACAATTTAAGAGCTATGATTTTTGTAATTTTTTTAAAGGGAAGAGGATATCAAGTAATGTCATGATTTTTATAATATCAATCAAAAATCAACTATGCTGGCGCGTGAGATTTTAGCCATCGGATCAGGATTCGACTGTGCCTGGGCATCATCCAGTTCCTGTGTAAGGAGGAAACCAGGAACAATATGTTTCCTATTGATTCAGCGATTCGATCCCTCTCCTGATTTTATGCCAACTTGGTAGTGGTTTAATCGAATTATGAAGGTGATTCTATTTCAAACCATGCCTGGATTGACCAATTCCCATAAGGATTGGGTTTTTCCCCAACTACTGTGGAGGAACAAACTCCACTTCCTTTTCTCTCTTCCTATATAAGGATTGGGACCCTGGACGAGAGTTGTATGTGGTTCCGCAAGAAGAATCTGTGAATCCGCAAGTTGGAAGGCCGGTTGGGAGTGATATAGGTGCCTGGAGAGGCATCGCCTGGGAGCAGAGGGCATGCTCTATTTTCGACAGGAGGGCCTAGAGCTGCGGGCTAGCGGGATGGCCAATGTCGACCACCGAAGAAGGTGGGAAAGGCTGCTTCTAGTTCGTGGGAAGATGGTGGAGGGCATGGAACTATCACGAAGGCATTGGGGAAGGAAAAGGGGCAAAGTCAACCCTACGGTTGACCGCCGGGCGTCACTGGATTGCATGTAGGAGCACTTGCACGAGGAAGGCGATGAAATAGGAGGGAAAGACCTCCTTGCCCCCGATGGTGGTGAAGGAAGGGAGGGGTAAAGTTGTCCTTTTGCCTGATTCCTGACTCAGCCTCGCTGGAGTGAGCTGATGAGATGTCCGCGAGCCATTGGATGGGCATTACCCACGTGGAAAAAAGGAAAAAGAAGCAAAGAGCTGACGTGGCGTTCAGTGATTGGCCGAAAGGTAAATAATTTATGAAATTCGTATCTAATTAATGGTAGATCAGATAGAGACATGTAATATATGAAAATTGATCAGGAGAATTTGAGGGATTCAATAAAAATAGTTTTAGAGTCTGAATATGATCCTAGTTCGAAAATCCCTAAAGTTACCAACCTTAATGCTTTCATGAGTACGAAACCCTAAATTGATGATTAATGAAATTAAGATGATTAATATGGATAATATACGATCCTATTAACATGTTGTTAATAAGAAAGATGTTTTGATGTCTAAAGACATGATCCATATGCTTAATATCTTAATTTATGGTTTTGATATGTTAATGAGCATTTATGGGCTTAGAAACAGTAATCTAGGTGTTAATGGGTTTTAATGAGATATAATTCGAGATCCTTGGTATAAAATTGATGTAAGGTTAATATCAAGATTAGTAGATGATAAAAAGGCTCTAATGTGAATATGTGAGTAATTAGGGTTTTAAACCTAAGATTGCTGTTTTAGGGTTTTATGGGCATACAAGAGTAAAGTTGTGAATAGATCTAAAGGAATCCTAATGAAACTCTAATTCATATTAGAAACCATAGAAAGTGAATCCAAGTCAATACAGTAGATTCTTGATAAGTATGTAGTAAATAGGTTATGTATTCTTTTCAAGATTCTGTGATTGTATGGTTTAATTGCTTGCTTGGATTGGGTTGCTTGATTGGGATTGTTTATTTCTTATGAAATTTGCAAATTAGGTATGTGGTTACACTTATGGTTAAATATCTTTAGTTTAATGGAGATTTTTGTGGTTTTACCGGTTGCTTGAAATTAACTGATTGGTTGACATTTATTTCATGCAACTATAAAGTGACTATGACTATTACCATAATTATATGTGCATGACTAGCTCATATCCTGGTCCTCCTCTGTAGCTCTGATGATGATGAGATAGATGACCTAGTACATGGTCTACTCGTGAGGTAGGATCATCAAGTCATCATGAGGCGGTGTTGGTCTACCCTTGGGTAGTACCATATGACTCCACGGCCCTATGCATTGATCTACCTTTAAGGTAGGATCATGGGGGTTAGTTGAGATCTACCATATGAGAGGTAGTATCCATGTCCACTGCAGGGAGACCACAGAGGCTAGGGTATGTAAGGATTGAGTAGTCATGTTTAAAATGTAAAGTTTGTTTTGTTAAATCATATTTGCTTGCAATATGTTGTTACAATTAAATACAAGATTATTGGTTCCATCACATACCAGTAAAATTCATTATACCGACTGACATTTTGTTTGTCGGCATTTTAGGTTTATCAGAAAATGGATATTCCTTTAAAGAAAAATTTATGGAATAAATCTTAATAAATAATTGGAGGATTATAGATAGATAGATATTACTTGGGTAAAGTTCCTCAAATCCTATATTTTGCAAGGTATGAGAAAAGAAAATTTTCTTGATGAAGAGAAAATTGGGAAACAACCTCCTACTGAAAAGTCTATGGAGGATTTTAATAAATGCATTCTTGATGCGGTTTGTTTGATCTTGAGTTGAGTGGTCCCTTCTTCACTTGGAACAACCATCAAGATGGGGAAGATTTTGTTACTTCAAAGATTGACAAGTTATTATTTATAATGCCGAGTTTCACAATTATACGATTCTTTTCATGGTGAGTGCATATCTAATACCATCCATTGTCATAGAAGGCTTATTATTTTCATTGGTGAGCTGAGGAAATTGAACTCTCCTTTTAGATTCATTAATAGTTGGATGAAGCATGCTGATTTCAATAATATCTTGAAGGAGGCTTGGGAGTTGAAAGTTGATGGGTTTTCTATGTTCAGACTATATAGAAAGTTAAGCAATCTGAAAAGCAAGTTACAGGGGGGGAATAAGAAAGTTTATGGGGATATATTTGAGATTGTTGTTGTGTTAAATATTAAAGTTGTGGATGCTCAGAAAGCTATAGATCTAGACCCCTTGAATGAATCCCTGAGATTAGCTGCTGCGTAATTGAGGTTGGAAACTAAGGTGGCCTCTTAAGTGGAAGAATCTTACACCAGGCAGAAGTCTCAGGTGCAGTGGCTTAAAGAAGGAAATTCAAACACAAAGTTCTTTTACTCTTCTATGAAAACTAGAAGGAACAAAAATTCTATTAGATGATTGATGATTGATGGAGAGAGGGTACATTATTCAAATGTTATTCAAAGTGCTATTATGGACTTCCTAACAAATCTCTTTTGCAAGGATAATTGTGGAGGTGTTTGGGAAGCCAATTGGGAAGGGTCGCATATATCTAAACAAAATAGTATTATGCTTACTAATCCTTCACTAGAAAAGAAGTTGACGATGTTGTCTCATAACTTAATGAACATAAAGCTTCTGGCCCGGATGACTTTAATGGACATTTTTTAAGAAGTCCTGGAAGGTTATAGGTGATGATGTATTTGAGGTTGTAAAGGAGTTCTTTAATAATGGGAGCATGCTTAGAGAGGACAGTAGAACGTTTATTACTCTCTTACCAAAGGGTTCAGATTCTTCTATAGTATCCAACTAGAAACCTATATCTTTGTGTAACATTTCCTACACGATCATTTCCAAAATCCTAACCAACAAACTTCAGAGAGTGTTGCCAGTTATTATTGATGATAATCAATGTGCATTTATTAAAGGGAGAATCATCAAGGATGACATACTTCTTTCAAATGAGATCCTAAGTGATTTTAAGAATCCTTCTAATTTGAATTTATATATTCAAACAGATGTGTCTAAATCATGTGATTCTATATGTTGGAAAATGCTTTTTTCTATTTTGCATAGAATGGGGTTCCCTTCTAAGTGGATCAGGTGGATTAAAAGCATCTTTTTATCTACCTCCTATCAATTTCTTATGAATGGAGAGCCATCTACTTCTATATATCCATCCAATGGTGTTAGATAGGGGGATCCCATCACCCCTTACATGTTTGTTATTACTATGCAAGGGTTTCTGAGATGATGAAGTTGAGAATTAAGGAAAAGAGTATCCTCCTTATTCAAGCATCAAATTCATACTCATTTTCTCATCATCTAAAATTTGCTTATGACTTAATGATCTTCACCACAGATGATGATGAAAATGTTAGAAGCATTAGAATGCCTTTGTACGGGTTGAGTAGTTTATATGGTCTGGAGAGTGAAATTTTCTATGGCAAGAAGGTTGTTTCATCTTCTATCTCTAATATTTGGATGTGAAGGAGGGAGTGATGGAGAATTCTAAATACGTGGGTTTTACCTTTATATGTTGGCAAGCTAAGAAAGAAACATCTTTCTAGTTAAACTTGAAGGTTGGAAGGTTAGACTACTTTCCTTGGTGGAGAGAGTTGAGTTAGTTACTACCCTATACTCGATGCATGTTTTCTAGGTTCTTTCTTTCCCTATCCCCTGTTCTATTTTGGAGGATATTGATAAGATTTGTAGAGATTTCTTGTGGGGCCAGTCTGAAGATAAAAGGAATCTTCATCTCATTAAATGAGATACAATTACTTTTCCTAAAAAGGAGGGTGGTTTGGGTGTGAGAAAGAGTAAAGAAGTTGCAAAAGCATGTCTTATCTGCAATGCATGGGATGTAGCCAGTAAGAAAGATTAAATATGGGTGAAATGGAACAGAGAAAAATATATGAAGAAAGTCTCTTTTTTGGTATTTGTGTGAATCATTTAATTTCTCTTAGATGTTCAATAATTTGCTGAGAGTTAGGGATATGCTATTCCCCTAATTGAGTTTAGGGTGGGTTCAGGTGTCCACAACAAAACATGACAAGATCCCCGGCTAAGTCCTAAGTTTTTGAGTGATTTCATTAATAAATACATGATCACAAGAGTTGGTATTCCTTTTGATTCTAATATGAGCTCGATTATCTCTAATAGAATCTGGTGGATCCCCATTTCTAGATGCTCACAGTTATTGTTAAGCATTATGAATTAGGTTAGTATAAATTCAGAGGAAAATGATTATATCACGTTCAATGGAAGCAAAAATCCAAAATTTTAGGAGTATTTGGGAACATACAAGAGGTAAGGGCATTGAGGATGCTAGTTTTGAGTGGATTTGGGGATGTAAATGTCTGATTAATAGTCTGGTTCATTTGTGTAAAGCTAAATACAAGTTATCCACCTCTGATTACTCGAGAAGAAGGGGGATCACTGTTGTTTCTATCTATTTCCTGTGCAGAAGTGATTATGAAGTTACCTTTCACATGATTTGAGTGTTCTTATGTTTAGGGGTTGTGGTGTTTATCCAAGAAACGAAATATTATTTGCTCTATTCCTAGTAATTGGGAAAAATTAACAAGGATGAATGATGAATGCATATTCATCTCTTATTTTTGCTTCATTTAGAATAATTAATTAGGATTTTTTTGTTAATTTTAGCTAGTTCAAAAATAAATAGTATTTCATCTTCTTGATATACTTTTTCTGAATTCTTATGATATTTTTTCTTAATTTTCAGGAATTATCTAAGTAATTAAATCGAGAAAAGAAGTGATGAAGGTAGGAGGCAATTCAGTTTCCCGCAATGCTGACTTAAATGCATACCTTGCACCAAAATTAGCATAACTCTCACATCCTAAGGCGGAATTTAATGTTCAAATATGATTTAGAAAGGGAATTCAAAGAAATACAGGAAAATCATATTTTTGGGCGCACTTTAAATTTTCTGGATGACAGAAATTCGCTCGAAATTGCTGCTGCGAGAATCTGCATTAAAGAAAGACAATCAAGAGTTTGTTGACTAGATCTGAAAATTCAAAAGGATGGCTCCCTCTCTTTTTTCCCCCTCTTTTTTAGATAGCCTACCCCTCCTTCTCCTATAAAAGGAAGAGCACTTCCTCCTCCCAAGGATCATCTTTTATATCATCTTTTGTACAGGAATTCTGAGCATTTGTTCTCCTATCATTCAAGCAATAGAATTTTTCTTAGTGTTCTTTAATTCTTGCAATTTATATTCTTGCAATAGATCTAGTTGTTCTTCCTTTCTTCTTCTTTCTCTTTCGTGGATTGGAGCAAGGGTTGAAGAGATTGGCCATTTTATTGTCTCTAGCAAAAGGATTGACTCCTAATTTTGGGTTAGACTATGGCCATTTCGCTTCTCCCCTCCGTCTCCATGTTTTCCACAAGTATGTGTGAGTAGACTTCTATCGAGGCAAGGTGAATAATCCCTTAGCCATGTGATGACTAGATTGAAGATTTATACGATTTTTTAGATAAATGGAATTTGATTTGGATCTCGACGATTTTAACGAAGTGATCTCTCATTTCCATCGCTTGTTAATCTTGGCGGATGCGACCGTGGAACCCAAGATTTAGAACAACCAAATTGATTTCATGGGAATTTAGATGAGACCTCGGAAAAGTCCCCATTAGGATGATTGAACTAGGATCCGTGAACGTCAGGACCAATGGGTTCACGGGGAGTTCATCTTTTGTGAATCATTTACAAATGTTTCACATGCCTTCTTTTATCTTTCTTATCATTTCTTTGATCTCGTTTCACATCGACTAGGGTGGTAAAATCCCTTAGCTTCGGTATTTCCTTAGTTTGATTGTTAATATTTAATTTAGTAACTTCATCTTTTTGTTTTAGTTTTAACAAACTCTTAAAACAGATTTTACATTCTTGTTCTCGTAATCAGATTTGAAACTGAACCATCTTCATCGCCGTCTCTGTGGATTGACCCTTCTATACTAGCCTTTATCGGAAAGTAGAAAAGGATAAACTCTAGGATAATTTTTCCTAGTGATTGGTGTGCTAAACGACGTGCATCAATTTGGCGTCGTTGCCGGGGACGGCACAGTTGTTTTTCAGATCTGGTTGTCTGTATATCTTGTATAATCCTTGTTCATTTTCTCTAACTTTCATAACTTTAGTCTTTTTTATAATTTCTTTTAGATTTTTATAATTTCTTTTTTCCTTCCGAGCACAATTCCGGAAGTGTATCTCCTCTTTCTGCTGAGTTTCCATTCCAGCAGTACTGCTTTCTAGTTACTTTTTTTTGTAATTTTTGTTATTTCATAATTTCTTAGATTTATAATTTTTATTTTTGTTTGTAATTTTGACTAATTTTTTTATCTCGCAATCTTTCTTCTCTCATTCGTTGATTGACATATCTTTCAGGAACCTTTCTTTTCAAATGGAGTGGACATCCCAATATCCCCCACAATGCTATTATTGTGGTTTTTACCACCATGCATCTCTTGCTTGTCCGACTCTACCCCATGATTATAATAGCACCCCTTTTAATTGCGAGCTCGTTCATCCTGGTGGATACAATGTGAATCCACATTTTTTTGAGAACCATTATGGGGAACCTTTCTATCCATATTATATTGGGGGATATGATCAACAAATTTTGTGGGGTGTAACCAACAAAACCTTGGGGGTTATGAACATGTTTATGAAACCCAATGTAATCCTCAACAAGAAGAGAAACTTAAGTCCCTAGAGAATATGGTAGCAAAACTCCTAACTAGCCAAACCTTATTGGCCACCTTAGTAGAAGCCCAAACCCAAAATATAGATTGTTCAAATATGTTTCCTCATGAATTGGTGACACCTTATAATATTGAATCTTCCTACCAAGATGGACGCAATGGAAATTACAATCCACCATCTTCTGGAGATTATTATGAGGAGCAATGCCACCCAAAACAATATGAGGAGTACTATGGCCAAGGATACTATGGGGAGTGTGGCGAGGATGACCAAAATTTTGGAGTGTATAAATCCTATGGTGAAATGCAAATTGATCTTGAACTGGAAGAGAGACTTAAGGACCTAGAAAAGAGGGTAGTAGAAGCACAAGAAAAACTTGAATCCAGTCAAGCCATGTTAGCTACCTTTCTAGAGGATCAATCACAAACTCCCCCTATAGAGCTTGAGCAACCCAAGATGGTTCTTCCTGACAATGACGATGATGATCCTTATTTTGTGTCATATATGTCAGATCCTGAAGAAATAGAACAAACCATGGAGACATATTTTGTGTGTGATGAGGACGTTGGTATCCCTATCTTTCCTTTAGAGACTCTATTACTTGAATATGAAATGTCAAAGTAGGAGAGTCATTCTAAAGATCCAACAACTCCTCCCATCCTCAACATAAATCTGAATGATACCATAGACCAATACCCTTCTTTTGAGTCTATTTTGGATAATGAGAATCTAACCCCCTTTATGATTCTTCCCGAGCCGTCACATCCAATTTCCATCCCACACATGGCTGATCTAGAAGGAGAGATACTACCGTTGGAAGAAGCTCACACACCCCGTTCTATTGTTTGTAAGGAAGTCGTCCTCATCCCTCCTGAATCCTTGGGGACCCCTTGTACAAAAGAATTAGAACCATATGTTATATCAACAATGAAACTTAGCAAACCCAATGTTGATGACATTATTTTTGAGGAGAAGCAAAACAATTTTGTAAATAATTTGAAATATTTTTCATCAACATTAATTATCCCATATACAGGTCATCATGATGGTGGAAAACCTGAACCAGATCCTCCACCCAACTCATTTCATCCTTCTCTACTAGAATCACTAGCCGGGTACCCACCAACCTCCCTAAATCCACATCCATCTTCAGCACTTCCCCTTCTATTGATGGAAGATCTTTGGATCCTATTGGAGGGAATGCGAGGTGAAAGAAAATACGAGCACCCCACTGAGCTTCTACAATTACCCTATCATAGGGTACATTATGAGGCTCCTCAAATAAAGGTCCCAGCCCTCATCGACATTCCCTTCAGATGGACATATTTTGAGCTACCAGGACCTCCTGGTGAACCCAACAAATTTCTTCCCTCCATCTCGGGTTTGGGTTTTGCTCGGGACGAGAAAAAATCTAAGTCCGGGGTGGAGGTGGGTGGTATGATTCTATTCCACCCCCTTATCTTATTATTCTTGCATTATTTCTACTTTTTTTTGGTTTTGCATATAGTTGCTTTGTTTATGGCCATTATCTAGTCGGCCATATTTTTATTTGTTTTGTTACAAAATGGCCTTTATCTAGTCGGCCTTGATATGATCATTTGTCAAAATACTACCCTTAATGATGTAACTTCCTTGCAACTAAAATTTTGAAACTTTCATGACTAGAAATCCTCCTGTCACTTAAGACCTCAAATAATAATCACTCCTTGGAAAAGATGGCAAGCCATAGAGGACTGATAGGATTCAAGAGTGATGCTTTCTTATCATGTACAACTTGTATGAATTTTCTTGATTTTTCGCATGATTCGGTAATAGTTGAACCAATGCATGGTACTCCTAAAAAAAAGATGAAAAAAAAAGTTGCAGAAGAACAACCTCTTCTACTCTTCTTCTAGCACTTCCAAATCTTTCCATTCGTCAAAAAGAAAAAAAAGCCAATAATGCCCAAAAGGCTAAGTTTGGGGTGACACCCCTTCCCCCTCTTTCGCTTCTTCCATACCCACGCAATTGGGTGTATCACCAAAAATCAAAGAAAAAAAATGCGGGCAATGTAACTGCATGTCCACTAAATAAAAAGGTCCCGAGTCGAATAGAGGAGAGACTATCCTTCTTCCATACCTCCTTCACTCCAATTTTCTACCCAGGGGAAAACTACAAAAACCCCAACCATCCAAATCAGCCTTGTTCTTGTGTAAAACTTAAAAAAAAATTGGAGTACCAAATGCAAAGGTGAAATGAAAATCTGTTTTATTGCAGGTCTTGAATAAATGCAAGTTTGTGAGGTAGAAAATATAAAAGTCACTTTTTGTGAATTCAGAAAGTCAGGGTCGCTTGGCCATATTTTGGTGGAAGGAATCCAGTGATTGTTAGGAGAGTGAGGATGATAGGTTGAGAGTATGTCTTGAAAGTATTTCTTGATTTTAATGTTGCTCGGGACGAGCAAAGTTTAAGTTTGGGGTATTTTGATGAATGCATATTCATCTCTTATTTTTGCTTCATTTAGAATAATTAATTAGGATTGTTTTGTTAATTTTAGCTAGTTCAAAAATAAATAGCACTTTCATCTTCTTGATATACTTTTTTTGAATTCTTATGATATTTTTTCTTAATTTTCAGGAATTATCTAAGTAATTAAATCGAGAAAAGAAGAGATGAAGGTAGGAGGCAATTTAGTTTCCCGCAATGCTGACTTAAATGCATACCTTGCACCAAAATTACCATAAATCTCACATCCTAAGGTGGAATTTAATGTTCAAATATGATTTGGAAAGGGAATTAAAAGGCCTACAGGAAAATAATATTTTTGGGCGCACTTTAAATTCTCTGGACGACAGAAATTCGCTCGAAATTGCTGCTGCGAGAATCTGCATTAAAGAAAGACAATCAAGAGTTTGTTGACTAGATCTGAAAATTCAAAAGGATGGATCCCTCTCTTTTTTCCCCCTCTTTTATAGATAGCCTACCCCTCCTTCTCCTATAAAAGGAAGAGCACTTCCTCCTCCCAAGGATCATCTTTTGTATCATCTTTTGTACCGGAATTCTGAGCATTTGTTCTCCTATCATTCAAGCAATAGAATTTCTTCTTAGTGTTCTTTAATTCTTGCAATTTATATTCTTGCAATAGATCTAGTTGTTCTTCCTTTCTTATTCTTTCTCTTCTGTGGATTGGAGCAAGGGTTGAAGAGATTGACCATTTTATTGTCTCTATCAAAAGGATTGACTCCTAATTTTGGGCTAGACTATGGCCATTTCACTTCTCCCCTCCGCCTCCATGTTTTCCACAAGTATGTGTGAGTAGACTTCTATCGAGGCAAGGGGAATAACCCCTTAGCCATGTGATGACTAGATTGAAGATTTATATGATTTTTTAGATAAATGGATTTTGATTTGGATATCGACAATTTTAACGAAGTGATCTCTCATTTTCATCGCTTGTTAATCTTGGCGGATGCGACCGTGGAACCCAAGATTTAGAACAACTAAATTGATTTCATGGGAATTTGGATGAGACCTCGAAAAAGTCCCCATTAGGATGATTGAACTAGGATCCCTGAATGCCAGGACCAATGGGTTCACGGGGAGTTCATCTTTTGTGAATCATTTACAAATGTTTCACATGCCTTCTTTTATCTTTCTTATCATTTCTTTGATCTCGTTTCACATCGAATAGGGTGGTAAAATCCCTTAGCTTCGGTATTTCCTTATTTTGATTGTTAATCTTTAATTTAGTAACTTCATCTTTTTGTTTTAGTTTTAACAAACTCTTAAAACAGATTTTACATTCTTGTTCTCGTAATCAGATTTGAAACTGAACCATCTTCATCGCCGTCTCCGTGGATCGACCCTTCTATACTAGCCTTTATCGGAAAGTAGAAAAGGATAAACTCTAGGATAATTTTTCCTAGTGATTGGTGTGCTAAATGACGTGCATCAATGAAGGATCACAAATGTGGGCTCCGATCTCCAAACCACAAAATAATCACGAGTTAAACATGAGCGGAAGCAATCGGTAATCAGTGGAAGACAAAAATCACGGGAAATTAAAACTTTTCGAGACAAGAGCTTGAAACCACAAACATTTTCCATAGAAAAAGGATTTAAACTGTATACATCTATGTCAAATTACTTCTTGAGTAATTATATACAACATGATACAAAATCTCAAGAACTCATAACCAAAATACTCCAAGACCTGAGAGTACAGAGGACACATAGGACTGACTCTAACTACACCACATAGCAGGCTGAATCTCCACCTGAGATTTACTGCTGCTCCTAGTGCTGCTGCTGCTGGGATTGGTCACCTTTAGACCGGTTCCTCCGTCTTCGACGACCACCAAAAAAGTTGAAGTCTACGGGGTGAGACAATTATACATAATTTCCCCAGCGAGAGTTATAACTCTTCACTAGAAGCTTTATAAGCAAACAAAGAATAACTTAAGCAGTAAAAGCCTTCAAAGTATTCATTAGCAGTTTTGATGATAAGCAAGAGTTCAACATTTATGAAACATGAAGAACATCTACACTATTCAATGTAATATCAATCAAGCAACTCATAGTTAACTCTAACAGATATACTACGCTGTTGATTATGTTTTTCAAACATTATTATGCCCTGTGGAGATGAGGCATACCACTCATACTCCAACTGATCGCTAAGAAGTCACATCAGTATCATACATAGGTCATTAAAAGAGCCGGATTCTTATGACCTCATCTTCCTCAGTCAGTTAGAGGATTGTTTGCAGGACATCTGGCAGGACGTCTGCTATTTATAGCTCACCAGGGTAAACTGGACCTTCGCTATTTTAGAGTTGCAGTGGCGTTCTGTACTCTCTTCGTCATCGGAAGATTTCTTGTTTATCTTTCACCGATGCGGTGTTTTGTGTTTTCTTGGGAGAATAGTGATACATCTCACCTTTTGGGTTTTGTAGTGAAGGTTTGACGGACTATAAAATCTACATCAATCCCTACACTAGGATGTAAGGTTCTACACACCCATATACCCCACATACTCAAAAGTATGTGATCCAGGAGTTCCCTTGGGAAAACCTGTTTCACCATCATTTAGACTCTGACAATGATGGGTCTATGATCAGGGCTCTACATTACAATTGATTAGTTAGGTACATTCAGTATTCTTTTAACATCATACATTGTTCTTCAAACAATAACATTAGCATAACAGCTATAAAAGAGAATACTAAAATGTAGCAGGCCTAACTCTTTTCAATCATCAGTTCTCAATCATCTCATCATAAGTCATCTGTCAAGCATGACCTTGATGGTATTTATGGCTCTTACAGCCCATAAATCTCAATAGATGTCACTAACAGTGCATCACGATATTTCACTTATTCATAAAGCTTAAGACATGCTTTCAATGAATATAGTATTGTAATCCATACCTAGTTATGATCATCATCCCATGACAACCTGCAAAGTTAATTCAACTGGTAACAATAAACAATTCATTCTAGAGGTTATACCTTCAAACTCATAGAAGAATCAAGTTCTCCAATTTTCATCAATCAGGGTTTACTATTCACCCCATGGTGAATTGTACTCATTCCATTATCATGTAAGAGAAACATCATCATTAAAGCTCTTAAATAAGATTAAGATTCATTAGACATCATAATTAGGGTTTCCATGATCTCACATAGGTGGATCATTTCCTAATCATGCACATTCATGTGTATTGAAAGTATCTTACTTGAGTTTCCATCTTAAAAAAGGTACTTTCTCTCTCTTAGGATAATTTCTCTCTCCTCTTACTAGTAGATGGTGATAACACCACTCTAGATTAGGTTGGGTTAAGTCCTTATTGACTAACATAAGCCAAAACATCACTATCATGTGATTAGGGTTTGATTAGAACAAGGTTTCACTCCTTTAAACCCCTCAAGGGTATTTTGGTAATTTGCCTCATGATCACCATCATGGGTTAACTCATTAATCACCTAGTCCCTTAATGACCTAGGTTACCATTGAACCAATTACACCATCAATTGATTAAGTACAAACTACCTTGAACATCTTCAAACGGTTTCAACCTTCAACCACCAAACGGTCTTGAGACTGTTTGACCTCAAACGGTCTTGAGACCGTTTGGAAGTGTTGACCGTTTAGAAGGGTTGACTTTCCAAACCGTTTGAAACTCAATCGGTTTGAAACCGTTTGATCAAAACGACTTGAGATCGATTGGACCAAACGACCTTGAGATCGTTTGAGCCCAAACGGTCTTGAGACCGTTTGGCCTCAAACGGTCTTGAGACCGTTTGGATCCAAACGGTCTTGAGACTGTTTGGTCCAAATGGGCTCAAACCGTTTGGACCTCCAAAGTGGTTCAAAAGTTACAATTGGTCATGGATATGTATGTTGACCCCTCAATTAACCAAATCCATGATAACCACTTATAAATTGAGTTAACTAAGATTAGCCTTAATCAATTGGGCATCAAATTGACCCTCAATTGAAAGCCAATTAGGGTTGAATCCCTCTCAATTAGGGTTTCAAATCGGATAGTCATCAATATTCAACAATGTCAATCAATTCAAGTTTGAACCTATTAATTGACCTCCAATTGGGCCCAAAGTTGGCCCAAACGGTCTTGAGGTCGTTTGGACATCATCCAAACGGTCTTGAGACCGTTTGCCCAAAGTTTGACCAAAAACCAAGTCGGTTAGATTAGGGTTGAACTCCAATTAGGTCAAAAATCAGCATTTTTATCAATTCATCAACTTGTTGCAATTGGACCTTCAAACCATTAGATTATCTCAATCCTAGACCTTCAAACGGTCTTGGGTTGTGCCCAAACGGTCTTGAGACCGTTTGGAGGAACCCCCAAATGGTCTTGAGACCGTTTGGGTCCTTCAACACAAAACTCAACAAGATCTATGCTTTAAAACAGTAATTTCAACCCGATTAGGGTTAGGATGTTGAAGTGCCTTCAACTCTCAATTGGTTAAGAATTAATCTTCGATTCTTTGCAGGAATAAAATTCAACATATTACCAACAGACCCTCAAACGGTCGTCCCTTGGTTAACCCTATCAAACGGTCTTGAGACCGTTTCAATCCAAACGGTCTTGCAAGACCGTTTGAGAGCAAACGGTTTGAAACCGTTTGACCTTAAACGATTTGCAACCGTTTGGACCAAAAGGGTCCAAGGTCGTTTGATAAAGTAGCATAGGAATTCACACCCATCATCTTCAACCTTGGTTAAGGTTGGTTATCCCACCATTTTACTTGCAAAAGTGCAAGGAAAGAGGGAGGCAAAAGAAGAAGTATCATGCTAATTTGCAAGAACTAAATATGCATATAAAGCAAAGAGTTTAGAGTTATAAAACCCGCCTAAAGGTCATTCCTTGAGCTCCAAGATTTCAAGCTCCAAGATTTAATGGCGTCTTTGAGCTCCACAGGTTCGGCCAAGTTGAATTCTCCAAGGAAACGTTGGAAAGTAAAGGCTAGAAAGATAGAGCTAGGTGAGCTAGCCATGAATCTAACCTTGAAAACGAGTTTCCTCCATGAATTCAAGCAAAAGGGATGATCTAAACTTACCTAGAACCCTTGGTCGTCCCTCTCTGCTCCAGAGCTAGCCTTGGTCGGTTGAGAAAGAAGAGAAGAAGTGAAGGAAATGAAGGATCCATTCACTTATTTGCAAGGAAATGGCTTATATACTTTAGCCCTTTTTACACCATAAGGACCTCTCAAGTTATGGAGTTACATCTAAGTCCCTTATTGCTCAAGGGCACGTCCAAACCCATCTAAACTTATGAAAAACTCATTAATTCTCAAGATCTAAGGGTAAAGAAAGCCAACCTTCAACTAGGGTACATACATGAAAGGTCTCCATACCCATATTAGGCGACTTTCACCACAAAGATCACTTTTCTTATCTAATTATTCATTGATGTGCCCCTTTCATCATTTCTACTCTAAATGATGACAAGAGTTATAAAAGATGTTTTAGAAAGTGAAAATTACAAGTTGCACCCCTCAATTTGGGTAAATTGCACTTTACTCCAAATTAGGGTTTTCAAGCATAAGGATTGCTTCCACAGCTGCACCTTGGTGCTCATGCTTGGGAATTCCTTCAAACCTCATCATAAACATCCTCATGATGTTTCAACATCAAAGGAACATCTTAACTTGTGAATTTGCAAGTTGAACCCTTAAACTGGTTAATTTGCACATAGGTCCCTGCATTCAACACAATGCTACAACTTTGTTTAAAAAGGAACAAAAATTGAAATATAAATGTTCCTGAGGAACTTAATTACATGCCAGGGAGTATTCACAAGTAAATAATTACATATTTAGGCAAAACTTCCAGGGTTAGGTTATAACCCAGGTCAGGGATGTTACAAATTATCCACCCCTTCACAAGGATTTCGTCCCCGAAATCGATAAGGCGTATTAAGAGAAAAGAGTAGGATATTTCCTTCTCATCTCATCCTCTAGTTCCCAAGTGGCTTCTTCAACACCACGATGGTTCCAGAGGACTTTCACAAGGCGTATATCCTTCTTCTTTAACTTTTTAGTTCTGTTATCAAGGATTGACATTGGTCCCTCATCATATGTTATATCTTCATTCAATTCTACTTCCATTGGTTGTAGAATTGTCTCGGTGTCTGGGTGACATTTCCTCAGCATGGAAATGTGAAACACATGGTGTAGCTTCTGCAACTCCTGAGGTAACTCTAGTCTATAGGCCACCTTTCCAACTCTTTCAATAATTGGATAAGGCCCCATAAATCTAGGAGCTAACTTCCCTTTCCTTCCAAAACGAAGGATTCCTTTCCAAGGTGAGACCTTAAGATATACTTTGTCTCCAACCTGGAACTCTAGGGGTCTATGACGTTTATCAGCATACGACTTCTGCCTATCCTGTGTAGTCTTAAGTTGTTGTTGTATAACTTTAATCTTCTCAGTAGTTTGCTGCACAAGATCAGGACCTAACAACTGGTGCTCACCAGTCTCATACCAACACAAGGGTGATCTACAACGTCTACCATATAAGGCTTCATAGGGTGCCATATCAATGCTATGCTGATAGCTATTGTTATAGGCAAACTCTATCAAGTTAAGATGTAGATCCGAACTCCCGGTAAACTGGAGAACACATGCTCTCAACAGATCTTCCAAGGTCTGTATAGTCCTTTCTGACTGTCCATTAGTCTGTGGGTGAAAGGCTGTACTAAACCTTAGTTTGGTGCCTAAGGCTCTGTGTAACTGCTCCCAAAAGCGACTTGTAAATTGGGGACCTCTGTCAGAAACTATTGTGACAGGAACTCCGTGCAAACACACTATTTCTTGTACATGCAACTGTGATAACCTTTCAGCAGAATAGGTTGTTTTGACAGGTAAGAAATGTGCTGTCTTTGTCAACCTATCAAAAACTACCCAAATGGAATCATGTCCTTTATTTGTCCTGGGTAGGCCAACAACAAAGTCCATGGTCACATGGTCCCACTTCCATTGTGGTATGGGTAAGGGTTGCATTGTTCCTGCAGGTTTCTGGTGCTCAGCCTTGACCTGCTGACACACAGAACACCTTAGAACAAACTCAGCTATATCCTTCTTCATCCCAGGCCACCAATACATATCCTTCAAGTTTCGATACATCTTGGTGCTCCCTGGTTGCATAGCATACATCGAAGAATGAGCTTCCTCCAGAACTAATTTCCTCAGGTTATCTACATCTGGCAGTATCATCCCCCCATGATAGCATGCCACCTGGTCATCTGAATCATGAAAACCTTCTTGCTTCTTTCTACCATACACGGATCTAAACTGCTGAACTGCAACATCTACTTGTTGTGCCTCCTTTATCTACTCTCTTAGGGTAGGTTTAATCTTCATCTCAGCTAACAAACCAGCTAACAATGACACCTTCAACTGTACATTGTTTTGCCTTAAAGAGATAAGCATATCTCTCCTAGAGCATACTAAGGAGCTTAGTTGTGCTCTATCCATGGTTGATGTTGCTGATTTCCTACTCAAGGCATCTGCAACCACATTGGCCTTGCCTGGATGGTAATCAATTGTATAGTCGTAGTCCTTGATTAACTCCATCCAGCGACGTTGCCTCGTGTTAAGTTCATGCTGAGAGAAGATATACTTAAGGTTCTTGTAGTCTGTGAAAATCTGGAAGGTTTCTCCGTAGAGATAATGTCTCCAGATCTTCAAAGCATGGACCACAACAGCTAACTCTAGATCGTGTGTCGGATAATTCTCCTCGTGTTTCTTAAGCTGTCGGGAAGCAAAAGAAATCACCTGTTTATCCTGCATCAACACGCATCCAAGTCCATTCTTGGAGGCATCACAGAAGACTACATATCCTTTCCCTTGCTCAGGTAGCACAAGCACAGGTGCACTTTTCAACCTCTCCTTCAACAGTTGAAAAGACTGTTGACACTCATCACTCCAGGTAAAAGGAACATCTTTCCGGGTTAACTTGGTTAAAGATAAGTCTATAGAATTGAAATTCTTAATAAACCTTTGATAATAACCAGCTAACCCCAAGAAAATTCTAATCTCCATCGATGTCTTCGGTTGTTCCCACTGTAGAACAGATTCCACCTTTGCAGGGTCAACACGAATTCCCAAGGTAGATATCACATGTCCAAGAAAATATACCTCCGGCAGCCAGAACTCACACTTGCTAAATTTAGCGTATAGCTTGTGTTCTCTTAGCAAGGTCAGAGCTTGGCGAAGATGCTGCTCATGCTGTTGAGCATCTTTACTATAAATCAGGATGTCATCTATAAAGACGACAATACACTGATCAAGGAAGGGTCGAAAAACTCTATTCATGAGCTCCATGAATGCAGCTGGTGCATTGGTTAGTCCAAACGACATAACCGTGAACTCATAGTGACCATATCTTGTCCTAAAGGCAGACTTGGATATGTCACTGTCCTTAATGCGGAGTTGATGATATCCTGATCTCAAATCTATCTTTGAGAAGACTGTTGCACCACACAACTGGTCAAAAAGATCATCAATCCTCGGCAAAGGGTACTTGTTCTTTATTGTTACTTTATTGAGTTGTCTATAGTCAATGCACAACCGCATTGATCCATCTTTCTTTTTAACAAACAAAACCGGAGCACCCCAAGGTGAGGTACTCGGTCGGATGAAACCCTTCTCAAGTAACTCTTGAAGCTGTTTCTTGAGTTCTGCCATTTCGGCAGGCGCCATCCTATAAGGAGTCAGGGCTATAGGTTTCGTATCTGGGACCAAATTGATCTCAAAATCAATCTCCCGAGGTGGTGGTATACCAGGAAGTTCTTCAGGATACACATCCTCGAATTCCCTGACTATAGGAACTTCAACAGGGTTGGGACTCTCCTTGGTAACATCTACCACATGGGCCAAGAATGCATAACATCCTTGCCTCATCAGCTTATCAGCAACCATAGCTGATACAAGACAAGTGGGCAGAATCTTTCTTTCTCCTTGAAAGATCCATGTGTTGCTTTCATCAGCAAACACTGCCAACTTGGACTCACAATCCAAGACAACTTTATACCTTTCCAAGGTATCCATCCCGAGGATTATATCAAATCCTTGCATATCAAGCGGTATAAGGTCCACTTGAATGCGATGATCAGAAAAGAAGAGGATGCAGGGAGAACATACCTCCTGCAAAACGGTAGACCCACTCAACGGAGTCTCCAACAACAAACTATCCGCCCTATGACTAGCTATCATATTGCTGTTTCGAATCACCCTCTGAGTGATAAAAGAGTGCGTAGCACCCGGGTCAATCAGAACAGATACTACACAAGATGTAGACATATCAGAATATAAAAGTTTCATCTGACCTGTCACCACTTGTGGATCGATCACTGCCTCTGGTGGGTTCATAGCATAGAACCTCGCTGTCGTCTGGTGTTGAGGTGGTGCTGATGATCCAGCTTGAGACGCTTGTCCACGTCCTCGAGCTGCTCCTTGAGATTGCATTCTCTGAGATCCTTGTTGATTCTGTCTCGGAGGTTGTGTCACACTGACAGGCTTAGATCGGCAGTCCTTCATCAAATATCCCACTTTACCACAGTTGTAGCAACTTCTCTCCAGTTGTTGTGGTCTGGGTGGTCTTGTAACTGACATTGATGCAGAACTCTGAGTCTCCTGAGGTGGTTGTCTTTGTCCTCTACCTCTACTCGGAGACCACTGAGTCTGAGAACTAGATCTAGGTGGTGGAGGGTTAGGTGCAGAGGATCTAGGCTTCTTAAAGTCCCTAGATAAGGAACCCTGGAACTGTGGATATCTTTTCTGAGTTTGCCTCTTCTCAACCACAGATCTCTCTATCCATCGGACTGACTCAACGAAGCTAGAGAATCTCTCTCGGTTTTCTAAGGCAGAGACATGGGTTGATATATCAGCATTCAAACCGTTTTTGAATCTTCTGATTCTTTCCTCCTCTATGGCAGCCATGTGCAGACAGAACCGCAGCAACTCCATGAACTTAGCTTCAGACTCGCTAATGTTCATCATACCCTGGCTTAGTCTCTCAAACTGAGAGATCTTCTCATCTAGGAAGGTCTTTGGAAAATAACTATTTATAAATTCCCGACGAAACTCTTCCCATGAGAACTCTATTCCAGGTCTCTTCTGCTCTTCCATGTTCCACCAGTGACCAGCACTGCCTTTGAGAAGATAGACAGCGTGTCTAACCTTCTCAGCTTCCGGGATAAAAAGAATCTTGAAAGCCTTCTCCAACTCTGTCAGCCATAAATCAGCATCTGCGGGGTCAACAGTCCCAAAGTACTCGGTAGCTCCGACACGACGAAGTCGTTCGAACGTCTTACTGATACCTTGTCCTTCAGACTGGGCAGGTGCCCTAGGTGCAGGCATAGGCATCATGTCGGTTATGTGTGTCATGGCAGTCATAAACTGCCCGGACATCGTTTGTACTGCTGGGTTACCCATGTCAACTGGGTCAAACTGGGGTGGCTCCCTGAGTGGCTCAGGTGCAGGCTGTTCTATTCTTGGAATCCTTGCACCGTCTTGAGGTGCACTAGCACTACTCTCTGCCACGTACTCATCATGAGGCTCAGCCATCCTTATGTATCTTCTTCTCCTGAGGAGCAGAAGATTCTATTAGATAAGGAAGGAGTACTAAAGATAGACTCGATATCCTAAGTCCTACGCCTCTGTAGACTCAACTGACATAGAGCTCTGATACCACTTAATTGTGAGCTCCGATCTCCAAACCACGATATAATCACGAGTTAAACATGAGCGGAAGCAATCAGTAATCAGTGGAAGACAAAAATCACAGGAAATTAAAACTTTTCGAGACAAGAGCTTGAAACCACAAACCTTTTCCATAGAAAAAGGATTTAAACTGTATACATCTCTGTCAAATTACTTCTTGAGTAATTATATACAACATGATACAAAATCTCAAGAACTCATAACCAAAATACTCCAAGACCTGAGAGTACAGAGGACACATAGGACTGACTCTAACTACACCACATAGCAGGCTGAATCTCCACCTGAGATTTACTACTGCTCCTGGTGCTGCTGCTGCTGGGATTGGTCACCTTTAGACCGGTTCCTCCGTCTTCGACGACCACCTAAAAAGTTGAAGTCTACAGGGTGAGACAATTATACATAATTTCCCCAGCGAGAGTTATAACTCTTCACTAGAAGCTTTATAAGCAAACAAAGAATAACTTAAGTAGTAAAAGCCTTCAAAGTATTCGTTAGCAGTTTTGATGATAAGCAAGAGTTCAACATTTATGAAACATGAAGAACATCTACACTATTCAATGTAATATCAATCAAGCAACTCGTAGTTAACTCTAACAGATATACTACGCTGTTGATTATGTTTTTCAAACATTATTCTGCCCTGTGGAGATGAGGCATACCACTCATACTCCAACTGATCGCTAAGAAGTCACATCAGTATCATACATAGGTCATTAAAAGAGCCGGATTCTTATGAACTCATCTTCCTCAGTCAGTTAGAGGATTGTTTGCAGGACATATGGCAGGACGTCTGCTATTTATAGCTCACCAGGGTAAATTGGACCTTCGCTATTTTAGAGTTGCAGTGGCGTTCTGTACTCTCTTCGTCATCGAAAGATTTCATGTTTATCTTTCACCGATGCGGTGTTTTGTGTTTTCTTGGGAGAATAGTGATACATCTCACCTTTTGGGTTTTGTAGTGAAGGTTTGACGGACTATAAAATCTACATCAATCCCTACACTAGGATGTAAGGTTCTACACATCCATATACCCCACATACTCAAAAGTATGTGATCCAGGAGTTCCCTTGGGAAAACGTGTTTCACCATCATTTAGACTCTGACAATGATGGGTCTATGATCAGGGCTCTACATTACAATTGATTAGTTAGGTACATTCAGTATTCTTTTAACATCATACATTGTTCTTCAAACAATAACATTAGCATAACAGCTATAAAAGAGAATACTAAAATGTAGCATGCCTAACTCTTTTCAATCATCAGTTCTCAATCATCTCATCATAAGTCATCTGTCAAGCATGACCTTGATGGTATTTATGGCTCTTACAGCCCATAAATCTCAATAGATGTCACTAACAGTGCATCAAGATATTTGACTTATTCATAAAGCTTAAGACATGCTTTCAATGAATATAGTATTGTAATCCATACCTAGTTATGATCATCATCCCATGATAACCTGCAAAGTTAATTCAACTGGTAACAATAAACAATTCATTCTAGAGGTTATACCTTCAAACTCATAGAAGAATCAAGTTCTCCAATTTTCATCAATCAGGGTTTACTATTCACCCCATGGTGAATTGTACTCATTACATTATCATGTAAGAGAAACATCATCATTAAAGCTCTTAAATAAGATTAAGATTCATTAGACATCATAATTAGGGTTTCCATGATCTCACATAGGTGGATCATTTCCTAATCATGCACATTCATGTGTATTGAAAGTATCTTACTTTAGTTTCCATCTTAAAAAAGGTACTTTCTCTCTCTTAGGATACTTTCTCTCTCCTCTTACTAGTATATGGTGATAAAACCACTCTAGATTAGGTTGGGTTAAGTCCTTATTGACTAACATAAGCCAAAACATCACTATCATGTGATTAGGGTTTGATTAGAACAAGGTTTCACTCCTTTAAACCCCTCAAGGGTATTTTGGTAATTTGCCTCATGATCACCATCATGGGTTAACTCATTAATCACCTAGTCCCTTAATGACCTAGGTTACCATTGAACTAATTACACCATCAATTGATTAAGTACAAACTACCTTGATCATCTTCAAACGGTTTCAACCTTCAAATGGTTTCAACCTTCAACCACCAAACGGTCTTGAGACCGTTTGACCTCAAACGGTCTTGAGACCGTTTGGAAGTGTTGACCGTTTAGAAGGGTTGACTTTCCAAACCGTTTGAAACTCAATCGGTTTGAAACCGTTTCATCAAAACGACTTGAGATCGATTGGACCAAACGACCTTGAGATCGTTTGAGCCCAAACGGTCTTGAGACCGTTTGGTCCAAATGGGCTCAAACCGTTTGGACCTCCAAAGTGGTTCAAAAGTTACAATTGGTCATGGATATGTATGTTGAACCCCTCAATTAACCAAATCCATGATAACCACTTATAAATTGAGTTAACTAAGATTAGCCTTAATCAATTGGGCATCAAATTGACCCTCAATTGAAAGCCAATTAGGGTTGAATCCCTCTCAATTAGAGTTTCAAATCGGATAGTCATCAATATTCAACAATGTCAATCAATTCAAGGTTGAACCTATCAATTGACCTCCAATTGGGCCCAAACTTGGCTCAAACGGTCTTGAGGTCATTTGGACATCATCCAAACGGTCTTGAGACCGTTTGCCCAAAGTTTGACCAAAAACCAAGTCAGTTAGATTAGGGTTGAACTCCAATTAGGTCAAAAATCAGCATTTTTATCAATTCATCAACTTGTTGCAATTGGACCTTCAAACCATTAGATTATCTCAATCCTAGACCTTCAAACGGTCTTGGGTTGTGCCCAAACGGTCTTGAGACCATTTCGAGGAACCCCCAAACGGTCTTGAGACCGTTTGGGTCCTTCAACACAAAACTCAACAAGATCTATGCTTTAAAACAGTAATTTCAACCCGATTAGGGTTAGGATGTTGAAGTGCCTTCAACTCTCAATTGGTTAAGAATTAATCTTCGATTCTTTGCAGGAATAAAATTCAACATATTACCAACAGACCCTCAAATGGTCGTCCCTTGGTTAACCCTATCAAACGGTCTTGAGACCGTTTCAATCCAAACGGTCTTGCAAGACCGTTTGAGAGCAAACGGTTTGCAACCGTTTGGACCAAAAGGGTCCAAGGTCGTTTGATAAAGTAGCATAGGAATTCACGCCCATCATCTTCAACCTTGGTTAAGGTCGGTTATCCCACCGTTTTACTTGCAAAAGTGCAAGGAAAGAGGGAGGTAAAAGAAGAAGTATCATGCTAATTTGCAAGAACTAAATATGCATATAAAGCAAAGAGTTTAGAGTTATAAAACCCGCCTAAAGGTCGTTCCTTGAGCTCCAAGCTTTAATGGAGTCTTTGAGCTCCACAGGTTCGGCCAAGGTGAATTCTCCAAGGAAACGTTGGAAAGGAAAGGCTAGAAAGATAGAGCTAGGTGAGCTAGCCATGAATCTAACCTTGAAAACGAGTTTCCTCCATGAATTCAAGCAAAAGGGATGATCTAAACTTACCTAGAACCCTTGGTCGTCCCTCTCTGCTCCAGAGATAGCCTTGGTCGGTTGAGAAAGAAGAGAAGAAGTGAAGGAAATGAAGGATCCGTTCACTTATTTGCAAGGAAATGGCTTATATACTTTAGCCCTTTTTACACCATAAGGACCTCTCAAGTTATGGAATTACATCTAAGTCCCTTCTTGCTCAAGGGCACGTCCAAACCCATCTAACCTTATGCAAAACTCATGAATTCTCAAGATCTAAGGGTAAAGAAAGCCAACCTTCAACTAGGGTACATACATGAAAGGTCTCCATACCCATATTAGGCGACTTTCACCACAAAGATCACTTTTCTTATCTAATTATTCATTGATGTGCCCCTTTCATCATTTCTACTCTAAATGATGACAAGAGTTATAAAATATGTTTTAGAAAGTGAAAATTACAAGTTGCACCCCTCAATTTGGGTAAATTGCACTTTACTCCAAATTAGGGTTTTCAAGCATAAGGATTGCTTCCACAGCTGCACCTTGGTGCTCAAGCTTGGGAAATCCTTAAAATTTCATCATAAACATCCTCATGATGTTTCAACATCAAAGGAACATCTTAACTTGTGAATTTGCAAGTTGAACCCTGAAACTGGGTAATTTGCACATAGGTCCCTGCATACAACACAATGCTACAACTTTGTTTAAAAAGGAGCAAAAATTGAAATATATATGTTCCTGAGGAACTTAATTACATGCCAGGGAGTATTCACAAGTAAATAATTACATATTTAGGCAAAACTTCCAGGGTTAGGTTATAACCCAGGTCGGGGATGTTACAACAAAAGTAGGGTCTTGTGCCCTTTCATTCTATACCACAGCTAGCTTGACAGGAATAGAAGAGTCCATCACAACTGTAGCAGAAGTGTGGATGTGCTATGGAAGTCTATTTGGATGGATTTTGAAAGTCTCTATTAAGTATCCTGATAATGGTCCTATTGTTCATGATTATCATTTTGAAGAGTTTATGGTGTATGTTGATCCTTTGCTAGTTATGAGTCTCTGAATTCAGTTTTTCCTAGAGTGCTGAGGTCTTCTGAGTTCAGTTCCTTTTCCAGTTTTTGAGTGTTTTGGAAGATATTTGAAGTGCCTCATGTTACCGGTTGGCGATGACAACTTTTTGTTCAATCTATTTGTCTCAAAGGTGATAGAGTTCTCTGATGGATGCATGTTCTAAAGATTGGTGATATTCTCTAGTTTTGGGCTGATTGTTTGTATAGACAGAAGTCAAAGTTACTAATACATGTACATCTACAAAAGAATACCTATTTTCTTTCTACAAGTAGTTTGTAATACCTTTTTACAAAAATAAAAAAAAGAAAGATGAGTTTTTACCAACCAAAGAAAAAGTTCTACATGTTTTAATCAAAAGAGAATTTACTACTGTCATATGGTCCAAATGATATGCCAGAATAAGAATGACTTGTGGTTCAACAAGAATCAAAACTTTTATACAAGTAAATTTACTTATCTTATTTAGTCATTTTATTAATTTTCTTTATTTTGGTCAACTTGGTATGTAGCATCCAAGTTACTACTATTGTATAAAGATGCACTTCACCAACCATAAAATATCTAAGGGTTGTCAGTCCCACTAGATATCGTCAAGTTGCAGTATATGTATGTAAATAAAGTCTAAATGTTCACCAATTTATGACCTACATAATTTTATGGCTTCATCCTAGGTACTCAAGAAATGGAACCTTATCATATCATATGTAAACATCACATCTTTACTTCTCATTACATCAACAAAATTATCATATAATAAGGAGACACAATCTCAATCCCACTTATATATATGTGATATTAGGTAGCTAAGGGGACCATACCAAATGAGAAATCTGAGACTCACATACATATTCAATAATATACAACCATGGTTAACTTCTCATGATCTATGGATCAATACAAGTTTATCAATATTTCTCCCCTAGGTTAAGACATTGATGAGCGTGATATTGCACATGCAAATTTACTAGGGGTGAGATCCCTAGAGTTTATCTTAACCAATGTACAATACTCACCACCCGCACATGAATGGATCTTATTGTAGTATAGTTTAGGATCAACCCCAAATGACAACTTGTTTAAGAATTAACCTGATCAGGGTAACTAGGCAATAACTAGTATTTAACACAATATTAAGATTTTATTAATTAAACTAAGGTTATGCATAGTAAAGTGTGGATTGCTAAACATATAAAACTTCTTATGAGACAATCATATAAGCATAAAATGATTGATTCTAACCATGCAATTATCCATTAAAAAAGATACAAATAAAGGCAAAAAATCTAACATCAGGGCTACTTGCCGCACCCTAGAGAAAGGACTAATAACTCATGGGCGAAGTTATAAGAACAAAAGTAGAAGAGAAGAAGAAAGTCATCACCGCAATAGAAGATAAAAGTATAGTTGTGGCATCCATATGGTTGTCTTGAAGATCGTGAGTGATGGTAGTTGATGTAGAAGAAAATCTACCCCTAGACGTCCATCAGAGGTGGACCTCGAGAGTCATCCTTACTTCTTCAAGGTTGGATCTAGTCATTGTTAGGAGACAATAGGTCGACGATGGGTGGAAGTAGTCATCAAGAAATGGAATGAGAACGTTATCCTTCAGAACCTCCTTTGAGGTCAGAAGCTACAAGAATTGGTGGATGTAGGAGGACCTTCGGTTGAGGTTCATCAATTGAAGGAAATGGTCAAAGGTTGGTGGAGGTCAAAGGTCTGGAATGGAAGTGGCATCCTTGCAGTGTCAATGTTGGATCCCTTCACTATCAGTAATCCTCTTCTATTTATAGGAGGATGTTAGGGTTTGGAGCCCTTTCCTAGCCACCTTTGAGGTAACATCTGGCCACCATGGAGGTGAAGAGACATCGACAACATGAGATAGATAAAGGGTCTGTGATTTGCAATAACTCCATAGATAAACGAGGGGTCTCACAATGCTTAGTAATACTTTCAGTAAGAAAATGGTCAGGATAACAATCAGTAGGAGATGAGTCTGGAGTCCATCAAAATAGGGTGTAGAGCTTTCATTAGAAGGCAGTTATCTGAAGTCAAGTGTATGATTTCCTTTGATTTTTGAGTGTTGGACTTTCATCAAAAGATGTGCACAAATAATCCTTTGGAAGGCATATGTAGAATATCCATAGGAAGTTAAGAGTAGGAGAGCCATCAGTGTTGGCCATTGGTGTATAGACTCACTGCCTAAGGCTCTAGTAGAGTATCAGGAATGATGACTGGCCCCATAGACCACCACTAGCCTTAACTACGTGCTTTTTCCTCACTCACATGCAAACCGAGGTCAACTTCCTAACTGGTCACCCATCCTAGTACTACTCCAAGCTGAGCACGCTTAACTATGGAGTTCTTCAGTGATGGGCTCCCAGAAAAGGAGGTGCACCTTGGTGATATGGATATCTATTCTAATCATTCCTTTTAAGATTATTCTATTTGAGGCCTCAATTCCAGGGACGTTACAATCTCCCCCGCTTAGAATCTTGGTGTCCTCATCAAGGATCAACTATATGACCTCACAATATTACCCCATTTCAGTATAGACCCAGAATGGCCCATCGACGCCCAACTCTCAATCACAGAATACCAATGCAAGGGTGGCTCAAGACTGGAATGCCGCATGCCCATATGGGCCCCACCTACTAGAGGGGTTATGGCTCTAATACAATTTGTAAAGAATGGGCCCACTGCCCAAGGCTCTAGTAGAGTTTTAGGAATGATGACTGGACCCACAGACCACCACTAGCCTTAACTGCATGCTTTTTCCTCACTCACGCACAAGCCGGGGTCAACTTCCCGACTGGTCACCCATCCTAGTACTACTCCAAGCTGAGCACGCTTAATTATGAAGTTCTTTAGTTATGGGCTCCTGAAAACGAAGGTGCACCTTGGTGATATGGGTAGTCCAGTAATTCCTTTTAAGATTATTCTATCTGAGACCTCAATTCTTGGGACGTTACAATTGGAAGACCACACAAAACTACCTTTACTTGTCGAATGCAAACAACTATCAGAAGGGGAATGCAATACATTACTTAGAAGTCAAGCACTGGGCAATAATAGGTTGACAAGACTTTGGATGGATACCACCATTAGGTGGGTGTTGGGTTCCCTTTGATTGTCAACCAAAGGAAAGACAATGTCATAAACTGAAGGTTCGGAGGTGAAGTAAACATGTGGTATGGAATATCTATGAAAATATGATCTATTCCATCAAAAATTTCTCGGCCCATTAGTCATTTAGTGAGACCACCACCTACTACACTCCTATCACATAGTGAAGTTTAAGTCTGCCATAAAAACTAAGAATTTGGATCAAAACCTTATAAATTACCAATAAATAAAGAAAAAATAAATGTGAGTTAGTTCTAAGCTAAAGTTATAGAAATGAATGTAAAACTAGACCAAAACAATTTAAATTAGGATGAATATGCATTCATCAAATAAACCCAAGCTTAAACGATGTTCGGCCCCGAGTAACACCAAATCCAAAACACTTTCCAAATGAATTCCAACCCATATGATTGTCTCACCTTCATATCATGCTCATTTTCCTACCACCTGATATGTCCAAGCTTCCCAACTTCCTGTGACCACAGAACACATCTATCCATATCTTTGTTTTCTATGTTGATTCCCAAAACCACTTCTTCACTGATATCCCCAATATCTATCACATCAAAGACTTTTCATGAGCATTCAGAACATCTTTATAAACAACAAGTATGCATATGGTCCAACAATGGGGTGCATGAAAAGGATGTCAAAATGAGAAATATATTGTGTCTCTAGGTAGTAAAATGGAGAGAAGGGGTTTGTGGAAGGAAGGTATAAATATCTTCTCTACTCGACTCGAGATTGCTTTTATTTGTGCAAATAGATATATTGCGGCATTTTTTTTCTTTGTGCACATTGGCATCTTTTCTTTTTGGAGCTACACCCCTATTATATTGAGAGGGGTATGGAATAAGAGGATGGAGTAGGTTGGGGTGTGCTAGCTTGAACTTGGAGTTTGGCACTTTTTATGGATTTTTTATTTTCTTTTTGATGGATGGGAGGTAAGCATATGGAAGAAGAAGTGTAGAATAGGGGTAAGACCAAATATAGCTTGATTTACAATTTAGTGCACCGAGTATGTTCTTAGCCCCATTATGTTCAAATAGTGACATAATAAGGGGAAAATGTGATTGATTCCATGAATTTATTTCACTAGTTAGTTCGAAGAACTATCTATTTGATCCCTCTAAGCTCCTCATATGCCTACCATATTTGCTAGGGATACATGATGTTTGGGCTCCCAGACCGAATATGGTGATTTCTAGCCATTTGTTGTTTCAAAAATTGGTTATTGTGAGGTTTTTCTTCAAGTAAGGGGAGTTTAATGATAATGATATGCATATATGTTGTTACACCCTACCTAAAAAAAGTAGAAGAAATAGGAGATCTATCCTTTTTTGGTAGTGAAATGTTAAAAAAGAAAAGAAAGGGTGTTTTCAGAGTGCGTCCACCACATTTTATGCAAAAAATGAGGAAAAAGATGTGTCAATGAAACCATAGGGGATTCTAAGTGATTATGATTGCTAAATATAAAAAAATAAAAATATAAGTACAACAAGAGATTGGATACGACGATCTAGTTAGAAGTGAGGAAGGATTAGCACCATCATCCCATCCAGTAAACCAATATCAACCCCAGTTATGTGATGAAGCCGCGAGCAATTCAAATCAAACAAAAAATGATTTTTTTGTTAGGCAGGCTTTTAGGGATGGTGTTGTCTATGTCTTTCCCGTCATTGCCCTAGAAGTCCAAATTTTGAGGTGTGTTGTGGTCCTAATCACCTCAGGTACTCCCATGATGATGATCCATCATTGTCTATTAGGACCGATGTGTAGGATTTTAGAAGATGATTAGCAGATAAGTGCTTGTAAATACTAAATTTGATTTTTTTTCAGAACTAGTACAAGAGGCAATAATAGAAAAAGAATAAAATAGATCAAATGTAGTAATAATTCAGGTTATATGCAGTAGTTATAGATTAGAAATCAGATAGATAGCAGGTTTAGTGGTTAGATGCAACAATTATAATAGTTTACCATTCTATAAAATGTAGAAAGACACGTGGTGGAAGGATCCTCAAATCACATGAAATATGAAATTAAAGAGAGAGGTAGTCATTTCTTTGTCTTCAAGAGAGACGAAAGGGGCCTGGAATTTATTAGATATGGGGTCTACTTATAGTTCGGGATTAGGGTTTAAGATTTTGGCCAAATCTTTTGGAAAAGTGGGCGGATCACCCAGATCTGCCATGTTGGGCATGAGGATCAAGGAAATCCACCCACATGGCACCTATGAATGGTGACGTGGGTTTAACTACACTAAAAATTCACATGGGGTGAAAACCCTAAAGTTTACCTAAACAAAAACAATAATCACCCCACTCAAGTATATGGATCTTATTGTAGTATAGTTCAGGATTGAACCCAAATGAAAACATTTTTAAGAACTATTCTGATCAAGGTAACTAGTATTTAGCACAAGAATCGGATTTGGTTGATTAAACTAAGGTTGTGAATACTATAAGCAGAATTAAAGGGTTGATAAATAAATGGATTGGAACACCATAGTGTAATGGGTTTTTCCACCGCTACCTATCATTTACTCTCTCACTACATCATAATAAGCATGAATATACATATTATGGTACTATGAAAATCCCCCTTTTGGCATTAGGATTAAAACCTAGACATATATCAATGTGAGCTCACTGTCACGTTACCTAGAAATCATACATCTATCGCCCCAAAAAACACATATCTAAATTTTTTATCAAGGGTTTAACATGAATCAATCGACATCCTAGATCCTAGCTTTGAAGTTCTCTACACCAAGAATCTGATATACATATAAACTTGATGATCATGCAAAAATATAAGCATAAAGTCAATTGATTCAAAACATATATTGGCCATCAATAGTAGATGCAGTAGGAAAAGCGAAATCGAGCAACATGGCTACTCTCTACACCCTAGCAAGAGGACTACTCACTCATGATAGCACTAGCAATAGCAACATCAGAAGAGAGGAAGAAAGACATGATGGAGGAGAAGATGTAAGAAGATAGGTGGTGTGCGAAGGCCTATCTTCAAGCTAGAAACTGAAGGCAGTCGACACAACAATGGGGTTACCCTTGGATATTTTTAGGAGGTGGAACTAGAGCATCATTCTCCTTCTTTGAAATTGGATCTTAATGCCGTGAGGAGGAAGCATGTGATTTACATAGGTGGAGATCGTAAACCGATGGAAATAGGTGTAGAACAACAAGCCTCTATTGAGGTTCATACCTTGGGTCTTGGGCAACAGAGAAGGTGGAAGCCCTTTGGTTGATGCTCACAACTCAATGGATAAAGGAAAAAGGCTATAGAGGTTGAAGGTTTGGAGTGGATGCAATAGCCTTGCAGCGTCAGTCATAGGTCCCTTTACTGTAGGTCCAAGGTCTTCTATATATAGACTTAGGGTAGGGTTTGGAACCATCTCAGCCACTGCAGAGTGGTCTTGGTGCCACCATGAAGGTGAAGAGGTAGCGACGATATGAGGAAGATGATGGGTCATTGATCTATTGTAAATCCATTGGTATATGAGGAGTCTTGTGACATTTAGTACAACCATTGGTAGACGAATGGTCGTAGAATGACCATTGGAAGGTGGTGAAGATCAACCATCATAAGGGAAGTAGGTGAACCATTATAAGAGGACTATAGGACTTCCATATTAAGGTAGACATGGAGGTTCCTCAGTTATAGATGCGAGCCAGCCATCAGAAGGCAAAAATGTTGGGCAAACATCAGAAGGAGCAACCATGGTTTCCTTTGGTTGTAAACAATTGGTAGGGCAGAATGAGAAAAACTAATGGATTGGCATAATGATGCAAACCCACTAGCGGGGGATAATGGCATAGGGTTAATGGTATGTGTCGATGGAGATTCATCCAGAAGATATAGATACTGATGGAAGGGAAGACTAATGAAAAATGATGACCCAATACGTTTTTGGCAAATTAATGGAACTTCACTAGATGATAGAGGATCAAATCATTGAAATATGGTCCATTTATTTCGTGATGAAGTTCAAACCTACCATGAAAACCATGAATTGGATTGAAAATCTTATAAATTAACATAAATAATGAAAACCTAAATGCAATCTTATTCTTAGATAAAATGATGAAAATGAATGTAAAACTAGGTTGAACATGTGACTAAAACTAGGATGAATATGCATTCATAAGATGCTATGATTTGCCCAGATATCCTCTGGGTGAAAATGGATTTTTTCATTTTCCCAGTAGTTTCAAGAATGTTCTAGAGACAAATGGAGAACACTTTCTTAGAGAGATAAGTTGAGTTATCTCTCAGATTTGTTTGAAAAAAGTTAATTGAAAATTGAATATTTAATTCCTAACAATTCAACTGGGAGATTTATGAAAAGATGGCCTATTTAAGGCTAAATTGAGGAGCAAGTTGCCTTTCAATATGAAAGAATCTTTCTTTGCAGAAGAGCCCGAACCGGGTGAAAATGGGAAAATGTATGTATTTAATGGGTGAAAAAATGGATAAAAGCAAATATATGATAATTGGGTAGGATGTGGAATGAAGTCCATCATTAGCCAGATAATTGACACTAATTGTGAATTTCTACTGAGAGAGAAAAAATGAGGTGTCAATAGTTTGCCCTTCTCAAATCAAGGTTCAAGATAAGAGTGAGAACCACATGCTTGAGCCAAGATTGACCCCAATTTTTGGTCATGGAAGGTCAAAAAAGGTTCGACTCGTCAAGGATGTTCTGACAAACCTCGAGGAGAGTGGAAAGCAAGTGTATGTGTGTTCCTTCTAAATCTAAAGTAGTGAGGAAAAAATTGCAAATAAATGATTTCTTCAGAGTAAGGGCATCCAATGACTTTGGCAGTTTCCTATGTCTGATCCATCATCTGTTCCCCTAAAGGTCTGATGAGATAGAAGAGGTTTATTGTCCGCAAAAGTGTCTCTATTTTATTTATTCAATTCTTGAAACCAATGTACATGATTCTCCCACTAACTTATGTCTTAGAAAGAAATGTGGAAAAGAAAATGTTGGTTTGTAGTTTGTTAGGGATACACGAATGACCGAGAGCCTGTAATCGTTGAATATAGTGCCAACTTCTATACCTAAAAATAGATCTTGGAAAAAAAGAGTAGTCATCCTCTTTCCTAAGCATCTTTAAGTTTTTTTAGACTCGGCCGATTTAGAGTCAGGACTAGAACTCTTAAAAGGAACAATCTAGGAATTTTGCCTACTAAGATAGGTCTTAGATCATCAAGATTTGGAGATTTTAATTTTCTTTTAGATTTAAGGTGAACATTCTGTCTAGTGAATATATTGTTTAGCTGTCTATGTGATTGAATGGAGATTTGTGCCATAACTCAACATCATGATGAGAGGTTGGCAAACTGGTTTGAGTCATGAACCACAATTGTCAGAAGATGTGTCCATGGAAGCAATCACCCTTACTGCGACATGTGATTAGTCTAAAGGTTTTTCACTGAGAGCCATCTAGTTTCTGATCATTGGTCATGCGTATAGACCTTAGATGGGAATATAAAAGAGGGTATGGGAGTTTTTTCAGGACAAGGATCATGGTCTAGTTTTAGGTCTTGGTCCAGGACCTAAACAAATCGGAAAATGAAGCTTTATGCTGGCTGGGTTAAAGTTTCATGACCCTAGAAAGATTTGGAAATGAGGTTTGATATGGTTCAATTTAAGGTTGTGAGCATGGACCCTGAAAGATTGTATGTTGCATCATGTTTGGATTAGTTTAGGGTCATAGTCTAGGACCTTGATTGATTGAGAAACAAAAGTGTAGTTGGATTAATTTAGGGCAATAGTCCATGATCCTGATAGGTCTTAGGCAGATCTAGTGAATATCTTGGAAGAATAAAAGATATTTTTTTTTTGGAGTCAACATTTGGCCTCTTATTATTTTTACCATTTGGGTAGTGTTTCTAAATTTTTGAAGGGTTCTACAAATTCTAGTAAAAATTTAGGAACCTTTTTTAAATTCTGTAATATTTTTTTGTCTTTCAAGGGGAATGGGAGAAGGGTTGCACACCCTTCCATTTCTTCTATACTCATGTGATTGGTGGTGGCGATGATTAGTTAGGGAATTTTGAAGATGCGACATTGAGAGGAGAGAGAAGCCGGACCAGTAGATCATTGATCCTCCATCTTGGAGCCAATGGATCGGGGTGACCCGCCATTCATCCACATGGTGATCTAGGCAGCAATTTGCTGTGAGGGATTCATGTGGTGGTCCCCTTAGGCAACATTCAATGTGGATTCCAACTACATCTGTCTCGAGGAAGGTATAACTTCCATTTTTGTACTTTAATTTAGCCGTTTTGGCCCTCGATGGCAAAATCCAATTTTTGGATTCCCAATGTTCTTTGCAGTTTGGAGGTAGAAGATGACCTGGATGCGCGTCCTATTTTGTGATCCAGTAAAATTTGTTGTTTTCTCGAACATTCGTTGTCTGATCAAGCTGATTCAGATGATGTGGAAATATTTCGACATAGTCATCAATGTGGTGCATATGGTTATTCATGATTGACATGAGGTGGATCCTCTTGAGTAGGACGGCGATGATGCCATGAGGGACAAGGAACAACCATGATATGTATCTACCATTTTGATTTGCAATTGTATCTACTCTATGAATATTTTGAGTAAAGTCTTCTTTGACCAGGCACCATGGCGGTGTGAGCAGGATCGAGAGGGAAATTCTCCATGTCAAGAGATTTTTACATTATCTGGGAATGTCGTGGATCAATGTATATCATCGAGGTTATCGAGAAAGCGATGAGGTATATCTTGGAAACTTTACTCCTCATTTATTTTCTTTCTAATCTGTCAAACTTGAATTGGAACTATTTCATGTAGTGATGATTTTGACTTTTATCCCATGCTTTATTCCATTTACAGTATTGGATTGTTGAATATTTATTGGTATACCCGTTGGAATAATCTAGGTTACTTGTATGAGATAATGGTGGATGAGGAGATGGATTCGCTAGAGATGACCAAATTTTAGAGGATTAGTCGATGTGGGTACATAGATATATCATACCTCCTTCCTCTGATTCAACACTTCCATCTAGAGACAAGTACTTTTCATTTTGCCTTTGGAAAGCTGGTGATCACCCCGAGTGAGTTTTTTAGGATTACTAGGTTAGAATTTAGTGGGACTCCCATTATTACTTGCCTAACAAACTAGAGTGGGGTCGCTACCGCCTGGATGGGATAATAGGAGTGAACCTTGAACATATTGAGATGGCCTCTAAGTATGAAGTCAAGTTCACTTAGATGAGACATATATTTTTTAAGAGAGCAATCAACAAGGTGCCACTGATTCATTGTATAAAACCCTATGGGTTCAAGTTTTCCTTTTTTCCTAATTACTATTGCTTATTTAGAAACTATTCTAGTAACAAATGAGAATGTCCATTGATTCTCCCTTCTTATGGATCTGGATATTGTTCCTTCCTTTGAATGTGGTGGCAACATGTATGCCCATCCGCTAACAAATTGTGGGGATGTCTTATGGGATACTTTAAAGGAGAGATGGTTTGGGCTACGAAAAGCTATAGAGGCTTCATAGGATTGATTGAGTTAAGCTTTTACATATCTTTGTATGTAGTTTATGCTTTAATATATCTACAATAGATGATTTTCTCTGAAATTCTTTTCTTACAGATGTGGGGTTATGAGCACTTCTGGCTGCATTGACACATCACTTTGAGCGATTCAGAAGGGTATTTGTGTTTTTCTCTTCCTACATGTTGCCATTAGTATGGTCGTGCTAGGAGGGTGTCATATGAGCAGTGGAGAGGTGAGCTTGAGATGAAGATTGTTGCTAAGGTATGTGTCATACTTTGATCACTGTATTATATTGTGCCTCTATACTTTAGTTGACTCCAATTCCTCTAGTTTTCCCAAGTCTGATTCATGATTTTGTCTAGGTTTTAGTGTGGTAAGGTGACCACTTCTTGTTCAAACTACTTTGAGGCATTATCTATGTATGTTTGCCAAATCAAGTTTGAGTCTCTGCCAGGAGTGTGTTGTATATGGGCGAGCGTGCTGCTTGTCAATGGGCTGGTGGTTGGCACATCCCTTTTGACCCTCTATCAGAATTAGTCCCTTCTGGATTTGGGATTTTTTAGGATGCTTGGGAACTAATGTCTGGGTAGAAGATGCATGATGAGTACCTGGGATGATACTACACACATGGTCAACCACTTCTCTTTTATAGAGACGTGTATGATTGACTCTTTCATTCTCCTATGGTGAGTGTCTAAATCTGATGCTCCTTTTGTTCCTGGTTGCATTATCTTTGACATTTGTTTTCTTATAGGTGATTATGATTTGATTGAGGAGTAGGATGACCAGGGGTATGAGTTTCTCCAGCCACCCCTTTGTGAGGCGGTTCCATTGCTTGAGGAGATTTCTTCATTTGAGGCTGATACTCGTGGTTTTGACAACTTCCCCAGGTTGCGTCCCCATCAAGATTTGGGCATTGGAGGCTCGTGTCACTTCCCGAGTGACTTTGGCTGGACCTCATTTTTTGTTGAGATAGATGAGGCTTCTAATGTTGAAGGTGGAGTCTTGGGATCGAATGTCCCACCAGGCTATGGACATAGTCAACATTTTGGAGGATCTTTTGGTATAGGGGCTTTTCTTTAGATTTCGACATTTAGAGTGTAGAT
Source organism: Alisma plantago-aquatica (assembly GCA_963693085.1). Lineage (NCBI taxonomy): Eukaryota > Viridiplantae > Streptophyta > Magnoliopsida > Alismatales > Alismataceae > Alisma > Alisma plantago-aquatica. Next base: position 84,710,335 of record OY856414.1, on the reverse strand, counting down.
CGACCTTCAACTAGTGTGAAGGCAGACTACTCTCAATGTAGAGATGCTGCGTTGGATGTCAAGGTGACTTCTTGGAGATCCTCTTTTAGTCACCGGTGGTCTACCAGTGGTATTTTCACAGACACAAGTGGTGAATGTCATTCTTCTAGGTGTTCTTCCACTAATCAACTACCTTCGACCAAGCTCTTGTCTGGGTGGATGAAGAAGAAGTTGAAGAAATATTTGCTTGTCTTTATAATTTTACTCCATGATTTATTTTCCTTTCCTACAAGAAAAATCAATTATTAGACATGCTGGTATTGAGTTTGAGTTTAGAAATAGTTTGTGAGGTTTTATGATGTTCTATTCGGCAAAAAAATTCCGAGCTTGATCTTTGGAAGATATTTGGTTGATTAACACATTGCCTCAATCCATGCGTTGATATTAGATGATGGATCGTGGCGATCTGTCGGCTTGGACTCATAGTCCTTCTTGTCTCGAGATGCGAGTCAACATTGACACATGGATGTTGTAAAATTTTTCCAGTAAAAAGGACATGTATTCTCTATATGTGGTGATGAGGTTGCCCTATAAATAGGGTTGTACCCCTCATCTTCTTAGCACATCTTTTCTCCTACAACTTGGGGTTATGGGAGAGAAGGAAATCTGGGAGATCTTGCTCATGCAGAGTCCTCCCATCAACTTGTCTTTTGTGCGCCATTGTATCACAAATCTTTTTGAGGATGAAGAAGTCGAGATGGAAATCTTCAACGTAACCCTCCATCTTCGCCATTTGGCATACGTCCATATGGAAAGGGAGTTGATGTTGGAGGCATTCCAATTCTAGGACCCTCTAAGTCATACCTTCTATTTTGGTGATGTTATTTTGACTCCCACCTTAGAGGATGGGCTAAGATCACCTAACTTCCTTTACATAGTCGATGGCCTGTGGTGCCAAGGAAATCAAGATAAGATGGTGATATAGGGAATCTTCTTAGCATGAAGAAATCTCAAGTGAATCAGTTGTTGACTGGTGATGGAAGCTTCATTCATATGGGCTCCCTACGGGAGTCATTTAAGAGTGAGGCACGTCGTGATGTGCCTCGCCTGCGGGTGTATACTTTGATCATCCTAGAAGAGTTGTTATTTGAAGAGGTTGTCAAACATGTGAGTGCTGCTTCTTCTAGTGTCCTGATTGCTTTGTGGGGAAAGGAAACTATTGTCCCTTTGATATTGGATGACCTATATAAGTGCTGGGATGAAGCACAATTGATTGGAAAGATAAGTGGACCCTTCCAAGTTCTAAAAATTTATCTGGGAATGCACATCAATCTTGCTAGATTTATGGAGTCTTGCAATCCTCATCATATCATGGTGAAGGAGTTTCTATTAAAGAATATTCAAGTTGGTGCCCCCCTTCAACTGTGTTGAACCTTGCTCATTAGCTTGCTGATTTGAAGGCTACAAATATTTGTTGGGGTTGGATGGAGTTCCATCTTGATAATTCAACATGTGCATGGACATACTTGCTTTTCAATGGGTGGTCATCTTGGCCTGGTCTAGAGGGTTGCATTGCATACTACCCTGTGTCAGTTGTGGCAGTTCAATCATCAATAGTGTATGTGTCAAGTTGAAGCTCTTACTCCATTTTCAAGAAACTAATGCTAGATTCTTGAAAAGTTCATTAGAATGTGGTAGAAATATGGTTGCATCAGAAGAGATTGACTTGGGACTCCTTCCACATGGGTTGGGACTTATCTCTTGAGTACCTGGCATGGCTCACATCAGTACCTTCATTGTAGTGACTTGCGATCCTTCTGAAGAACCACAATGATGCTTCTTTTTTATTTTCATTGTTTTTACATTTCTTTTGTTGACGTAAGGAGTCAGAGTTTTGCAATATTTTTATTCCTAAAATATGGAATGCAACATCAACTAGGGTACTCCTTCCATGATTCTTTGGAAGTGTGATTTGGATTGGAATCCATCAAGTGCATATGACTGTGAGTTCCTTTTCTTACAAGTCATCCAATTGGGAAAGTTTAGAACTCATCTTTATGCACTTCTAGGTCTTTAGGGATAGTTGTAGATTTTCATATGTTGGCAATCACCTCCCCTTCGTCTACCTCCTTAAGTAAAGTTGGAAGATTGAAACCGCAAGCACTTTATGATATCTCTCATCTTAATCTGATAGATTGTTTCCTCCTTCTGAATGTCTACAGTCCATTCTATCATGAGGAGGACCCTCATCCTAGGGGAGAAAAATGGAATAAGATCTACTAGATCTTAGTGTCATTCTAAGAGATAAGACAATGCCATGTAACATTCACATAAGCATTGAATACCTAGTTGGGCCAAGGTGCTAGATGTCAGAGTCACCCTGATGGGCTTTTACTCCTGACATATGTTTGCCTGTTCAAATGGATTTCTAGACTGTGTCTTTTGTGATGCCCCTTGAATGCAAGTCTTTTGTTTTAATGCCTTTTATTTTGACATTGATCCTCAGTGCCTTAGTATGAGAGCAAAGATTTCTATGGGGAAATAATGGGATTTTCCTAGTGAGGGTTTTCCATCGCATGACTTATGTATTGGTTCATGCAAAGCTTGGTCCCACTCCTTTGTCGTAGGGAGGTGAGAGTAGCTTCAAGGAATTTCAATCTTTATCCTTCTCTCAATAGTCGTTCCCTTTTTAGGATAACCCTAAAAGATGTAAAAATTATAGCATCTCCCTGGGTATAGATATTAGGATGTCAATTATACAGATAGGATGTGACTTGCCTCATGGGACTCACATCCTTTGTCACCATTGTTTTTTAATCATGGGGCTTCTCCTAGCTTGAGTTGTAGTCATGAACATTTTGTGTTTTGATTTTGTTTAGACCTATTTTAAATAGTTATTTTTAGGTTGCCAACTATTGGGGCCTTAGGATAATGATTGTACTCCTTTTATCCTTGTCTATAGGTTCTACTTTGACCTTTCCTCTTTAGGGTGTATAGGGGTATGCATTCAGGTGTTTAAGTATATTTTAGTTGTTTACTAAAGGATTGGGAGCTTGTTTCTCATTACATAGCTTTCCACCAGAGGTTTTCTTGTTGCGGTAGCTCGATCAATAGTACTAGCATTTGTTGAGGGTGGCATTTGTGTGATGAAGATGAATATCTCCATCCATGTCCTTCAGGCACAGGTCACCCCAGTGGTAGATGTCATAGAAGATATAGGGTCCATCACATTTAGGGTTGAACTTGCCCTTAGAATAAGCATTTTGGATGACTCTCAATACAAGATTGCCTTTCTGAAAGTTGTAAGGTAGAACCTTCTTGTTGAAAGCTCGAGCAGTCATTGCTTGATAGCACTGTGCATGGTGTATGGCTTATTCCCATTGTTCTTGAAGAGTTTTGAGACTGTAAACTCAATCTTGAAGCCATTTAGTCTTCGGGATGTCTACTTCTCATAGCATGCTAAGTGAAGAGACTTACATTTTGACTGGAAGGACTACTTCCATCCTATACACTATGGAGTATGATGTAGCCCCTATCAAAGTTACGATGGAAGTGTGGTAGGCCTATAAAGCCATCAGAAGGTGTTCATGCAAGTTGGAATGAGGATGATGGTCTTTTTTATAATCTTGATCATATTTTTATTAGCATCTTCCACAACTCTATTCATCTATGGTGGATAATGTGATGTTTGATGATGTTTGATCCCCAAATAACTTAGGTACTCCTTGACAATCTTGGTGATGAAGTTCATCCCATTATCTGAAACAAACTTGTGCAATATCCCACCCTAATTTATGATGTTGTTCTTGGGGAACTTAATGACCTATTGGGTGGATGCATTTGTGATGGAAACAACTCCGACCCATTTGGTGAAATAATCAATTGTGACAAGGATGAAGCACTTACTGTTTCTGCCTTAGGGTTGATCTTGTCGATCATGTCGATGCCCCAAGTTGATAATGGTGAAGGCATGGTCATGTTGTAGAGTTGATTTATAGGTCAATGGATATAGTCTCCATAGACTTGATAGGCTCAACATTTGCAGACAAAAAAGGCAACAACCTATTTCCATAGTGTTCCATTAGAATCCCAAGAGTTTTATCTTTTTATCTAGCATAAATTTGTTCATGTGCATCCTGCATGACCCAACATGGACTTCCTTCATTAGAGTTTTAACTTCTATCTTGTTGACACATCGAAGGAGAGTCTGGTTGTAAGATCTACAATATAGTTGTCCTACCCCTTGAACATATTAAGCAGCTCGTCACTTGAGAGCCAGTTGCTCTCTCCATGATAGGTTCTCTGGATTGATTTTCCTAGATAAATATAGATTATTGTCATGAAAACAAGAACTTTTTTCCTCATTGGGTGCATTGTCAATAACAATGTAGTAGGCTCATCGGTTGAGCGCTTGTGCTTCTATAGAAAAGGTCTGGCCTTCTGGGATATCAATCTATGAAGTGAGGGTCACTAGTGTGTCAGTGAAGGTGTTATGCTCTCTTCTGATGAAGTGGAAGGAGTCATCTTGAAGTCATGTGCCATGGGCACATGTCTTCCTAGTCTAGGACCATGTTCTGATGGCGTGTTTTTCAGTTGTTTTGGACTTGGGAGATGGCAAGGAGGGAATTACCACAGACATATTGTCATCATGCCTCTTTCTTCCTAGAAATCTAGAGACCCAAGATGCATGCTTCATATTCGTAGATATTGTTGGTGGCATCAAATTCCATCTGTTGGGCTACAAGTAGCTGAACTTCATAAGGGTTTTGTAGGACTACACCTATTCTAGATCCTTTTTTATTTACTGCTCAGTCAAATAAGACTATGCATATGTCATTATCTAGAGGGATCCCCATGTTTGGTGGGTTGATCATTCCTATATCATTATCTGAGAACTCATACTCATGAGTAGCTTCTTCAGATAGCGGGGAATCAACTAATATATCTGTGAGTGCTTGTTCTTTGACCACCTTCATGGAAAGATAGGTGATGTCAAATTTGGAAAACATTACCTCCCATTTTGCGCACCTCCCAGTCAGGCTTGGATGTTTGTGTTGGGTTTTAGGGGAGGCAGAGAAGGCAGCAGAAACAAAAATTTTCTCCCCCAAACCCGGAACAAGGAAACGCGTTAACGTCTATATAATAGCAAAGGATGGTTTGTGGAATCATACCTTGTCCCAAGGCTTGCTTGGCTACAATACCTCGTGCCTTGCACGGTCTTCACCTCCGGTCTTAGACGGTGTCTGTGCATCTCCTGGTTGTACCGGGACTGACGACTCCTCCTCTCACCGGGACTGTCGGGATTGACAGTTGTCCTCCTGAGCAGCAGAAACCTCCCACCTCTGAAGTAGTCCACACGGACCACCTGGAACTCCACACTCCTTGTCCCACAAGGAAGTGGAAGGAGTCGCACCCTCCTATTGACGTACTAGTCGCCAACACACTCTCCTGCCTCCAGTTGCAACTGCAGTTGTCTTTCCCTTGATGCACCTCCCTTTGCGGGAAGCACTTGCTCGGGCTCTCTCTCAGTTACCAAAACCAGAGAGAACGACAACTTTGCAGAGCAACTGGTTGCACTGAGTTGTACTTTGAGAAGCCCCCAATACCCCTATACATAGGCGGGTCATGGGACATGGTTCTCTGTCCCCGGCAATATGGGACTAAAAGCAGGAGTAGAAGGGTTCGAGATTTTCCACAAAAGCAACCAACTCGCAACCTGAACTGATCGGTTCACAAGTGAACCGGTCAGTTGGGGACCTGAACCGGTCGGTTGACACCTCAACCGATCGGTTGGGACCCATGAGCTGATCGGTTCACTTCTAAACAGGTCAGTTCGTGGTCCTGATCAGTTCCCGATTGACTTTCCTTCTTTTGTTTCTAATTGGTATCGAATACCAATCCTTGTTCCCATCAAATTGGGCAAGTGAAATGCAAGGAAAATTCTCACCGACCCAACTTTCCCAACTTGCTCGGTTGCACCAGTTGAACCGATCATTTCAACACTTGAATTGATCATTTCACCCTGTCCACGAGCCGATCGGCTCAACCCTTGATCCGACTGGTTCAGGAACCTCAGCCGATCGGTTCAACACTTGAGCCGATCGGTTGGGAGTGTAGGTTGTGCAGAATCAGTCAATTGTGATTTCAATCAATCTAATACTCCAATCAATATGTCCAACACCTTGAACATTATGATATTGAGCTATCAATGAATTGAGTGTTTAATTGAACTACTAAACTCCTTTAGTAATCAATCTAAATGTTGCTTGTGGACAAAAACTCCTCTTCCATGTTAAATCCTATGTGTGTGACCCTGCAGGTCCATTTCACGTTGGAAGTGAAAGTCCATAACATTTATGACTTCACAAGCAAAGAGCGGTGCCTAGTCACACATCAGTGCTACCCAAGTGAAAGTAGAAAGTTGGAGAACAACTTTCAATCCTACAATCCATGAATGGTGTTACAGCGAATGTATAATTCCTTTGTCACTGATATCCCGAATGAACTCGAGGCATGGACCAGTCATCCTGTCAACGTTCATTCACTTTCTTGATCTCAGAGTAGATTGAACGAGATATGTATGACATCAATATCACATACTGATTCACACATGTGTGCGCACACCTATCTCAATCCTACTCATCAAGTGGCCTTGGATATCAAACTCCCTCAGGAGGGACAAATCCCATATCTACCACTCACCCCTCAAAAGCCCCATGTGTCAAAGCCACCCAATCATCACCTTTATAACAACCCATGTTTCAGGACTGCGTTTGATGATGTCAAAGTGTGCCTAATGACATGTGTTGAGTGTAGTGATTTCAGGTCTAAGAATCACACTCACCACCATCACTGTGAGTACTGACTGTGACTACCATGTCATGGTTCCATGTGTCAAACTCACGGTGGGTCTGTCCGGTACACTTGTTCTCTAACAAGTACCTATGTGTTTGGTTTGATATCTCTATATCATGACTAATGAGATTCTGTCATCAACCAACACCATAATCTAGTCTTGTGTGTCATTGCTGTCTATCTACCTTCCACAATGACATCTGACTAGGGACATAACAAGAATGTACAAACTCTTAGCATCCGTATGATCTCATCATTCAGGTCCTCAACCTGAAAGCATACGTCATTGAGTACTGTCATTCTCTAGACATTCAATCTGTTCTATCACTATCTCATATGACTGAACCAGAAAGAATTGGAAGCTTGCCTTTGATGTTTATCAAATCAATCTTAATGTATCCTATCAATCATCCCATGATTGGCTCTCAGGGCATACATACCAATAGACTCCCACTTGCACTGTGAGCCAATAACCCTTGAATCATATTCATAGTTATCTTCAAACATGTCCCACATGTTACTGTGCTCTAGTGCCAACATAGTGAGTAATGGCAACACCTTGCCAAAGTCAGTATAAATTGCATGTCTCTCATCTCTTCGCTGTACGTCACACGTATGAGATGGAGTTGCCATAATATGCGATCTAGTATTCCTTTGCTAACCTTTAGCCACATTGCACGATCAAGGATTCCATACTTGTCATTAATGAGCGGAATGTCTATAAGTTCATCTCATGAACTTCCATATCCATATAGTATCTACTGCTGTTCTCTAACACATAGATACTCGGCATTTCCTTTTAAGTGGTTTTATTGGAACACTTCCAATTACCAACAAACTTTCACTTTTATATATCCTGTATATATTTTGCGATTAATTTTCTATCCTTTCAGAAGTTCGCATCAATGTAACTCCTTACATCGAACTCTTCCTTATCTCCATAGAACTAGTACTTCCCATGTACTTTTCAAGTTCTCATGGTATTATGGTAACTCTTACTGGAAGTAGACAGACATCCACTCGTCATGTCTTACATACGAGTTATCAGGATGAGCACATCATATTGCCATGTCCTACATACAAGATGATGAATGCATTTTGTTCTAGCCATGTCGATACATGCAAGATAATGGGGTGATTACATACATGATAGATCCATATCTATTCTTAGTGTTCCCATTCTTCATAAGAATTGGACACTTGGCCTTGGGATACTAACTCCATGTAGCATGGACAAGTTTTCTCCCACTAAATCTGTGCATACTGAACACTTCAGTACAGATTGCCAATGTATGCTTTCTCTTTTCAGGTCAAGAGGTTTTCGAGAACTATCTCTATAGATCTCTAGTCCTATCACATAGGAAACATCTCTATCTTCCTCAAAGATAATTTCCACTTTTGGATTTCCATTCTAGAATATTTCCATTTCACATCAACATGTGGAATGTGAACACGCTCTCACTAAATCATAGATCCTTTCTTTATCTTTGATATATCAGTCAAACCCTTTGACTATATCATCAAAGTAAAGATCCAATTCTGAGTTGCTTGTACTCAATCAATCATATTGATTGGTCCATTGTAACTTATAGACTTCATTTGCATTATTGGATTCATAAACCTTATAGGTTGTGTCACGTACACATCCTTATTTTATTCCTCATAGGAATGCGGTTTTAGTATCTACATGCCAAATGTCTTAGTCATTAAGTTGCAATCAACAAGCATCATCCTTCTCAAAATGTTATCCATGTATCTTAACACTTAAGATTCATTTGCACTTATGGACTTCATCCAATGAGTGCTACCATCAAGGTCATACCTTATGGTTCACATGGATGTCATTTAGGATGTAATGGTCATAAACCATAACTCAAAATTCGGTTCCTCATATTCATCTAGATAGTTGACTCATCACATGAACAACTCATCACATAGATAATTGAGGTGTAAGGGTATAAGAATTCACAACTCTTGTGATTCTTAATTTCCTTTTATAGTGTGGGGTATTCATGTATTAAGAAGAATTCAGTTATTTGATAATCATTCTCTAATTCCTTAGAGTATGATTCCTTCTTGATTTAGACATCACCATGCCTTAATCATGAGTTCACTATGATACACTATCATAATCACTCATAAGGATCTCAAACATTTGGTCCAAGTATTTCATTCATTGATGTCCTCAAGAATTAATACTTTACCAAATTTGCACTTCATCTTTGATAATCTTGAACACTTCAAGATATTCATATTGGTATTTCTCTAAACACCATTTGAAGGTATTAGCATTTGTCCCAATAGGTATGTAAATACATCACATGTATTATACCTAATAGGATAATCATTCTCCCACTATCATTAGTGAAGATTGATTAATCATGTCCAAGATATTCATGTCTCTTACTGGTTCTCTAACCAATAGAGTCTAGATTTATCCATCACATGGAAACTAGAAATGAATTTCTCATGATTGATGCTAATTAGATTGTTTGAGTTATCTATAAATTTAGGTATCATTTTATCTTATGCATACCATGTATCACAAGACAAACAAGGCATTTCCACAAATATCATATCTTTAAGATTGAAACATCAACTTTATTAATTGCTATCATTGTTATACAATATGCAATAATAAAGTGTTTCTATCTATTGGCAATATATGAAATAGCAGTTCTCAACTCTATTTCGTGCCCTTTAGGCTGAAATAAATTGAAAGATACTCCTATCTATGGCAGCAACACTTGCTCCAATGATGGGTACTTCTTTCTTGGTCCTTTCACAAAGGTCGTCACTTCTTTCCGGATCTTGCATATCATTTATGATAGATCCATATCTTGGTATCATATACCTCAGATAAAGAAGCGGTTCATTTCATGATACCTTAGGTGGAGATCTCCATCCCCTCCTTCATCTTCTTTTGTTCTTCCACATATAGAGGGCAATCCCTCATATACCCTTTCCCATGTGCCTTGAGGCTGAAGATGGCTTGGATTGCTGGCTAGCATCAGAACACTTCTTTGCTTTGCCCTTATCCTTGCCCTTAAGAATTACCTTTTCTTTGATCACATCAAAGATTATGGTTTGTCTTTCTTCATCTTTGCCTCTACTATCATCAACATGTCCAACAACTCTGTCAACGCTTGTCAAAGTTGTTCATGTTGTAGCTTATCATGAATTGTATGATTCTCGCAACATTTGCAGTATCATACCAATAGCCAACTCTTGGCTCACAGGGAATCCTTCTTAGTCAGGTTTTCCACATACCCAATCACATTGAGTGTGTGAATACCATACTGGATCTCCTTATGTCATGACATACTAGGAAAGTGTCTGGGAGACATCATATGTCTCATGTTGTCTCTGAAACTCATAGTTCAAAGAACACAACATCAAGCACTCCTCATCAATGCCATCCTCGGTATGCTTCCATAAGCATACTTTCAGCCATTGATGTGGTGGGATCGAGTTCATCTGGTTCTGGTATACCTAGGACTTAGAGCTTTCTCTCTTTGATTGAGAACACTTCTCATCGTCCTAACCAATTGTGGAATTATTCCCATTTAATTTGTTGGTCTCAAAAACCGATCACAAATAAAGTGATTTGTTGATTAACCATTTATTTTTAACAAAAGGAAACATATGCAATTTTAGTCCAAAACTCTTTTGACTTGTTTGATTGATTTGAAAAGTTGACGATAAAATTAGGCCTTTAATTAATTATCGCTCCCACTATTTTATTTCAAATTAATAGCCCTCACCATCAATTCAGAAGATTGCAGCGTACAACCTTCTAGTGGGCAAGATCCTGAAATCCTCTAAGTCATGAGTCAGCTTTGGCTGATCGCCCACAACATAGATCTCTCAGGTAGGCAACCCTTGCCAATTGCATCATATGCAACTCTTGATAAGATGTCATATGCAACTCCTTTCCATGATCATCTCCATGCCTCAAGGTTCTAGATCATATCTAGGTCACCTTGTTAAGTCCGACCCAACGCAAACACGATGAATATGCACCCTGCTAGGGCAGACCCACACATTCATCCTTCACGCTTCCACGAGATAGACGGTGCACCACGCTAGGGCGTGCCCACACTTGGTCGATTAAGCTTTTCACATGTGTCACATTTGGAAGGCATCTAAAACTTAATATTTGATGAGGGATTTGGTTTTTATATACATATACATATCCAATCACCACAATACATAGTACGTATCATATACATGATATATCCCACAGAAAACATGCACAAACGATAAAAGTGATGATTATGGCCATCCTAATGTGATTCCTCGAGCCAAGAGGAATCACGGTCATCTAGGTCTACATCACATGCAACCTTTACAAGATGAATTATGTGCCTTTGCCTTCTAAGTTGATCAACTCATCTTATGAATGATCTGCTCTCTCTAGTCGGTCGTCTGGGTGCCACCAACTGATCGGTTGTCTCCTCCAACCGATCGGTTCGCCTGGTCGTCGTGCATCTCTTCATGGCCGCCACCCGCTCATCTCACTCCTCAAACGGTCATCAACCGATCGGTTCACTCCTTGAACCGATCGCCTGAAACGTCAACCGATCAGTTCATGCCTTGAACCGATCGTCTCAGCTGTCGTCTTGATGTCCTCCGGTCTTTGACATAACAGGAAATAAAATCTATTCTAATATTACATTGCTTAAAAGGGAAACCATGAGTTACATTCGGGGGGGAGCAAAGGTAGGAAAGAATCTCGAATTATTTCGAGTTACATCAGGAATAGGATAGGGAAGATCGGTGCGCAGACTGAGATGCAAGCAACCACAAACAACCATACAAAGATAGGGTTTATTGGCCATAACCACGCTATACATCCACCACAAAACTCATTTAAGGGTGACGCGTATCGAATGCATTAATAATACATATCATATATGTAATTGGGATTTGTGGATTTAGGATTGGACATGCATAAAGCCAATATTATACGCATCTCATGCAATAAATAAAGGCGACAAACCAAAATTGATCATATCGATATTCTTAAAATATAGAGCAGTTGACGTGGCTCTGATACCACTGTTGGGTTTTAGGGGAGGCAGAGAAGGCAGCGGAAACAAAAATTTTCTCCCCCAAACCCGGAACAAGGAAACGTGTCAACGTCTATATAATAGGAAAGGATGGTTTGTGGAATCATACCTTGTCCCAAGGCTTTTTTGGCGATAATACCTCGCGCCTTGCGCGGTCTTCACCTCCGGTCTTGGACGGTATCTGTGCAGCTCCTGGTCGTACCAGGACTGACGACTCCTCCTCTCACCGGGACTGTCGGGATTGACAGTTGTCCTCCTGAGCGGCAGAAACCTCCCGCCTCTGAAGTAGTCCACACGGACCACCTGGAACTCCACACTCCTTGTCCCACAAGGAAGTGGAAGGAGTCGCACCCTCCTGTTGACGTAATAGTTGCCAACACACTCTCCTGCCTCCAGTTGCAACTGCAGTTGTCTTTCCCTTGCTGCACCTCCCTTTACGGGAAGCACTTGCTCGGTCTCTCTCTCAGTTACCAAAACCAGATAGAACGACAACTTTGCAGAGCAACTGGTTGCACTGAGTTGTACTTTGAGAAGCCCCCAATACCCCTATATATATAGGCGGGTCATGGGACAGGGTTCTCTATCCCCGGCAACATGGGACTAAAAGCAGGAGTAGAAGGGTTCGAGATTTTCCACAAAAGCAACCAACTCGCAACCTGAACTGATCGGTTCACAAGTGAACCACTCGGTTGGGGACCTGAACCGGTCGGTTGACACCTCAACCGATCGGTTGGGACCCATGAGCCGATCGGTTCACTTCTGAACCGGTCAGTTCGTGGTCCTGATCAGTTCCCGATTGACTTTCCTTCTTTTGTTTCTAATTGGTATCGAATACCAATCCTTGTTCCAATCAAATTGGGAAAGTGAAACGCAAGGAAAATTCTCACCGACCCGACTTTCCCAACTTGCTCGGTTGCACCAGTTGAACCGATCGTTTCAACACTTGAACCGATCATTTCACCCTATCCATGAGCCAATCGGCTCAACCCTTGAGACGACTAGTTCAGCAACTTCAGCCGACCGGTTCAACACTTGAGCCGATCAGTTGGGAGTGCAGGTTGTGCAGAATAAGTCAATTGCGATTTCAATCAATCTAATACTCCAATCAATATGTCCAACACCTTGAACATTATGATATTGAGCTATCAATCAATTGAGTGTTTAATTAAACTACTAAACTCCTTTAGTAATCAATCTAAACGTTGCTTGTGGACAAAAACTCCTCTTCCAAGTTAAATTCTATGTGTGTGACCCTACAGGTCCATTTCACGTTGGAAGTGAAAGTCCATAACACTTATGACTTCACAAGAAAAGAGCGGTGCCTAGTCACACATCAGTTCTACCCAAGTGAAAGTAGAAAGTTGGAGAACAACTTTCAATCCTACAATCCATGAATGGTGTTACAGAGAATGTATAATTCCTTTGTCACTGATATCCCGAATGAACTCGAGGCATGGACCAGTCATCCTGTCAACGTTCATTCACTTTCTTGATCTCAGAGTAGATTGAAAGAGATATGTATGACATCAATATCACATACTGATTCACACATGCGTACGCATGCCTATCTCAATCCTACTCATCAAGTGGCCTTGGATATCAAACTCCCTCAGGAGGGACAAATCCTATATCTATCACTCACCCCTCAAAAGCCCCATGTGTCAAAGCCACCCAATCATCACCTTTATAACAACCCATGTTTCAGGACTGCGTTTGATGATGTCAAAGTGTGCCCAACGACATGTGTTGAGTGTAGTGATTTCAGGTCTAAGAATCACACTCACCACCATCACTGTGAGTACTGACTGTGACTACCATGTCATGGTTCCATGTGTCAAACTCACGGTGGGTCTGTCCGGTACACTTGTTCTCTAACAAGTACCTATGTGTTTGGTTTGATATCTCTATATCATGACTAATGAGATTCTGTCATCAACCAACACCACAATCTAGTCTTGTGTGTCATTGCTGTCTATCTACCTTCCACAATGACATCCGACTAGGGACATAACAAGAATGTACAAACTCTTAGCATCCGTATGATCTCATCATTCAGGTCCTCAACCTGAAAGCATACGTCATTGAGTACTGTCATTCTCTATACATTCAATCTGTTCTATCACTATCACATATGACTGAACCAGAAAGAATTGGAAGCTAACCTTTGATGTTTATCAAATTAATCTTAATGTATCCCACCAATCATCCCATGATTGGCTCTCAGGGCATACATACTGATAGTTTGCATAGGTAGCAAAGTAGATCATGCCTGACAATTAGTTGTAGAGGATACATCATCAGATACTGGCATAACTTCCTTGCTATGTAGATTAGGGACATGCATTATTTCTTGATCATGGTGTAGCGAGCCTATGAGTCATTGAACTTCTTGGACAAGTATTAGACTGTGTGCTTGCCATTAATGGTTGCTTGAATTAAGACTCTGCCCATTGATGTCTCACATATTGGTAGGCATAGAATGAGAGAAAACCTAGGAATGAAGGATCAATACTAGATGATTGGTGAGGTAATCTTTCAACTTTTGGAGAGAGGCTTAGCACTACTCATTCCATCTAGAGTATAAGTGCTTCTTTAGTATCTTGAATATTGGTTCATAGATAGATGTGAGCTTGGCAATAAAGTGACTTCAGTATTGGAGACACTCGAGCAAGCCTCGTATCTCATTCTCAGTTTTGGGGGAAGACATGTCTTGGATGGCCTGTTCTTTTCAAGGATCTACTTCGACCCCTCTCTGGCTGATGATGTATCCTAACAGGTTACAAGATGTAACCCCAAAAGTGCATTTGACATGATTCAGGTACATGGAGAACCTTTACAGTCAAAATAATATCTAGAGGTTGGTTATGTGATCTTCAGGACTCCTAGATTTAGTAATCATGTCATCCGTGCAGAGCTTCACCTTTTATGCATCTTGCCATGTAATAGGGCAAACATTGCCCTCCGATATGTAGCTCCAACATTTTTAAGACTGAAGGGCATGACTCGGTAGTAGACACTCCCCATTTTGTATAGAAGGCAGTCTTTTCTTAGTCTTCTCTTTCCATCTTGATCTGATTGTAGTCAATGAATATTCTCTATGAATATGAGAAATGCATGTCCAGATGTATTTTCAATGAATATTTATATGTGTGGAAAGTCATCATTTGGAGATGCCTTGTTGAGGTCACGATAATCCATACACATACATATGTTACTATCTTTCTTGAGAACAGGATCAATGTTGGTGAGCCATGTAGGATAGCTGACCAACTCTAGGAAACCAAGACTATATTAGTTTTGAATTTCCTCCTTAATCTTGAGGATCCATTCTGGCCACAACCATTTAGCATTATGTTTATTGGGGCACACACTAGGGATGATTGGAAGTAAATGGATGGTGATCTCTTCATTCAATCCAGACATGTACACATAGCTCCAGGAAAACACAATGATGAAGTGGAGTAGATCTCTGTAAGATATTCCTTGATGCATTGAGGCAGACATGCCACAATTTTGTCTTTGTGTGGCTCGAGGTCTGAGATGAGGTTGATTGTCTCTATTTCATCCTCGATATTAAAAGGTTGATTTTTCTTTGTTGTATATTTTGGAATAGGGACATGTTCAAACGTGGCATCATCATTTTTGTAGATTTGTGCTACATGTATGAAGTAGTTAGCAAACTCTTGGAGAGCCTACTTGACTTTAGATTTTTTTTTTTAATTTTCTGAATTTTGTTTTTTGGGTTTTTGTATATTTTGCAAATTTTTGGATTTTGTGGCGATGGATTGGGATGTGGTATAGTGTGATAAAACGACCACTCTAGCATCTCTACCACATCGGGATGTCACTCTTCTAATGAGCTTTTTTGGATATGGGGAAAGACTTGGCCCTCAGGTGGTTATGATCATCCACATA
Source organism: Alisma plantago-aquatica (assembly GCA_963693085.1). Taxonomy (NCBI): domain Eukaryota; kingdom Viridiplantae; phylum Streptophyta; class Magnoliopsida; order Alismatales; family Alismataceae; genus Alisma; species Alisma plantago-aquatica. The sequence continues at coordinate 84,694,514 of OY856414.1, read as the reverse complement.
CTAGTTTTGAACTTATTCTCCTTTCTAGAGAGGGATGATGAGCATTTGTTATTCTCTAACAACCTTTGAATTATGGCACTAAATCCCCACCCCTTGATCATTTCATAAATGTTGTCTTGGTCATCACATGTGGCACCATAGTTTTCTTCTATGATGTAATTTTCTATGGTGTTGGCGTCCTCTTAGCTGGGCCAACCAAGGCAGATTCATAGAGGATTGTAGCCATCTAATTTCAGTGGTGTGTCCACCCTTTTTGGTGTTGGATCGATGATCTTCATCTAGAAAACATGGTCATCTTGATGATGTGTGATGCCTTCACAAGTGTTTGAGTGCTTAGGGAATAGTTTATTGACAACATGGGTAGGCACTCCTTGGTTGCATCCTCGTTTGAAGGGATGACTTCAATCTTAGACTGTTGATTGTTCTGGGTGATCCAAACACCCTGGTCTTGGCCTATGTTGGGGGTGATCTCCCCAATACTGGTTGTGATCCCAGGGAAGCCCTCCTGGTTGTCTTCGGTGACCTTTTCCATGAAGTAAGACAATGTCATGGGAATAATTGATTTAATTGTATTGGGATAGTCTTCAGTGATAGACATGATGCAGGGGAACTATAGGTGGGGACCTTTGTGCTCAGGGTTGAAGTCCCACCGATACAACATCTTGAGTTGACACTCTTCTTTTAGTTGAAGGTGTGTGGCTTCAGACCTCAGGTCTCAGGTCATTGGCAGGATGTTAAGAAAACCTCTTTGGGTTAAGCCCTGATAGTGCACATGTTATAACCCCAATTTTTGGGTTCAGCTGATGAGAAATGTAATTTATCATATTAAAAATATTTGAACAAATAATGATATAATTTGTTTGGAATAAATGGATTTTGTTTACAATAGCCTTGATGATTGTGTTGTGGGCTTTATTGGCTATTAGGCCCAAATAACAAGAAAATTCAATTAGTGAATGAATAATTGAATATTTGATAAAAGAAGATGTGGAAACCTCTAGAAAGCAAATCCAAAAAGGATTTTGTGCCTCTTGGGTTCCAAGGAATCCAAAGTTGCAAATAAAATCAATAAGAAAAGAAAAGATTAATAAAGTATTTCTTTATTAAGAAAGAAATTGAAAACAATGGTAAAATGTGGAAAACCAGTTAAAAGAGGTGTAATTGAGTTATTCTTGGTGGAATTTCGTATTCCAAGGATTCCTAAAGATAAAAGGAATACCAATGAGGAAAATAAAAGAGAAATATTGAAAAAGAGATATTTTAATAAGAAATAAACAAGATAATGGGAAATAATGAAGAATAATGCATATAGATGCATCTAGAAGGATAATAAGTACCCTTATGAAGGAATTTCGAAATCTTGGAGTTTCTTGGGGACCAAGGAGCCCCAATAAAGAAAGAGGAAAGAGAAAATCCCAATAAAGCAAAATAAGAGAGTAATATAATATATTATTACTAATTGTTGGTGGTAATGGAAAAGAAAAGTATTTTCTACTAAAAAGGAAAACTTAATTTCATGCCAATACCTTAAAAGCAAGTACAAGGGAGATAAAGGAGGTAATTTTCTTAATCCTAATAATTAAAGAAAAAGGAATAACAAAGTGATGAAGAGAGAGAGAGATGGTTGCTTTACAACCAAGGAAAGTGTGTTTCCTTTCGAGTTGGGACTGGAGTCCTCATGAGGCACGCCTTAGGGCTTCATATACACCCCTATAAGAAGGGTGGAACCCCTGCTTCGAGATCTAGAGGGATTCCACGCAATGCTACTACTTCTTCTTCTTCTTAGCGTCTAAACCCTAACCAAGAGGATATATCCTTGTTCTAGGGCAACGCGGGGCTTCGTTGTGGTCTTGCTGGAGGAGGGAAGCTTCCACCATCACCTAGATCGATCGACCGCTTCCCCTTTGGCCCCAACTTCGTGCAGTTGATATGGACCTGTTGCAGTTGCAACAGCAGTCGTGCACCTCTCCCATGTGGGAGCACCCACCTAGGCTGCACCCTGAAGCTTCTGCAGGCGCGGAAAGGGTCGCCGCACCAAGGGGGTATGTCCCTGAGGGCCGATGAGTCTGGAAGGAGGAGGGGGACTCCCCCCCTTGGCTGTTAGGGCGGCAGCCAGCTGCTGTCGCAAGGAAGATGAAGAGGAGCTCAGTTGGACGGTTTTGCCCCCCCACCGCCCGAGAATAGCAAAGCCAAAGAGCTGCGGAAGGGCAATTACGTCAATTCGAAATGTTTTTAACCAGGCCGCGTAGATTCTTTGCATGAGGAGGCGACGTGGCACTCTCCGATTGGTCCAGAGTAAGTGAATTTCATTAAATTCATAACTTTTTAACAGTAGCTCGGTTGGGGACATATAATCATGAATCTTGCTCAAAAAAACACGAGGAATTCAATAAAAATAAGTTTAGAAGTTAATTCCTCTTGCTATGTGAAAAGTAGTGTAAATCATCATCTTTAATGAATTAAAGATTAAGAAACCCTATTTTGATATGATTAATGTGTTTAATAGGGTTTAATGGATCATTAGAGTTGATGTTAACCTGTTAAATGTAAAAAGGTACATTATGTTCAAAAAGGAAGAACTTTGCACATGATTAGTCTAATTTAGAGTTTATGTGCTTGAAATTTGAAAAGGACATAAAGGTATCATCTTTAATGATTTAATTAAAGAAAAACCCTTAGATTTTGATGATAGATGGACTTAATGATGTTATTCAGATAATTCAAGTTGATATTAACCTGTTGTTAATAAAAGTGAAAATAGGATCTAAAAAGATGATCTTTTTATATAATTGGCTTAATTTAGGGTTTCGTGCATGATTATGCATTAATGAGCTTGAAAACCCTAATTTAGGATAATATGTCTTTTAATTGGTTTAATTGTTCAAATCCATGAATAAATGGGGATATGATGATCCTAAGTCAATTTGGGTATAAAGGACTATTAAAATGGATAGTTGAGCAATTAAGGTTCATATAAATGGAAAAGAGTATTTTAGGGTTTATTGACCTAAAAGGGATAAAGTTTGAGAAATTAATCTTAGAAACCCTAATGAATATTAATGAAACCTTAATGTGGATTAGAAACCCTAGAAAGTGAATCCAAGTCAATAAAGTAGATTCTTGATAAAGTATGAAATAAATAGAGTACATATTTTTTCCAGGAATTATGTGATGATTGAATTACTTGCTTGGATTTGTTGATTGGCTTGATTGTATATGTTGAATAATCTGCATGACTCAATAAATCAGGTATGAGGTTACGCTTATGAATAATCTCTCTAGTTTCACGGCAATTCCTGAAGTTTTAATCGGTTGCTTGAAAATAACTGTTGGATGTTTATTTATTTCATGCAACTATAAAGTGACTATGATTATCACTACAAATGTGTGTATATAACTGACTAGATCCGGGTCCACCTCTATTGCTTTGAAAAGGCTAAGAAAAAAGGGGTAATCCTAGAGCAAGGTCTAGGTTACCGAGAGTTAGAAACTGGGCTACCTACGTGTAGTGCCATGAGACTCATTAACCTTCCATGAGTTAAGGAGTGGGCTACTTAGGAGTAGTGCCATGTGACTCAACCCTAGAAATTGGTTCACTTATAGGTGGATCATGAGGGGTTTAATGGGGACAACATAGAGGATAGGGTACTCTTGGATCGCGGAGTTATATCTAAAATGTAATCTTGGTTGTTAAATGATTAATTGAATGATTACATTGTTAACATATTTACATAATTATTGTTTTCCCCCACATACCAGCTTCGGCTGACCGACATTTTGTTTGCCGACATTTTAGGTACAAGCCAAAAGGACAAACAGTAAATCGTCACATTGTGAAATACATGAAGTAAAATACAAGGATGGTTAGTTAGAGTAGAATCCTTAAGTGGATAGAAGTTTAGAGATCCAAGTTTTCAAAAAGGTATGCAAAAATTTATTTTCTTACAGTTTTTCAGTATAGTATGTTAAAATTTGATAATTATTCTTGGTTAATTGCCGAACCTTTGATCCGGAAGTTATGGGTGCGGCTTCGACCTCTCGGTCTCCCTTAATTGGGGGTTATCGGGAGGTGGGGTCGTAACATTTGGTATCAGAGCATAGGTTCCTCAGTTAACCATTAATAATTATTAAATTTCACAAACTCCATAGAAGACAAGGGAGTTATTAGAGGATTATGTGAAAGACAGAGGTGTCTAGAAAAGGATCACGCCCGGGGACTGGCAATATTTTCCTCCTCACCACTAGTCAGAATACGAGGACTCCCGGATCCGTGTGACTGCCTGGCCAAAGTCTTAGGGTATGAATCGAAATAAGATACCTTTAGGACTTTCTCATCTTATTCATCCCTTCTCAACACAAATTTTGTTAAGGACCTTAAGGATTAGGGTTTTCCCTCTTCTCCTCACCCTATTGAGGTATGGGTAAGATTAATAAGGTCTAAGGAATCCTCCATCAAATTAATGAAAAACATGTAATTAAGATGTCATGGACATAAGCTTAATAGAGTAAGCGTAAACTAAAGAATAGATACATGCTTAGGTCGTATGACATAAGTTTTCATGTCCTCAGAAGAGACCTGAGGCTAGACCTTCTTGTCAGGAGGATAAGTTAGTCTTGGAGATAGAGATCTCCATTGCAAGTAGAGACCTGGCACATCCTCTGAGGATGATGCTAACCCTAACCCTAAGTGAAGGTTAGAGAGAGATGAGTTGGACCAGGTGTTTGAAAGGACATGCCTTTGGGATGCCATATGATCCATGGGTGACCTAGCACCTTTGGCAACCCAACCCTGGGAAGGGTCATGCATGTTAGGGTAAAGGATAGCTCCTTAGATGATGATGTTAGTGAAGGACTTTATAAACCCTATGGGCTTGTGCAAGTAGGGTATAGCCGGCACATAGGGCACGTCATAGTGCTGATAGTAGAATGAAACCCTGGATAAGGAATCATGATGGAGCATAAAGGGCTATGGATGATCTTGAGCAAACATAAGTTCGAACCTAGGCTTCACCCATGTAGAGGATGCTTTTGAGGTTGATCCTTCCTGAAGAGAGGACCTCTAATGGTGAGGTCGGTTGTAGGGTTAGCTCTAGAGAGAGAGCAGGAAACCCCTCCAAGAAGGTTGGGAAGCCTAGACTCTGAGATTTGAGGTATAGTGGGGAGTTGAGGATGATGCGACCGAAATGGATGATAGTGGTTGCCTCATGATCGATCCCTGGAAGTTGATGATATCTTGGTTGCCTTTAGAGGGACCAAACCCTAGAGAGAGAAGATGAAGCTTCTGGTACCTAAGTGCCTACAGTATAGGTGTCTACCTTCTGAGGTAGGAAGAAGAGTTCCTTAGACCTAGAAAGGTTTAGTAATAGGTTATGAGGCCTTGTACCATGTTGGTTGTCCTTAAGGAGGACCCAACTCTAAGTGTTGCTCGAGTTGAAGGATGACAAGGAGTGCATGTCATGCCTTTTGCATGCCTGGTCCGTAGTTAAGAGATAGAGCATGCAGTTGGACACCCCAAAGTGAACCTAGGGTTCCTGACCTAAGAGAGGAAGTGGTATACCTAATGCTCATGATGAGAATTAAGTTGCCATAGTTGCGAGCATTATACGCCTCATGTATAAAGGACAAGGGAAGCCCCTTAAGTTTAAGGTATGTTTGATGAACCCCTCACAACTAGGTTGATGATAAAGGAAAGTATGATCTTGATCCAACATCGAGGAAAGAGGAAAAGTATGACCTAGCATGGTACGGTAGGTGATCTGCTTGTGCCTTAATAGCTTGCTAGGGTTAAGTAGGCTCATGTGGATGTAAACCCTAGACCTAAGAGCTTTTGTGACCTTGTTGTCAAGAGATAGTTTCCATCCCATCCTGGGAGAGGGACCCCTTTGGTAGGGTGTATATCAGTTTTGTTGGTTTAAGGTAACCTAAAGAGGTCTCATAGGATCTTGAGAAGCTAAGTGAAAATTACAGGGTATGAGAATGAACCTGTAGACCCATAGATATCCATCTCTAATTGCATATGAATGTGTTACCATGGGGGTAACCGGTATGGGGCTTGACCAAGGTAGGCAGGTTTACATGATCCCTATGAAAGGATGAAATCCAGCCCATGAATGCAGAAAGAGAGATGACAAAGACTTGGGTAAGGTTCTAAGTGAACATGTACTATAATGGAGAATCCTAAGTCTATCCTAGGGTCAGTAGGGATAAGACTGATGAAAGTAGGAGTTGACTAATTCCCCAGTTGCACATGACCATATGGTCGGGAGGTAACAGCTATCATTGTCTAAGGGTCATGGGTTAGGAGATTGATCACCTTCATGAACTCATGGGACCCAAAGGGCAGATGAGTAGGGCAATCCCTTGATGCATGAGGGAAGAGGGATGACCTCAAAAGAGCCGGTACCCTATATACCTAGAGGAGATGACCAAGGATATAAACCTTAGTAGGTTCAAGACTTGTTTGATATCATGATGTCTGTGATGTAGAGACATATGTGGCACGTTGCAACTTAGATGTAAAGGTGTATTGGCAAGGTGGGATGTACCATCTCTACTCTTGGAATAGGAAGAACTCTGTATGTGGACTGCAGCCAAATGCTTATTTCCTCTTGTTATGGGAGTGAGAGATAGGACAGTACACATGCCATACACCAAGGATAAAAGATAATGTGAGTTGGAACGTTGCTATGAGGTATGAGGACAGAGAAGATAACCTACCCTGGTAAAGTGAATGATACATGGATGGCTCACAAACACTAAGAGGAATGAGGTAGTCACCTTATGAGGATGTTTTTATCATGAGCTATGTAGAACTTACAAGTTATACCAGGTAGAGTTTGATCACAATGATGATGAAATCAGAGAGTGTTCTTAGTCAAGATAGACATAGAGTTTGAGGTGAGATGATAAGTGAAATACATGAAAGTGTATGTCTTCAACGTTACCTAATACCTAAGGATGTGAAGTGGTAATGGATGCTCTGGTTGAGATACATCTAACTTGTTTGACTAGAAGATAGAAGAGGTTGTTTGGCTAACCCTAAGTTTGAAAAGGAGAGGTGTTTGGATAACACTCCGATGTAATGAGATCTGTTGAACAAGTTAATGGTTGTTTGATTAGCCAGTCTAGTCCTTGATGCAATGAAAGGATGGTGGTAGAACCTCATATGCACTTCTTTGGAAAAGAAGGTGATGAAACCCCGACTAGAGTGGTTTAGGGTTTCTGAGGAATTGATCTTGAGGAATCATGACATACAGGAGATCATGATTTTTAGATCACCATACTCCGTACCACCAAGATAATAAGTGACAGTAGGACTTTGGATAAAGTTGCATGTGGTATATGGCCATGCAAGTCAGGGGGTAAAGGACGAACCCCAGTAACCCAGTGTATCGATATAGAGGACAAAAGAGTCCCTGAGAGGGAACGAGAGTTCATCATTATGAATGTGGTGATAAGTCTCCCCTAGACCAAGGAAGGTCAAGATGCAATATGGGCTATGATAGATCGCCTTATCTAGATGACATGAGAAAGAAAGAGTTCTGTCAAGAGACAGATCTGGTTGAACTACTCATGAGAGAGATGGTTCAACTACACCATGAATCGAGTTCAAAAGTCCTTGAGTATATCCTAAAGGTTCACTCACGTAAGGGGGAAGTAGGTACATGAAGGACTCAATGATGGTATAGTTCATCACCCATAACTAATGGTTAGTATGATCCAGACTAAAGAGTCTGATGAGAGGATATGTGCTCATTCAGGGTGATAGCTAGAGACAGTTCTTATCCTATGAAAGATGTGATGATGACCACTATAGATAGTATCGGGATTCTAAGAAGCTCTGTAAGGGAGTTGTGTCGGTCACCACTTCAGTAAGGTGATGTTGGTGAAAGGACCACATGATGATTAGAAAAGGACCACAGTGCATGAAGACAAAAGTCGCTTTAATCATGCAATGGATGAAAGGAGGCTAGAGACGACGAGAGTCGCGAGCAGATGCAAAGTAGACTAACATGCAATGCACTGTGGGAGTATATAATGTGAGAATCCGACCCCTCTGAGCTGCAGCTGAGAAAGCTGAGTCCCCGATACATGGGTCCATTAGAGATGGATGGGTGGAGATGGTTAGGTTTTGACCCTACCCCTCAGGATAGAGTAATGTGGGATGTGTTCCATGTATCCAATTTAGAGCATTATGTGAGGTGCCCCAACCATGTGCTGAGCAATGAACCTAGTGAGCCCCAAGGGAGGCTGAAATGGCATGAGTCACCTGTGCAGTTTATAGACGCCAGGATGAAAGAACTCAGAGAAAAGAACATGTAATGATAAAGGTTCTTTGGAAATGCCATGAGTACAGTAAAGCCACATCGGAGCCAATAATGGACATGGAAAAGTCTTATCTTGAATTGTTTGTTTGCTTGATAGAATTTTGAGGACAAAATTCCTATAAGAAGGGAAGGATGTTATAACCCCAATTTTAGGGTTCAATTGGTGAGAAATGTAATTTCTCATATTAAAAATATTTGAACAAATAATGATATAATTTGTTTGGAATAAATGGATTTTGTTTACAATAGCCTTGATGATTGTGTTGTGGGCTTTATTGGCTATTAGGCCCAAATAACAAGAAAATTCAATTAGTGAATGAATAATTGAATATTTGATAAAAGAAGATGTGGAAACCTCTAGAAAGCAAATCCAAAAAGGATTTCGTGCCTCTTGGGTTCCAAGGAATCCAAAGTTGCAAAGAAAAGAAATAAGAAAAGAAAAGATTAATAAAGTATTTCTTTATTAAGAAAGAAATTGAAAACAATGGTAAAATGTGGAAAACCAGTTAAAAGAGGTGTAATTGAGTTATTCTTGGTGGAATTTCATATTACAAGGATTCCTAAAGATAAAAGGAATACCAATGAGGAAAATAAAAGAGAAATAAAGAGAAATATTCAAAAAGAGATATTTTAATAAGAAATAAACAAGATAATGGGAAATAATGAAGAATAATGCATATAGATGCATCTAGAATGATAATAAGTACCCTTATGAAGGAATTTCAAAATCTTGGAGTTTCTTGGGGACCAAGGAGCCCCAATAAAGAAAGAGGAAAGAGAAAATACCAATAAAGCAAAATAAGAGAGTAATATAATATATTATTACTAATTGTTGGTGGAAATGGAAAAGAAAAGTATTTTCTACTAAAAAGGAAAACTTAATTTCGTGACAATACCTTAAAATCAAGTACCAGGGAGATAAAGGAGGTAATTTTCTTAATCCTAATAATTAAAGAAAAAGGAATAACAAAGTGATGAAGAGAGAGAGAGATGGTTACTTCACAACCAAGGAAAGTGTGTTTCCTTTTGAGTTGGGACTTGAGTCCTCATGAGGCACGCCTTAGGGCTTCATATACACCCCTATAAGATGGGTGGAACCCCTGCTTTGAGATCCAGAGGGATTCCACACAATGCTACCTCTTCTTCTTCTTCTTTCCGTCTAAACCCTAACCAAGAGGGTATATCCTTGTTCTAGGGCAACATGGGGCTTTGTTGTGGTCTTGTTGGAGGAGGGAAGCTTCCACCATCACCCAGATCGATCGGCCGCTTCCCCTTTGGCCCCGGCTTCGTGCAGTTGATGCGGACCTGCTGCAGTTGCAACAATAGCCGTGCACCTCTCCCGCATGGGAGTGGCCACCTCGACCGCACCCTGAAGCTTCTGCAGGCACAGAAAGGGTCGCCGCACCAAGGTGGTATGTCCCTGAGGGCCGATGAGTCGGGAAGGAGGATGGGGAGCCCCCCCTCGGCTGTTAGGGAAGCAGCCGGCTGCTGTCGCGAGGAAGATGAAGAGGAGCCCCATTTGGACGGTTATGCCCCCCCCCCCGGCATAGCAAAGCCAAAGAGCCGTGGAAGGGCAGTTACGTCAATTCTAAATGTTTTTAACCAAGCCGCGTAGATGCTTTTCATGAGGAGGCGACGTGGCACTCTCCGATTGGTCTAGAGTTAGTGAATTTCATTAAATTCATAACTTTTTAACGGTAGCTCGGTTGGGGACATATAATACATGAATCTTGCTCAGAAAAACATGAGGAATTCAATAAAAATATGCTTAGAAGCTAATTCTTCTTGCTATGCGAAAAGTAGTGTAAATCATCATCTTTAATGAATTAAAGATTAAGAAACCCTATTTTGATATGATTAATGTGTTTAATAGGGTTTAATGGATCATTTGAGTTGATGTTAACCTGTTAAATGTAAGAAGGTACATTATGTTCAAAAAGGAAGAACTTTGCACATGATTAGTCTAATTTAGAGTTTATGTGCTTGAAATTTGAAAAGGACAAAGTTATCATCTTCAATGATTTAATTAAAGAAAAACCCTTAGATTTGATGATAGATGGACTTAATGATGTTATTTGGATAATTCAAGTTGATATTAATCTGTTGTTAATAAAAGTGAAAATAGGATCTAAAAAGATGATCTTTTTATATAATTGGCTTAATTTAGGGTTTCGTGCATGATTATGCATTAATGAGCTTGAAAACCCTAATTTAGGAGAATATGTCTTTTAATTGGTTTAATTATTCAAATCTATGAATAAATGGGGATATGATGATCCTAAGTCAAATTGGGTATAAAGGACTATTAAAATGGATAGTTGAGCAATTAAGGTTCATATAAATGGAAAAGAGTATTTTAGGGTTTGTTGACCTAAAAGGGATAAAGTTTGAGAAATTAATCTTAGAAACCCTAATGAATATTAATGAAACCTTAATGTGGATTAGAAACCCTAGAAAGTGAATCCAAGTCAATAAAGTAGATTCTTGATAAAGTATGAAATAAATAGAGTACATATTCATTTCAGGAATTATGTGATGATTGAATTACTTGCTTGGATTAGTTGATTGGCTTGATTGTATATGTTGAATAATCTGCATGACTCATCAAATCAGGTATGTGGTTACGCTTATGAATAATCGCTCTAGTTTCATGGCGATTCCTGAAGTTTTAATCGGTTGCTTGAAAATAACTGTTGGATGTTTATTTATTTCATGCAACTGTAAAGTGAGTATAATTATCACTATAAATGTGCATATATAAATGACTAGATCCGGGTCCACCTCTATTGCTTTGAAAAGGCTAAGAAAAAAGGGGTAATCCTAGAGCAATGTCTAGGTTACCGAGAGTTAGAAACTGGGCTACCTACGTGTAGTGCCATGAGACTCATTAGCCTTCCATTAGTTAAGGAGTGGGATACTTACGAGTAGTGCCATGTGACTCAACCCTAGAAATTGGTTCACTTATAGGTGGATCATGAGGGGTTTAATGGGGACAACATAGAGGATAGGGTACTCTTGGATCACAGAGTTATATATAAAATGTAATCTTGGTTGTTAAATGATTAATTGAATGATTACATTGTTAACGTATTTACATAATTATTGTTTCCCCCACATACCAGCTTCGGTTGACCGACATTTTTTTTCTGGCGTTTTAGGTACAAGCCAAAAGGACAAATAGTAAATTCTCACATTGTGAAATACATGAAGTAAAATACAAGGAGGATTAGTTAGAGTAGAATCCTGATGAAACCTCCAGATTCATCATTATAGTCGCCAATTCAAGGATTTTTTGCCTCATGTCGACTGGATTACCCTCGCTTTAGCTTACTTTAAGTATCCCTTCAGTCTCGTGTAAATAGTGCGATACTAGCTCAAATAACCCTAGTTTCCAGCTTATTTGATTTCATTTTCCCTACTCAAATTCTCTCTCCTCTGCAGATCATCCTCAACTATCACCAACGGTCATAACCCCTACAACACTGACCCCATGCGGTCTCAAGACCGTTTGAGCCCATGCGGTCTCAAGACCGTTTGAGTCCATGCAGTCTCAAGACCGTTCGAGCCCATGCGGTCTCAAGACCGTTTGAGCCCATGCGGTCTCAAGACTGTTTGAGCCCATGCGGTCTCAAGACCGTTTGAGTCCATGCGGTCTCAAGACTATTTGAGCCCATGCGGTCTCATGACTGTTTCGCTGTCGTGAAAACCGGTCGGCTAGTATCGAGATCGCACCAACAACCAGCACATCCGCCGGTGTTGTGACCTGCTCGTTGACACCACCGCTGCCGTGACGGCCTTCTTGCCACAAGCGTCGGTGTCACCGTCAGCAGCAATGATGATGCCCATGATGGGTGGCTTGCCACAAGCAGCGCCGCCGTCTTCCTCACCGTCACCAACAACGTCGGCGCCCACCGACACATGATCTCCGGCGTCGTCTTCCTCACCATCACCAACAACATCGGCACCCACCTACACATGATTTCCGGCGTCGTCGTCTTCATCACCTGCTCCGGCAACCACGCCGCCCTCGGAAACCACACATGTAAATCGTTTGAAGCACGCAACATACACCAGCAGCCACCTTCGTCCCCGCCATCGTAGTAGCAACTTCGCCGGTGTTGCGAGTTGCTCTAGCCGCCACAACCGCCGGCACCATCCGCCATCGCAGCAGCAACGTCGACGGCTTCTCATGCGGTCTTGCTGGTGTGCATGAAGACCGTTTGATCAGCCCGCATGAAGATTGTTTACTCAGCCCGCATGAAGACCGTTTGGAGGATCGTATGAAATCAAATGGAAAAGCTATCTTTGCTGCAGATCGGTTGGAGAAAAGCATCATGAAGCCGTGCAACACTATTCATGTGAATAGCATGAAAAGTGGATAGTCATGCAACCGAGATTGTTGCTTTACTCCAATACAAAATCGGTTAATAATGCAATGTACAGTAGACCGCATGGCCCCACACATGCATAGAGATCGCATGCGCAATTGAAAAACCAAACCGCATGGCCTTTTTCCTTGAGAGGACCGAATGAAATAGGAGCTGAAATCAAGACCGGTTGCTCGCTGCACTTGCCACGTGAAGAACCAAATGGCGAGACCGCATGAAGCAAATAGCGAGACCGCATGAAGCAAATTGTGAAACCGCATGGGCATCTGGAGAAATGCTGACCGAGTGAGAATGTGCATAGCAAGACCGCATAGAGCGGCATTCAAATGTTGTAGCTGAAACCGCATGAGCTCACGTGATGATCATGCATGAACAAAACCACATGAGCACTTGTGCAAGACCGCATAAGCAAGACCGCATGGAAAAGTAAATGCAAAGCCAAACCGCATGAGCAAGATATTTATCAAGATTTGTGCTTATAAATAGGACCCCATGCGTCCTCATTTGGAGGCGATCTCACTACGGCCCAAGGCTGGTGGACTGGGACCAGTGTCGGAACGCTGCCAGACTGCTCGAGCACCGTTTCTGACCAAACTTCACCCACAGCCTCAGAATCCCGGTCTGAGTACAGATCTGGAAAGCCGCCAGACAGGAGATAGATCTAGAAGGCTGTTCCATCACCATCTCACCTCCACCATCGTTCTACCACTGTTCTACCTCATTCTACCCGTGCAATCCCGGAGGTAGACATGACGATCGAGGTAGAGAGACAGGCATCATCGACCACAACGGAGCAGTCCCGGAGACTGCGACGATCTACACCAAGCTTTCACAGATCTACTCTTCTACTCCAACGATGCTTTCTTTCTCTCTCTTCTCTTTCTTTGTTGCTCCCTCTATGAGGAGCGAGTAGTTCCATCCACTGGGGTGCGGGGACTAGCCCCGCTTCCCGTGTTTTGTAACTTGTACTAAAAAGATGTTATCATTCTGATTCAACACTAAATCGTTTCATATATGCTTGAATGTTGGCCGCGTTCTTGTATGCATCTATTGTCTTTCGTTGTGGTTTGTCTACGACCGCTCTTGAGACTCGAATACCGATTTAGTTTTGGTTTTTGGTGTGTGTATCCACCGCACATCCGTTTCGGTATCTAGGAATGCTTTCTAAGGAGTGGAGTAAACTCACCTCCATCGTTGTACTTTTGTACTATGAAATGGAATCAGTTGACGTACAAAAGTACAACCTTGATAGGTCGAGGAACACACTCTGAGGAGAGAGTGGTGCAAAGTACTTGACCATTCGTTCGAGAATGGCTGACGTTGCAACACTCTCACATTTCTCATAGCTATATCCTCGAAAGAGGGATAGTCTATAAGGATACTAATCGATTTGGTAATCATCGCTCGCTTGCTAGTTTTCTGATGCACATTTCATGAGGTTGAGTAAGATTTTCTCTTCGGAGACTACATATCTTCATTGACATGTAGATATGTACCGGATGAGAGTTACTCAACCCGTGAAGGATGTATGCATTACTCTTGTCCTATAAGACATCGGTATTGTACAACATCCATGTATCTTGCTTACAAGTATTGCTATGTTTGGTACAAGTGCAATTCATGTGTAGTGGTGGAAAATACCCGCATCACCCCAGTGATCCATCATCAATTGCTAATCTTAGATTTTAATCATTAAACTAGTTTTTATTCTTGCCTTTACTTTTGCATGTTTAGGTTAAATAACTCAAATCAAACTTCAGGTCTTAGATGATTAACTTAGATTGATACAAAACAAGGAAAAGACGCTCAGATTCTTAATGTTGTCCTTTGGGTTCGATCCTAAATCTGTACTATGATAAGGCTTCCACACTCTTGTGGGGTTGGAGCATTTATCTAGCACCAGTTGTAGGTAAACCTAGAGAGAACATCAACTCGCTAGGGTTTTTGGTGCATATTAGGACTTCCATTGGAAGAGTAATCTTTTGGTGTAAGTTCTAGCTTCATCAAAAAATGGTGTCGTTGCCGGGGACAATGGTATAAGAATCGTCTTTTTTGAATTCCGTGTCAATTTAGGTTTCTCTAGGGTTTTTCATTTTCTTTTCAAAAACCTAAAAAGTGAAGAGCTTAATCTCGCATATCTTCTTGGATTTGAAGTGGTTGGTCAAGCCTGATACACTCTTTTGATTTCAGGTACCAACTCTCTTCAAAATGAAGCAGCCGACACCACCAACCGTTAGATTTCAACTATGTGGTGACTATTCTCACACATCGATTTACTGCTTCAATGTCCCTCCTCTCTACGTGATGGCCTTCCGTCAAGTAATCATGAATCAGATAGCTGGGAAACTCAAAGCAGCCTCTTCATACAACTATGGATATAACGCAAGTTATAGTTCGTATCACCCTGGAGGCTACTACGAAAAACTTAACTGTGGTGGATTTCAAGGCGCAGGCTGCAATGTAGGAGGGAACTTGGAAAACAGTGCAACTCAATACAATGATAAGGGGAACTATTATCAATATCAAACCAACGGGTGCAGTGAAGAGCCTTTCTATGAAGATCGACACACATTGATGGAAGAACTACATGCTCTACAGACATCGGTGGCTCAACAACTAGCTGATCAGACAGCCGCGATCAAGAAGTTGATAGCCGATCTTGATCAACTTACACAACTTGCTAACACTCCTGAGCAACATGTAGAACAGCCACCAATTTCAACTAAGCACATCCCTAGTCCACATGTTGCAATCAATTACGATGATGACTATGAAATCATGTGGGATATGCCTTTCAATGATCTTCAAGAATCAGTGCAAGGTGAGGAATCATCTTCAGAATTAATAATTGAACCCAAGGACGATTTCTTCATAACATTACAAGAGAAAGAATCATCTTTCGAGCCAAGACCTGACTCAGAAAGTGATTCATGCACTATGCCCTTAGGTGAAAGACGGAATAAACAATATGAGGATTTTCTATAGTCAGGAGGTCAATGGGGGATAAACTTCAATACTTACCCACCTTCTGACTTCATAGACCCAAACCCAACCATTGAAGAGCAATTGGTGATAATCAATTCCCTCAATGACAAAATCCTTTCAACTTCAGCTGTCTCATCAATAAAATCCGTAAAAGAAGGATTAACGTCGCAAGGACTCTACACTCCTTCACAATCAGACTCAGATGGGTATGTGACCGATTCAGACAAGGATATGTCTTTTATGCAAGGGAATCAAATGTCTTCACTTCCCGAACAAAATTCGAATAGCCCTTATGAAGAAAATTATAATCATTCGGTTGATTTAGAGACAGACTTCGAGGATAGAATTGATCAAGATCTTGATTCAGAAATGGACCATACCACTCTCACTGATGAAGTAGAATCAATGGAGAATGACGGGTCTCAAGATGACAATCCTATGACCAATCCTTTTCATGAGATGATATTACCTGAGTTACCACCACCACAAGAAATCCAGTCAGAGCCAGTCCTCAAACAAGAGCATGATCTTTCTATTGAATCTCCTTCTAGTCACTTGAACGAGTTGACAGTGCACTATGAAGAGAAACATGAGCCATCTCTTGACTTTGGAACGGATTACGATATTACTGCAAACTCTTGTAATGACAAGAAGGACCCTTGGGAAGACATCAAGTCACAAACCTATCCCTCTATAGTCACTCATCCCTATGAAGAAGCCCCTCCTGGTATTCAAGAAACTGAGATATGTCCATTACCTGAGCTAGGTTCCATTCCTCCCATAGAAACTCTTCCCAAGCACTCAATAGAACCGGAGGAGGGTAATGAAGAAGAACTGGAACAACAACATGACTCAGAAATGGTTTACACTAGTCCCAATATCGAAGAAATGGGTTCATCAGGGGATTTTAGCCATCAAAATGATATGTCATTGACTAATCCCTCCCATGAAGATACATCATTGGAACCTCTATCTCAGGACCCCATGATTTCCTTACCCGAGCAAGATTTCATTTTACTAATCAAATCCTCTTCTAGTTACTCGGATGAACTAAGGATGTTCTATGAGGAAAATTTTGAACAAAACCTTGAAAAGAAGAACAATGCTCTTACCAATTTCAACATTGATAAAGATGATGATACTTCTCAAAATAACTCCTCTGATGAAGAAACGTCCTCCTGGATACCATATCCCACACAAGAAAAGCCATGTGACGAAATGAAGCCGGAACTGGATCCACCATCTGATCCTAGACAGGAGGAAGTTCAAGTGGCCGACCCTCAATCAACTGCCCTAGATTTTGAAGAAAGCAGTTTTACTTTGATCTTCGAGGGTGAGCCACAATTGGAGGGCACAAGTGGGCATAACCTTGATTTCTCGCATAGTCCTCTAGTTTCGACTGCCTACATTTCACCTCCCTCGCTGATGGGGGAAGGTCTCTGGATTCTTCTAGACGGACAACGAGGCGAAAGAAATATGCATCCAAGTCATCCTGATGACTCGTTTGAGTCGCCAAAACCACCCATTCAACAGGTTGTTCGGGCCACTTCCTCGTTCTCAGCACCAACTATCGCGAGACATCTTTGTTGCACCTTCTTCCAACTACGAGGACCACCTGGTTAACATTGCGCAACCCTTCCCCTCCACCTTGAACCTAATATTTGTTCCAAAAAGAGAGAATTCATGAGTTCAAGGTGGAGGGCGGGTGGTATGACCTTCACTCCACCCTCTATCTTTATTGCTTCCTGTTTTTCCATTCTAGTTTCTTTTTCATAATTTTTCTGCCTTTCGGTAGTCTTCCAAAAATAAAGCCTTTATCTAGTCGGCTTTTTGTTTTTCGAATATGTGATCATCACCTCTTTTCGTTGCAATGTTCCAAGAAAAGAATGCTTAAAACTAGCCAATGCGTGTTTTTCATCTTGAAAAGTCTATGAAACCTAATGTCATACCCTCAAATAGGAAAAGATGATACACATCAATAAGGCTGAGATAGATCAAATACATCACGCCTTTATCTGATTAATGGATCTGTTGTATGGATTTCTCATTTGATGTTTCATCATGTCTCTTTTTGAGCAGAGTGTGATGGAGAAAAGAGACTCGTTGCATGGAATCGCTAAGCAAACTGCATCATGATCTGAACTCTCTTCTACACTTCTTCCTTCATTTTCATACCCCTTTGTTCACTAACCATGCCAAAGTTTTAAGTTCGGTGTGGCACACCACACTCCTTTCTAGTGAAAACTAGAATATTCCCAAACTTTAAGTTCGGTGTGGTAAACCACACCTCTGCAAAACTCTAAGTTCGGTGTGGTACACCACACCTCTTTTTCCACTACCGCTTCTTCCATACCCCTCAATACATAAAAGGGGCATGCCACCTCCTCTTTTCGCTTCAAAGAGTATACAATGATGATTGTGCACATACCAAGGTTGGTGAAAAATCTACCCCGATTCCAAAAAGAGGCCTGGCAGCCCAAATATGCAAAAATCCAAAAATACCCTTTCTCCTAAGCCAAGTGAGAATGAATAAAAGCCAGAGTGTGAATAAAAACATGAGAGTTGTGCCCTGAATAAGGATAACCGATAAAGGTCTTGCCCAGCTGGTACATTAGTTGTCCTCATAAAGGCAGATGTGTCGTGAACGGTAGTAGGATCCTAAGGATCCAAAAATAACCTCCTTACCTCCTCTCAAAGAGGTAAAATAGCCAAAAGCCTTAAGACAACCTACACACACTTCTGAGTTACCTTTAGAAAAAAAAATTGGGTGTAAGGCTAAGTCAACCAGATTTGTGCATAAATCATTCAAAGTATCTCGATGAGTCAACTAATAATAAGAGTCTTGATTCAATCAGAGGAGAGACTCTTACCTTTTGATCATACCCCCATTCCCTCCTTCTTCAACACCAGTGACAGATCGTATGCATTTTGTTGATTCTGTGGGTCTGTTCAACGTCTCATAATACTCTTTAACATGACCGATACAATAGAGAGTGAGAAGGAAGTACTTCAGCAAAGTGAACTCAGAAATGAGGATATCATAAGATGTATTTCATGATCTAAGGAAGCTCTAATGTTGTATCGATCTGAGCCATGAACAAAATTACGATATGACAATAGCATGAGGCAATCCTGAGATGAACGATTTCATTGGCGACTGTTTTAAGTTTTCCGTTTCTCGAGACGAGCAACGCCTAAGTTCGGTGTGGTGATGAATCTTCCAAACTCATCCTCAGTCACCAATTCAAAGGATTTTTGACGTTTTTCCCTAATTTTTGTTTCGCCTCTTTTTCCTTTTCTCTTTTTTGTGAAAATTCTGACACTTGCACGAAGGAGAGGTAATTACGAGACCAACGGCATGCGTTTCGGAGACTGTCTTGGGCTTTTTTGTTCCTCGGGACGAGCAACGCTTAAGTTCGGTGTGGTGATGAATCCTCAAGATTCATCATTATAGTCGCCAATTCGAGGATTTTTGTGCCTCATATCGACTGGATTACCCTCGCTTTAGCTTACTTTAAGTATCCCTTCAGTCTCGTGTAAATAGTGTGATACTATCTCAAATAACCCTAGTTTCCATCTTATTTGATTTCATTTTCCCTACTCACATTCTCTCTCCTCTGCAGATCATCCTCAACTATCACCAACGGTCATAACCCCTACAACACTGACCCCATGCGGTCTCAAGACCGTTTGAGCCCATGCGGTCTCAAGACCGTTTGAGTCCATGCGGTCTCAAGACCGTTTGAGCCCATGCGGTCTCAAGACCGTTTGAGCCCATGCGGTCTCAAGACCGTTTGAGTCCATGTGGTCTCAAGACCGTTTGAGCCCATGCAGTCTCATGACCGTTTCATTGTCGTGAAGACCGTTCGGCTAGTATCGAGATCGCAGCAACAACCAGCACCTCCACCGGTGTTGTGACCTGCTCGCTGACACCACCGCTGCCACGACAGCCTTCTTGCCATAAGCGTCGGTGTCACCGTCAGCAGCAACGATGATGCCCATGATGGGCGGCTTGTCACAAGTGGCGCCGCCGTCTTCCTCACCGTCACCAACAACGTCGGTGCCCACCTACACATGATCTCCGGCATCATCTTCCTCATCGTCACCAACAACGTCGGCACCCACCTACACATGATCTCCGACGTCGTCGTCTTCATCACCTGCTCTGGCAACCACGCCGCCCTCGCCAACCACGCATGTAAATCGTTTGAAGGACGCAACATACACCAGCAGCCACCTTCGTCCCCGCCATCACAACAACAACTTCACCGGTGTTGCGAGCTGCTCTAGCCGCCACAACCGCTGGCACCATACGCCATCACAGCAACAACGTCGACAACTTCTCATGCGGTCTTTCTGGTGTGCATGAAGACCGTTTGCTTAGCCCGCATGAAGACCGTTTGGAGGATCGTATGAAATCAAATGGAAAAGCTATCTTTGTTGTAGATCGGTTGGAGAAAAGAATCATGAAGCCATGCAGCACTATTCACGTGAATAGCATGAAAAGTGGATAGGCATGCAACCGAGATTGTTGCTTTACTCCAATACAAAACCAGTTAATAATGCAATGTACAACAGACCGCATGGCCCCACGCATGCATAGAGATCGCATGCGCAATTGAGAAACCAAACCACATGGCCTTTTACCTTGAGAGGACGGAATGAAATAGCAGCTGAAATCAAGACCGGTTGCTCGCTGCACTTGCCACGTGAAGAACCAAATGGCGAGACCGCATGAAGAAAATAGCGAGACCGCATGAAGCAAATTGCGAAACTGCATGAGCATCTGGAGAAACGCTGACCGCATGAGAATGTGCATAGCAAGACCGCTTGGAGTGGCATTCAAATGTTGTAGCTGAAACCGCATGATCTCACGTGATGATCATGCATGAACAAAACCGCATGAGCACTTGTGCAAGACCGCATAAGCAAGACCGCATGGAAAAGTAAGTGCAAAGCCAAACCGCATGAGTAAGATATTTATCAAGATTTGTGCTTATAAATAGGACCCCATGGGTCCTCATTTGGAGGCGATCTCACTACGGCCCAAGGCTTCTGGACTGGGACTAGTGTCGGAACGCCGCCAGACTGCCCGAGCATTGTTTCTGACCAAACTTCACCCACAACCTCAGAATCCCAGTCTGAGTACAGATCTGGAAAGCCGCCAGATTGGAGATAGATCTAGAAGGTTGTTCCATCACCATCTCACCTCCACCATCATTCTACCATTGTTCTACCTCATTTTACCCATGCAATCCCGGAGGTAGACATGATGATCGAGGCGGAGAGACAGGTGTCATCAACCACAACGGAACAGTCCCGGAGACTGCGACGATCTACACCGAACTGTCACAGATCTACTCTTCTGCTCTGACGATGTTTTCTTTCTCTCTCTTCTTTTTCTTTGTTGCTCCCTCTATGAGGAGCGAGTAGTTCCATCCACTGGGGTGTGGGGACTAGCCCCTCTGCCTGTGTTTTGTAACTTGTACTAAAAAGATGTTATCATTCTGATTCAACACTAAATCGTTTCATACATGCTTGAATGTTGGTCGCGTTCTTGTATGCATCTATTGTCTTTCGTTGTGGTTTGTCTACGACTGCTCTTAAGACTCGAATACCGATTTAGTTTTGGTTTTTGGTGTGTGTATCCACCGCGCATCCGTTTCGGTATCTAGGAACGCTTTCTAAGGAGTGGAGTAAACTCACCTCCATCGTTGTACTTTTGTACTATGAAATGGAATCAATTGACGTACAAAAGTACAACCTTGACAGGTCGAGGAACACACTCTGAGGAGAGAGTGGTGCAAAGTACTTGACCATTCATTCGGGAATGGCTGACATTGCAACACTCTCACGTTTCTCGTAGCTATATCCTCGAAAGAGGGATAGTCTATAAGGATACTAATCGATTTGGTAATCATCGCTCGCTTGCTAGTTTTCCAATGCACGTTTCATGAGGTTGAGTAAGATTTTCTCTTCGGAGACTACATATCTTCATTGACACGTAGATATGTACCGGATGAGAGTTACTCAACCCGTGAAGGATGTGTGCATTACTCTTGTCCTATAAGACATCGGTATTGTACAACATCCATGTATCTTGCTTACAAGTCTTGCTATGTTTGGTACAAGTGCAATTCATGTGTAGTGGTGGCAAATACTCGCATCACCCCAGTGATCCATCATCAATTGCTAATCTTAGATTTTAATCATTAAACTAGTTTTTATTCTTGCCTTTACTTTTGCATGTTTAGGTTAAATAACTCAAATCAAACTTCTGGTCTTAGATGATTAACTTAGATTGATATGAAACAAGGAAAAGACGCTCAGATTCTTAACGTTGTCCTTTGGGTTCGATCCTAAATCTGTACTATGATAAGGCTTCCACACTCTTGTGGGGTTGGAGCATTTATCTAGAACCAGTTGTAGGTAAACCTAGAGAGAACATCAACTCTCTAGGGTTTTTGGTGCATATTAGGACTTCCATTGGAAGAGTAATCTTTTGGTGTAAGTTCTAGCTTCATCAAATCCTTAAGTGGATAGAAGTTTAGAGATCCAAGTTTTCAAAAAAGGTATGCAAAAATTTATTTTCTTATAGTTTTTCAGTATAGTATGTTAAAATTTGATAATTATTCTTGGTTAATTGTTGAACCTTTGATCCGGAAGTTATGGGTGCGGCTTCAACCTCTCAGTATCCCTTAATTGGGGGTTATAGGGAGGTGGGGTCATAACATTTGGTATCATAGCATAGGTTCCTCAGTTAACCATTAATAATTATTAAATTTTACAAACTCCATAGAACCCAAGGGAGTTATTAGAGGATTATCCGAAAGACGGAGGTGTCTTGAAAAGGATCACGCCCGGGGGCTGGCAATATTTTCCTCCACACCGCTAGTCGGAATACGAGGACTCTCGGATATATGTGACTGTCTGGCCAAAGTCTTAGGGTATGAATCGAAATAAGATACCTTTAGGAATTTCTCATCTTATTCATCCCTTCTCATCACAAATTCTGTTAAGGACCTTAAGGATTAGGGTTTTCCCTCTTCTCCTCACCCTCTTGAGGTATGGGTAAGATTAATAAGGTCTAAGGAAACCTCCATCAAATTAATGAAAAGCATGTAATTAAGATGTCATGGACATAAGCTTAATAGAGTAAGCGTAAACTAAAGAATAGATACATGCTTAGGTCATATTACATAAGTTGTCATGTCCTCAGAAGAGACCTGAGGCTAGACCTTCTTGTCAGGAGGATAAGTTAGTCTTAGAGATAGAGATCTCCATTGCAAGTAGAGACCTGGCACATCCTCTGAGGATGATGCTAACCCTAACCCTAAGTGAAGGTTAGAGAGAGATGAGTTGGACCAGGTGTTTGAAAGGACATGCCTTTGGGATGCCATATGATCCATGGGTGACCTAGCACCTTTGGCAACCCAACCCTAGGAAGGATCGTGCATGTTAGGGTAAAGGATAGCTCCTTAGATGATGATATCAATGAAGGACTTTAGAAACCCTATGGGCTTGTGCAAGTAGAGTATAGTCGGATCATAGGGCACGTCATAGTGCTGACAGTAGAATGAAACCCTGGATACGGAATCATGATGGAGCATAAAGGGCTATGGATGATCTTGAGCAAACATAAGTTCGAACCTAGGCTTCACCCATGTAGAAGATGCTTTTGAGGTTGATCCTTCATGAAGAGAGGACCTCTAATGGTGAGGTTGGTTGTAGGGTTAGCTCTAGAGAGAGAGAGAAGGAAACCCCTCCAAGAAGGTTGGGAAGCCTAGACTCTGAGATTTGAGGTATAGTGGGGAGTTGAGGATGATGTGACCGAAATGGATGATAGTGGTTGCCTCATGATCGATCCCTAGAAGTTAATGATATCTTGGTTGCCTTTAGAGGGACCAAACCCTAGAGAGAGAAGATGAAGCTTCTGGTACCTAAGTGCCTACAGTATAGGTGTCTACCTTCTGAGGTAGGAAGAAGAGTTCCTTAGACCTAGAAAGGTTTAGTAACAGGTTATGAGGCCTTGTACCTTGTTGGTTGTCCTTAAGTAGGACCCAACTCTATGTGTTGCTCGAGTTGAAGGATGACAAGGAGTTCATGTCATGCCTTTTGCATGCTTGGTTCGTAGTTAAGAGATAGAGCATGCAGTTGGACACCCCAAAGTGAACCTAGGGTTCCTGACCTAAGAGAGGAAGTGGTATACCTAATGCTCATGATGAGAATTAAGTTGCCATAGTTTTGAGCATGGTACGCCTCAGGTATAAAGGAAAAGGGAAGCCCCTTAAGTTTAAGGTATGTTTGATGAACCCCTCACAACTACGTTGATGATAAAGGAAAGTATGATCTTGATCCAGCATCGAGGAAAGAGGACAAGTATGACCTAGCATGGTACAGTAGGTGATCTGCTTGTACCTTAATAGCTTTCTAGGGTTAAGTAGGCTCATGTGGATGTAAACCCTAGACCTAAGAGATTTTGTGACCTTGTTGTCAAGAGATAGTTTCCCTCCCATCCTGGGAGAGGGACCCCTTTGGTAGGGTGTATATCAGTTTTGTTGGTTTAAGGTAACCTAAAGAGGTCTCATAGGATCTTGAGAAGCTAAGTGAAAAGTACAGGGTATGAGAATGAACCTGTAGACCCATAGATATCCATCTCTAATTGCATATGAATGTGTTACCATGGGGGTAACCGGTATGGGGCTTGACCAAGGTAGGCAGGTTGCCATGATCCCTATGAAAGGATGAAATCCAGCCCATGAATGCAGAAAAAGAGATGATGAAGACTTGGGTAAGGTTCTAAGTGAACATGTACTATAATGGAGAATCCTAAGTCTATCCTAGGGTCAGTAGGGATAAGACTGATGAAAGTAGGAGTTGACTAATTCCCTAGTTGCACATGACCATAGGGTCAGGAGTTAACAGCTATCATTGTTTGAGGGCCATGGGTTAGGAGATTGATCACCTTCATGAACTCATTAGACCCAAAGGGCAGATGAGTAGGGCACTCCCTTGATGCATGAGGGAAGAGGGATGACCCCAAAAGAGCCAGTACCCTATAGACCTAGAGGAGATGACCAAGGATATAAACCTCAGTAGGTTCAAGACTAGTTTGATATCATGATGTCTGTGATGTAGAGACATATGTGGCACGTTGCAACTTAGATGTAAAGGTGTATTGGCAAGGTGGGATGTTCCATCTCTACTCTTGGAATAGGAAGAACTCTGTATTTGGACTGCAGCCAAATGCTTATTTCCTCTTGTTATGGGAGTGAGAGATAGGACAGTAAGCATGCCATACACCAAGGATAAAATATGATGTGAGTTGGAACATTGCTATGAGGTATGAGGACAGAGAAGATAACCTACTATAATGGAGAATCCTAAGTCTATCCTAGGGTCGGTAGGGATAAGACCGATGAAAGTAGGAGTTGACTAATTCCCCAGTTGCACATGACCATAGGGTCGGGTGGTAACAACTATCATTGTCTGAGGGCCATGGGTTAGGAGATTGATCACCTTCATGAACTCATTGGACCCAAAGGGCAGATGAGTAGGGCACTCCCTTGATGCATGAGGGAAGAGGGATGACCCCAAAAGAGCCGGTACCCTATAGACCTAGAGGAGATGACCAAGGATATAAACCTCAGTAGGTTCAAGACTAGTTTGATATCATGATGTTTGTGATGTAGAGACATATGTGGCACGTTGCAACTTAGATGTAAAGGTGATTTGGCAAGGTGGGATGTTCCATCTCTACTCTTGGAACAGGAAGAACTCTGTATTTCGACTGCAGCCAAATGCTTATTTCCTCTTGTTATGGGAGTGAGAGATAGGACAGTATGCATGCCATACACCAAGGATAAAAGATGATGTGAGTTGGAACATTGCTATGAGGTATGAGGACAGAGAAGATAACCTACCCTGGTAAAGTGAATGATACATGGATGGCTTGCAAACACTAAGAGGAATGAGGTAGTCACCTTATGAGGATGTTTTTATCATGAGCTATGTAGAACTTACAAGTTATACCAGGTAGAGTTTGATCACCATGATGACGAAATCAGAGAGTGTTCTTAATAAAGATAGACATAGAGTTTGAGGTGAGATGATAAGTGAAATACATGGAAGTGTATGTCTTCAACATTACCTAATACCTAAGGATGTGAAGTGGTAATGGATGCTCTGGTTGAGATACATCTGACTTGTTTGACTAGATGCTAGAAGAGGTTGTTTGGCTAACCCTAAGTTTGAAAAGGAGAGGTGTTTGGATAACACTCTGATGTAATGAGATCTGTTGAACAAGTTAATGGTTGTTTGGTTAGCCAGTCTAGTCCTTGATGCAATGAAAGGATGGTGGTAGAACCTCAGATGCACTTCTTTGGAAAAGAAGGTGATGAAACCCTGACTAGAGGGGTTTAGGGTTTCTGAGGAATCGATCTTGAGGAATCATGACATACAGGAGATCATGATTTTTAGATCACCATACACTGTACGACTAAGATAATAAGTGATAGTAGGACTTTGGATAAAGTTGCATTTGGTATATGGCCATGCAAGCGGGGGGGGGGGGGGGGGGGGTAAAGGACGAACCCCAGTAAGCCAGTGTATCGATATAGAGGACAAAAGAGTCCCTGAGAGGGAACGAGAGTTCATCATTATGAATGTGGTGATAAGTCTTCCCTAGACCAAGGAAGTTCAAGATGCAATATGGGCTATGATAGATCGCCTTATCTAGATGACATGAGAAAGAAAGAGTTCTGTCAAGAGACAGATCTAGTTGAACTACTCATGAGAGAGATGGTTAAACTACACCATGAATCGATTTCAAAATTCCTTGAGTATATCCTAAAGGTTCACTCCCGTAAGGGGGAAGTAGGTACATGAAGGACTTGATGATGGTAAAGTTCATCACCCATAACTAATGGTTAGTATGATCCAGACTAAAGAGTCTGATGAGAGGATATGTGCTCGTTCAGGGTCATAGCTAGAGACATTTCTTGTCCTATGAAAGATGTGATGATGACCACCATAGCCAGTATCGGGATTCTAAGAAGCTCTGTAAGGGAGGTTGTGTCGGTCACCACTTCAGTAAGGTGATGTTGCTGAAAGGACCACATGATGATTAGAAAAGGACCACAGTGCATGAAGACGAAAGTCTCTTTAATCATGCAATGGATGAAAGGAGCCTAGAGACGATGAGAGTCGCGAGCAGATGCAAAGTAGACTAACATGCAATGCACTATGGGAGAATATAATGTGAGAATCCAACCCCACTGAGCTGCAGCTGAGAAAGTTGAGTCCCCGATACATGGGTCCATTAGAGATGGATGGGTGGAGATGGTTAGGTTTTGACCCTACCCCTCAGGATAGAGTAATGTGGGATGTGTTCCATGTGTCCAATTTAGAGCACTATGTGAGGTTCCCCAACCATGTGCTGAGCAATGAACCTAGTGAGCCCCAAGGGAGGCTGAAATGGCCTGAGTCACCTGTGCAGTTTATAGACGCCAGGATGAAAGAACTCAGAGAAAATAACATGTAATGATAAAGGTTCTTTGGAAATGCCATGAGTACGGTAAAGCCACATAGGGGTCAATAATGTACATGGAAAAGTCTTATCTTGAATTGTTTGTTTGCTTGATAGAATTTTGAGGACAAAATTCCTATAAGAGGGGAAGGATGTTATAACCCCAATTTTTGGGTTCAATTCGTGAGAAATGTAATTTCTCATATTAAAAATATTTGAACAAATAATGATATAATTTGTTTGGAATAAATGGATTTTGTTTACAATATCCTTGATGATTGTGTTGTGGGCTTTATTGGCTATTAGGCCCAAATAACATGAAAATTCAATTAGTGAATGAATAATTGAATATTTGATAAAAGAAGATGTGGAAACCTCTAGAAAGCAAATCCAAAAAGGATTTCGTGCCTCTTGGGTTCCAAGGAATCCAAAGTTGCAAAGAAAAGCAATAAGAAAAGAAAAGATTAATAAATTATTTCTTTATTAAGAAAGAAATTGAAAACAATGGTAAAATGTGGAAAACCAGTTAAAAGAGGTGTAATTGAGTTATTCTTGGTGGAATTTCGTATTCCAAGGATTCCTAAAGATAAAAGGAATACCAATGAGGAAAATAAAAGAGAAATAAAGAGAAATATTCAAAAAGAGATATTTTAATAAGAAATAAGCAAGATAATGCGAAATAATGAAGAATAATGCATATAGATGCCTCTAGAAGGATAATAAGTACCCTTATGAAGAAATTTCCAAATCTTGGAGTTTCTTGGGGACCAAGGAGCCCCAATAAAGAAAGAGGAAAGAGAAAATACCAATAAAGCAAAATAAGAGAGTAATATAATATATTATTACTAATTGTTGGTGGCAATGGTAATTTTCTTAATCCTAATAATTAAAGAAAAAGGAATAACAAAGTGATGAAGAGAGAGAGATGGTTACTTCACAACCAAGGAAAGTGTGTTTCCTTTCGAGTTGGGACTTGAGTCCTCATGAGGCACGCCTTAGGGCTTCATATACACCCCTATAAGAAGGGTGGAACCCCTGCTTCGAGATCTAGAGGAATTCCACGCAATGCTACCTCTTCTTCTTCTTTCCGTCTAAACCCTAACCAAGAGGGTATATCCTTGTTCTAGGTCAATGTGGTGCTTCTTTGTGGTCTTGTTGGAGGGAAGCTTCCACCATCACCCAGATCGATCGGCCGCTTCCCCTTTGGCCCCAGCTTCATGCAGTTGATGAGGACCTGCTGCAGTTGCAACAGCAGTTGTGCAACTCTCCCGCATGGGAGTGGCCACCTCGACCGCATCTTGAAGCTTATGCAGGTGTGGAAAGGGTCACCACACCAAGGGGGTATGTCCCTGAGGGCCGATGAGTCGGGAAGGAGGAGGGGGAGCCCCCCCCCGGCTGTTAGGGCGGCAGCCGGCAGCTGTCGCGAGGAAGATGAAGAGGAGCCCAGTTGGACGGCTCTTCCCCCCCCGGGCATAGTAAAGCCAAAGAGCCGCGGAAGGGCAATTACGTCAATTCGAAATATTTTTAACCAAGCCGCGTAGATGCTTTGCATGAGGAGGCGACGTGGCGCTCTCCGATTGGTCCAGAGTAGCTCAGTTGGGGACATATAATAGATGAATCTTGCTCATAAAAACACGAGGAATTCAATAAAAATATGTCTAGAAGCTAATTCCTCTTGCTATGCGAAAAGTAGTGTAAATCATCATCTTTAATGAATTATATATTAAGAAACCCTATTTTGATATGATTAATGTGTTTAATAGGGTTTAATGGATCATTAGAGTTGATGTTAACCTATTAAATGTAAAAAGGTACATTATGTTCAAAAAGGAAGAACTTTGCACATGATTAGTCTAATTTAGAGTTTATGTGCTTGAAATTTGAAAAGGACATTAGGTTATCATCTTCAATGATTTAATTAAATAAAAACCCTTAGATTTGATGATAGATGGACTTAATGACGTTATTTGGATAATTCAAGTTGATATTAACCGGTTGTTAATAAAAGTGAAAATAGGATCTAAAAAGATGATCTTTTTATATAATTGGCTTAATTTAGGGTTTCGTGCATGATTATGCATTAATGAGCTTGAAAACCCTAATTTAGGAGAATATGTATTTTAATTGGTTTAATTGTTCAAATCCATGAATAAATGGGGATATGATGATCCTAAGTCAATTTGGGTATAAAGGACTATTAAAATGGATAGTTGAGCAATTAAGGTTCATATAAATGGAAAAGAGTATTTTAGGGTTTTTTGACCTAAAAGGGATAAAGTTTGAGAAATTAATCTTAGAAACCCTAATGAATATTAATGAAACCTTAATGTGGATTAGAAACCCTAGAAAGTGAGTCCAAGTCAATAAAGTAGATTCTTGATAAAGTATGAAATAAATAGAGTACATATTCTTTTCAGGAATTATGTGATGATTGAATTACTTGCTTGGATATGTTGATTGGCTTGATTGTATATGTTGAATAATCTGCATGACTCATCAAATCAGGTATGTGGTTATGCTTATGAATAATCTCTCTAGTTTCACGGCGATTCTCGAAGTTTTAATCGGTTACTTGAAAATAACTGTTGGATGTTTATTTATTTCATGCAACTATAAAGTGACTAGGATTATCACTATAAATGTGCGTATATAACTGACTAGATCCGGGTCCACCTCTATTGCTTTGAAAAGGCTAAGAAAAAAGGGGTAATCCTAGAGCAAGGTCTAGGTTACCGAGAGTTAGAAACTGGGCTACCTACGTGTAGTGCCATGAGACTCATTAGCCTTCCATGAGTTAAGGAGTGGACTACTTATGAGTAGTGCCATGTGACTCAACCCTAGAAATTGGTTCACTTATAGGTGGATCATGAGGGGTTTAATGGGGACAACATAGAGGATAGGGTACTCTTGGATCGTGGAGTTATATCTAAAATGTAATCTTGGTTGTTAAAAGATTAACTGAATGATTACATTGTTAACGTATTTACATAATTATTGTTTCCCCCACATACCAGCTTCGGTTGACCAACGTTTTGTTTGTCGGCGTTTTAGGTACAAACCAAAAGGACAAACAGTAAATCATCATATTATGAAATACATGAAGTAAAATACAAGGAGGATTAGTTAGAGTAGAATCCTTAAGTGGATAGAAGTTTAAAGATCCATGTTTTCAAAAAGGTATGCAAAAATTTATTTTCTTACAGTTTTTCAGTATAGTATGTTAAAATTTGATAATTATTCTTGGTTAATTGCCAAAACTTTGATCCGGAAGTTATGGGTGCGGCTTCGACCTCTCGGTCTCCCTTAATTGGGGTTATAGGGAGGTGGCGTCATAACGGTATCAAAGCGCAGGTTCCTCAGTTAACCATTAATAATTATTAAATTTTACAAACTCCATAGAACCCAAGGGAGTTATTAGAGGATTATCCGAACGACGAAGGTGTCTAGAAAAGGAACACTCCTGCGGGCTGGCAATATTTTCCTCCACACCGCTAGTCAGAATACGAGGACTCCCGGATCCGTGTGACTGCCTGGCCAAAGTCTTAGGGTATGAATCGAAATAAGATACCTTTAGGACTTTCTCATCTTATTCATCCCTTCTCATCACAAATTCTGTTAAGAACCTTAAGGATTAGGGTTTTCCCTCTTCTCCTCACCCTCTTGAGGTATGGGTAAGATTAATAAGGTCTAAGGAATCCTCCATCAAATTAATGAAAAGCATGTAATTAAGATGTCATGGACATAAGCTTAATAGAGTAAGCGTAAACTAAAGAATAGATACATGCTTAGGTCGTATGACATAAGTTGTCATGTCCTCAGAAGAGACCTGAGGCTAGAGCTTCTTGTCAGGAGGATAAGTTAGTCTTGGAGATAGAGATCTCCATCTCAAGTAGAGACCTGGCACATCCTCTGAGGATGATGCTAACCCTAACCCTAAGTGAAGGTTAGAGAGAGATGAGTTGGACCAGGTGTTTGAAAGGACATGCCTTTGGGATGCCATATGATCCATGGGTGACCTAGCACCTTTGGCAACCCAACCCTGGGAAGGGTCATGCATGTTAGGGTAAAGGATAGCTCCTTAGATGATGATATTAGTGAAGGACTTTAGAAACCCTATGGGCTTGTGCAAGTAGGGTATAGCCAGAACATAGGGCACGTCATAGTGCTGACAGTAGAATGAAACCATGGATAAGGAATCATGATGGAGCATAAAGGGCTATGGATGATCTTGAGAAAACATAAGTTCGAACCTAGGCTTCACCCATGTAGATGATGCTTTTAAGGTTGATCCTTCATGAAGAGAGGACCTCTAATGGTGAGGTTGGTTGTAGGGTTAGCTCTAGAGAGAGAGTAGGAAACCCCTCCAAGAAGGTTGGGAAGCCTAGACTCTGAGATTTGAGGTATAGTGGGGAGTTGAGGATGATGCGACCGAAATGGATGATAGTGGTTGCCTCATGATCGATCCCTGGAAGTTGATGATATCTTGGTTGCCTTTAGAGGGACCAAACCCTAGAGAGAGAAGATGAAGCTTCTGGTACCTAAGTGCCTACAATATAGGTATCTACCTTATTAGGTAGGAAGAAGAGTTCCTTAGACCTAGAAAGGTTTAGTAACCGGTTATGAGGCCTTGTACCTTATTGGTTGTCCTTAATGAGGACCCAACTCTAAGTGTTGCTCGAGTTGAAGGATGACACGGAGTGCATGTCATGCCTTTTGCATGCTTGGTTCGTAGTTAAGAGATAGAGCATGCATTTGGACACCCCAAAGTGAACCTAGGGTTCCTGACCTAAGAGAGGAAGTGGTATACCTAATGCTCATGATGAGAATTAAGTTTCCATAGTTTCGAGCATGGTACACCTCATGTATAAAGGAAAAGGGAAGCCCCTTAAGTTTAAGCTATGTTTTATGAACCCCTCACAACTAGGTTTATGATAAAGGAAAGTATGATCTTGATCCAGCATCGAGGAAAGAGGACAAGTATGACCTAGCATGGTATAGTAGGTGATCTGCTTGTGCCTTAATAGCTTGCTAGGGTTAAGTAGGTTCATGTGGATGTAAACCCTAAACCTAAGAGCTTTTGTGACATTGTTGTCAAGAGATAGTTTCCCTCCCATCCTGGGAGAGGGACCCCTTTGGTAGGGTGTATATCAGTTTTGTTGGTTTAAGGTAACCTAAAGAGGTCTCATAGGATCTTGAGAAGCTAAGTGAAAAGTACAGGGTATGAGAATGAACCTGTAGACCCATAGATATCCATCTCTAATTGCATATGAATGTGTTACCATGGGGGTAACCGGTATGGGGCTTGACCAAGGTAGGCAGGTTGCCATGATCCCTATGAAAGGATGAAAGCCATCCCATGAATGCAGAAAAAGAGATGATGAAGACTTGGGTAAGGTTCTAAGTGAACATGTACTATAATGGAGAATCCTAAGTCTATCCTAGGGTCAGTAGGGATAAGACCGATGAAAGTAGGAGTTGACTAATTCCCCAATTGCACATGACCATAGGGTCGGGAGGTAATAGCTATCATTGTCTGAGGGCCATGGGTTAGGAGATTGATCACCTTCATGAACTCATGGGACCCAAAGGGCAGATGAGTCGGGCACTCCCTTGATGCATGAGGGAAGAGGGATGACCCCAAAAGAGCCGGTACCCTATAGACCTAGAGGAGATGACCAAGGATATAAACCTTAGTAGGTTCAAGACTAGTTTGATATCATGATGTCTGTGATGTAGAGACATATGTGGCATGTTGCAACTTAGATGTAAAGGTGTATTGACAAGGTGGGATGTACCATCTCTACTCTTGGAACAGGAAGAACTCTGTATTTGGACTGCAGCCAAATTCTTATTTCCTCTTGTTATGGGAGTGAGAGATAGGACAATACGCATGCCATACACCAAGGATAAAAGATGATGTGAGTTGTAACGTTGCTATGAGGTATGAGGATAGAGAAGATAACCTACCCTGGTAAAGTGAATGATACATGGGTGGCTTGCAAACACTAAGAGGAATGAGGTAGTCACCTTATGAGGATGTTTTTATCATGAGCTATGTAGAACTTACAAGTTATACCAGGTAGAGTTTGATCACCATGATGATGAAATCAGAGAGTGTTCTTAATAAAGATAGACATAGAGTTTGAGGTGAGATGATAAGTGAAATACATGGAAGTGTATGTCTTCAATGTTACCTAATACCTAAGGATGTGAAGTGGTAATGGATGCTCTGGTTGAGATACATCTGACTTGTTTGACTAGAAGCTAGAAGAGGTTGTTTGGCTAACCCTAAGTTTGAAAAGGAGAGGTGTTTGGATAACACTCCGATGTAATGAGATATGTTGAACAAGTTAATGGTTGTTTGGTTATCCAGTCTTGTCCTTGATGCAAAGAAAGGACGGTGGTAGAACCTCAGATGCACTTCTTTGGAAAAGAAGGTGATGAAACCCCGACTAGAGTGGTTTACGGTTTCTAAGGAATCGATCTTGAGGAATCATGACATACAGGAGATCATGATTTTTAGATCACCATACACCGTACCACCAAGATAATAAGTGACAATAGGACTTTGGATAAAGTTGCATGTGGTATATGGCCATGCAAGCGGAGGGTAAAGGACGAACCCCAGTAACCCAATGTATCGATATAGAGGACAAAAGAGTCCCTGAGAGGGAACGGGAGTTCATAATTATGAATGTGGTGATAAGTCTCCCCTAGACCAAGGAAGGTCAAGACGCAATATGGGCTATGATAGATCGCCTTATCTAGATGACATGAGAAACAAAGAGTTATGTCAAGAGACAGATCTGGTTGAACTACTCATGAGGGAGATGGTTCAACTACACCATGAATCGAGTTCAAAAGTCCTTGAGTATATCCTAAAGGTTTACTCCCGTAAGGGGGAAGTAGGTACACGAAGGACTCAATGATGGTATAGTTCATCACCAATAACTGATGGTTAGTATGATCCAGACTAAAGGGTCTGATGAGAGGATATGTGCTCGTTCAGGGTGATAGCTAGAGATAGTTCTTGTCCTATGAAAGATGTGATGATGACCACCATAGCTAGTATCGGGATTATAAGAAGCTCTATAGGGGAGGTTGTACCGTTCACCACTTCTGTAAGGTGATGTTGGTGAAAGGGCCACATGATGATTAGAAATGGACCACAGTGCATGAAGACAAAAGTTGCTTTAATCATGCTGTATTTTCTCTTTATTTTTCTCCATTGGGGCTCCTTGGACCCCAATAAACTCTAATATTTCGAAATCCTTTTTAGTGGATACTCATTATCCTTCTAGATGCATCTATATCCATTATTTCTCATTATCTTACTTATTTCTTTATTAAATTTTCTTTTTTTAAGGATTTCTCTTTATAGTTAATACAAATGCTAAATGTTTGCCTTTTTAATGACATTTTCATATGGCTGACCATGATGAGCATGATGTCCATGATGAGCATGAAGTCCATGATGAGCATGTTGTCCATGATGAGCATGGTGAGGATACCAATGTAAGTTCTAAAAACATATCCTGTATTTCTATAAAATACATTATCTTCTAGTTATGTCATATATCCCATATTTCTATATTGCTCTAATTCAGTGTGTTTATTTTTGTTAAATTTTAGGTTGATGATGCACATGTACCCACTGAAGCACTGGAGGAACTTGATGCGCAACACCAAACACTTAACAAGAAAAGGGGCATCACTCTATTGAAGAAGTTAATAGCGCTAAGTGGCAGTGGATCCAGATTGGTTGTGGAGTTTGATAATGGAGGAAATGCAATTGGAGTGAACCACAATAATTTTGTAAACTATCTTGGGGTTGTCACTCGAAGCCATTGTGGTGTTAAGTATGATAATTGGCATAAAGTTCCTCGGGTGAAGAAAGACTTGATATTGAAGGATTTATGTGTGAGTTATTAATATTTGCAATTCTATTTTGTAGATTACAAATTCTATTATTTGCAATTCTATTTTTGGATACTAGTTAATAAGAATTCTATTTTATAGAATCTGTTTGCATTGGATGTGAAGCTGCATCGTAAAAGCATGATGCAACGCGTTGGAAAGATGCTAAGGAACTGTAGGACAAATATCAACAGAGAATACATAAAATATGGTGATAAGAAGAAGAAGTCAGCCCTTGAACAGTGGAACTTCTTGGACAAAGAAGATTGGGACACATTTGTTGCTTCAAGAAAATCTGAAGAATTCAAGGTATTAGGCGTCACTCCCAGTTTAATTAATATAAGTTGTATTCACCTATTCAAGATTAACATTTAGTGCTACTAACTAAATCATTAATGTGCATACTAACTAGGCCCTCAGTGAGGCGCAAAAAGCACGGCGTGCACTGAATGTGCATGACCACACTATGGGTCCAAAGGGCTATGCAAGCGTTCGCCAAAGACTACAGGCGGAGTCTGCTTCTACTCAGGAGTCCTCTACTATAGGTAGCACACCTCTGCCTCGCCATGATGTTTGGATAGCTGGGAGGAAAAATAAGAAGGGAGAAATAAGGAAGCCTGCAACTGCTGAGGCGGCTGCAAAAATGGTAAAATACAACTCTTAGAGCAATCGTTTGAATATTGATTATTTGTGGTGTGAAGTTACCAATTTCTGTTGATGGTGATTAGCGGAAGCTGCACGAGCACAGGAAACAAGGCATGTTCATCCCTCAGGGCACAAGGGATGAATTGACAGTTGCTCTGGGTAACCCAGAGCATCCTAGACGTGTTAGGGGTGCATGTTTTGGTGTGGGCATCAAAGCATTCTTTGGGCCATCCCATCGCAAACCCAGAGCGGGACTTTCACAAGAAGAGGTAACCTATTCTTTTTTTAGAATGTTACTGCAAAAGGAAATTCAATAATAAGAAGCTAATGTTTCTTTTATCCATTTATAGGAGAATAAGAGAGTCGAGGATATAGTTGCTAAGAAGGTCAATGATATAGTTGCTGAGAAGATCAAGGAAGAAATAGTGCGGTGGCAGGCATCTCAGGCTTCCAATCAGCCTATGGCGACCCACTCTTCTCCTGATGCATAGACTGAGAGTAATCCTGTAGACCCACCGCCTAACACGTCTACTGTAAGTATTGTTTATGACATTGTAGCTAGTCTTTTCAAGATGATATGTTTTCAAGATGATATGTATATATGTATAATATTCTTTAGGTAAATTTGTAGGCATTGAAGTCATGCTGCATAAAAATACAAGACTATGTTGTTGCAGAGGCACATGCTTACTCGTCCCTTCCTGGGGCAACATTTCATGGGACTCCAATGCCACAAGGCTACATTCATGTGAGCTCGATACGTGTATTACCCGATTGGAGGGAAGCTACATTGCCATATCCCCACCCGGATATTGATACACTTGTTGAGGCAGAAGGCGGGGTGATATTGTGGCCCAAAGCAGATGTCGTCTATAGTACTAAAATTGTAAGATAAATTTACATTACTTTATATTGTTAATGTGTATATATGAGGTCAACTGATCTGAAATTATATATACAGGTTTAAAAGAAGACACCTGAAGCACCTAGGCCTCCACCTCCACTTCCTGCATTACCAAGTTGGGTTCCAACTGACCTAAAATATCCGTTAGGTCCTGCTTGTAGGGGAATGGCATGTTGGCTACGGGCACATAATATACATTGCCCTATAATTGTTTCTTTAGAAGCGGATTATGCAGGCCAATCATACGAAAGCTCTTTATTTATACAAGATAATATTGAGTTGTTTATGTATGATTGGCTGAATACATCAATGATAGAGACATGGATAAGGTGAGATCTTGTTTATACATCCATATAGCTTGTGTAAGATCCGGTGATCTGGTTTCTTATATATTAATGCATACGTAATACATGTTTTGCAGCTACTTAGTCGAAGATCAATGCAAACAATTTGCATTTGATCATGTAGGATTTTTGATTCCATCATTGATTAGTATGGTAGCTAAAGACCCTGATAGTGTTCAACAATATTGTATATATGCTTTTACAATTTTCGGTCAGCAAAAGAAGATGATAATAATAGCTCCATTCAATGTCAAGTAAGTTTACTTTATTTATAATTTGGACTTAAGAAAATTCCATTTTTATTGTGCATTTTGAGTTATTAATTTTTAACTTTTTTACCTCTAGCGGTAGGCATTGGGAGTTACTTGTTATTGTCCCCGGGACATTCACTGTTTATTATCTAGATCCTGTGGGGAGTACATTGAACACTAAAATTGGACACGTAATGAGAATGTCATTATTCTTGTGAGAAATATTTCATTTTTATATCCGTTAACATATGTTATTACATTACTATTTAATTATGCAATTTACTGTGTTACATTAACATGTAGGGGTTTAGATGCATTCAAAAATGTTGGAGGAAAGGTTCCAAGGAGAAAGAACCAGCCAATAATTTGGGAGAACGTAAAAGTAAGTTCCTGACTCCAATGTATATATTATTTATGTGAACTGTGCTTAGTTGTATTTTTTAATATTTTGTATGTTTCAATTTATAGTGCGCTACACAAGACAACAGTTGGGCATACACATACTATGTGATGTGATTTATGCAGATGATTATCTGATATGCCCCATTGGACATCAATACCATACATGAGGTATTATATATAGTCTCATTAGTTAGTATGAAATATATCAATCTTGTTTTTATATTATTAATTATATATATACATCATTCTCTTTGCAGGTGTTTAAAACTAACCACAATATAGGTAAATGCTTAAAAGATGTACATGCTCCATATACGATGGAAGCATTAAATGAAATAAGAGAAGAATGGGCAAGAGCCATACAAACAGTGGCGATTGTAAAATATAATTGGGATGCTGATAGCGATGTTGAATGATATTTTGTAAATGAATATTTCTGAATGTTTATACATGTCTGAATGTTTCTACATGTATTTGAATATTTCTACATGTGTGAATGTGAGAATTGAATTGATGTTTGAATGTATCTACTTGTGTGAAAAGTATATATATTGATTTTGCAGGTTTGTGGCCTGTTTGTAGGCTGATATCAATGGATGTCATAAACCTGTAGTTCAAAAAATTAAACTGTAGGTTCTCATCCTGCTGACCAGCCACAGCAGGCCTGCAAACTGATTAGAAAAAAAAAATAAAACATAGGCATCGGTTATTTATATAACACCGTCATCAAAGGCTTACAACATCGGTTATTGGATAAAAACCGCTGCCTAATATAACAAACAACTCGATCGTGCAGGAAAGCACAGCCATGGCAGAAAAAGCGTCGGTGATTAGTATAAAACTGACGCCTATGGCACTAAACACGGCCGTGTAGGGAAGCACGGCCGTGACGTCTGGAACTGTGGCGTCAGTTATTTAGTTGTCAACCGACACAGAAAGTGTCCTAGATGGCGCCCTTTTTGTGGCGTGAACCCTTTTGGCATCGGTTGTAGAACCTACGCCGAAGAGTTCGACCTTTAGCGGCACCCACATAGGCGTCGCTTGAGAACCGTCGCTAAAAGGGGTTAAACAACCGACGCCAAAGACATGTTCTGTAGTAGTGACCGATGGAAGTAGGAGTTGCCTAATTCTCTAGTTACAGATGACCATAGGGACGGGAGGTAACAACTATCATTGTCTGAGGGCCATGGGTTAGGAGATTGATCACCTTCATGAACTCATGGGACCCAAAGGGAAAATGAGGAGGGCACTCTCTGGATGCATAAGGGAAGAGGGATGACCCCAAAAGTGTCGGCACCCTACAAGTGTGTTCGAGACACGTTTTCCATGAAAGTAACCCTGATATTGAGATGTTCATGATGTGGAGACATGTGATGCACGTTTCAACCTAGATGTAAAGGTGTACTGGAAATGTGGGATGCACCATCTCTATTCTTGTAATAGGAAGAAATCTATGTTTGGACGGCCGCCAAATGATTATTTCCTCTTGTTATGGGGGTGAGAGATAGGACAATACGCATGCCATACACCAAAGATAAAGATGATGTGAGTTGAAATGTTGCTATGATGCATGAGAATAGAGATAATAGCATACCATTGTGGAGTGTACGATATGTGGATGGTTTACAAACATCAAGAGAACTAAGGTAGTCATCTTCTGAGGATGCTTTTATCATGAGTTATGTGGAACTTATGAACTATACAAGGTAGAGTTCGATAACCAAGACAATGAGCTTTGAGTTCCCTTGATGAAGATAGGCTTAGAGTCTGAGATGAGATGATAAATGGAATACAGGGAGGTGTATGTCTTCATTGCTACCTAGAACCTAAAGATGAAAGGTAGTAATGGATGTTCTGGTTGAGATGCAGCTTCCTAGTTTAGCTGGAGGCTACAAGAGGTTGTTAGGTTAACCCTAAGTTTGGAAAAGGAGATATGTTTGGCTAACACTCAGATGTAACGAGATATGTTGATCAAGTTAGTGGTTGTTTGGTTAGCTAGCATAGGCCTTGATGCAATAAAAGGATGTTTGTAGAACCTCAAATGCACTTCTCTGGAAAAGAAGGTGATGAAACCCCGACTAGAGTGTTTTAGGGTTTTTCAGGAATCAAACTTAAGGAATCATGACATACAAGAGATCATGATTATAAGTTCACCACATACCGTGGTACTACTAAGATAGTAAGTGGCAGTAGTACTTTGGATACCTAAGATGAAGTTGCATGTAGCTAGTCGCCATGCATGCCAGGAGGTGAAGGATGAACACCGATAACCTAGTGAGTTGATATAGAGGATAAAGAGTCCCCAAGAGGGAATGGGAGTTCATCATTATGGATGTTGTGGTAAGTCTCCCATGGACTGAAGAAGGTCAAGATGCAATTTGGGTTATGGTAGATCGCCTTACCTAGATGACATAATCTAAGAAAAGAGGGAGTACTGTCAAGGGACAGATCTAGTTGAACTACATCTAAGAGAGAGAGATGGTTCAACTACACCATGATGCGAGTTCAAAAGTTCTTGAGTGTGACCTAAAGATTCACTTCCATAAGGTGGAAGTAGATACATGAAGAACTCGATGTGAGTACAAATTATCACCCCTAACTAATGGTTAGTGTGATCCAAACAAGAGGGTCTGATGAGAGCATGTGTGCTCATTCAGGGTGATACATGGGGGCAGTTCTTTCCCTATGAGAGAAGTGATGATAACCATCATAGCGAGTATCGAGATGTAAAGAAGCTCTATAAAGGAGGTTGTGTTGGCCACCACTTCATTAAGATAATGTTGGTGAAGAGACCTCGCGAAGGTCAGAAAGGACCACAGTGTGTGCAGATGAAGTCGCTTTGATCATGCGATGGCTGAGGAAGCCCAGGGGTGACATGAGTCGTGAGCTGATGCAAATCAGACTGACATGCAGTTCACTGTGGGAGAATATGCGATGTGAAAATCCGACCCCTCTAAGCTACAACTGAGAAAGCTGAGTCCCCGATATATGGGTCCTTTTGAGATGGATTGGTGGAGGTGGTTATGTTTAGTCTTACCCCTTAGGATAACGTGATGTGTTCCACGAGTTCGATCTAGAGCACTATGTGAGGTACCCAAGCCATGTGCTGAGCCATGAACCTAGTTAGCTTTGAGAGAAGATGAAATGTCCTGAGTCACCTATGAGGGTACAAGGTACCAAGGTGAGAAAGAACTCAGATGCAAGAATATGAGATGATGAAGGTTCTTGGGAGGCACCATGGAAAGGGTAAAACCACATGGGAGCCATGATGGACATGAGGAAGTCTTCTCCTGTCTGTTTGTATGTTTAAGGGAATTTTGAGGGCAAAATTCCTATAAGAGGGGAAGGATGTTACAACCTCAATTTTGCATATGTTTGCATAATTGAATTGTAAAGATTTTTTGAATATGGACTTAATTGAAAAGGTTGTATGCTTTGCTTCAAAAGATGGATTTCTTTTCAAATCTCCCTTTTGATAGGAATTTTGTAATTTCTATTATCAAATTAATCCAATAATGGATATAAAAGATAAGAAAATAAGAAAAGTCCAAATAAAAGGAAAAGTTACAAAATAATGGATATTAAGAAAAGTAATTATGAGAAATACATATAAATCTCTAGAAAGTGGAATTAATGGCCACAATTAAATAAATTTTGTTTCTATGTGATTTCTTATAGAAGAAATAGGAAAAGAGGAAAAAGGGAATAAAGGATAAAGAGAAATCCTTGAAAAGAAATCTTTTAATAAAGAAATAAGTAAGACAATGAGAAATAATGGATGTAGATGCATCTAGAAGGATAATAAGTATCCTTAGAAAGTAATTTCAAAATATTAGTATTTCTTGGGGTCCAAGGAGTCCCAATAAAGAGAAAATGCAAATAATACAAAACATGAGAATAATGTGCTACATAATTAATGACTTTTTGATATTCTCAAAAAGAGATATTATTTTCTTTAAGAAAGTAGAATTTCGTGGCCCATGGATTAAAATCCAAGCACAAAGAAGATAAAAGAGGTAAAATTCGGATTCCTTAATAACCAATGATCATTAATAGAAAAGGACATCTTTCAGTATTAAAAGAGAGGAGTTATATCTTAATCAAGGAAAGTATGGTTGCCATGGTTGATGAGGGACTTGTTTCCCTCATGGATAGGCGCGCTAGGGTGTTGCTATCTATCCCTATAAAAGTCTTGGACCCATAGCCTCGAGTCCAAGAGGGTCTCAAGTATCTCCCATCTTCTCCAAACCTTACATCCGTCTTGGCCCTAACAGAAGGGAGGAGAACGACCCCTAAAGCAACAAGGGGTTGTGGGAGGACAGATGATGGAAGTACGGCGCTCCTACAATGCGAAAGAGAAGCACGGCCCAACACCTGCACGATGCAACAGGTTGACTATAGGCCGACCTTGTTTGCAGGCCTGGCGGGCTTGAACCAGCCATCTTGGCTACGATCCAGAGGTGCCCCAGGTGCGCAAGGGCATGGAGGAGGTGAAGGAACCCCCTCCAGTGGCTGACGAGGTTTGGGGAGGGGAGTCTCGGTCGTGCCAACCCCTGCGGTGGCGACAACAGTGTGTAGTCAGAGGAGGAAGATGACCTAAGTCGGGTTGGACCATTTTTCCCCTCCGGGAGCTGCAGAACCAAGAAGCTGTGTGGGGGTATATTGGTCTTTTTGTTATGTTTTCAAGCGGCCAAGCTGCATTGCATAAGTTCGATGACGTGGTATCCTGCCATTGGTCCAAGTAAGTATTTCTTACAAAAATCATATTTTTTAATAGGCAGCTCCGATGAATAAAGTCAAAATATGAAAATTTATCCTCAAATGAGAGGAACACAAATAAATTATATTTGAATCTTAATTCTACTTCAAATTCAAAAAGTATGTAAAGATTCTATCTTTAATGGTTTAATTGATGAAAAACTCTAATCTTTGATGATTAATGAATTAGGAAGGGTTATATGGATGTTTAAAGTTGATATTAACATGTTGATTATAAAAAGATGCATTAGATCTAAAAGGATGAACTTTATGTGTAATTTGATTAATTTAGGGTTCCATGTACATAAATAAGCTTTAATGGGCCTTGAAACCCTAATGTTAGTAATTATTTTTCGTAATGGCTTTAATTGGTCAAATTCATGTATAAAGCTGAGATATGATGGTTCTAAGCTATTTTGAGTGTAAAAGTTCCTAATTGTGGATAAATACCCTTAATTTGGTAATTAGGGTTTTCTAGTGGAATAATGTAATATTAGTGATAAATGGAGTTCATATGTGAATTAGACCATAATGAAAAACGAGTTGTCAATTCGAAAGAAACCAAAGATGATATTTGGGCCTAATGATCTTGACATGACTTAAAAGGATAAAGATGGTAGTTTTGGTGTGAAAGATATATAATAGACTTAATTGACTTTTAAGTAGGCTTATGATGTTGAAATTAGGGTTTGTGAACTAAAAGAGGGCATTAAATGTGATAAAAGTATTATGGAGGTTAAAACCCTAATAAACCCCTAAAGTGGGCCTACAAAGACAAAGGTGGAATATAAGTCTATCTTGATAATGTTTTGGATAAACTATAACACTTGGATGTATTGAATTAATTTCAGGATATTGTTGATTGCTTGTTTAATTGTTCTTTATCATTATTGCTTAGACATCAAGTTGCTCTAGATCAGGTATGTGGTTAATTATGGTTAATCGCATTAGTTTCCCGAAGGTTTCCCTGCTGATTAATCACATTGAACACAACCTATCAATTTGGATGTTCATACTTGCAAATCATAAAGTCACTATGATTATCACATTTGTATGTGTGTATTCTCGCACCTACATGCCACCCTGATGGATGATGCAAAAAGGTCAAGCCCAGGAGGGAAGACCCATGGGTACCATGAGTGGTGACCCCAGACACCAAGCTCAGGATTGAGAAGGTGGTCTTTGTTGCATGACTAATGGGCACCATGAGAGGTGACCCCAGGAACCAAGCTCGGGATTGAGAAGGTGGCCTTAAGTCAATGGCAAAAGAGAAACCCTAAAGAGGGTATTCCAGGGTTAGGGCAAAAGCGGTGGAAAATGTCACATTGAAAGCGTAAATTGGCTTGTTAATTAACTTGATTGTGATATTTAGATTGTTAGACATTATTGTGAAATTTTGATTGTCCCCACATACCGACATATTCCTATATGTTGAATGACGTTTTGTTTGTCGGCGTTTTAGGTACAATATTGAAAAGGACAAATAGTAAAGTACCATATTGTGAAAATAAGAATTAAAGTGCAAGGAGGATTAATTAGAATAGACTCCAGATGTGGATAGAAGTAGATATCCAAGTTTTTAAAAAAGGTATGTAAAGTTTTATCTTATTTTTTAGCTTTCAGTATAGTCTTGGTAGAATTTTATAATTATTATTGATTATTTGTCGAACCATCGATCTGGTTATTTGGGATAATGACTTTGACCTCTTGGTCTCCCGTAATTGGGGGTTACTGTGAGGCGGGGTCGTTACACAATGCCTCAAACGAAGAAGGGGATCATCTATTTATAGGTACAGATCTGGATAGCACCAACTTAACTGTCATTGTCGCGACCTTCAGTAGTGGTCGCAGAGGTACTCCTTAGCACGACCGTGCTGAGGTGTATCTGACCGTGCACGCTGGTGTGTCGTGGTCGTGACATTGTCTTCTTGGTCACGGTCATGACATTGTCTTCTTGGTCGCGGTCGCAGAATCCTTCTTGGTCATGGTCGTGCTCCTCATGGAACAAACCCACCCCTGTGGGGGGGAGGTGGTTTTGCTATGGGTCGATGGGCTTGTGTTAATGAATCCTCTAACTGATGAAGATGCTTTCTGATGAAGGGACTGACCATCGAATATAGGGTCCAAATTATCAAAATTTTCTTGGGACCACTATCTCCTAAGCTACTGCACATAGTGTGTATCTTAATCGTGCAATGGAGACGAATGGATTTGATCAAAACCGTAAACAATCATATGAACCTGAGGAAGACTATATATGAGCATATTCAAGGGGTATATGAGAGATTTCAGTGCAAAACTAGGCCAAAACGCCTACAAAAATTAAGATAAATATGCATCCATCAAAACAACCCAAAATTTAAACATTGCTCATCCTCGAGTAACACAAATTTGAAATAGTCACCAATTGAATACTTTCAACTCTTATGATTGCCTCATCTTCACATCATGTTTGTTTCTTTGCTGCTATGTATGACTGAGCATCTCAACTTCCTGAGATCACTGAACACATCCTACAATATCTTTGT
This sequence comes from Alisma plantago-aquatica, assembly GCA_963693085.1. Lineage (NCBI taxonomy): Eukaryota > Viridiplantae > Streptophyta > Magnoliopsida > Alismatales > Alismataceae > Alisma > Alisma plantago-aquatica. The sequence continues at coordinate 84,649,538 of OY856414.1, read as the reverse complement.
TCCCAAGTTTGTTTCCTAAAATCACTTCTTCCCCACTTTCTCCAACATCCAGCATGCCTAAGAGATTTGTAAGAGTCCAGAGATACCCACAGAACAACAAGTGTACACCTGATCTGACACTGGTGTTTTTCAAGAGAGTGGCAAAAAAGAGGCATTCATTATTCCTGTAGGTGGAAAAGGGAGTGAAGGGAGGTATGGAAGGAAGTAGTAAATCTCTCCTCTATTTGAATCGAGATTTTTATTATATGGTTGCAATTAAATTTATTGCAACACTTTTTTTTGTATGTGAATCTCTCATCTATTCGATCGAGATTGCATTTTTTTCTTGTGTGCACATTGTCATCTTTTTTTTCATTTTGGTGATACGCTCCTATTACATAAAGAGGGGTATGGAAGAAGTGAATAAAGAGAGGGGAGGTGTGCCACCCCAAACATAGGGTTTGGCACTATTTTTATGTATTTTCATTTCTTTTTTATGGATAGAGGGTATGAAGATGGTAAAAGAAGTGTAGAATAGAGTTCAGATCATAAAAGCAACTTGTTTTACAATTCAGTGCATCGAGTTGTTCTCTTTATCATACTATGCTCAAATAATGACTTGATGGGTATCTGGTGGAGATTTCATGCTATTGTTCTACTAGTCAATTAGGAAGCATGATGTGTTTGATCCCTCTTAGTTCGACATATACTTTCCATCTTTATTGAAGGATCATGATGTTAGGATTCATAAGCTTCACATGGTGATTTCTAACCATTTACTAGTTTTAGAAATTGTCCCTCTTGAGGCTTTGCTTTGAATAAGGAGGGTATACTGATTCAAAATTGTATGGAAAAAGAATTTAGTAGGCTAGGTAAAGGCTTTGATTGAAATAAAAGCATCAAAACTTCATCAAGTTTCTATACAAAACTACTTTGAAATTTTTGAAAATTTAAAATTTTTGATCAAAATTGCAATGACAGAATCTTAAGTCTAAAACAGATAGGTATGAGTAGAAAGTAAAGTACATACCACCCACCCTCTACCCTGAACTTAGAAATTTGCTCGTCTCGAGCAAACTCTAAATCCAAGAAGGAGGGGAAAAACTGTGATGGTTGGACCAGTAGATGTGGTTGTGTTCCTCTCAGCAACGTTTCCTCCATCTAAAATCTAAAAAATGAAAACTATTAGAACTTAATATTGCATCTTGCAATGTGATATCTATTAAGTACACATTTTTAAATAAAAAAATGAAAGTAAAATCTAAGGTAAGGATTGGCTTACCTTCTGACAAACGCCTTTGTTTTATGTCATTGGCTCGACATGCTTCTTTCAATTTTCTGGTAGATATACTAGTTTGGAAATATTTTGCGATGCTTAATTGCTCGTGTCAGTTGTGGTGAAATATCTCTTCAAGCGTTGGCCATTTTCCACAAACTCGCCTGACTTTTCACTCCATAAAATGAAAGCACCATGTGGGTAGATGCTCTTGACAGTGTATGGTCCAGACCATCATGAATGAAGTTTCCCTAGTTACAATCTCAATATTGAGTTAAAAAGTAGAACTTGGTCTCCTAATTGTATGTATTTCCTCTTCAGATGACAATCATGCCATAATTTTGTGCGTTCTTTGTATATTCGTGCATTCTCATAGGCAGTCATTCGGAGTTCCTCTAGCTCCTATAGTTGTAGAATCCTGGCTTGGCCATCTTTCTTCATGTCGAAATTTAGTTGTTTGATTGCCCACCAAGCTTTGGGTTCAAGTTCTATGGGTAGGTGACATGATTTTCCATAGATTAATCTAAAGGGTGTTGTTCCAAGAGGAGTATTAAAAGTAGTTTTGTAGGACCACAAGGCGTCATTGATTTTTATTAACCAATCCTTTAGGTTGTGACCTACTGTCTTTTCCAGGATGGCTTTGAGTTGATGGTTTGACACCTCTACCTGTCCACTCATTTGTGAGTGGTAGGGGGAAGCTACCTTGTGATTCATGTGATATTTTCTTAATATAGCCTTGAAAATTCTTTCCAAAAAGTGAGAAACATTGTTAGATATCATAGTGCGTGGAACTCTAAAATAGGGAAAAATAATATCTCTAAACATTTTGAAGATAGGTTTTGAATCGCTAGTTACGGTTGGTATGGCATCCACCCATTTAGAGACATAATTCACCGCAACTAGAATGTAGAAAAATCCATTCGAGGATGGGAATGGGCTCATGTAGTCCACTCCCCAAATGTCAAAAATATCAACTTCCTGCCAGAGCTTAAGTGGCATCTCATCTCTTTTTGTTATGTCACTCACCCTATGGCATTTTTCACAAGACAAGACAAAGTTGTAAGCATCCTTGGATATGGTTGGCCAAAAGAAGAAACACTGTAGAACTTTCAAAGTAGTCTTCTTAGAACTCATATGGCCCCCAGTGGGGCCTGAGTGGCATTTCTCTAGAACAAGTTGAGCTTCCTCCTCAATGATACATCATCTCTAAAGACTAACAACACAGAGCTTGAAGAGTTACAACTCATTCCAGTGATATTACTTCATGTCATGCATGAATTTCTACAGTGCAATGTTGGTGCATTCAGGGTGGATGACACCGCCCCAAGGTAGTTCACGTAGTCTGCGTAACAAGGAGTAAATTTTTAAGCCTTCATGAGTTGGTTGTCTAGATGAGAGTCATTAATTGGGATCTTTTCAATGTCTAGGGTGTGGATACGACTCAAGTGGTCTTCCACAACATTCTTCATGCCTTTCTTATCTCTAATCTCAAGATCAAATTCTTACAAGAGGAGAATCCATCTGATTAGCCAGGGTTTTGCATCTTTCTTTTCAAGGAGGTAATGAATTGCAGCATGATCTATGTAGACAATCACCTTAGAACCGATAAGGTAGGATTTGAACTTATCAAAGGCATACACAACCGCTAAAAGTTCCTTCTTGGTAGTTGCATAGTTCTTTTGAGCTACATCAAGGGTCTTAGATGGATAGTAGATGACATAATGTTTCTTTTCTATATATTGGCCCAAAATAGTGCCGACTACGTAATCACTAGCTTCGCACATTGTCTCAAATGGGTGCTCCTAATCTGGAGCTCTAATGATAGGGGTTGATGTAATGGCATGCTTAATATTGTTGAAGATCTTGATGCATTATTCATCAAAGTGGAAATCAACATCCTTTAGAAATAAGTTCATCATAGGCTTCGTTATCTTAGAGAAATCCTTTATAAACATTTTATAAAAGCGTGCATGACCAAGAAATGCATGAACCTCTCTTACATTAGTTGGGAGACTGAGTTTAGAAATCATTTTGATCTTTTCCTTGTCTACTTCGATCCCTCAATTGCTAACCTTATGGTCGAGGACAATGCCTTCTTTGACCATGAAATGACATTTCTCCCAATTTAGCACTAGATGTGCTTCTTTGCATTGTTTGAGGACCAAGGAGAGGTTATTCAGGCTTGAGTCATATGAATCCCCATATATAGAGAAATCAACCATGAAAACTCCCATAATAGTTTTAGTGAGTCCAGCAAATACAGATGGCATGCAACGCTGGAAAGTGGCAAGAGCATTACAATGCCCAAATGGCATCCTTCTAAAGGCATATGTTCCAAAGGGGCAAGTGAATGTTGTTTTCTCTTGGTTGTCTAGATGTATGGGGATTTGATAGAATCTAGAGTAACCGTAAAGATAGCAAAAATATTCCTGGTGAGCCAATCACTCTAAGACTTGGTCTAGGAAAGGCATCGAGAAATGATCATTTCGGGTGGCCTTGTTTAATTTCCTATAATCGATACACATCCTCCAACCAGTAATTGTATGAGAGGAGATGAGTTCATTATTTTCATAATGTATCACGGTAGTTCCACCTTTCTTTGGGATAACATGTACCAGACTTATGCATGGCGAGTCAGATATAGGATAGATGATTCCGGTAGTGAGAAATTTGATGACTTCATGGTGGACTACCTCTTTCATATTTGGATTCAACTTCTATTGATGTTCGACAGTCATCTTGTGGTCTTTCACCATGGGGATTCTATGCATGCAAAGTACTTGAGGCACTCATTTTGTAGATGAGGGCCTTTCTTCTTTCCCTTAATTCTGTCAAGAGTTTATCTTCTTGTTCGGACGTTAGGTCAGAATTTATGATAACTGAGTGAATTTTGAGATCATCCAAAAACACGTACTTCAATCCCTCAGGTAGGGGATTCATTTTAGGGGCCTTTGGTTTCTCACATAGGTCTTCAATTACGTTCACATCCTTGAGTTCCTCAAATTTAGCTTCAGGATCTTCTTTTCCAGTTGACTGGAACATCCTCAATGATTCCCAAAGGGAGATCATAGAATTGTCTGCAAGTTGTATGGTCATGTCAGTTGGGAGAAGTTTTGCAAACCCTATCCTCTTACAAAGGCTAAGTGGCATGATAGATATGCTAGCACCAAGGATGGATATACCCTTCTTACATGTGTAGTCGCCGATATCGCATGAAATCCCAAAAGATCCTTTTTGCTTCTTGGGCATTTTGATCTAAATAATATCAGAAGTTGTTGTTGCTAATTTGATTGTCTCATATTCCTCGATTATATACTTCCTTCTGAGGAGAGATTTTAAGTACTTTGTCCAGGCTAGTATCTCAACCAGCACATCTCGAAAGGGTATATCAATATGAAGCTTCTTCATTTCTTCCTTAAACTTCATGAAATGACTATCAAGCCTTGTCTGCTTTAGTTGAGCTTGAAAAGGAGGACGAGGCTTGTATACTGGTATAACTAGCTCAGGCGTGTCTTCTGTTTCTGGAACAATAGGTTTCTTAGAATTTGATTTGTCTACCTTATCAGTGGTCGGTGGTTCTTTTAGTTGATATTTAGGTACTTCAATGTCTTGGACAATCACCAAGTCATCCTCGTCTATAACTACTATAGGTGTCTTGATAGGAGGATTAGAATATTCCTTTCCATATCGAGTGGAAACATCTTTCAGTTGCTTAGGATGTTTAGGATTGTTCTCTGGTTGGCCAACAAAAGTTCCAATAGATGGCTTGAGGCTAGCTAAAAGTTGAGCTAGTTGGGATTCAATAGGCTTCTGATGGGCTTGCTGATTTGTTATTATAATCTGTTGTGACTGTAACGTCTTCTCATTGGTTGACAATATGTCATCAGAAGAGATGGGACCAGCTTGTTGTCCTTGTTGTAGTTGTTGATGCGGGATTTGGTTGAGATTCTAGAACTGAGAGGTGTTTTGATACTAGTTGTAATTTCTATTTTGAATGTTACCCTTGAAGTTCCCTTGATTCCTAAAATTTGTTGTTGATTATATTGGAATCTCGACAGGCCTCATTGTTGATTAGTTGAACTGAGTTGTTGTGAATTTTTTTCTCGTGAAGGATTTCTATATTGAAAACCTTGATGGTTCATGTTCTGATTTGAAATATAATACCCTTAACTAGGGATATTGTGGATGGCATTTAGATTTTCCATCTGACCATTACCTCCTTGGGTACAAGCATTGCCCAGAATGACTTCATAGAGAATATTACAGGCTAGCGTAGAATGATCTGTGCCTTTACATACTTCACAAAATGGTGAAGCTGACTTGACTTGTTCTTATTGTCGAGGGGGCAAGCACCTCCTTTCATATGCGTTGAAAGATGATTCGAGGTTGTCTTGCTTGGCAACTAGTATCATTAGAGACTCAAAACTAGACTTGTACTCAGGACTACTTTTTTCCATAGCTACGTTTAGCACTCAGAGTGCCTACGGATCTACCCCAGTTGTCTTGATTTTCAGATCTAAGGGTGGCAACCTTCCATGCACTATCATAAATTTGACGCAGGAAGTTTCCTCCAGATGAGTAGTCTAAAAATTTATTGATATAATCATCCATACCACTATAAAAGATTTTGATGAGCTGAATCATAGGTATGCCATGGTGTGGACTGTTGCGTAGTAACTCATTATATCTTTGCCATTCTTCTGCCAGGGTTTCTTTAGGGACCTGAACAAATTGTGTTATCCGACCCCTAATATCATAGGTGAGGGAAGGAGGGTAGATTTTTTCTAAGAAAACATTTTGAAGTTCTTCCCAAGTTGTGATGGGGTCGCATTGCAAGGAATTATACCAAATCTTGGCTCTAGCTGCAAGGAAATATTTGAAGAGATGGAGTCTGATGGCATCATGTGTAACTCCATTCTACTTTGTCATAGTACATAAGTCTATAAACCTCAGAAGATGTTCTTGACTATCCTCGCCTTGCTTGCCATATAAAGGGTTGTTTTGAAGCAGTGTAATCCAATGTGACTTGATCTCAAAGTTTGGAGAAGTGATGGGAGGAGGTTGCACTAGGTGTTGAACATCAGCAGCCTTAGGGATTGAGAACTCTCTAAGGTCCTTTTGTAACTCGGCTTGTTGAGGTTGCTACTTGGGCTGCCTGGATTTCCTCTTGAACTACGGCTCAGGATTCTTGCATAAGCCTTTCTCTTTGTACATTAAGGGATTGAACTACCCTTCATGAAATATCCTCCTCTTGTTCCATCCTATCTTTGTTCTCTCTACTCTGATGAGGAAAGGTTTGTTCTATCTCAAGGTCAAAGCTAGCTGCAAGGCCGGTGTTGTTGGAGCATGGCATGCACTAGTCTTTGGGGGTACCTAGGATGGAAAGAACTTTCGGGAGTCAGATGGATGGAGTATAACCAAATTCAAGTATATGACCAATAGTATCAAAAGTGAAAGTAAAATCCTAGATTAGTATTAGTAGAACTATATTTAACTAGACAATTTCGTTGTCCCTGGAAATGACACCAGAATTTGACATGGGTTTTACTGTAATAACAAATCCATCTAGGGAAATCCCTAAGTTTTACCAAAACCTTATGAAATAGTACCACCCGCAAATGAACGGGTGTTATCGCAGTATAGATAAGGATCAAATCCCAAGGGACAACATTTTTAAAAATCTTGCTAATCAAATCTGGATCAACTAAGACTAATATTTAGAACAAGAGTTGGTTTGGGTTTAGTTAAACTAATTGCAAAGAAAGTAAAAGAGTAGGATTAAACTGAGTTTAGATTAATGATGAAAATCATTGGGGTGGTATTGGGTTTCACGACCACTACACATGAAAAAACATCCAAAACACATCTAGGCAAGATACAACTATCCAAATGGGGTAGCAAACCATCCGTTAGGAAATAGAGTTTGCGTAAGCATCTCTGTAGGCTTGATGTCTCTTTACCCACAGATCACACACTTACTACTTCGGAGATATACCTTCGGAAGTTCTCATCTGGGCATCAACCATGTTAATCGATATTCAAATCCTAAGTGATGAAGTTCTCGCAATAAAGGAATATAATAGGTCATGTAAGGCAGGTGATCAATCCACAAAGCATGCATTAAATGATTACAATGAAATGGAAAGTTATATACAAGCCATGGAATGTTATAAGATGAACATGTATGAATGGGTAGAGGGGCTAGTCCCCACACCCTAGAAAAATGGACTACTCGCTCCTCATGATAGAAATAAAAAGAACAAGAGAGAGGGAAGATTTCTCCATGGTCATGGTGAAGAAGATGGTCACGAAACAATGGAGAAACAGTCTTCTACACAATTTTAGGGTAGATCTGGAAGAGGAGGGGAAGAACACTAAGACAGATGAGAATGAACTTCTCTCTCCTTCTTCTTTCTCTTCTTGTGCTCCTTCTCACAGGAGATGGAGTAGTGGATGGCTAATGGTGGAGGGTGATACAAATCTAAACTCCCACCACTCTCGTGGCAAGAAGATAGATTTGTATGGAGTGGAGATGACTGAGTAGAAAAGACACCACAGAGGTAGTATTTAGCAGTAGTTGATTGTCTTCCTTGGCTGGGCACAGAGTGATATCCTCTCAACATCGTGGAGCGGAAGTGATGCCTCAAATGAAGGAGGGGGTCATCTATTTATAGGTGCAGATCTGGAGAGCACCGACTTAACTATCACAGTCGCGACCTTTAGTAGAGGTCACAACAGTATCCCTCGAAATGACCGTGCTGAGGTGCGGCTAACTGTGCCGAGATGCCATAGTCGCTCTAGTGTGCTACGGTCATGCTGGTGTGCTGCAGTCACACTATGTGTCACGGTCGTGCATACCACGTTGGTGTGCCATGTTGGAGCAAGGTCACCATCTCCTAAGCTGGTGCACATATTGCGATGCTTAATCCTACAATGGAGATGAATGGATTTGATCAAAACCTTAAACAATCATATGAACCTGAGGAAAATTATATATGAGTATATTCATGGGGTATATGAGATCTTTCAGTGTAAAACTGGGCCAAAAATGGTGACTAAAACTAAGATGAATATGCATCCTTCAGGATCCAATATAACTTAACCTCAAAGCATAAAACATGGTGCATGACCTTCACAAATGCATAATGGCATATGTGGAAAACAAGAAAGAACTAGGGCTTCAAGAAAAACCCAAACCTACTCATAGAACTCTATATCTTGAAAATGAAAGCACAAATGCATTCCTAAAAGCTTTCACAAAACAACCCAGTATACCAATAACCACTACAAACCTGCAATTATAAAGAATCAATAGTGGCATTATATTTCATGTGAATGCAACACAAAGAAAGGAAAATTGATTCCAATCATGATGTCAATCATCTTAAATGGAAATGGTGTCATGTATCTAAGGATAGTCTTATAACCAGGAATAGCCCCTACTCAGACTCTATGCAATAAGAAAGGTTTGAATATGCATGTGCCAAAGGATACACTCAAGCTTCACTTTTTTCATGTTATCAAATAAAGTCAAGATAGAAAGTAATGTCATAACTTTACCCATGACTCTTATTCCAAAATACAAGAACAATTAATAAGTTAATGTCATCCTTCATCACTCTCCTTATCAAACATATCCCAAGGGAACTTAACATCTTTGTTGATACCTTATCCAAGTTACATCTCCCACCCCTATGTTTTAGTTTAGAATTTCAGCAATGTTCGATTTTTCTATATCATTTACTTTCTACCCATGTAAACTTGCTCTCTACTAGTCTACAATGGTTGAGCCGGATGAATAAAATCTCCATGTAAGATTTTTTATAATTATACATCAATCTACAATACATTTCATTTATCATATTTGATGGATCGACTCTATTATATAGACACTAATAATACAAATTCAATCAATGAAAAATAATGGACAAGGAAGTACCTATTGCTCCTTCAATGGATCATAATCTTGATAGTGCTCGTCGATTACCAACTATGAAGGAACAACAACGATTGGATAAAACACTAATGATTGTTTCCTATTGGTAACAACGATTACAATATCAATATGTAAAATTCATCATATGTATTTGGATTTAGGACTAAAACGATGTACAAGTTACGACAATTGATGTAAAATAAACTCAAAAATGCATATCAACATTCACAATTCAATTCTTAGTATGATAAGGGTTGACACAACCATAAGATAATTGTTTCTTTGACATTGCGCTTATCTATGAGAGAGTATTTGTCTCACCCTATTCTAAAAGGAGTCTGCAACTCGTTACTTGATCTAGATACTCATGTACGTTCAAATGGTTATCATTAAAGAGATCTATAGGGGGTGAATATATCCTTATAAAAATTAAAGCAAAAATAGAATGAAAAAGGCAAGCAACCAAATGAAGACGGGATTCAGAGTGGTTCTGTCCAAGATGTCAGTCCACTACCTAGTTGTTTCCAACTAGGATTTTGCAACAAATAATTATATTAACTTATCTATCAGGAAAAATTATAAAAGTACTTGTTGCAACTAAACCCTCTTCTTTTACTGGCCATAAAAGAACACCACACAAACCTCTTCTTGAACGGATGAAAGAAGAGCACCAATCTCCTCTTCTTTAATGGACGATGAAAGAGCACCGCAACACCTCCTCTTCTTTGACAGCCACGAAAGAGCACATGTCTGAAGACTCCTTCTTCACCTATGAGATCCCAGAGAACCTCCTCTCCTTGGAGTAGTCCCACCACAGTTCACAAAAAAGGAAAGAAGATTGAAGAAAAGAGAACACCAATGTAGCACGCAATGTCCTAGATCAAGCCTATGGATCAATACCATTATGGTTTAGGCAATTATGGATGGTGGTGTTGGAGAACTATGATTAGGACATGAATTCGACAACTATAGAAGATTGCAAATGGACTACTATAGCTCAAGATTCCTCAACTATTGCTCAAATATTGTATCTCAAGTGTGCATGTTGTATTAAGGCATCCTATGACAACTACTATTTATTGGGATGGATTATAAATGGTTAAGGCAACATAGGGGGAGTGTCTAGGTGTTCTAAGATGAGAAATAGTTGTTACACTTGAGTCAATGTATGTGCAATAATTAATTTGTTTGTTAATAAAATTAGCATTCCAGAACCAATATCGATCGATGCAATTCTCAACTAGACGTGTCTCAGTCAAGAAATTCGTCGACCGGATTTGGTCTAAGTGTGAAACTTGGTTCTAATGGCTAATTGTCATTCTAATTTCTTGGTCAACTAGTTTAAATGGTCTATCCTTTGTTCACAAAATATTCGATTGGGGTTGACTTGTTCGAAAATATTTTTGATCGAGTATAACTCAGAACTATTAATTTATAAACATATCTTTGGTGTTCAGAGTCCTCAACTGAGGGTATCTTGGTTGACAACTTCTTCGATCGAGAGAGTCTCAGTTGACAAGTTACTTGGCCGAAAAATCCCTAGAAGTTGGTTTCACAAATTTTTGAAAACCTATATAATGATTTCTCTAATGTGACCTACCTACCCTAGATACTTAGTTTAAACATATGAATAGGTTTGGGATAGGTTGGGTTGGTCCATAGATGGATTTTACATGAGTTCTAAAAACTTATATATTTGTACTATAATTAAGCACAGATACACAATAATTCAGGTATTTGATACTCCAATCTGGATCAATTTTTTAACATGTACTTTATACTAGAAATACTTAGATAGCATGTTAAACCCACAAATAAGAAATGCTTGTCATCATCAAAAGATAAGAGGTGCTAATGACCAATTTATCCGACAATCTCCCCCTTTTTGAAGCTAGCAAACATTTCTATAAGCAAAAACTTAAAATGAAATTTTCATACCTTGGTGAGATATTCCTTGAGTGTCATAAAAATATGTGCACATTTATACTAGAGAGTTATGGAATATATCATCCATCTCTCAAATTAAAGTGCAACAATTAATTTATGGCAATGTGTCTCTCAACTCAAAAACTCAATCAAAAACCATTAAAATTCAAGGAATTTAGTTTTTCTTTTAAATTATTTCTTCCCCTTTTTCATTTCAAAAAGTAAAAGAATCCCCCCTTTGAATAATTCCCCTTAATATGATGCTTAAAGAAAAATGTCAAATTCAGCCACAATAATCATGAACAAGACCTAAGCAAGCTCAATTCATTGATAAAAGAAACCATTATATAGCTTTGTTGTTCAAAAGAAAATACATAACGATAGGCATATGATTACAAAAAAATGTCACTTGAATGCCCATAGAAAGGTGCAATGCCATAATATTTCATAAGAGTTCCCCATTCCAATGCACCAGTCTTGGAAAGAGCATATGCCTCAAGAAAGGTGGGTGCTCTGTCAAAGCAGAAATAGGAAGCTATGTCTTGGAGTTGCATGGCTGAGTATTGAGTATGGGTAACGTCAGTGGATGGTGGAGGTGGGACTTGAGTGTAGTTGATGTATGGGTTGAATGGATATATACTCATGGGGTATGAAGCATAGGGTAGTTATCAAAGTATTTGGGGTTAAGGATTTCATTTTCTAGTTAAGATTGGGCATTGCATTGTGGTTGTACTCAAAGTGTCTCCCAATTTGATAGACTAGTCCCTTAAGATAAGAGACATCATTTGCAAGGCTTTCAATAGAAAAACTAGGGAGGGTGAAGAAGGTGGAGGAATGGATTCAAGGGGTGTGGCTTCTTCAACTCTAGCCCTTTTGTACCCAAAGTGCATTCCCATTTTGTCAACAATGTTCTGAGTTAATATTTTGGGACACCTATCAAGGTTATAGCCTAATTATTCTAAGGATTTGTCAATTGAGTTCTGAATCATTTGGAAAATAAAATCAGCATATGGTGGATAGCCAAAAAAATCAAGCATATTTGAGAGATTAATGAGAATAAAATTGACAAGGATGCATTCAAGGATTGCATATATGAGAATCTTCCTAAATTGAGGAATTTTAGTTTTTTAGCTCTAAGATAGATGTTGTGACTAATGATGAGGTTCACTATCCTAACTTCAAGGGTTATAGATGTGGCTAACTATGTACCCCGTTGTTCTTGAGGAGTGGTATTTGGGACAAAGATGGCTCTTTTGATGTCACTAAGTCTTATTGTAACTTGTGGATGTGTGGAGAGCTTGTTGAGAGGATTGCTAGTGGTGAGATCTACAAATTTGGTATATTTAGAGACATCTATGTTTAACATTTCTACAACATCAATTTCAGAAAAGAAAAAAGATATCCTATAACCATGGAGGTGAAGGAATAATGGTCCTCGATGTCCCTAATGAGGTTGGAATAAAATTCGTGTATAGCCTGTGCAAGCTAGATACAAAAGGAAGGGATAAGAAATTCCTATAGTTTTTGGACTTTGAAGAGATGGGGAAGGTTGAGGAGCTCATAGAAGTCATTTGATTCCACGGGGCAGAAAGGAAGAGGCATCTTAGAGGTGAGCTATAGTTACTTCTCTCCTAAAACAACTTCATTAAAGGTTATCCCATTGATGACTGTCAATGTTGGAGTCACTGGGGTGGAACGTCTCTTCTTGGATGTCACTTGCTTCTTGCCACCGTGAGCTGAAGAGGATGCCATCTTGAAGTAGTTGAAAAAGAACTTGGTGGAAGAAGATGTAGAATATATTGGGATGAAAGTAGATGAAGGTGTGCTCTACAAAATTCTCAAAGAATGCTAGAGAAGAGTATTGTATAAGTTGCAAAGAGAATGGCCAAATTGGTGGCTATTTATAAAAAAAATAGACCCCTTCTCAGTTGAAAAACTCGACTGAGCCTTCAACAATTCTATTCCAATCACAACAATAACAGCTAGTTCGGTCGACTTTTCATTTGAAAATTTTAATAGCTGTCATGATCTTAGTTGAGAATTTTGTCGACCAAGGGACATTCAATCCATATAATTTTCAGCCATAGGAGTGACTAGAATGTTCTTTAACTAAGGCGCACATAGTCAATCAAGGGTCCCACCATTATAAATTTGGTTGAGTATTTTGTCGACCGAGTTTGGTCTCGGTCCAGTATTTTATTGACCGAGTTTGACATTTTAAGCAATATTTTTCTCTGAGGATGGATTGAGATTGACTAAGTATTTCTTGTTTTTGATACTAAATAATTTTAAATAATATTAAATTTTTAATACTAGTGGTATATGCAATAAAATCATTGAGCAAAGAGATCAAAATATACATCTTGAAGAGGAACAATGCTTAATTTTCTCAAATTATTCTAAATTGTTGTAAAGCAAGGGGTTTTGTGAAAATATCATCTAATTGATTTTTATTGTCAACATGATGAAGACATGTTATTACTTAACAATATTTTTATGAATAAAATGATGTCTTTCTTCAATAAGTTTAACAAGACTATGTAAAATAGGATTATGAGCTAAATTGATTGCACTTGTGTTATCATAGAAAATTGGAGTGGAAGATTATGAAAATCCATAAAAATTTAAGACTTTTTGCATCCATATAACTGATGTGCAACATGAGCCAGATGACATATATTGTATTTCTATAACACCTCAATTTTCTTATCACATGAGTGGAAGCTAATATTTTTTTTATTTGAGGAGTGTTACTAACATGATATGCATCATAATAATAATAGAAAAGAACCATTACAGACTGTGTATGAAATAAATTATTATGAAATAAATTATTAGGAAAGAAATTACAACATCATGTAGAAAAGAAACTTAATATCATGATACTACTTTATACAAATATCATCTCAAATATGAGATTTTGTAGATGGAGTCCCACCAAGAAAACCTCCTAAAGTTGTCAATGCATCATCTTGTCATGACTAATTCCTAAAGTGTTGTACCTTCAGACATCTCATCACCAGCCATGCACAAAGGAAACATAGGTCAAAGTAAGTGGTATTGAATTTCAAATAAGATAAACAAAATATGCTATAATTGAAAGTTGAATTAAGATCTGATAGATATAAACTTATACTAAATCGATGTGTCTTTTATTTATGTCTTTTATCTGATTTGTGGCCACCATTATACGACAAGTACTCCTAAATTGGCATATCTATCCGTTGAATTGGTACCAAAGTATGTCTGAATTGGAACTACATGCCTCTGAATGACACCGAGGTGTCTCTCAATTCGTGTGGCTATGCCCTGGATTGGTACCCAAGTTCCTCTGAATTGGAGTAAACACTCCTCTAAATTTGTAACACATGCCTCTGAATTGTCCCGGATCTACTGAATGAGGACTTATCATATAATGTCTTCTGTGAAGGTTCTGACTTATTATCTCAATTTAAGTTTATTGATTTCAGAATATGAACTTACATTGAAACTGAACATTGATATCTGAATTGAATTCTAATTTTGAATCAGTATTCTTAAATTCTATATTTAATCTAACTCTAATTTTGATATATGATACACTTATAAATAAAAATGATCTTATCTAGAAGTTCTTATTAAACTGAATTCTTACAATGTAACTTGATATGATCTTTCATTCAAATATAAGATATTTTCAAAATATGAATCTAAAGTCTTGAGAAAAAATAAATTGAACAAAATGAAGGAAACACTATGTAAAGTTAGCTTAAGTATCAAAAATCTAAAATATGATTGACTCACAACATACTTAATCTGAATAAGGTATGATTACTCAAAGTATCATTGAACATAAAGGAAGCATGAAATATGGAATGTCTAATAGTAACTTAATCTTGAAGTTACTTTGTGGAATGGTGTAGGATGAATCATACTAATAATAAAATTCAATTAGACATGGCCCACTTACCGCTTGCACTGGGGATATCTTTAAGGTAGTCCTGATTCCAAGTTCCATAACTTAATGACATGGACATCATCATAGTTCTGTTAGTTCTTATATATTTTCCCTTTCTCATTTCTAAATCTCAAACCCCGTCATCCTAACTTTATATACAATTTAGGGTTCATATATCACTAAAACTAACTCTGAGTTAAAACTACTCTTAATTCTGAACATAATATTAAAATCTAGAATCTCATATTATATAGAATCTCATATTATATACCTGTATGAACTAAAAACACCATATGTCCTAATATATATAACTATATACATCATATACCAATAGTAAACTTCAACCAAACTCACATATCCTACTCTTACTTCTTAGTTATAAAATCAAATGACAATAGAATTAGAATCATTTTCCATACTAAATAGGCACATAAAATACATGTTGTCTCAAAAATAATCATAAATCACCTTACATAATGGCCACTTAGGCCCAAAAATCGTATGCGGATAAAAATATACATAAAACATCTCAAAACATTAGAATCTATAAGAACAAAGTATAATAAGGTCTAAGTAAAAATCTCAAATCATTTCATTGTGAATCAATGACCAAAATACCCATAATGCCCTTATTAGGGTTTACATAAAAATCCTCATTAAAACTTAAAATAAGAATGATAGGACTTTTAAATCATGTTAAACATATAAAAATATACTTACTAATAATTTTTCATGAATTTCTAAAATTGTTTGATATGTTTAATGCATAAAATATTGGTATCATATAGGTTTTGATAAATAGAATATATTACATCATAAACGTTAGAAACATGTGCTCAAAGTATTTTTAGATCAAAGTGCACTCTAGGACCTTCCTGTTTATACCTTGTTCACCCAAAATAGATAATAGAAGCACAAGATATGATTTTTCCAAAAATACCTTGATTTGCTTGATATCAGTCGTTGATCTAAGATCTAAGGGTTTCCCAATGGCACCTCTCCTTCATGTGTTGTCTTTCGGTCGCTGGTCCATAGCCTGGGTCCACCTCCTTTTTGACCCAAATAACTGGAGTGCAACATGCTCGTCACCCAATGTGAGTGTCGTCACAAAGGATATCTCCGAAGACCTGATTACGAGCTATAGGCAACCTTCACACAAATTGAGCCCATCTCTAGCTTCAGATTGGCCTCCTTTATTGGGATGGTTCTATCTCCATAGTTTCACTTGTCTAGATCATAAATCCCAAATACTTCCTCCATTAGCACCGCCGCCCACAATTGTGCTTCTTAGATTTTCTCTTCCAACCACTCAAAGATGAGAAAAACCCTAGCGGTAACCTCGTCTCTCCCCTCGATATCTGTATTTGAGCTTTTATAGTGTCTCATCCTTTTGAATCCAGGTAGATTGGTCCCTAGAGGACTCTGTTCGAGTCCTAGTTCCATAAGAACAAGGAACACAAACATACACTTTTTTATATTCTTTTCTTTTGCAATGAAGTCCAATTTCTAGAAATATTTCTATAGGCCACAATATGATCCCATTTAGTCTCAAATTTTAGCATCAACTACTCTTTACCATTATCCTTTCTTAGAAAAATATTATATCAAAACTAATCAGATAAGCACTTCAAATTTCTATTTTAAGTAATCAATAGATAATTACTAATTAGTTACCTAGGCCACTAGGTAATTCAGAAGTATCTGAAATTTCTCCCATAACCTCATATTCCAACTACCAATTATTAAATAATTTTGAGTATATATTATGAGCTTGAAATACTAAATTCTCAAACTTGTACTCCAAGGACCCATATGTAAACTACCAAATGGGCTTGAAATGGTTTCTAGGGCACCTGGCCCATTCCTTTATCTTCCAAAAGGTTCATAAACTTAATCATAGTCCTGATTATGAAAATAAAACTTGGGATAACATAACCCTCAGTTAAATTTTCCTCATGACACATTTGATCATATTACATTGTTTTCTTATCATGAAGGCCTAAACTAGGTCTAGACTCAAATACATTAACTAGAGTAATCAAATTTTCTTCATTATTCTACTTTGGTTGTCATCTCATATCATCAAACTAATATGAAATTCCTAAAATTTAAGAATATTACAAAACTAACCAAAGTGCACAAGAGATCCTTTCTACATGCTTTTCTCTTACATCCAAATATCATGAAATTGGATGGAACCATATTTTAACCCTAAATCAATCCTATATTGATTTCATCCATAACTTAATCATGTATTTGATTGTCCCAAAAATCAGGGTGTGACAGCTTCAATGGTAGATAAATGTAATTTTTTTTCTTAACCAATATACGAGCGATTTTCAAAGCAAGAAATAACCACCACTAGTATTTGTGTGATCAAGATGACAACCAGTGTAATCACATCAGTGTAAGCTTTAAGGTCAAATGTTTGATCTCATGGGTACCAAATACTATAGTCTATTGTATCAACTAAATTTTGTAAGATCCTTTTAACAATGACCATATGAGAATTCATAGGATTTGATTGAAATCTTGTGCATAAACCATGGACAAAGATATTATATGGTCAAGACACTATTAAGTATAATCAACTACCAATCATACCGCTATACCCACCTCATCTTTGTCAATTTTGGTGGAGGTGCCCATTGGAGTTGAGGCATGCTTACAACTTTTCATATTAAATTATTTCAATAATTATTTTGCATATTTTTCTTGGTTAAGGAAAATAGCACAAGGAGTTTATTTAATTTGAAACTCCAAGAAAAATCTTAACTCACCCATAAGACTCAATTTAAATTCTTTTTTCATAATATTACTAAATTTTGTGCAAAGTGATTCATTTGAAGCACTAAAAATAATATCATCAACATATATTTGAATAATGAGAAAATCTGATTTATTCTTTTTGATAAATAGTGTAGGATATGATTTGCCCATAGAGAAGTCATTTTCAAAAAGATAAATTTTTAGACATTCATGCCAGTTTCTAGTTGCTTATTTTAATCCGTATAATGCCTTCTTTAATTTGTAAACATGATCAGAATGTTTTAGATCTTCAAAATCGGGAGGTTGAGCAAAACAAACTTCCTCTTGTATTAATACATTGAAAAATGCACTTTTAACATCGATTTGAAAGAGTTTATTGTTTTTTAGTGCAGCTAGGCTAATAACATGTGATTCGATTCTAGTCTAGCTACTAGATCATAGGTTTCGTCAAAGTCAATTCCTTCTTGTTGATTATACCCTGGAGCTACCAATCTAGCTTTGTTCCTAACAACTTCCCCAACTTCATTTAACTTGTTACAAAATACCCATTAAGTTCTAATAATGGTTTTATCTTTAGGTCTAGGAACCGAATCCAATACATCATTCTTGGTGAATTGATTTAGTTTTTTTTGCATAAAAATGATCAAATAATCATCTTTTAGAGCTTCATCAACCTTTTTATGTTCAATTATGGATACAAAAGCAATGTTAGATACATCTCTAAAAGAAGATCTAGTTTTTACTTTATCAAAGGATCAACAATTATTAGATCTTGTGGATGGTATTTTATTGTTTTTGGAGTGGGTTGACATGATTCTTCATTTTGATTTTGACTTTGTTCATTTTTAGCATTATTTTCTTTAGGTGATGTGGTTAAGTCTTCAATTAGTTTTGGAAGATCATTTTCTATTTCATTATTTTTTTTACTTTCATGAAATGTTACATGGATAAATTCTTCTACTTTCTTAGAGATAGTATTAAAGATTCCATAGGCCTTATTTGAAGTTGAGTAACCTAAGAAGAACACTTTTTGTGATTATGGACCAAATTTATCTTTATCATCTTTAGTATTTAAAATGTAGTATGTAGTTCCAAAAGTGTGGAAGAATCCATATTGGTTTCTTAGAGAAGAGCATTTGATAAGGAGTCTTTTTAAGTTGTGGATGAATTGAGATTGTATTTTGAACATAGCATGTAGTATTAACAACTTCATCCCAAAAAGTTTTAGGCATGTCATGTTCAAATAGCTTTTTTCTAGCCATTACTTGCAAAGAACGATTTTTCCTATCAACAAAACCATTTTGTTGTTGAGTGCGTGTAATAGAGAAATTGTGAGTGCACCTTTTAGATGAGAAGAAATCTTCAAACCTATAGCCTTCAAATTCTCCTTCATTATCACTGCTAATGGTGCAAATTTTATTTTGAAGTTGATTTTTAACCTTTGAGAAAAACTAAATAAATATTCCAATAGTGTCATCTTTTCCAGAAAGAAATGTACCCAAATATATCTACTATAGTCATCAATGATTACAAAATAATATCTCTTTCTACCTATAAATTGCTTTATCATGGGTCCAAATAAATCTATATGTATGAGTTCAAGAGTTCTAGATGTACTAGGGATTTGTTTTGCTCTAAATGAAGTTTTAGTTTGTTTAGATAATGTTCAAGGTTCACATTTTTCAAAATTACCGAAGGAAATTTTGGGCAAGCCACGAACTAGATCATGTTTAATTAAATTTTTAATAACATGAGTACTTGCATGTCCTAATCCTCTATGCCATAGATTTTGAGTATTATCATTTGCAATAAGACATTTATCAACAATTAATTTCATAGAGTTAGTCCTAAGAACATAAAGATTTCCTACTCTTTTTCCTTCATGTACTATATTGTTTGTGTCTTCTTCAACTAATTTCCAGCAAGCTCTGTTGAAATTCACATCATAACCATTATCACATAATTGACTAACACTTACCAAATTGTGGTGCAAACCATCTACTAATTGAACATTCTAAATTGTGAGATTAATTTGGATATTACCTATTCCCATTATGGTGTCATTTCTGTTGTCTCCAAATTTGACTGATCCTCCTTTTTATTTTCAAGTGAGTGAAAAGCTTTCTTATTTCCAGTCATATGTTTGGTGCATCCACTATCAACCACCCAGTCCTACAATTTTAAAGGATTTTTGGTACCCAAGTAGAGTTCATGATGGTTAATACATGAAACTTATATTATCAATGCCAGAAATATCATTTGAAATACTCAAAATTAAATTGCTGATAGATTTTTAGTCAAACAATACTTTAGTCAAAAGTTACTCGATTGAAATTGTAGTCGATCGAGATTGGTTCTAGACTTTTAATGTTAACAATTTACACAAGATATTAAAATGACTCTTTATTTAAATAAAAGATATGCAAATAGATCTTTGTTTTAAAAAAAGGATATGTGAATGAATATCAAATTGGGTTGAGATAAGATATAAATGTGTTCATCAAGATAAGCATAAGTCAAATCTCAACAATTTCTCCTTTTTGTTTTAAGTTGGTTGTTTGGGAACCCAAACCATGTCAATTGCTCCTTTATTTCAATATTAACATGAGAAAGAAAAATGACCTAAACATTGACAGTAATGGAATGAGATAGAAGATATTTCATTCCTCTATTGAAAACTTTGAGAATTTACAACTTTAGTTTTAGGTACATATATAGTTCTAGTCTTAGGAATATATGCCTTTCTAGTTTGTTTTTAGGTACATATCCTAGAACGCTTCTTCCCACTTGTTTTGAAGAAATTTCTAGGATATTATCAAGATTTTTACTTCTTTGCGTTAATCTAGAAACTTATTTTTGTAATTCAACATTTTCATCAAACTTTTTAGCTAAATTAAAATTTACTTGAGCAACATTTGAAAGTAAAGTGCCTATTTCTTTTACTAAAACATCATAATTGGAATATGTTGATAGAATAGGTTGAGTTTGATAATTATTTAATTTTGCAAGCATATCAATCGTTTCTTGAGAAAGAAGATTATTGTTATTTTCAATAACAAGTAATTGTGCCTTATAATTTTTAGTAGATTGAGTATTTTAGAGTATCATTTTGAAAATTGAGGTTATCTAGATTAATCTGAAGTTCATCAATAGCTTTAGTAAGTTTCTTCTTTTGTTTCTTGCATTCAATATATTTTGCATGAATTTCTTCAAGGATAGTAACTAATTCGTCTTTAGATAATTCAAAATATCTACCCTCAGTTTGTTCATCTTCTCTTGCCATGAGATATTCTATATCCTCTTCTTTGCTTTTACTACTTTCATCGCTTGATTGATCTCAAGAAGCTTTGTAAGATTTTTTTCTCCCTTGTACTTCTTCTTGAATGAGGACTTCTTTTTGAGCTTTGAGCACTCATTCTTCAAGTGACCCTTCTTTCTGTATTTGAAACACCTGGAAGAAAAAAAAATTGTAATTTTTACCATTTACAATTAGAGTGTTTTCTTCATTATCGCTGCTTGTGTTGCTTTTTTCTTAAATTATATTTCATGATAGTGTCTTGGAAGGGACTTTAAGAGCAAGTTCCTTCTTTCTTTCCCTTTTGTTGCTCAACCTCGATCCTTTCTTCTTCTTCTAAAGTGACTTCATGTGTCTCTAAGTTCCAGATGAGCTGCTCCATCTTTAGTGTTGTGAGATCAATTTCTTCCCCAATAGAAGTCACCTTTGACTTGTATCTAGGAGACAATGATCAAAGTATCTTAGATACTTGATCTTCCTCACTGATATTTTTCCTAAGAACACTTTGGGTGTTCACGATGTTAGAGAATTTAGCATACATTTCTACAATACTTTCATCAGGTTGCATACAAAATAATTCGATTTAATGTTTTAACATACTTGTTTTAGTATTTTTAACTTGAGTAGTTACTTCATGTGTTAAATCTTATTTGTTCCATATTTCATGAGTTGTTGCACATGAGGATATGTTATTAAATTTACTAATAGATAAAGAATAATAAGCAATGCTTATTGCCTTTGCATTGACTATGTCTGATTTTATAATATCATGATTCTACATTTTTATATCCATTGTTGGAAGTACATATGGACAAGCTATCACCTTCCACAAATTAAGTTTGATACCTTGAAAATAGATCTACATCCTCCTCTTCCTGTCGATGTAGTTAGTCCCATAAGAGCCAGAGGTCTTCTCACGTGTGATCCTTCCAAATTGAGGTTGTTAAGAATGTCATCCCCCATACTTTAAGACCGGCTAAGGCTCCTTGAAAACATACTTTGATACCAAATGAAGAGATCTGGAGGGGGGGTGAATAGATCCTTATAAAAATTAAAGTAAAATTAGAATGAAAAAGACAAGCAACCAAAAGAAGACATGATTTAGAGTGGTTCTGTCTAAGACGTTACTCTACTACCTAGTTGTTTCCAACTAGGATTTTATAACTAATAACTTTATTAATTTATTTGTTAGGACAAATTATAAAAGTACTTGTTGCAACTAAATCCTCTTCTTTTACCAACCACAGAGGAGCACCACGCAAACATCTTCTATGACAGACGACGTAAGAGTATCGATCTCATCTTGTTTAAAGAACGATGGAAGAATACCACAACAACTCCTCTTTTTTTACAGTCATGGAAGAGCACCTATGTAAAGACTCCTTCACCTGTAAGATCTCATACAACCTCCTGACCGGCCTTTTTCACGCGTCTGGAAACGAACGCGGGACAAAGAAAGGAATCAAGCTTTAAATTTATAACCTGAAACCTTCTAGGCCCCCGCAACTTAATTACGGGGTCGAAGTAGATATACGGGGTCGAACACAGGGACTTGGTGACGTTTAGGACGCCACAGATTTCTGTTCTTGAGTCAGACAAGCCAAAACGATAGTCGATAAAAGAAATTGCTAGAACTAGTCTAGCGGGTTGTCACGATTAAAATAAGGAAAAGAAAAGAAAACAAAAGCAAAACAAGACAGAGCGCGAGGTTCTACTAACTAGAGAAAGAGAGTTCTTGGCTATGTAACCACAAAAGGGGCAGTCTATGCACTTGTTCTCGGGCGTAGACAACCCTCGAACACCCAAGCAAGCATCTAGCACGCACAGCGGCATCTGTCCTGTGGGGTCATCCCACTCGCTCTCGCGATGCGTGACTAAAACCATCAACAATATGTCATTAACCCTCTCTCAAGGGATGACATATCAACACCTCAGTATATGCTAAGTTCCCTCTCGGGTCTTAGGATATTATGGGGTGTTAGGAACAGAATACCTTGGATCGTCCTCCTCTCGGGTTCAGATCCAAACTACCGTCTCTTAGCTATTTCTACAACGGATCTCTCAATACAGGCAGAAATAGCAGTTCAAGCGAGTAAGAGATCAACCAAACTAGCAATCATAACTTGGAAAGAGAAAATAGAACATGCAACATACTAGATCTGATATGAATCTACTTTTTTAAGGCAAAAGTATATAAACATGCCCAGACTGGGCTGCATAGCCAAGAAGGAGCTAACTAGCCATAGACAAGCGTAGCTGGCACCGAACAAAGATGGATAAACATCGTTCGTACAAGAAACAAAGGAATGCAGTAGAATGAAAGAGAAGAGGAAAGAGATATAGCCCGTAGAGGAGAGGTGGCTCTCGCTCCTTGGCCTCCGTGCAGGCCGGATCTCGCCCCTTGGGCCTTCTCTTTGTCCCTCTGGACTCCTCGGTTCTCTCTTTCTCTAGGCCGTATCAGGCAGCAGCCGTATCGGGCGGCGGCCGTATCGGGCTGCGGGCGTATCGGTCGGCGGGCGTATCGGGCGGCAGGCGTATCGGGCGGCGGGCGTATCAGGCGGCGGGCGTATCGGGCGGCGGGCATATCGGGCGGCGGGCGTATCGGGCGGCGGCCGTTGGGGAACCCGACACACTAGCTCCTTGGTCTAGGAACTAGCTCTTGTAGGGTCCTTCCTCCAGCCCTCCGCTCCCTCCAGCTCCGAAGAAGCATTCTTGTAGGCTGGCAGCTGCTATTTATAGGTAGTGAGTTGATGTGAGTTGTAGCTTTTATTGGTCCACGTGTCCCTCATCCGTGGCTTCAATCTTGAGGAACCAGGTCGACCAATATGACTGTCACTCGACGACCGTATCGGGAAACCGTATCGGGCAGCCGTATCGGTCGGCGGCCGTATCGGTCGGCGCACCTCTATCGGTCGACGGTCGTATCGGTCGGCGCACCCGTATCGGTCGACGGCCGTATCGGGCAGCTGTATCGGCCGGAGGCCGTATTGGGCAGTTGTATCGAGCGTCTTTGTCGGGCGGCCATCTCATCCAGACCATATCAGGCAGCTGTATCGGGCAGCCATATCGGCCAGCTGCTGCGATTCTTGTCTTTTCCTGGTCTGGTACTTGAAAGTCCCAAAATTGGCTAGTTTCGGTGCCTGCAAGTCTAAAATTGGCTAATTAGCTACATTTATTGGCTATTTTGACTATTTTATCTAATGAGAGACAAAAATCATAAAACATGAGCAAAATGGTGCATATTAGGACTAAAGTGATATAAAACCATAGATAAAATGCATAGAAAATATGCGCTAATTTGGGTGTTATCAACTACCCCAAGCTTAAACCTTGCTTGTCCTCAAGCAAGACTGTGCTCAAAGAACAAAAAGATAACATCCAAATTAAGCTTGGCAATAGATGATAAGGTTAAGAAAAAATAGTTTAAAGCATCAATACTCTTGATCCATGTCATTTCAGAACAAACCCCCACCAAACAAGCACAATCCTGCCAAAGTAAGATCAAAGAATTTGCAGGCAAGATTAAGCAAATTCACTATAGCCTGCGAATACTCATGAGGGTTTGAATCATAATTATTTGATCATGAAAGAGTTGTCACTTAGGTGATCACGCGGGTGATGAGTAATGAGCCATCACCATGAATCCATGCATACCAATCAGGAATATCATGCCTCACACTTATTCATGTCCTAAGAAATAAAGCAAAAAGACTCTAATGACTTCTGAGGATCCCGATCTGCGTCAGGTTGGTCCATGTAGCGAGCAACAGTCCTTGCAGTCTGAACCAGTTGGTCCAAAGCAGTGAGATGAACTCCTCGTACTGTGCCCGAACCAACCCTGCTACTGAGATGATCTCATAGGTCACCTAGGGGGTTCCCAGTGACTCTCTAATGAGCTTTTAGAGTGGTACTACCAGGCACGACATATCCGCGTTCATGAGCGTAGTCATACACCGGCTGGGCACCATCCTCAACTCTCCTAAAAGAGAAAACAATTGCTCATTTATTGTTCACACTCAGGCTTTTATCATCTGCATTCTATTTTTGTGGGACAGGGTGAGAACTATATAGATATTTTGGGGTTTTGTGGGCGGCCAAGCCTCTTTTGCACATTTTTATATTTTTCATCTTTTTGACTCAATCTAATGTGAGAAGGCATGTATTCCATCAAGGAAAAGTACTTCACCTTGATCATGGCTCAAAACTCATCATGGCCCGCTTGATGCTTGTGTGAAAAGATAGCAATTATGATTCAAGAATCCTTAGAATAGAGGAAAACTTGTGAATCCACAGCTAGGTTCTTTGATCATGTTTTAGCTCATTCCAATGGTCCTTTATCGTGGATTTTCCATTCACGACACAGATCAAGGGAATTTAGCTTTAAGCTACGAAAAAGGGACATAACCTTAGCTTTATTACCAAACTCAAGGAAAGAGTCAAAGAGCAAGTCAAGCAAGAGGTCAAGCAATTTTTAAGATAAAAATTGTGCATCTAGGCATACAATCAAGCATTTATCTATTAGATTCGCACCATATAGTCATAATTGCAAAGCTAAAAAGCTGAAAATTTTGACAATTTAAGACTAAATGCAGGAAATAAACATGCATGCAAGAAGGGTGAAGCGAAAAGAAGGGCGAAGCCTACCACCCCAAGCTTAAAACTTTGCTCGTCCTCGAGCAAGTCTCAAACTTGAAATAGGGAGGCAGGAATGCATGAGTTTAACGACATTTATTGAAGTTCTAAAGATGATGCATGGGTGCAAGGATATCAAAACAGTTAGAGGAAAGGAATTAACCAACAAGAACATGAAAAGCAAAATTTATTGTAATAAAAGGGTGGGAGGGTGGGTTAGAGAAAAGGGGATGGCTGCCCCACGATACTGACACTGGGATCCCAAATCCTGAGTTTTGGGACCAGTGTCACCTGTGTCTTGCTGATGGGTTCCACCACATAATATGAGTAGAGTAGGCGGGTGTGTTGGCCCTGCCGAGTCTGAAGAAGAAAAGTAAAATCTAGCGACTCGGTGAAGTCATCTTTGTGCTGGAAGTGACTTGAACTGCACTGGGATGACTTCTTTGGCAAATCATCCTCAGGGTACCTTTCATTATATGAATCTGAATTTGAAGGTCCTGGGATGTCGACACAGGATGAGATGGACGGGATAGGTTGAATGACTTGGGTGGGATCCATTTCTCCTCCCTCCATCTCTGAACTTGAGGTTGGATGCTCAGATAGATCATCATGTACAGTCCTAGTCATCCAATCATCTTCTGAACAAGAAGTATCCCCTGAAGAATCTGTTTGTGGTTCTACCACCCCAAGATTATTACTTGGCATGGAGTCAGGGCTGTCTTCATGCTCAGCAGCCATGTTGTAGTGCACCGTCCATCCTGCCCCCTTGACGTCCACCCTACCTTGTAAAGGTATGGTGGCGAACGATGGCTCGTGCTGCTCCAACTCGTCTTCGTTACTATACTCACTGCTCCATGTCGAGCAGTTGTCATCGTCGTCGTCGTCGTCGAACAAATTGTTCCAAACCATGGTTGATGTACTGCTCAAAGCGAAGTGACAAGTCTCAATATGAGAAATGTCACTCTGGTCTGGTTCAATATCTGACTCTGGTTCCTCAAACCAACCTTCTGGTTGTGAGGAAACTTGTCTTTTAGAGTCTTCATCATCGTCATCATAGACCCATTCATGCCTATGACTCATATCTTCCATTGATTCATCAGCTGGGTCATCTGGATAGAATGAAGGGATTCCCCAAGTGGGTTGGTCTTCACAGAAAAATCCTAGCGAATCCAGTTGATGGTCTGAATAGGATGGTGAGATATACTCCGATTCAGATCCAATGGAATGGCCTTGATGACTAACGTCTTCATTATCCCGTGATGGCATTTGTAATTGGATTGTAACCAAATCGATGAGCTCTTGGAGCCTCCTGCATTGTTCAACATCTTTATCATGAAGTTGTTGTACTTGAGCAGCAATGCTTTCGAGACCCGTCGATTCTGCCATGCACATCGGTTGCTGACCTGCTATACCAAACTGATGCGCTTGAATGAATCCTCGCTCAACAGTTTGAACTAGACTTCTATTGCAGTCTGCAGCCTCGGTGCCTACTTTGAGATGACAATCCTGCTCTTCTAGCAGTTGTTGCATGGGATCGACATCTTCTTGGAGATGAGGGGCTAAGGAGGTGAGTGCTTGAAT
This sequence comes from Alisma plantago-aquatica, assembly GCA_963693085.1. NCBI lineage: Eukaryota > Viridiplantae > Streptophyta > Magnoliopsida > Alismatales > Alismataceae > Alisma > Alisma plantago-aquatica. Next base: position 84,622,207 of record OY856414.1, on the reverse strand, counting down.
ACTTTCCCTAGCCAACTCCACTGCCTTAATCAGTTCTTGGTCCCATGATAGCACGGGAGTCGGTAGTTGACTAGCAGTCTCCTTTGTTGGGATTTCAACATATGACGACGGTGGAGGTGAGTATAACTCGACTAGCTGTAGAGCACGACCTTCAATTATTTGCCAGCAGTCGGAACTGCGGAAAAACTTGGGAGGATAGGTGGACAAGATTACTTGTCTCGCTGAAGCAAGATCCATGGATGAAAAAGGTACAAGAAAAAGAGAAGGTATTCAGTATATATGAACAAGTATGTTTAAAACAAAAGAAAAACTATGCATAAATATACCGGCTTATAGTGACAACAAAAATCTACTAGGCGTGTAAATGTGGCAAACCACATCCCCGGCAATGGCGCCAAAAGTTGACCAGCCTTTTTCACGCGTCTGGAAACGAACGCGGGACAAAGGAAGGAATCAAGCTTTAAATTTATAACCCGAAACCTTCTAGGCCCCCGCAACTTAATTACGGGGTCGAAGTAGATATATGGGGTCGAACACAGGGACGTGGTGACGTTTAGGATGCCACAGATTTCTGTTCTTGAGTCAGACAAGCCAAAACGATAGTCGATAAAAGAAAGTGCTAGAACTAGTCTAGCGGGTTGTCACGATTAAAATAAGGAAAAGAAAAGAAAACAAAAGCAAAACAAGACAGAGCGCGAGGTTCTACTTACTAGAGAAAGAGAGTTCTTGGCTATGTAACCACAAAAGGGGCAATCTATGCACTCGTTCTCGGGTGTAGACAACCCTCGAACACCCAAGCAAGCATCTAGCACGCACAGCGACATCTGTCCTGTGGGGTCATCCCACTCGCTCTCGCGATGCGTGACTAAAACCATCAACGATATGTCATTAACCCTCACTCAAGGGATGACATATCAACACCTCAATATATGCTAAGTTCCCTCTCGGGTCTTAGGATATTATGGGGTGTTAGGAACAGAATACCTTGGATCGTCCTCCTCTCGGGTTCAGATCCAAACTACCGTGTCTTAGCTATTTCTACAACGGATCTCTCAATACAGGCAGAAATAGCAGTTTAAGCGAGTAAGAGATCAACCAAACTATCAATCATAACTTGGAAAGAGAAAATAGAACATGCAGCATACTAGATCTGATATGAATCTACTTGCTTAAGGCAAAAGTATATAAACATGCCCAGACCGGGCTGCATAGCCAAGAAGGAGCTAACTAGCCATAGACAAGCGTAGTTGGCACCGAACAAACATGGATAAACATCGTTCGTACAAGAAATAAAGGAATGCAGTAGAATGAAAGAGAAGAAGGAAGAGATATAGCCCGTAGAGGAGAGGTGGCTCTCGCTCCTTGGCCTCCGTGCAGGCCGGATCTCGCCCCTTGGGCCTTCTCTTTGTCCCTCTGGACTCCTCGGTTCTCTCTTTCTCTAGGCCGTATCGGGCAGCAGCCGTATCGGGCGGTGGGCGTATCGGGCGGCGGGCGTATCGGGCGGCGGGCGTATCGGTCGGTGGGCGTATCGGGCGGCAGGCGTATCGGGCGGCGGGCGTATCGGGCGGCGGCCGTTGGGGAACCCGACACACTAGCTCCTTGGTCTAGGAACTAGCTCTTGCAGGGTCCTTCCTCCAGCCCTCTGCTCCCTCCAGCTCCGAAGAAGCATTCTTGTAGGCTGGCAGCTGCTATTTATAGGCAGTGAGTTGATGTGAGTTGTAGCTTTTATTGGTCCACGTGTCCTTCATCCGTGGCTTCAATCTTGAGGAACCAGGTCGGCCAATATGACTGTCACTCGACGACCGTATCGGGCAACCGTATCGGTCGGCGGCCGTATCGGTCGGCGCACCTGTATCGGTCGACGGCCGTATCGGTCGGCGCACCCGTATCGGTCGACGGCCGTATCGGGCAGCTGTATCGGCCGGCGGCCGTATTGGGCAGCTGTATCGAGCGTCTTTGTCGGGCGGCCATCTCATCCAGACCATATCAGGCAGATGTATTGGGCACCCGTATCGGGCAGCCATATCGGCCAGCTGCTGCGATTCTTGTCTTTTCCTGGTCTGGTACTTAAAAGTCCCAAAATTAGCTAGTTTCGGTGCCTGCAAGTCTAAAATTGGCTAATTAGCTACATTTATTGGCTATTTTGACTATTTTATCTAATGAGAGACAAAAATCATAAAACATGAGCAAAATGGTGCATATTAGGACTAAAGTGATATAAAACCATAGATAAAATGCATAGAAAATATGCGCTAATTTGGGTGTTATCACCTCCTCTCCTTAGTAGTCCCACAGCAGTTCATGAATAAAGAAAGAACATTGAAGAAAAGAGAATATTCTAGATTGATCTGACGAACCAATACCACTATGGATTATGCAATAATGAATGGTGATGTGGGAGAGCTATGATATGACACGAATTTGGCAGTTGTAGAATATTGCAAATAGATTGTTATAGCTCAGGATTGCTCAACTATTGCTCAAATATTGCATCTCAAGTGTGCAAGTTGTATTAGGGCTATGACCACTACTATGTATAGGAATGGATTATAATTGGATAGAGAAACTTAGGGGAGTGTCTAGAGTGTTGTAGGATGAGAAATCATTGTTATATTTGATTCAATGTAAGTGCAATGACTAATTCATTCGTTAATAAAATTAATATTGGAGAACCCATCTCGGTCGATAAAATTCTTGACCGGATGTGTCTCGGTCGAGAAATAATTCAACCAGATTTGGTCTAAGTGTCAAACTTGATTCTAATAGCTAATTTTCATTCTAACTTCTTGGTCAACTGGTTTAAATAATCTATCCTCGGTCCACAAAATATTCAACCGGGGCTGACTCAATCAATAATATTTTCGAATGAGTACAATTTAGAACTATCGATTTATAAAAGTATCTCCAGTACTTTGAGTCCTCGAATGGGGGAGGTATCTCAGTCGACAATTTTTTGATCGAGAGAGTCTCAGTCGACAAGTCTCGACCAAAAAATCTCTAGAAATTGGTTGTTTAAATATTGTAAAACCTATATAATGCTTTTTCTATTGTGACCTACCTACCCTAGACACTTAATTTAGACTTATGAATAGGTTTGGGATAGTTGGGGTTGATCCATAGCTTGATTTTATATGAGTTATAAAAATTTATACATTTGTATTACAAATAAGCACATATACACAATAAATCAAGTATTTGATACTCAAATCTTGATTAATTTTTCTCAACATGTACTTTGTACCTTAAACACTCAGATTTCATGTTAAATCTACAAATAAGAAATATTTTTCATCATCAAAAGATAAGATGTGCTAATGTCCAATTTAGCCAACAATCATAGGTTGTAGTTAACTGAAGGCTACACACATTATTCATTCTAATTAGGAGCAATGTGCTCTGTGTGAAACCAGGATAAGTAATCCCTGAGGGATTTATCTATATGTATGAATCCTCAATACAATATTTAAATATTTCCTTGTTTAATTCCTAATATTATTTAGGATTTGAATAATATATGAATTTATTTGCTCACTAATTTGTTATACCATATTTTCATATTCATGGAAAATGCACATTTGGTGAACTTTCTCACACATCTTTTGTTGAAACTGAACGGCTGCGAGTAGTTTAGTCAACACAATTTAGTTTTGTGGATTATGTATTGACAAAATAATTTTAGATATATCTTTTATTAGTCAATAGTTTGAAGAATGTTTTGGAGAAAAACATGCATCTTATACACTTCCTCACACACATTTTGCAAAAAAAAAACTAAACGTCATGACTGTTCGAGTCGAGATAGTTTGTTTTTCTAAAACTAATTTATATTGAATGGAGATGGTTTTAAAGTTATCTCTTTTTAGTCAATCATTTAGCGTATCGTCTGGACATAATTTAATACTAAAATTCAACTAGTTTTATGAAGTTTAAATGGGGCATTTTTTTTAAGTTAAACAGATAAATTTCATTATGGAGGAGCCATACGACATCTACATGAGGAAAAAAATAAACTAAAAGACCACACAAAGATCAAGAACACATACAAACCACTACACAAACTCATATCAGAATTTGATAAGAACAATAATGTATAGATCCCTCTGCTCCCTCGCTGGCTAATGCAGCTTTCTATGAGGAATACCTTCAACCTTAGTATGCATATTTGGTAGAGTATCTGTACCAAATCGGTGTTCTAAAAAGATATTTCTCCCGCACTCGCTGCCATACAACACCACGATAAAATTGACCGAGAAAGAGAAATCTACTACGAGAAGAGAAAAAAGTGTTGATTAACAGCGAGAGAGATAAAATAAGAGAACAACCTAGTCTAAATAGGAAGCAAGTAAAAGAGAAATGATGTAGGAAACTCATCACAGTCGGGCTCCACGATAGAGAGGAAGAAGACTGTTGCCTCCAAAGACAACATGCCCATGCACCTCCCGAAGAAGAGACCCTATTGAAGACGGGTGAGAAGAGGTCGAGGGGGAGCGGGGAACCGCTTTGCGATGGCCAAATCCCCCTCCATTAGTATTTAACAAAAATTCTAAAGTTGAGTAGGGGCACTTGCCCCACTTTTTGCCCCTCCCTCCACCAATTAATTTCAGAAGTTTGTGTAGTAGTTGTACCTTATGTATTGTCTTTGTACATGTTATGTACAATGATTGCAAGATGAGTGACATGCGGTTAGGGCAGTTTAGGTGTGAGTGAGCTTGAAGACAACAATTTAGTATATCACTAATTTCAATTCTCACATTAGATAAGTGATTCAGTGTACATAGCTATTAGTTTCTACCCTCTATGGATATTCATGGGCATAGAGTTAAGATGCAAACTTGAGTATTTTGTATGAAGAGTCATATACTCGAATAGTTGTGTACCTATAGTCAAATGTTGAGATTCCATTTTAGATAATTTTTTTTGGATAAATCGTATAGAAGAAGAGAAATAGTTGGTAGAGAAAGTCAAAGTCCCATAAAAATTCTAGTTGGTCTATGTCACTAAGCCATCATTGCACACATAGACAGATACCATGTCGAAATCACTAATGTATATGACATGCTTAATCGTTCATCACTAATTTGGCTTAATGTTGATGATAATATTACTTATATATACACTTCTATAAAGAAACTTTCAAGAAAAAAAGAGCAAACAAAACCAATTATGGTGGAGTATCTTTTATATGGAAGTCAGTAGATCCCACCAATATCTCAATTCGTTTGCTTTTAGTGAGATCCTCCTTTTCCTTCAATTTAGCATCATATTGGCTAAGACATTTAAAACATGATTGCCTGAGGTGACTTAATTTAAGTCCATGGTATGATTTCAAATATTTCAAGTGAGTCAAATATAGGGGTATACGATAAAACCTAAATATAATTACATAATGAATTGACGTTTAGTTGTACTTGATTTATTGACCATTCAACTGAATAACTATTAGCCTCTCACTAGTTTCCTTAAAGAATGTCTTTGTTAATCTACAAGAAAATAAACATTTCCTTAAAATACACATTGAGTGCCAAAAATTTGGGCTAGGTGTTTGAGGTTATTGTTTACTACAACTATAAAGAAAAAGATATGTTGAACACACTTTTTTTAAACGCAGTGGATTGTATGGCCAATCCACCAATTGTTATTTATTTATAATCGATCCTTCTTAGTAATAACAATTGTCATACATTGTATTATATTACAAATCAAGTATTTGAACTTTTCAATTCTTCAAATGACCTATTAGGATAAAGATGATATCAAGAAGATAATTTCTTCTATGCCTTTCACAACAGATTTGTCAAATGTATATAATCCCATAATCTAAAATAGGAAAATCTAATTTACTTCTAGTCTTATATACTATGAAAAAGTCCAACCACATCTAGCAATTGTCTCTTTCTATTGTAAGGACGGTCTTCGACAAAACCATGTTATTTCATTTGGAGATGTAAGAAAAAAGGACCTTCTTCTAGTGAGAAGTTTAACTAAACTTGTCAATATAAACTCTACATATTAGTATTGCATCTTCTTTCAGTAGTTTTTAAAGCCAACCTATTACTCCATCTCAATGTTAGGGTTGTAGCTGTCAATTGTCCTTACCCAATGACATTGTGGCTATGTTGGTGCTAAGAGGAACAGTAGTAAAAAATCAAAAACCTTATATAGTGAATTGTATGATTAAAAATGTAACCTGGTAGTCCGAATTTGTGGTTGACTTACTTAAATAATGTAAAAACTCGTGATAGTTGGCCAACAAGGGTGACATATCTTGGTATATTTTGGATTTTTGAAGTTCTAAATCTATTTATTAGTATTCATAAAATTGTTAAGTGCTTATTGGATAGATCTCAATTTATTAGTGTGGAAAAAAAGTTGAGATATTTTAATATGATACCCAGCCCAAGCAAGGCATGATTTATGCTTAGTATAACTTTAAGAATCGTTGAACATGTCAGTATGTATTGATAAAATCGTCAATATGGAATCTCGATGTTATATTATGTATAAAATGATTTAGGCATATTCCTTAGCAAAGGTCAAGAATTTACATTCAATGAGTTTGATTTTCATCTAACCAAATAAGGTCAGTGTGATTTAAAGGTTTACATTTGGGCATCATATTTTAAAAATGCACATTTTGCTCCTTCTACACCCTACCAAATAGACCATTTGTCTGAACAGATAGGAAACGGGTGCTTGTTTACCGAGAAAAGCGTGTGGCGGTCTATCAGACTTATTATATGAGTGGGACGCAGAGCGGCCACAAAAGTCAAAGAACTCTCCATCAAAGGACTATGTGGAATGCGGAGGTCGGATTAGCTAGATAAATACGTATCCACTCGCCCCCTCGCCCAAGCAGTTCCCGTTATTGGGGATGTGTTAGAGGACCAGAGCAATCCTGTGTTATTCAAAAGTCCTACACCTCCCTTCCCTTTCATACTTAAGTCCTAGGAACCCCCTCCAATCAACTCCGTTAGGATGGGAGCTCATTTGTTTTTGTTTTCAAATCTGGTTAGGATACGCTGTTTCAGCTTCTTCTTCCCCAGCTTTTGCTGTAAGAGGAGTAGGTGCAGTAGTAGTTGGGATAAGATGCCCTTAAGGCTATAAAGATAGATTCCCTACCTGAGTATGATGCCCCTGGGGATCTGACTGTTGTTCTTTTTTTTTTCTAATTAGTTGTATGTTACATTAGTATATGTAATTATGTATAACAACATTTAGCTATTTTAAATAATAATTATTATTCAAATGCAAAGTCGTAATAAAAAATATTTTATTTATTGAGCAATTTTCTTATTGCACATACTAGTTATGCCTGACAATAGGTCGGATTTTACTGGACACATACTGAAGCGGACCCAAACTCAAACAAATTGAACCTGAAATGGATCTTAACTAAACGAATCTGAACCCGCATAGACCTGACCCCAAAATCAACACGAGCATACTAGACCCAAAAATCAGCAAAAATTCTTTACTACTAATATTAACAAAAAAACTATTGCAAACCCAAAATTAGACCCGAGTTGGCCCTACCTAATCTAGTCAACCCTACCTAACTAGATAAGAATATTTAGCATATAAGATAAGAGGGGGTTTTATGGAACTTTGGTGAATGCGAGGAAGATTTGGGAAAATTCTTCTAATTAATTGTAGTAAAGAATTCTCAAATCGTGGACAAAGTAAGCCTAACTAGTATCGAGTTTTATCGGTTAGGTCTTCTCAAGTATGGTCTAATCTAGTTTAGATCGAGTTAGGTTGGGTCTGATTTTAGATTTACAATATTTTTTTGTTAATATTTGTAGTAAAGTATTTTTATGATTTTCGGGTCCAATTGGTTCTGGTTGATTTTAGGTCAGGTGTATGTGGGTCCGCGTCCTCCGGGTTCAAGTCCATATCGGGTTGGATCTGTTTCGGTTATTTATAGAAAAGTTCGACCTATTACCGGGTGTAACAACTAAGAGCAAAAAGAAAATTGTTCAATATAAAAATATTTTATAATAACTTTACATTTGGATAATTATTATTATAACAATAACTAAATATTATTATATATAGTTATATATGATAATGTAATATACAACTAATTAGAAAAAACTAAAAGAATAGCAGACGTTAACTCCTATCTTAACGGAGTCTGAGAGGTGTTATATGTAATTTTTTTTCTAGTTCTGTTAAAGATATGTACTTTTTTTTTTGAATAAGTCAATTCATCTTGCCTTCCTCCGGCAAGCTAGTCTGAGTTTAGAGTACAATCTTCATCACCATTGGCTGAAATGAAATCTGGTAGTATATCTTTCTACATGATACACACTCTCGATATCTATAGGGGGATTTGCATACTTAAAGAATACAAACCTATTCTTTAAGTGCACCTCGGCCAACCCATCTGCCAATCTATTACTCTCACTATATTGCACGGTAATACTTTTCAACAACGACTTCTTTATCTTTACCGTCCAGTATGCATCCTCCATCAGAATTCTCGTCGCCATTTGACACTGTCTCAACCACTGTCCTGGACCATCCTTTTGCAGCAATTAGTTCAAAAGCCATGGAAAAGCCATGGAAATACTTTCCATTTCAGCCTCAATAGCATTCGTTGATCCAACTTTTATCCCTCAGTCACCTAGACAATCTCCTCGGCTATTTCTAGCTATGACTGCTACCGAAGAATCATGCTTAATGACCGCAGCATCAACATTGCACTTGATAGTACCGTGTTCTATAGCTAGTTAGCAAGATGAGGTCTCGTTCGTTAACGGAATTAACCAGACAAATCGCTCCCCCCGCCACCCGCAGCAGAAGCAGAGTACAGCAACAACCACGCAGCCGCTCTACCCGACGTGCTCCCAGCAAGAGCCAGCCCAGGAGCTACGCGGAGGCAACGGCCCCCCCTGCTGCGACGAAGCCACCACGGGTCTGGTCTGTGGACGCGGCCTTGGCCGACTGGTCTGAGATGACGGCTCGGCAGTCCACCTCAGCGGTGATTCCGCCGGAGAAATTCTTGTCTTTCTCCGAGCCCACACCACTACCGGAGTGTGGCCCCGTCGCCATCATCCCCGACGAGTCCATGAAGGACATTCAGGCGCAGCGCGACCGCTCGGCGATTTTCTTTGTCCTCGACAGCTCACCTCAATGTTAGAAATTTCGTGACCCCACAAAAGACCAGCTTGTGGGTATTCCGAATTTCATTAAATATTTTTATTATGTAGCCCATATAATAATTATGGTCAAAAAAAGAAATTGTTGAATTAATAGAAATAGAGTTTAATTTAGAAGACTTTTTCTATTATTTAGCAACTTTGATGGACAGCTGCGATTAAAGCTTCTATAAATATAACTCGAGATCCATCTCTAGGGTTATCTCATGAAACACACTGACGGCTATATGCGAAGAGAGTGAAGACGTATTTCAGATCTGGAAACGTACATCGGATCTAGAGTTTTGCTTCGACAGGATCTCATCTTCCGTATTCAGCAATGTCTACGGGTATATTTTACATTGTTTAGTGACTAGTTTATGATCAAAGATCCTAAATCGTAACCATGCTAATGTTAATCATACTTACGTATCATGGAATCAGTTAACATGTGGTATCCGTCGCTTCGTTATGATCATATTCTTAGTTCTAAATCAAGATAAAATCAGTTTTTATCAATGTTTCCGCATTTTCCGAAAAAGTGTCAGGATTTGACGAAAATAGATTTTTTTGAACGGAAACGGCATTTTCTTCAAGATTTATCGCTATGCCATAAAGTTTTCATATTTTAGCCTTTTTCGGCCATTTAGACCCTCAAAATCACGTTTTAAGTATTTTTTGGGCATATTTGGGCATATTTGTTATGTGAACATGATGATAGAAATTTTGTTTGATGTTTCCGTGCCTTGATCTGTGATCCTGGTATAAAACTCTATTATGTAGGATTGAAAAATATTTTTCTTAATTATTTTGTCCATACAAATGCCATATATACTTATAACAGATGAGAAAAATATGTCTTTAAGAGCAATATTTATATTATATTGTTTTGATAATCACCACAGTGATTTCATCTCAGTAGTGAATGTTTCTCTTCTTTTGGTATGTCATTCATATTATTGGTGTAGTTCACCACAGTGGACTCAAAGAATGTAATGAATGTCCGACTAAATAAAAGCATTGTTGGTTGTTTATTAGCATCATGTATTACCCACATGTAGACTATGTATTAGTAGTGAAATAACCGTTATAGAGTTGATTCATTATGTGATTAAGCTTGTATAGGATATCCACAGATACCATACTCATTTAATTGTTGCTTTACATCACTCACTTATGTATAAATCTTAGTCATATTTATTTAAATGTGTTTACAACTCAAAGATTAACTGTAGTGAGCATGTTTCTATAATGCAGTTCATCAACCTGCCCAACTTAATTCCTTTGCCAACTCAATCCCTGAATTAGATGGGACTAATTATATCGTGTGGAAAGAACATGTTGAGTTTTACTTAGGTGTGCTTGAGATTGACTCAAGGTTAACTATAGACAAGCCTGCCGATATTACTGCTACCTCCACAGAAAGTGAGATCAAAAACTTTAACGCATGGACTACAGTTAACAAAATTCATGCGTTTAATCACTGCTACCAACATCAAATTTTCCATTCCTGAGAGTGAGGGTCAGACAGCTAAGGAGTATTTAAGAATAGTCATTGAACACTTTAAGGTTGCTGATAAAGCAGTTGCTGGAAAACTTATGGCTGAACTAATGACTGCCTGTTATGATGGTACCAAGACCATGTAGAAACATGTACTTGACATGATCAATATGGCTGCAAAAGTAGATAAATTGGGCATGACTGTAGCGGATTCGTTCCTAGTCCAATTTATCCTAAACTCGTTGCCTCGGCAATATGGTCCTTTTCAGATTCACTACAACACGATTAAGGATACGTGGAATGTGAATCAACTAACCAATAAGCTGGTTCAGGAAGAGGCTAGAATTAAGCAGCAAAATGGTCATGTTGCTCAGGCAAATTACATGCATGGAAATGGGAATGCGAAGAACAAAGTTGGTAAGAAAAATTGGAAGAGCATCAAGAATAGTCCATCGAATCAATCAGGCCAATCTGCACCTAAGAAAGCAAGGAAGAATGATAATTGCCACTTCTGTAAGAAGCCTAGACACATTCAGAAAGATTGCGTGAAGCGTAGAGAATGGTTCGAAAAGAAAGGTAAGCCTTTGGCTTTTGTATGTTTCGAATCAAACTTTGTAGAAGCATCTTGTAATACTTGGTGGATTGATTCTATCTCCAATGTTCATGTTTCAAACTCGATGTAGGGATTCCTTACAACCCGGAAATTAAGTCCAAATGAAGCATATCTTTACATGGGAAATAGAGAGAAAGCTCCAGTAGAAGCCATTGGTACTTTTCGTTTAGTATTAGACTCTGGTTTTCATTTAGAATTGGAGCAAACTCTTTATGTACCTTCCATTTTTTGTAATTTAATTTTCATGTCTAAACTTGATAATGATGGCTTTTCATTAGAAATAGGTGGTGGACGTTTCAGTTTGTTTAAAGAAAATTGTTTATTTGGTTCAGGAATTTTGATCAATGGTTTATATCAAAATTTTCTTGATAATACATTTTTTGAATCTCTTCTTGTTATCTTGCATCCTAAAATGGGTTTGAAACGAAGTAGGATGAGTGAAAGTTCTGCATTCTTGTGGCATAAGAGACTAGGTCATATATCCAGAGAAAGAGTTAATCGGTTGATAAAAGATGAGATTCTTCTGAGTCTTGATTTTAATGATTTTGGTGTTTGTGTGGATTGCATTAAGGGTAAGAAAACCAAACAGACTAAGAAAGGAGCCACAAGAAGTATTGAACTTCTCGATATTATACATACAGACATATGCGGACCTTTCGATGTTCCATCTTTTGGTGGAGAAAAATATTTCATTATCATTATAGATGATTATTCACGTTACTGTTATCTTTACCTTCTGCATGATAAATCTCAATTTGTTAATGTTGTTCAAATTTACATTACTAAAGTTGAGAGGCCGCTAGGTAAAAAGGTGAAGATCATTAGGTCTGATAGAGGTGGTGAGTATTACGGAAAGTATGATGAATCAGGACAACGTCCTAGTCCTTTTGCTAAACTCTTAGAAAAATTAGGGATTGTCCCTCAGTACACAATGCTTGGTTCCCCATGGATGAATGGTGTAGAGGAGAGACGTAATCGTACACTTCTAGAAATGGTTAGGAGCATGCTGTGTCATTCTAATGTGCCCATATCATTGTGGATGCATGCCCTTATGACCGTTGTGTATATCTTGAATCGGGTTCCCAGCAAAGTTGTTCCTAAAACACCTTTTGAGTTGTGGAAGGGATGGAAACCCAGTTTAAGACATTTACATGTATGGGGATGTCCAACGGAGACACGCATTTATAATCCACATGAGAAGAAACTCGATCCAAAAACCATTAGTGGATTTTTCATTGGGTATCTAGAAAGATCAAAGGGGGTCAGATTTTACTATCCTAATCATAGTACTAGAATTGTAGAAACCACTAATGCTAAATTCCTTGAGAATGGTGAAATTAGTGGGAGTGATAAAGTTAGAGAAGTGATCATTCGAGAAATCACTACTACAAAAATGGTTTATAAAGTCACATTTATAGGCGTCGGTTTTTTGTCAAAACCGATGCCTAAACCCTAAAACGTCGGTTAAGTACACAAACCGACATATATATGTTAGGAGTGACCAGACACGGGTACCACTTTTTATTTAGCATCAGTTCCTAAATAAGCAACCGATGCCTAAAAAAACCTACCAAATCAAATCTTTTCAAAGAAAAAAATTACCTCCAAAATTAACATACGGCGTCGGTTGTTAATTAAACAACTGACGACTAAATGTTTTCCGTGAGATAGAAATTGGGCCCATTTTAATCGTCGGTTTGGTTGTAATAACTGACGCCGATATGTTTTCGCGTGTTGTACCCGTGAAAATGTTCACCCCTATTTGGCGTCGGTTCCCTACGGAAACCGACGACTATGGTCAGAATTTAAGAACATTTTGTTTTTTTTCAGAATATGAGGATAGTTGTCATTTTTGGTATAAAAACCGACGACTATAATTGAGTATAGGTGTCGGTTTTTTATTTATAACCGACAACCTTTGTCATAAGCATCATTTTTTTAATTAACTGACGCCTATTGGTAACTTAATAGCACCCGTGCGAAGCAGACTCTTCCCCTTCCTTTGTTTCATTGCGATTAAGAATAGGTCTGGCGATTCTGTGATTCCGCCGCCACCCTCTCCCTGCTCGCCGCCGCCACTCTCTCCCTACTCACCACCGTCGGTGCTCCCTTTCCTCTGTTCTCACCGGCTCCCTTCCCTCCCCTGCCCGGACACCTGCTGCTACCCTCCGCCGCCTGGACACCTGTTGCTGCCCTCTGCCTCCGCCGCCCGGACACCTGTTGTGCCTAGCTGGCTGTGGGACGCACGCCTAGCTGCTCCGACTGTCAGCTCACTGCTTGATTCTCACTGCCGCCGATGCTCCTCACACCACCACTGCTCTTCTCCACGCTGCTAGTTGCTCCACAGGTAGCCCTCTTCTTCTTCCTCCATGCCCCTCTTCTTCTTCCTCCACCTCTTCTTCCTCCTGCTCCCTCTCCTTACCAAATGATTATAGCAAGGCCATGACCGTGTGGGCTGGCCACGGCCGTGGCTGTGTTGGCCGACCACGGTCGTGCTGGCTAGCACGGTCGTGCTGGCTAGAACAGCCGTGGTAGGCCAACACAGCCACGACCGTGTGAGCTGGCCACGGTCGTGGCCTTGCTTTTATCCATTTGGTAAGGAGGGAGCTGGAAGAAGAAGATACATTTGCAATGTAATACTAATGTTTGACCTGATTCTGTAAATTTTGATGCATGTTGAATTAAGATATTAAAACCCTAATACACATTTCACCATAATATTGAGTTGACTATATTGCTAAAATCTTGTGATCAATCTATGTAAGATATTAAAACCCTAATACACATTTCACCATAATATTGAGTTGACTATATTGCTAAAATCTTGTGATCAATCTATGTAAGATATTAAAACCCTAATGTTAAACATCTGATTTTGTAGTGATGTGTCACCCTAACATCTATATGAATCCCTATTGTATGATGTAGATTGATGATAATGCATGAGCTAGTTTGAAATTTTGAAATCAATTATAAATCTCTCCATCCCTAGGCCATACTAATTTATGTGTAATCTTTATCTTGATGATGAACATGCATGGACACTCGAAATGTTGAAATCAATGTTATAGAATGACATCACATGTATTTGTTGGCCTAGAAACCCGTCTAAGATTTACTCATTAGGAGTAAATCTTGGATAGTACCCAGTTTGGGACTGTTCTTGAACACCTAATCTCACTTAGGATGTAAGTGTATAATGTGTATTTAGTTTTCAAGAAAACTCCGATAGCATTTTCCCGTTTGTTCTCTAAGTACATTTGTACTTGGAGAACAACGGGGAAATGTTGCCAAAATTTTCTTGAAAACCCAATACACATTATACACTTACTAGTGAGATTAGGTGTTCAAGAATGGGATAGGTGGTACACATTTATTATATATAAGAATGACAACACATGTATTTTTTGGCCTAGAAACCCGTCTAAGATTTATTCATTAGGAGTAAATCTTAGATAGTCCCCGATTTGGGACTGTTCTTGAACACCTAATCTCACTTAGGATGTAAGTGTATAATGTGTATTTGGTTTTCAAGAAAATTTTGGCAGCATTTCCCCATTTGTTCTCTAAGTACATATGTACTTAGAGAACAGTGGGGAAATGCTGTCGAAATTTTCTTGAAAACCCAATACACATTATACACTTACTAGTGAGATTAGGTGATCAAGAATGGGATAGGTGGTACATATTTATTATATATAAGAATGACAACATATGTATTTGTTGGCCTAAAGTTTTAACCATGCAAAAACTCTAATCTATTAACCCTAGACCCTAATCTTGTTGTAATATATATGTGTTTTCTCTTTGATCATAGAATGGATAGATCATGGATGTCCATTCGCAATCGCTGCACCCCAGAGTTTATTTCTGGTCTTGACCAGTTTATTAGATTTTCCGAGGAACATAGGAAACAACCTAGAGATAGGTTCTACTGTCCATGTAGGCATTGCGATAACAACTTGAAAATCAACACTGGTGACGAAATCAAAAGTCATGTCATGTGCAACGGGATTATACAAGGTCATACAAAATGGCACTGGCATGGAGAGATTTCAAAACCGAAACCAGTGGATGTCGATAGCAGTGCTTGTGTGGAAGAAGAAATTTCCTTCGATGACGTAGATGTGAATGAACCAGTTCCAGTAGACATCGTTGATGCGATGCTGGATAGTTGTGGGGTAGAGCACACCGATCCACCTCCCATTTTTAGAAACATTGTGCATGATGCTGAGATATCGTTATACACAGGTTGTACTAAGTTTACGAAGTTTAGCGTTGTGAGATTGTATAAGCTGAAAGCTAACAATAGATGGAGCGACAAAAGCTTCATGTCATTGTTGTCTTTGTTGAAAGAAATGCTTCTTGAAGGAAACAAGCTGCCAATCTCAACATACCAGGTAAAGAAATTGTTGTGCCCAATGGGAATGGATGCCAAGAAGATACACGCATGCCCGAATGATTATGTATATTTCAAAAGGACTATGTGGATTTGAAAGATTGTCTAAAATGTGGTGCGTCACGGTATAAATTGATGACTTCGGGGGAGTCCAAAATTGGTTCTTCAGCCAAGGTGATGTGTATCTACCTATAATATCACGGTTTCAACGCTTGTTTGCCAATCCGATGGATGTGAAGAATTTGAGGTGGCATGCAGATGTTAAGAAAAATAATGATGGGATCCTACGACATGTGTCTGATTCCCTACAATGGAAGAAGATTGATCTATTGTACCCTGGATTTGGTGAAGAAGTCGGGAATCTAAGACTTGGGCTTTGTACAAATGGGATGAATCTGTACTGGACATTGAGCAGCCAACATAGCACTTGACCAGTCATGCTTTTTATATACAATCTTCTTCCCTGGCTGTGTATGAAAAATAAGTACGTAATGCTGTCGTTGTTGATATCAGGCCCTAAACAACCTGGAAATGATAACGATGTTTATCTTGAACCTCTGATTGATGACTTAAAGAAACTCTAGGGTAAAGGTGTGATGACCTATGATGCTTCACGAAGAGAGACATTTTGTTTGCATGCTATGTTGTTTTGCACATTAATGACTTTCCAGCATATGGGAATTTGTCTGGATATAGTGTCAAAGGAGCTAAAGCGTGTCCTATATGTGAAGAGAACACTGATTCAACAAGACTAAAACATGGAGGTAAGACTGTATATCTCGGTCATCAAAGGTTTGTTACAAAATTCCATCCGTATCGTAGGAAGCGCAAAGCATTCAATGGATTGAATGAGGAACGGAGTGCACCTAAACCTATACCAGGGGAGGTTGTTTATGAAAGAGTAAAAGACTTTGTCAATGAATTTGGTAAGAGATCACAATGTACTATGGCCACACGGAGTGACAAATCTTTATTTAAGAAGAAGTCAATATTTTGGGATCTTCCTTATTGGACTTCTTTGACAGTCAGGCATTGTATTCATGTCATGCACATTGAGAAAAATGTTTGTGATAGTGTCATTGGTACTTTGTTGAATATACCAGGTAGGACTAAAGATGGGATAAAATCCAGACTGGACCTACGTGAAATGGGAATAAGGTCAAAATTAACAGAATTACGTGAAATGGGAAATCGGAGAACATACTTACCTCCCGCTTGTTACACATTGTCTAGAAAGGAGAAGAAATCTTTTTGTGAATGTTTGGTAAATGTTAAGGTGACACATGGTTACTCATCCAACATCTGTAGATTGGTATCAATGAAAGATCTGAAGTTGATAGGTCTTAAATCTCATGATTGTCACACTCTAATGCAACAAATATTGTCTGTGGCAATTCGATCTATATTGTCGAAGCATGTAAGATTTGCAATCACCAGACTTTGTTTCTTTTTCAACAGTCTGTGCAGCAAAGTTATTGACCCTGATACTCGTGATAATTTGCAAAGAGAAGTGGTTGTTACCCTATGTCAGCTTGAGATGTATTTTCCTCCGTCGTTCTTTGATATCATGGTACATCTTGTTGTCCACTTGACTAGGGAAGTGAAAATGTTGGGACTAGTTTTCTTGCATTGGATGTATCCCTTTGAACGATACATGAGCATTTTTAAAAGTGATGTTCGAAACCGTTATCGGCCTGAAGGGAGTATTATTGAGGGTTATGTGGAGAGAGAGGTTATGGATTTTTGCAATGACTTTATCAGTGGTAATGACACTCCTGGTAATGACAAAAATATTGAGGATCAATTTGGCAAAGGAATTTTGGGATCATGGGTGAAAGTAATCAGCCGTGAGAAGTTGAAACAAGGTCACTTGTATATTTTACACAACATGGACGAAGTGAGTGTTTATATCGAGGAACATACCAATTTGATCAAGAGACAATATCCTCGAGCCAATACAATGTGGCTTTCTAGAGAGCATAACAAGACATTTATTAAGTGGTTTGAAGATAAAGTCTTACATCAACTATCTCAAACACCAAATGATATTACGAAAACTATCAAATGCCTCGCCTTTAAAACAAAATTGAATGTTATGTCCTATGAAAGGTATGACATTAATGGATTCACATATTACACAAAGTGCCAAGATGATAAGAGTGTCGTCCAAAACAGTGGGGTCACCCTTCAAGCGTCGACTATGTTTTTTGCAAGTGCAAAGGATAAGAGCAAAGGATAAGAGTCCACGTGAAGCTAAAATGTCATATTACGGTGTCTTTGAAGACATATGGGAGTTTGACTACATAGATTTCAGAATTCTGCTCTTCAAATGTAATTGGGTTGATAACACCAAAGGAGTTATAGTCGATGAATTGGGTTTCACTTTAGTGAACTTTGAAAAGATTGGCGAGAAGGGTGAACCATTCATATTGGCATCACAGGTGAAACAAGTATTTTATATCGATGATCGTACAAATGATAAATGGTCAGTTGTTCTTCATGGTAAAAGACAGTTCATTGAAGATCCTATAGATGAAGAAGAGTACTATTATAAGTATGATGACTCCAGTCCATTCTCAGTTGGGTTTCCAACACCAGCAAATATTGAAGCTAATGATGACTTGTATGTGCACGGAGATCACAATGAAGGATTGTTAATTGATAAAAAATTGCAATATTAGAGGCATGTTTATATTTTTTTATATGTTTTATTTTTCTGAATGTGAACTTTACAATGTGAATTACTTTACAATGTGAATTACTTTACAATGTGAATGTGAACTTTACAATGTGAATTTTACAATGTGAATTACTTTACAATGTGAATTACTTTACAATGTGAACTTTACAATGTGAATGTGAACTTTCAGATGGTTGAGCATTCTCCTGATGACCTTGCTAATGATTACCATGAGGGTGAGGACATCAATGCACTGCCTCACAATGTAAGTTTCAAAAATATATCATATATTTATATCTACATGTCCATTTATACTTATATCCTATAAGTGTGTTTATTTTGTCAAATTTTAGGTTGATGATGCACATGTACCCTCTGAAGCACTTGAGGCACTTGATGAGCAGCACCAAAAAGTTGATAAGAGAAGGGGCATCACTATGATGAAGAAGTTAATAGCGCAAAGGGGAAATGGACCCAAACTTGTTGTGGATTTTGGTAATACAGGAAATGCAATTGGAGTGAATCGCAATTCATTTGTTTCATATCTTGGGTATGTTACTCGTAGCCATTGTGGTTGTAAGGTAGATTCTTGGCATAAAGTTCCTAAGGGGAAGAAAGACGTAATATGGAAGGATTTATGTGTGAGTTATTATTAATTTGCATTTCTATTTTGTAGATTACTAATTTTTTGGATACTAGTTAATAACAATTCTATTTTGCAGAGTATATTTGAATTGGATGAAAAGATGCATCGTAAATGTGTGATGCAACGTTGTGGGAGAGTCCTAAGGAACTATAGGACAAATCTCACCTGAGAATGCATAAAAGAAGGTTACAAGAGGAAGAAGACAACCACTGAACAGTGGAACTTCCTGGACCAAGAAGAATGGGATGCGTTTGTTGCTTCAAGAAAAACTGATGAATTCAAGGTATTAGGTGTCACTCCCAATTTAATTAATATATGTTGTATTCGCCTATTCAAGATTAACATTTTGTGTTACTAACCAAATCATTAATGTGCATACTAACTAGGCCCTCAGTGAGGCGCAAAAAGCAAGGTGTGCACTGAATGTGCATGACCACACAATGGGTCCAAAGGGGTATGCATGCATTCGCCAAAGACTACAGGCTGAGTCTACTGCTCAGTCTGCTACTACTCAAGAGTCCTCTACTATAGGTACCACACCTCTGCCTTTCCATGATGTCTAGATAGCTGGGAGGAAAAATAAGAAGGGAGAAATAAGGAAGCCCGCAACTGCTGAGGCGGCTGCAAAAATGGTAAAATACAACTCTTAGAGCAATCGTTCAAGTATTGATTATTTGTGGTGTTTACTTAATTACAAATTTTTGTTTTGGTGATTAGAGGGAGCTGCACGAGCTGAGGAAACAAGGTAAGTTCATCCCTGAGGGCACAAGGGATGAATTGACAGTTGCTCTGGGTAACCCAGAGCATCTTGGACGTGTTAGGGCTGCAGGCGCTGGTGTGGGCATCAAAGCGTTCTTTGGGCCATCCCAGCACAAACATGTCCCAAAAGCGAGAATTTCACAAGAAGAGTTAACCTATTCTTTCTTTATAATGTTACTGTAAAAGAGAATTCAATAATCAGAAGCTAACATTTATTTTATCCATGTATAGGTAGATAAGATAGTTGATAGGAAAATTGAAGAAGCAATGAGCAAGTGGCAGGCATCTCTGACTACCACTCAGCAGAGAGTACCTATGGCGTCCCGCTCTACTCCTACTGCAGAGGTTGGGAGTAATCCTATAGCCCCAACACCTAGCACATCCGTTGTAAGTATTTTTATGACATAGTAACTAGTCTTTTCAAGATGATATGTTTTCAAGATGATATGTATATATGTATATAACATTCTTTACAAAAAAATTTGTAGGGGTTGACGCCATGCCGTCTAAAAAGTAAAGAATTTGTCGTTGCAAAGGCGTCGGCTTACCCATCCCTACCAGGGGAAATGTTTCATGGGTCTCCATTACCAGCTGGTTGGGTTCATGTGAGCCCGATACATATATTCCCCAATTGGATGGATCTTCCATTGCCATATGCCCATCCAGATTGTGAAACGCTTGGTGAGGCAGAAGGCGTGGTGATATTGTGGCCAAAAGCAGATGTCCTCTATACTGAAACTGTATGGTAAATTTACATTACGTTAAATTGTTAGTGTGTGTATATGATGTCAGTTGATCTAAAATTATATATATATATATATTATCTAGATCCAAAGGGGACTAAATTGAATTCAAAATATGGACACACAGTGAAAATGACATTATTCTGGTGAGAAATATTTCATTTTCATATATGTTAACATATGTTATTACATTACTATTTAATTATGTAATGTACTGTGTTACATTAACATGTAGGGATTTAGATGAGTTCAAAAAGGCTGGAGGAAAGGTCCCCAGGAAAAAGAACTAGCCAATAATTTGGAAGAACGTGGAAGTAAGTTCCCGACTGCAATGTATATATTATTTATGTGAATAGTGCTTAATTAGTTGTATTTTTTAATATTTTGTATGTTTCAATTTATAGTGTGCTACACAAGACAAAGGATGGGCATGTGCATACTATGTGATGTGATTTATGCACATGATTATCAAATATGCTGCAGTGGACATCGATACCATTCCTGAGGTATTATATATAATTTCATTAGATAATATGAAATATATTAATCTTATTTATATATTATTACTTATATATATACATCATTCTCTTTGTAGGTGTTTAAAACTGACCACACTACAGGAAAGGCCTTACCAGATGTACATGCTCCCTATTCGACGGAACAATTAAATGATGTAAGAGAAGAATGGGAAACAACCATACAAGTAGTGGGGTTTTAAAAATATAATTGGGATGTTGATAGCGAATAATGACTAAAGAATGATATTTTGTAAATGAATTTCTGAATTATAATATGTGTGAATGTTTCTACATGTTTGAATGTTTCTACATGTGTCTGGATGTTTATACATGTGTGAATGTAAAAATGAATGAAATTGTTGGTTGCTATATGAATGTTTCTACATGTGTGAATGTGAAAATGAATGGAACTGCAAATTGATACATGAATGTTTCTACATGTGTGAAAATTGAATGGAACTGCAGGTTGTTAAATGTGTGAAAATTAATGTTGTTAATTTTGCAGGTTTGTGGGCTGTTGTTGGATGATATCAATGGATGTCGTAAAACCTACAGTTCATAACTAAACTGTAGGTTTCTCATCATGCGACCAGCCACAGCAGGCCTGTAGACTGATAAGAAAAAAAACATGAAATAGGCATCAGTTATTTGTTTAAAAATGATGAAAAATGATTATAGTTTCAGATAAATAATTATAAATGACGCCTAATGCATGTGATGTGGTGTCGGTTATCAATAATAAACTAACGCTGATGGTTATGGCGTCGGTTGCCCTACTAGTAACCGACGTCGATTTCCCTAATGAGGCCAGACACCACAGTCGTGCTGGCCAGCACGGTCGTGGCAGCGGGCCAGACACCACGGCCGTGCTGGCCAGCACGGCCGTGGCAGCGGGCCAGACAACACGGCCATGTTGGCTAGCATGACCGTGGCAGCGGGTGAGATGGTGTCAGTTATCACTAATAAACTGATGCTGATAGTGCCCCAAATGGTTCCCTTTCTGTGGCGCAAAGGTTTATGGCGTCGGTTTCAAAACTAATAACCGATGCCTATACCCCCATGCTGGTGCGTTTTCGGTGGCGCACGAATGGTTGTGGCGTCGGTTTGAAAACCGACGCCTAACGGTTGGCCTTTTAGCGGCACCAACATAGGTGTCGCATTAAAACCGACGCTAAAGGCCTTAAATAACTAACACTAAAGGCCAGTTATGCACTAGTGAATAAGGGCACCAATACCAATTCCCTTGCCCTCAATTCCAACTGACATTGTTCCAGCTAATGTTGTTGATCCAATCAATAATCGAGAACAAAATGTCAATGATCATGCACTCCATAATGAGCCTATCGTCACCATTGAACCAAATGTAAATGCAACACCTACAGTAGAATTAAGAAGGTCTACAAGAAACAGGAAATCATCTATTTTAGATGATTATATGTTGTATTTACAAGAATGTGAATTTAACATAGGGATGGATAAAGATCCAGTTACGCATTCACAAGCCATGAAATATGAAAATTCTGAGAAATGGATCGATGCCATGTGTGATGAGATAAACTCTATGGCTGCAAACAAAGTTTGGGAGTTGGCTGATTTACCAGAAGGACATAAGAAAGTCAGTTGTAAGTGGGTCTATAAGACCAAACACGACTCTCTTGGTAAAATCGAACGACATAAAGCCAGACTTGTAGCTAAAGGTTTTAATCAAGAAGAGGGCATTGATTATAATGAAACATTTTCTCTAGTTTCTAAAAAGGATTCTTTACAAATCATTATGGCTTTAGTAGCTCATTTTGACTTAGAGTTACATCAGATGGATGTGAAAATGGCTTTTCTGAATGGGAGTTTAGAAAAAGAAGTCTACATGGCTCAGCCAAAATGCTTCATTATTGATGGAAAGGAAAACATGGTCTGTTTGTTAAGGAAGTCAATATATGGATTAAAGCAAGCTTCATGACAATGGTATATTAAGTTTCACAATACCATCACTGCCTTTGGGTTTACTGAAAACATTGTTGATCAATGTATATACCTGAAGATCAGTGGGAGTAATTTTGCATTCTTGGTTCAATATGTTGATGATATTCTAATTTCCAGTAGCGATCTTGGTTTATTATGGAAAACCAAGGATTTTCTTTCTCAAAATTTTGATATGAAAGATATGGGAGAGGCTTCTTTTGTGATTGGGATAGAAATATTCTATGACAGGTCACGTAGGTTTTTGGGATTGTCTCAGAATGCTTATATAAAAAAAGTTTTGGAAAGATTTAATATGGCGTCTTGTGATTCTAATGTTGTTCCAATTCAGAAAGGGGATAAGTTCAGCTTAAGTCAATGTCTTCAAACTAAATTAGAGTGTAATCGAATGAAAGAAATTCATTATGCTTCTCTTGTAGGAAGTTTGATGTATGCACAAGTTTGCACGAGACCAGATATCAGTTTTGCAGTTGGTATGTTGGGTCGTTATCAAAGCAATCCAGGCTTCGATCATTGGAAAGCTGCAAAGATAGTGTTGAGGTACTTATAGGGAACGAAGAAACATATGCTCACATTTAGGCATACCGATCACCTTGAAGTGATTGGTTACACGGATTTATATTTTGGTGGATGTGTGTATACTAGGAAAAACACTTTTGGTTATGTGTTTGTATTAGCTGGAGGTGTCATTTCATGGAAGAGTGCCAAACAAACCATTATTGCATCGTCCACCATGGAATCTGAATTTGTAGCATGCTTTGAGGCTACAGTTCAAGCATTATGGCTACAGAATTTTATTTTAGGGCTTAGAGTCTTGGATTCTACTGCTAGGCCACTGAAAATTTATTGTGATAACGCCGCAGTAGTATTCTTCTCAAAGAATGATAGGTATTCTATGGGTATAAAGCACATGGAGATAAATATCTATCAGTCAAAGAAGAAATTTAGGAGAAGAGAGTGTCAATTGAGCACATTAATACGAGTGCTAATATAGCAGATCCATTTACTAAAGGGTTGCCACCCAAGACATTTAAGCAGCATGCGGAAATAGTTGGTCTTGAGGGTAACCAATAGCTTTTCTTACTTTGTGGATTGCTATGTGCTTTTGTAATGACATTATTTGAGTATTCAATATTGGAACTTTTGAATTTTTCTGTTTCATATCATGACTCGTTATGTACATATTGTTGTAATGCATGATAACAAAAATAGTCTTTCCTAAGACATTAACAACAGAATTGGTTTATTTGATTGTTGGTCAGTAGTACATGGAAGGAACTATGTTCTTTAATTAATATAGAACCACTATGACTCTCATCAATGATTCGGGTTAACTGAGGTAATTAAGGTAAACCCGTTATGTATATTATTTCAGCATTTATGTGCACCTTATGTTTTTCCTATATACCATAAGAATTGTCATATGGACCAAGTGGGAGACTATTAGAAATTTCGTGACCCCAAAAAAGACCCTATTATTATGGGCTTGTGGGTATTCCGAATTTCATTAATTTTTTTTATTATGTGGCCCATATAACAATCATGTTCAAAAAAGGAAACTACTGAATTAATAGGAATAGGGTTTAATTTAGAAGACTTTCTCTATTATTTAGCAACCTTGATGGGCGGCTGCGATTAAAGCTTATAGAGAAATCTGTCCATCTCTCTACCTATAGATATAACTCGAGATCCATCTCTAGGGTTATCTCATGAAACACACTGACGGCTATAGGTGAAGAGAGTGAAGACATATTTCAGATCTGGAAACGTACATCGGATCTAGAATTTTACTTCGACAAGATCTCATCTTCCGTATTCAGCAATGTCTGCGGGTATGTTTTACATTGTTTAGTGACTAGTTTATGATCAAAATCCTAAATTGTAACCATGCTAATGTTAATCATGCTTATGTATCATAGAATCATTTAACACTCACGAGACGGTGATTCGGGGTTGGCTCAAGCGGTCATGGCGACCGAAGGCCCCGTTCGAGCTCCTATGGAGGGAGAATGGGTTCTTCGAGGTTAACTGCGATGACAAGGGTGACCTTGACGCACTCCTGGAGGGTGGACCCTAGTTTTTTGATGGACACTTGGTCCTCTTCAGGCGTTGGTCCCCTTCCCTCCACCTCAACAGGGATGTCGTCTCATCGGTGTCGTTCTGGGTGACCTTCCCCACGCTCGGCCACCTCAAGTCGATGGACATTCTTGGAAGGGCGGCGAGCTACATCGGTAAGCCCTCCCACGTGGGGGAGTGGGTCTCCGCCATCAATGGTACCGCTCAGGTGAGAGCTCTTGTTGACCTCCCAGTGGACCGGGAACCCCCGACAGAGGTCTGGATTCAGTTCCCAGATTCAGAGGTCGAGTTGATCCCTGTGAGGTATGACTACTCATCCCTGAGGTGTTCCTTCTACGTCGCCTTCGGGCATGACCTCTGGCACTACCCCTTCATCTCTGACAAGGTCAGGGTAGGGGTGAGAGGAAAGAATAGCCCCTACTCCAAGAAGGCGGACCACGAAAACAACAAATAGGGCCCCCGCAAGCCGGTCAGTAATGAGGACGACGCTGCTGGATGAGGTAGGAGTAGACCCAATAGGAGGACGAAGAAAGGTGCGACCAAGGAAGCCACCACCCGTGCAGTGGTGAGCACTCCCCCCTCTGATGCGGTCGGGATGGTTGGCGCGTTCACCAGTACTACTGATCATCACGCCCATGGGGCGAGTGCCGACCCCCTGTTGCTGACGGCAGCGTTGACACCACCGAGGTCGAAGCCGCTACTGCGGATGTGGTGATGGTGGAGCCTGACCTTGTCCCCATCAAACCTTGCCCCCCCCCGACCCTCCCGGTGGACCAGGCGGATGAACCCATGGTTTGCGGAGTGACGTTGGATGAACTGAACCTGAAAGGGGGAGGTGAATCCCCGGCCACTGCCCAACCTTTGGCTACCTACGCCGCACCACATTCCACTACAACGACGCCTGCTCCCACTGTGTTGGAGGCTGACCCGAGGCCCTACCCCGCACCGCCCTCCAAGGCGGCAAACAAGAAGGATAAGACCACAACCAGGATGCCCCAACAGGAACCAAGATGTCACGGAGGCTCTTAAGTCATGGGCTCCTACCTCCCCTGCCGAAGAAGCCAAAGATGGTGGTCCTCTCCCTTCCAGCTCCGGGCAACACCATGGAGGGTGAAGCTTCCACTGATGAGGAGGACACAGTGATGGGCGAAGAAGAGGCAGCTACTACTGACACCGCGAGAAGGTGACCACCCCCCGCCCTGTTGTCCATGTTGATCGTGGCATGGAACATGCGTGACGCGTGCTCACCGGCAAATAGAAAGAAGATCGCCGGCCTCCTCCGCAACCAGGGGGCAGCGATGGGCTTGCTATTGGAGATGAAGATCAACAATGACATTGAGTCTGCCAAGACTCATGGAGACCTGTTCCCGCAGGGATGGCACTCGATCTCAAATGAGGCCATCATAGGTAAAAGTCGTATCTATTGGGGGTGGGACCCCAGGGTATGGGATGTAAACCCGACAACCACGTCAACACAAATGATGACTATGTGGTGCATCAACAAAGGTGGATGAAGGGCCCTCATCTCGGTGGTGTACGCACACACTAAGCCAAGTCAACGTGAGACGTTGTGGGAGGAACTCCACAATGCCAAACCGGTAGCTACGGTCCCCTAGCTTGTTGCTGGGGACTTCAATGCCATCAGGCGCGATGACGAGAAAGCGGGAGGTAGAGAGGTCTCCAAGAAAACAATGTGTGAGTTCAATCATGCCATCACGTATGCGGGCCTCTTGGAGGCCAAACACTTGGGCGGGCTGCTCACCTAGAGCAACCGCCAACAGGCTACTGGCCAACTCTCCTGTCGCCTAGACATGGTCCTCATTAATGACTCTTAGTCAAGCCTCTTACCCAACACCTTCTCCAACCTAGTCTTCTTCCACAAGAGCGACCACGACATTGTTGTCATCTCTCCTTTCTCTACCAAATTAGTTAGGATCTGCCCTTACCGCAGCCTCAACTTTTGGCCAGAGTGGGAGGGGTTTTACAACATCGTAACCAAGGCTTGGAACAAACATGTGATCGGCAACCCCCTTCATTGTCATGAAGAAACTACAAGCCACTAAGGGGGATTTGAAGGGGTGGTCGAGGTAAAAGGTTAACATCAACAACCTCAAGAAGGAGGCAAACAAGGAGTTTGTGAAGGTCAAAGCTGGCCTCCAGGTAGACCCAACCTGCCCAACTCTCACCTTTAGGGAGGAAACCCTATGTGCACGCCTTGACAAGCTTGAAAAGGCCTAAGAAGTTTACTTCTTCCAGCATAGTAGGGTTTGATGGGTGCATGACGGGGAGAGAAACACCAAATACTACCAAGGGGTGGTGCGTCGAAAGAATATGAAAGACTCAATCAACCACCTGATAGACACCCACGACAATGAGGTGTCCACTTAGGAGGGGCTTGAGGGTGAGGTTGTTGCCTTCTTCAGTTACCACTATACACAAGATGAAGACAACACATCCCCTCTTAGGCTGATGCCAAGGAAGACCCTCTCGACCGAATAAGGACGCATTCTCTGCCGACCTTGCAAGGTGGGAGAGATCAAAGAGGCCCTCTGGTCCATCGGCCCAGACAAAGCCCCTGGCCTGGATGGCTTCAACGCCTCCTTCTTCTGCTCGTGTTGGGAGATCATAGGCCAAGATGTCACGATGACCATCACCTTTCTTATGAGGGGAGGTGCCATGGTCAGAGCCACAAACCACGCCTTCCTCTCACTTATCCCTAAGGTGGAGGCAGCCACGAAGCTCCATGAATTTCATCTGATAGCCTGTTGTGGAGTGGTGTATAAGATCTTCACCAAGGTCCTCACCGAGCATCTCAAGGGGGTCCTAAATCACCTCGTCTCGGCAAACCAGGGCGCTTTCATCCCTAGAAGGAGCATCTTGGACTGCTCCCTCCTTGCTGGCGAGTTCCTCGATGGCTTCGACATCAAACAGGCGGCCAAGAAGGCATGCGTCAAGACTGACCTCTCCAAAGCCTATGACCATGTGGCTTGGCCGGCTCTTTGGTGCCAAATGGAGTCGATGGGCTTCCCCGCAACTTGGATCGACTAGATGAAGGAGTGTGTGACGACCTGCTCTTTCTCAGTTTTGGTCAACAGGTACCCCACTGGGCTGTTTGAGAGTACTAGGTGGCTCAGACAGGGATGCCCCCTATCACCACTCCTCTTTATGCTTGTGGTGGAATACCTCTCCATGTTGATGGAGTAGGGCGAGAGGAACAATACATTCAGCATGTTCAAGGTGAAGGGCACCCAGGTCCTATCTCACCTTACCTTCGTGGATGATGTTCTCTTCTTCTCAGAGGGAACGGGGCACAGCCTCAGGGGCATACAGAGGATCCTCAAGGAGTTTAGCGCCTCCTTCAGGATCAAAGTCAACCCCAAAAAATCCAAACTTTTCTTGTTCAAGGTTGCTCAAGAGGATGGGGCAAGTCTGGCTAGGGCAGTGGGGTACACCTTGGACTACCTACCAACCCACTACCTTGGGTTTCCCCTTGCTATAAAAAAACACAATGCCAACTTCTTCAACCCCTACCTCGACCAGATGAAGGTGATGATAGCTAATTGGCCCCCAGATCATGTTTCCATGGCAGGTCGCTGCCTCTTGATGAGATGTAATCTCCAAGGGCTCGTCTCCTTATGGGCCCTACAGGGCCACCTCCCCAACAGCGTCTGCGAGAGGCTGGAAACCCTCTTGGTGGAATTTGTTTGGGGGATGAGTGCCCACCACATGTTCTACGCATGCATGGCCAAACCGCTCGGGGAGGGTGGGTTGTGTCTCCGGAGCATCAAGGCCTTAAATAGGTGGGCTTCTCTCTGTCGCCCGGTGCGCTTCCACACCAATCCAAGCTCAGTGTGGACTGCCTGGATGAGGAGAAGATATGGTTTGACCTTCCAAGGATCGGAGGACATGAGGCAAGGGTTCTCAAATGCCTGGAAGAATATGGCACGGGCGTGAGAGGAACACGACCACCTATTTGAGTGCACCCAAGCAGGCCAAGTCCACCTTAGGAACTTGGGCACCAAGTTGTGGCTACAAATCCAACCCACCGATGAAACCAACCAGCTAGGTTGGGTCATTTGGTGTGGCCCACTCATCCACATATGGAGCATGACCCTGTATAGGGTGAAGTACGATGCCCTCTCCACCGCTGCTAAGATAATCATGTGGGACAGCAGCCAAACCAATTGATGTTGCTTCTGTCGGCAATGGGAAGACATCCAACACCTATTTTTCAGGTGCCCCTTCTCCCACTGGATCCACTCTTGGGTCATGGGTCTGTGTGGGATCACTATACCAAGGAACGTTGGCCTTAGTGAGATAGCCGCCATCATCATGAACAAGACCTGTGGCTGGAAGGGCTGGAAATGGCTCTCAATCATGGCTTGGTCCTGCTCTGCTTACTTCATTTGGAAGTAGAGAAATGAGAGGAGGCACGACCAACAGCGGCTCACTGTGGACGAGTGTCTAACCCTCATCCACAAAGCTATCAGACTGGTTACAACATCACGCCACTGGGGCACTTCCACCCCAGACCATGTCAGCAAAACATGGAAGCTCAATAGTCTTAGCCTTAGCTGAGTGGTCCCTCTAGAGGCCACTCCCTATGTATAGGGCCTAGTGCCAATAGGGTTTTTGTATAGTCACCCCATACTCTTACCTACCCCTTTTGTAGCTAGCTGGGTAGAAGGGGGACGCACCCCACACCTATTCTGTTGGGTGTGTGGCGTGTCCTTCCCCTACGAGTCCTTTCGAGGGGCGTTCTCTTAGCCTTCTTATGGCCGATGCCTCTCGCACCAGGTTGCCATCCTTGTTCGGGTGACCCTTTTTGGGCACCCTTCATCACTTTATTTACCAAGCCAAAAGGCAATTCTGATGAAAGAGCTCTCAGTTAGTCTGTGTGAGATAGGGGCTTTGCCTTCTCTCTAGAACAAGAGATAGAGAGAGAGGGGTCTGCCGCTGGGGGCGGTCGCCACCCCGGCTAGCACTCCGCTGGTCACAGTCTACCATGACGAAGAGGGGGGAAGAACAAGGGGTCACGGGGAGAGAGGCTGACGTTGGAGTTAGAGAGGAGACAGGAGGTCGAGAAGAGGGGTGCTCCAGCGGGTTGCAGAGGAGGAAGAGGGGGTGCGACCAGAGGTGGAAGAGGATCTGACCGTGGAGGCCATGGTGTCTTGGTCAGAGGCAGAGGAGCTACTGCTGGTGACCTTACAAATGGGAGGTCCGCAACAACTAGTCTGACGCCTAACGGCGCAACTGATACTTCAAGAGCGACCAACCAAAATAGCAATAAGGATGGTGATGGACAAAAGGCGCAGACCAAGTCTGGGGGCACCGTCGTGGTCTAGGCCAAGCCTTGGAGCATCAAGGATGGGTGTGTCTCTTGGAGATACAACCTTACTGAAGAAGGAGAAGTGGATCCTAGCGATCGTCGTCTCCAACTACATAAAGTCCCATTGGTAAAGCAAGGTTATGACAAGCTGATCGCCTTAGTTCTGAAGTCTCATGTCAATGAGATAAAGAACAAATGGAAGAACACCGTCATCTTCCATGTGGTCGATGATACACCTCACTTGTTACTGATGAAAGCATGGGTTGAAAGGACCTAGAAACCACAAGGGCAGTTCGAGCTCTCAAGAAAGACGAATGTTTTCTTCTTCATCTCTTTCTTTGAGGAGGTTGATTGCAAAAAGGTAATCCAAGCAAGACCTTGGTTCTTTGATGGCCGATTAGTGTTGTTGCAGCGTTGGAGTCTGTCTACTTTATTGGAAAGGGACGTTCTCTCTAACATTCCATGTTGGGTTCACTTCCCTACCTTAGGGTTGATGAACTCCAACAAAATTCTCAGTGTGGCAGCTAGCTACATCGGCAACCCACTGAGAATGGACTCACGAATGGCGAATGGAACGGATTTGGACTTCGCCAGGGTGCTGATCGATGTTGAATCCGACAAGGATCCACCCAAGGAAGTCAACCTATGGTTCGAGGATTAAGGTGTTGTCCATTGTCCGGTGGAGTACGAGTACTTCCCCTGAAGATGCACCATTTGTGTTGTGTTTGGTCATACTACAACAAGGTGCCAAAAAAACTCAGCGCATAGGACAGTACAGCAGGAAGGAAGATCAAGGTCGTGGGCGCATTCATCTAGTTCTACAAGGGTGCGTCCACCACCAGTACACAATGTTGCGACGATGACCATGGAGACCGTCGTCGTCGAGCACATTTCTGATGACACGGAGGCAGAGGACGACGGAGGGGCAGGCCAAAGGACATGAATACAAATTCAAATTCGAACTTGGTCGTTGAACTAGATGAAGTCTAAACGCCACCTACTAATGAGGGAGTGGAAGAGACAAGGCCTTTGGTTGGCATCAATGGTCCAGTCCAGCACTCGAATCTGGTGGGAGACCAAGGGACGCGACCCCTAATTGAAAAGCCTAAGAGGCGTAAGCACAAGGGAAACAAGGACAAAACCTAGGCGATAGTTACGGTCAGGTCAATAGCCATCAATGTTAGCTCGGGCCAACTCTCGAAGGGTAAGTGATAACACCCAAATTAGTGCATATTCTCTATGCATTTTATCTATAATTTTGTGCCACTTTGGTCCTAATATGCACTCTTTTGCTCATGTTTTATGCTTTCTGTCTCTCATTAGATAATGAGTTAGAATAGCCAATAATGTAGCTAATTAGCCAATTTTTGACTTGCAGGCACCAAAACTAGCCAATTTTGGGACTCTCAAGTACCGAACCTGAAAAGACAAGAATTCCAACAGCTACCCGACACGGT
Source organism: Alisma plantago-aquatica (assembly GCA_963693085.1). Classification (NCBI taxonomy): domain Eukaryota; kingdom Viridiplantae; phylum Streptophyta; class Magnoliopsida; order Alismatales; family Alismataceae; genus Alisma; species Alisma plantago-aquatica. Next base: position 84,590,369 of record OY856414.1, on the reverse strand, counting down.
CATCGGGTGACAGTCATATTGGCCCACCTGATGCCTCAAGATCGAAGCCACGGATGAAGGACATGTGGACCAATAAAAGCTACAACTCCCATCAACTTGTTGCCTATAAATAGTAGCTGCCAACCTACAAAGAAGGGAGGAGCCAGACAGAGGACCCTACAAGAGCTAGTGCCTAGACCAAGGAGCTAGTGTGTCGAGTTCCCCAAAAGTCTACTACCCGATACGGTCTGCCTGATACGGTCTGCCCGATACGGCCTAGAGAGAGAGAGCCGAGGAGTCCAGAGGGATGAAGAGAAGACCCAAGGGGTGAGATCCGGCCTACATAGAGGCTGAGCAGCGAGAGACACCTCTCTCTACGGGCTATATCTCTTCCCTCTTCTCTTTCATTGTACTGCATTCCTTTATTTCTTGTACAAACGATGCTCATCCATCCTTGTTCGGTGCTAGCTATGCTTGTCTATGGCTAGTTAGCTCCTTCTTGGCTATGTAGCCCGATCTGGACATGTATATGTACTTTTGCCTTAAGAAAGTAGATTCATATCAGATCTAGTATGTTACATGTCCTATTTTCTCTTTCTAAGTTATGATTGCTAGTTTGGTTGATCTCTTACTCGCTTGAACTGTTGTTTCTGCCTATATCGAGAGATCCGTTGTAGGAATAGCTAAGAGACGATAGTTTGGATCTGAATCTGAGAGGAGGACGATCCAAGGTATTCTATTCCTAACACCCCGGAATATCCTAAGACCTGAGAGGGAACTTAGTGTATTCTGAGGTGCTGATATGTCATTCCTCGAGAGAGGGTCATTGACATATTGTTGATGGTTTTAGTCACACATCGCGAGAGCGAGTGGGACGACCCCACAAGATAGATGCCACTGTGTGTACCAGATGCTTTCTTGGGTGTTCGAGGGTTGTCTACACCCGAGAACGATTGGATAGACTGTCCTGTTTGTGGTCACATAGCTAGGAACTCTCTTTCTCTGATTAGTAGAATCACGAGCTCTATTTTGTTTTGTTTTCTGTTCTTTGTTTTGTTTTATATCGTGACAACCCACTATACTAGTTCTAGAAATTACTTTTATCGACTATCATCTTGGTTTATTTGACTAAAGAACAAGATATGTGGCGTCCTAAATGTCACCACGTCCCTGTGTTTGTCCCCATATATCTACTTCGACCCCGTAATAAAGTTACGGGAGCCTAGAAGGTTTTGGGTTATAAATTTAAATCTTGATTCCTTCCTTTGTCCCATGTTCATTTCTGGACGTGAGAAAAAGGCCGGTCAACTTTTGGCATCATTGTCGGGGACGTGGTTTTCCACGTTTACACGCCAAGAAGATTTTGTTCTGTCACTATAAGCATGTATATAGATATGCATAGTTTTTCTTTTGTTTTAAACATACTTGTTCAGATATACTAAATACCTTTTCTTTTTCTTATACTATTTTCAGCCATGGATCTCACTTCGGCAAGACAAGTGATCTTATCCACCTGTCATCCTGAGTTTTTCCGTAGTTCCGACTGCTGGCACATAATTGAAGGTCGTGCTCTATAGCTAGTCGAGTTATACTTACCTCCATCGTCGTCATATGTCGAGATTCCAACAACGGAGACCACCAGTCAACCTTCGATTCCCGTGCTATCATGGGATCAAGAACTGATTAAGGGAGTGGAGTTGGTTAGGGAAAGTATTCACACATTCACCTCCTTAGCCCCTCATCTCCAAGAAGATGTCGATCCAATGCAACAACTTCTAGAAGAGCAGGATCGTCATCTCAAAGTAGTCACTGAAGCTGCAGACCGCAGTATAAGCCTACTTCAAGCTCTTGAGCAAGGATCCATCCAAGTGCATCAGTTCGATACAGCAAATTCCCCTTATATGTGCATGGCAGAATCGACGGGTCTCAAAAGCATTGATGCTCAAGTACAACAACTTCATGATAAAGATGTTGAACAAGGAAGGAGGCTCCAAGAGATCATTGATTTGGTTACAATCCAATTAAAGCTACCATTACAAGACAACGAAGACGTCAGTCATCAAGACCATTCCATTGGGTCTGAAGTGGAGTATGCATCACCATCCTATTTAGACCATCAACTGGATTCATTGGGATTTTTCTGTGAAGACCAACCCACTCCGAGAAACCCTTCATTCTATCCATATGATCCAGCTGATGAACCAATGGAAGATATGAATCATAGACACGAATGGGTCTATGATGACGATGACGAAGACTCTAAAAGCCAAGTTTCCTCACAGCCAAAGGGTTGGTCAGAGGAACCAAAGTCAGATATTGAAGCATACCAGAATGACATCTCTCATATTGAGACTTGTCATTTTGCTTTGAGCAGTACACCAACCATGGTCTGGAACAACTTGTTCGATGACGACAAAGACGACTGCTGCTCGACATGGAGCAATGAGTACACTGACTACGACGAGTTGGAGCAGCATAAGCCACCATTTGCACCCATACCTTTACAAGGTATGGTGGACATCAAGGGTGCAGGATGGACGGTTGAGTACAACATGGCTGCTGAGCATGAAGATACCCCTGACTCCACGCCAAGTGATAAGCTTGGGGTGGTAGAACTACAAATAGATTCTTTAGAAGACACTTCTTGTTCAGAAGATGATTGGATGGCTCAGACTGTACATGAAGATTTATTTGAGCATCCAACCTCAAGTGTAGAGATGGAGAGAGAAGATATGAGTCCTTAAGATGACGTCCAACCTATCACCTCCATCTCATCCTGTGTTAACATCCCAGGACCTTCATATGCAGACTCATATAATGAAAGGTACCCTGAAGATGATATGCCAAAGAATTCATCCCAGTGTAGTTCAAGCCATTTCTAGCACAAAGATGACTTCACCGAGTCACCGATTTTCACTTCGCTTCTTCAGACTCGGCATGGCCAACATAACTGCCTATTCTACTCATATTATATGGTGGAACCCGTCGGAAGGACACAGGTGACACTAGTACCAAAACTCAGGATTTGAGATCCCAATGTCAGTATGGTGGGGCAGCCACCCCCTTTTCTCTTACCCACCCTCCCGCCCTTTTATTACAATAAATTTTGCTTTTCATGTAGGTTAACTTCTTTCCTCTAACTATTTTTATATCCTTGCACCCATGCATGATCTTTAGAACTTCAATAACTGTTGTTAAACCCATGCATTCCTACCTCACTATTTCAAGTTTGAGTCTTGCTCGAGGACGAGCAAAATTTTAAGCTTGGGGTGGTAGGCTTTGCCCTTCTTTTCTCTTCGCCCTTCTTTCATGCATGTCTATTTCCTGCATTTAGTCTTAAATTTTCAAAATTTTCAGCTTTTTAGCTCTGCAATTATGGCTGTATGGTGCAAATCTAATAGATAAATGCTTGACTGTATGCCTAGATGCAGAGTTTTCATCTTAAAAATTGCTTGACCTTTTTCTTGACTTGCTCTTTGACTCTTTCCTTGAGTTTGGAAATAAATCTAAGGTTATGTCCCTTTTTCATAGCTTAAAGCTAAATTCCCTTGATCTATGTGGTGAATGGAAAATCCATGGTAAAGGACCGTTGGAATGAGCTAAGTCACGATTAAAGTCTCCTAGGTGCGAATTTCACAAGATTGCCTCTATTCTAAGGATTCTTGAATCATAATTGCAACTTTTCACATAGGTGTCAAGTGTATCATGATGAGTTTTGAGCTATGATCAAAATGAAGTGTTTTCCTTGATGGACTACGTGCCTTCTCCCATTAGATTGAGTCAAAAAGATGAAAAACATAAAAATGTGCAAAAGAGGCTTGGACGCCCACAAAATCCCAAAAATATCTATATAGTTTTCACCCAAGCCTAAAAATAGAATGCAGATGATAAAAGCCTGAGTGTGAACAATAAATGAGTGTTGTTTTCTCTTTTAGGAGAGCTGAGGATGGTGCCCAGCCGGTGTATGATTGCGCTCATGAACGTGGATATGTCATTCCTAGTAGTACCACTCTAAAAGCTCACTAGAGAGTCACTAGGAACCCCCTAGGTGACCTATGAGATCATCTCAGTAGTAAGGTTGGTCGAGTGCAGTACGAGGAGTTCGTCTCACTAATCTGAGCCAACTATCTCGGACTGTAGGGACTATTGCTCGTTACATGGACTAACCTGACGTGGATCGAGATCCTCAGAAGTCATTAGAGTCTTTTTCTTTGTTTCTTAGGACATGAATAAGTGAGAGGCGTGGTATTCCTAATTGGTTTGCATGGATTCATGGTAATGGCTCATTGCTCATCACCTGCGTGATCACCTATGTGTCAATTCTTTCATGTTTAATAATTATGATTCAAACCCTCATGAGTATCGGCAGGCTATAGTGAATTCGCTTAATCTCGCATGGCGCTCTTTGATCTTGCTTTGGCAGGATTGTGCATGATTGGGGGGGGGGGGGGTTCAATGAAATGACATGGATAAGGAGAATAGATGTTTTAAACTATTTTTTCAGAACCTTAGCATCTATTGCCAAGCTTAATTTGGATGTTATCTTTTTGTTCTTTGAGCACAGTCTTACTTGAGGACAAGCAAGTTTTAAGCTTGGGGTAGTTGATAACCCCCAAATTAGTGCATATTCTCTATGCATTTTATCTATAGTTTTGTGCCACTTTGGTCCTAATATGCACTCTTTTGCTCATGTTTTATGCTTTCTGTCTCTCATTAGATAATTTAGTTAGAATAGCCAATAATGTAGCTAATTAGCCAATTTTTGACTTGCATGCACCAAAAGTAGACAATTTTGGGACTCTCAAGTATCGAACCTGAAAAGACAAGAATTCCAACAGCTACCTGACACTCTCCCTTCCCGACACAGTCATCAGGCGATAGTCATATTAGCCCACCTGATGCCTCATGATCGAAGCCACGGATGAAGGACACATGGACCAATAAAAGCTACAACTCCCATCAACTCGCTGCCTATAAATAGCAACTGCCAACCTACAAAGAAGGGAGGAGCCGGAGGGAGGACCCTGCAAGATCTAGTGCCTAGACCAAGGAGCTAGTGTGTCGAGTTCCCCAAAAGTTTACTGCCCGATACGGTTGCCTGATACGGTCTACCCAATACGGTCTTCCCGATACGGCTACCCAATATGACCTAGAGAGAGAGAGTTGAGGAGTCCAGAGGGACGAAGAGAAGACCCAAGGGGCGAGATTCGGCCTGCACAGAGGCTGAGGAGTGAGAGCCACCTCTCCTCTACGGGCTATATCTCTTCCCTCTTCTCTTTCATTCTACTGCATTCCTTTGTTTCTTGTACAAATGATGTTCATCCATCCTTATTCAGTGCCAGCTATGCTTGTCTATGGCTAGTTAACTCCTTCTTGTCTATGTACCCCAATCTGGGCATGTATATGTACTTTTTCCTTAAGCAAGTAGATTCATATCAGATCTAGCATGTTACATGTTCTATTTTCTCTTTCTAAGTTAGGTTTGCTAGTTTGGTTGATCTCTTATTCACTTAAACTGCTGTTTCTGCCTGTATCGAGAGATCCGTTGTAGGAATAGCTAAGAGATGATAGTTTGGATCTGAACCCGAGAGGAGTAAGATCCAAGGTATTCTGTTCCTAACACCCCAGAATATCCTAAGACCTGAGAGGGAACTTAGTGTATTTTAAGGTGTTGATATGTCATTCCTCGAGAGAGGGTCATTGACATATTGTTGATGGTTTTAGTCACACATCGCGAGAGCGAGTGGGATGACCCCACATGATAGATGCCACCGTGCATACTAGATGCTTGCTTGGGTGTTTGAGGGTTGTCTACGCCTGAGAATGAGTGCATAGACTGCCCCGTTTGTGGTCACATATCCAGGAACTCTCTTTCTCTGATTAGTAGAATCACGAGCTCTGTTTTGTTTTGTTTTGTTTTCTTTGTTTTGTTTTATATCGTGACAACCCGCTAGACTAGTTCTAGAAATTACTTTTATCAACTATCGTCTTGGTTTATCTGACTAAAGAACGAGATTTGTGGCATCTTAAACATCACCACATCCCTGTGTTCGACCCCGTATATCTACTTCAACCCCGTAATAAAGTTGTGGGGGCCTAGAATGTTTCAGGTTATAAATTTAAAGCTTGATTCCTTCCTTTGTCCCACGTTCATTTCCGGACGCGAGAAAAAGGCCCATCAGTAAGGCAATCGTGTTTGAGGCCCCACACATTACTGGTGTCGAGGCGATGGGGAGTTTGAATGGCGCCACTAACAAGGCTCTAAAGACTCTTTGCATGATGAGATACCCATCGAGGTGGAAGGTGAGACGGCGCCACTCGGTCAAACAACCAAATTGTCACACCCAGGGATAGACAAAGAGTCCTCAACTCATGGACTGTCTAGATGTGGATCTTGCATGGGATGTCGGGCAAATGATAAGGGGGAGTCATTCATTACACCCTCCTTTAAATGACCTTGTGCAGTTGACATTCCACATGATCTCAAAAATGCTACTTATGAGAACATAAGAGGAAGCAAACATGGCCCGAGCATTAAGTCAGCGTCGCATTGACTCCGAAGAGGTGAACAGTCAAGGGGAGCCTACTATATATAGTGGCCGAGGACAAAGGGATGAGGCATTTACCCCCTCTCATTCCACACATCCACCCCCATCAGACCAACACTCTCTAGTTTCAGATGATGCCATGCTTTCCCCCTTCCCTTCCTTCTCCGCCCTCGCCTCTCCCGATGGGCAACAAGATGTGGCGTCGGGGTAGGTCGCTTACAAGCAGAGGAGGATGAAGCGACGTGTGGCCTAGGCGGATGTGGTGCAAGCCGAAGAAGGGAGGGATGAGACTTAGCAAGAGGATGTCAGCGAGCAAGTATCTGACTCCACCAAGCACCCTTCTGAGGTGCCTGCTGCAATTGCCGATGGGCATGGCGATAAAGCAACCCAGAAGAAGGAGAGGCGTAAGAAGGTGAGGGATCCCAACATCCCCAGAAGACATAGAAGCTGGCAACGTGGCCCCAAAAATGGTGCAACGGAGGATGCTTAATGACGATTCTTGCTTGGAACGAGCATAGTGGTGCAATGTCCTACCGCCAGTGTGAGGTCAGGAGGGTGGTCAGGCTCACGGACGCATCAATGGCCATCATCACTGAGACAAAGATTTCAAAAATGGAATCTCGTAAGTCTTCCTTGCTCTTTCCTAAGGGTTGGGATTTTCTATCTAACCATGAAGAGGTCTGTGGAGGAAGGATTTGTTGGGGTTATGATCCCAAGTCCTGGAGGGTTGAGGTACTCGGATCGAGTGCCCAGACCATCACCTCAATTTACTCGAATACTGGAGGTGCAAGGCTTACTTTTACGGCGGTGTATGGTTACACTACACCATCAAGGCGGCGAGATCTTTGGGCAACCATCACGGAGCTGGCCAAGGCAATTGAGGGTCCGTGGATCCTCATGGGAGACTTCAATTACACGTGCTTTGCGTGGGAGAAGGAGGGCGGAAGGGAGTGAGGCATATGGGCCATTATGGACTTCAATGATGCAGTCACAAGTTTGGGACTCATCGAGCCACTACTACACGACGTGGAACTCACTTGGAGCAACCTGCAGGAGGCGGATAGGCACATCGCGTGCAACCTGGATAGGGTACTCATCAACGACAAGTTCGTCGACATGTTCACAAACTCCTTCACCACGCTGGACCTTTCGTCGGCTATGAGTGATCATGCATCACCCCTTACCCACCTGGTTTGGGAGGGTGAGAAGAAGCAAGCAAGACCTTTTCATAGCCTAAACTACTGGATAGGTTGGGACGGGTTTGATGAAGCTATCAAGCAAGTATGGGGCCTGGAAGTGGAAGGCAATCCACTTTTCGCGGTGGCCAAAAAGTTGCAAGCGGCGAAAAAATCCATCAAGACTTGGGCGTCACAGAATTGCAACATCTTCACCCTAAAGCGGGATGCTCTAAAAGATTTTGAGACAGTCAACAAAGCGTTGTAACTTGACCCTCTTCATGTCGACCTGATCCAGGAAGACAAAGCACTAAGGGAAAGGCTCGATGCCCTCTCTAAGGCAGAGGAGTGCCTCTACTATCAAAGAAGCAGAGTGGAATGGGTGAAGGATGTCGAGCAGAACACAAGTTTCTACCAAGGTTCTATTAAACACAAAGTGGCTAGGGACTCAATTCGCGAACTCATCACAGGTGACAGTGAAAAGATACAGGCTCACGCCCAATTACAGGCAGAGGGTGTTTCTTTTTTTACCGTTCTGTACAATGCTAAAGACAAACGCCATACCCCCTTCACGGTGCAACCAGAGAGGAAGGTAATGGAGGAAAAGAACAGAGATCTTTTTGGCCCAATCACTGATACTGAGATCCATGATGCTCTTTGGTCCATAGGACCGGACAAGGCATCGAGACTTGATGGATTCAACACCAAGTGGTATTAGCATGCTTGGCCAATCATTGCTCCTGACATATGTGTGGCTATTCGATGGCTCTACGAAGGTGGCAGCATGGTAAGGCAATGCAATCATGCATTCCTTGCCTTAATTCCCAAAACGAGTAACGTCACAACGATGAGGGGCTTCTGCCCAATCGCTTGTTGTGGAGTCCTTTACAAGATTTGATGAAAATTGTTGGCTAAGAGACTAAAGACTGTGCTTCCAAACATCATGTCCCCTAATCAAGGGGCATTCATCCCGGGCAAGGACATTGCGGATTGCGTACAGTTGGCAGGCGAGTTCTTGCATGGTTTCGACATCAAACATGCAAGGCCTAAAGTATGCATCAAGCTCGACATTACTAAGGCATATGACCATGTCTCTTAGGACGCTTTGTGGGAAATTATGCTTAAGTTTGAGCTTGACGAGAAGTGGATCTGATGGATCAAGGAGTGTGTTCGTTCTAGCTCCTTTTCTGTTCTAGTGAACGGATTACCCTTCGGACATTTCTCAAGCAATTGAGGTTTGAGGCAGGGATACCCGCTATCTCCATTGCTATTCACCTTAGTAATGAAACAACTATCACTAATGCTAAGTGATAAATAGAGATCGGGACATCTGGTCCCTTTCAAAGTCAGGGGCACACTGGTGCTATCGCACTTGATCTTTGCGGACGATGTTATGCTTTTTCTGGATGTCACACCGCATAACCTTAAGGAGGTAAAAGATACTCTTAGCCTCTTTGGGGAGTGCTCGGGCCTACATGCAAATCCGGCCAAATCACCAGTCTTTCTCTCTAAGGCAGAAGGCCTACACAAAGATATGTTTGAGAGCATTCTTGGAATGTTGATACATCAGTTGCCTTGCACGTATCTGGGGTTCCCACTAACGGCAGGCGCTATCACAGCACAACAATACTATTCTTGCATGGACTGTCTCCGAAGAATGATCGAGCAATGGCCGACCAACAGAACTTCCTTTGTAGGCAGGTTGGTCTTGGTGAGGTCCAACATCTTGGGCCTACTCAACTTTTGGGTGATGCAAGGCTACGTACCCCGACTGTCATTGATAGGTTGCAAAGCATTGCCTCGTAATTCCTTTGGGGTGGAACGGCCACACAATGTCTTGGGAACGCATGGCTCGTCCCTTTGAGGAGGGCAGACTAAACCTTAAAAACTTCCACGAAGTTAACAGGTGGGCAAACATCAAACGGGTCATCAAGTTCTGCACCAAGAAAGAATCCATCTGGTCCAAATGGATGTGTTGTCATATATGCGTCGCCGTTATGACAACACATTGGCAGATACGAGAAACCATAGACAAGGGTTCTCCTATATGTGGAAAAGAATGGTCGAAGAGTTCTGCAACTGCGACGATCTTTTCAATTGCACTGAATTAGGAGATCCATTGCTCAAGGATGAAGCGCCCACTCCTTGGGAAATGTTCAGGACAAAGGGGCCAAAGTTCCCCATGGGAGAATCTCTCTAGCACAAGTATAACATGCCAAGATGGGCTATTATTGTTGAGAAGGCAGCGCAAAGGGCCTTGCAAACAGTAGATAGAGTCATGAAATGGGTGCCAAATTGTGATGCCAAATGCTGCCTTTGCAACATGGAAGATGAAAGTGGAGAACATCTCTTTTTCAAGTGTTGTTTCTCTAAGGCCTTATGGGATGAGATCGCAGCTAAGTGTGGCCATCAGGAGGACACTTACAACCCGTTCATGGTTTTGGATCAATTCCAATCAAGGAAGAATGAAGCCGGAATACAACTCACCATCTTGTCTATGAGTGTCGTTACATACTTCATCTGGAAAGAACGCAATAGCAGGAAACATGGCAGACAAAGGCAAATGCTATCCGACTTAAAAGTTGTGTCTCGCAACGCTATCCAAGGGGTCCTGTTTACTAATACAAACTTCTCCAACATGCTCCTGAAGAGACAAGGAGAGCTTGGGACGTGCACTAAAGATGCAAGGCCCTATGCAAGCCAGTGTTTTTTCTATACTTAAAGATTTTTGGCCCTGCATGGCCTGACTCTCTCTTTTTTCTTTGGGCCCTGTGAGGCCAAACCTCAATGTTTCCTCCCTTTTCTGCTAGGTAGGAATTGCTGACTTTCTAAGCCAAGGCCCCAAGTGACTTAGGTCAGGAGGGACTAAGGCCCATGAAGTCAGTAGGCTGGATCTCACTTAGAGTCCAGATGAGCCGGTACCTTGTTGGCGGGAGAAGGGATGTCTCGCCCCAGGCTTTAGATGAGCATTCCAGCACTTAGCCAATTTTGGTATGTACAAACCCACTTAGTGGGGACGAACAACGGAAATTGCTGCTAGGGGCTGTAGTAGGACCATCTTGTTTGGTCGAGACTTGGCCGAAATTTTTAGTGATTTCTGAACCCACCTAGTGGGGACAGAAGAACTGAAAATGAAGTCAGGATCTCTTTAGGACCTATTAGCGGTTCATGGCCTATGGTCCGCTTAGGCATGATAGTTTTTTGCCTCATAAAATGATCTTGTACTTTGGAGCATTTTTGCTCAAGGGTTGGCGATTTGCCAATCCTATTGAATAAAATTACCTATTCAATGATAGTATCGTGTTCTGGCAGAAGCCATCTTTTAGATCTGTCAGCCTTTTGTATTGGACCAGCTATACTCCATTCTTTCGTGTGTAAATGAATGGCTCATCATATGCAAGCGACCTGATGCTCCGTTCGCATGATACTACCTTCAAAGACATGAGATATGTACTTTATTCTAGCAAGATATCCATGCAAGAGAATGGAATAGTTTGGATGTAATTTTTTGTTTAGTTTTTCAATATATCAAGTTACTCCTTATGTATGATAATAAGCTTACATAAAAGGTTCTAAGAGAAGTGGAATGTATTTTTTTTCCTTTGGTAGCTCAAATTACATATTGACCATTGGCTTACATAGAAAGGTTGTGTGTACTCTTACCTTTAGTATTTTGAACACTAATCGGTCTGTGTGGGTTCCAATAAGGTTGTATATATAGACTCAACGGGGGTTGACTCCTACCAATGTTCACTCTAGGGTCATCTTTTTGCAGTTGCTAGGATTGGTAGTGTTGCACAATCAAGGTGGAGAAGGTTGATGACAGAATCACGTGCTTTCTGGGTAATTTTTACTTTTCATTTTTCTAAATTACAAATTAGTCATTCTATATTAATATATAATATATAAGAAAGAATATGAGAGGTAGAAGGGGCAGAGTTCCTCTCTCTAGGGTTTTGCTCTCCCTTCTCACTAGTTTTCCCCGGCGGTTGCCGCTGGGGGGAGGGAGCGTCTCCCCGACGTCTTCCTCCCCCTGGCCTTCCAACAGCTTATGGTGGTCTCTGAGTATTAGCACGAAGTGATGTTTTGGAGTAGGGGTGTTGTGTTGGGCGCCACCTAGGGGGTGATGGTTGGAGTGGAGATGAGCTACGCCGCGTGATTCAGCATCTGGGCTAGAGCTTGGCAATTCGACTAAGTCGATTTCATGCCGTTCAAGTGAGATGGTTGGAGAGAGCCGCTCCCAGCCAGATCTGGTTTCGAGGTCGTGCTCCATCACACAGGTGATGAAAGGGTTTATCCCCCAACCTCACCAGAACCTCCTTCTTCTCCTCTGAGGGATACCTAGGTTATCCTGGGTGGCGCTGGCTTGATTCCGTCCAATGCTATGGTGGGACTGTGGCGGCGGGTGGACATGGTTGTTGGGTGGTTATCGGCGGCGCGCTCCATTTACCAGCGAAGGTGGAGCAACGCTGTGGCGTCCGTCATGGATGTGCAGGCACGGTCCCACCCCTGGCGCTTGGAGCTCTCTGCTGCAGCGGTTTGGGTCATCCTCAAGATTATTGACGATGTGCCTAGTCGCAGTCAGGGGCCTCTACTCTCGGTGGTGTCTCTGCTACAGCTACTGAATGCCGACGACGCACTTCCTTCTGGGTTTGTGCTCCTCGACAAAGAGAAATCCATCGAAGTTGGGCGTCGCTCCTGTCTGTTTCTAGGCTACAGGTTCCCTCCATAGGGAATCCAACAGAAACTGGATTATTGGTCAGCCTTTGAGAGCTTTCAGCTCCCGACGACTGGTTGGGTTCCTTCTCTGGCACTGGCCTCTGGCCATTGAGTGTTCGCCTGGTCTTGGGTCCAAGGGGGGTAGATTGTCCCTTTCTCATCCTCTGATCCCTTTGATTATGCGGGGTGGAACGCCCTTCAGGTGTTCGTTGGTTTGTGTCTGTGCAAACAGGAGTCTTCTAGTCTCTTAGAACTTGGTGATGTAGCTGATCTAGGAGTAGGGGTTGAAGATGTTGCTCGATCCCTGTCTCCTCTTCTTACAAATTGTGGGTGATCTAAATGCTAGTAAAGAGAGGCCTCAGTGGTCTCCAGCCTTTGATTCCCCTGGTCTTGGTTTTTCTTCAGTGTTTGGTTCTGTTACTCTACTGGTTGAGCTTGGTGCTTCATTTTGCAGTCGTTTTGGACTTTGTCTAAGTCCTGGATCTCGATTGAAACCTAGGGTTTGAGTGTAGAAACTGGAGCTCTGGAGATCTCTTACTGATGGGACGTGGCCTGCCTGCTTGGCTTTTGTGCTCATACTTTGTGGGTGGTCTTTGTGCTATTGAGCGCTTGTCCTTGCATCAATCTATGTTTATTTAGCTAGAGTTGTTCAGGGTTTGTGTCTTTTTTAATGCTTAGTCTAAGGTCTTTAGTTTTCTTTTGTTCCTTGATTACCAGCATGTTGGTTTCAAGGCTTTTGCTTCTTGTTGGGAATGGAGCAGCTCCTGCTTGAGCTTGTTTTCCATTTGTTATTTTAGTTTTATGGGTCCTTTGTGCAGTGCCCAAAGTTTTTGGTTTTCAATATAGCAACATGATTTTAGCCGAGCAAAAAAAGAATATGAGAGGTATATATACATTTTTTATTTTTAATTATATGTTCAATATATATACTAATGACACATATGTGTAAGAGCATACAAGGTTTGGATTTATTGTATTTTAGTTTGTAGATTACATCTTAATCTTTGTGTATTTCAGTAAGGCTATTGAAAAGTTGTACGAGAAATTATATGCAATTTTTGTCTTTAGTTTCTCATATTTCATATTAATCCTTAACATATCTATATAACATATAAGAATGATTTTCACTTAAAAAAATATATTTGATTGTTCTAAGTTATAAAGTAGTATTTATTTCCTAATCTATACTTTATAAGGCAGAGTGTGAGATCTACAATATGCATTTTTTATTTTATTATATAAATGTGCCTTTTATTCTAACAATACATTCTTGGAAAGTATATAATAATTTGAATGTAATTTTTTTTATATTACAAATTTGTCTTTTTGTATTTTAATAAGGTTACTTCAAAAAATTTAGGCGGGATCGTATTTTTATATTAACTGATTCAAGTTACGCACTGATCCTTGTCTCATTATATATTAAATGTTGTGGGGCTGTTGCATTCACTTTTATTTTTCGTTATTTTGAGCATTAGTTGGCCATTGTGTGTTCTGATTATGTTGTATATATGACAAAAATCGTACTTGCGTCATCTTTTTGTAATGAAATATACTAAAGTGGACACTATTTTAGAATCCAAATTGGAACACCACTTATTTTCCACCACATATTTGAGGGTACAATAAATAAAATATATATTTTATTTGTTGTACCCTCTGGTGGAGAATAAGTGGAGTTCCATTACGGGTTCCAAAATGGTCTAGATAGCAGACTTCTTTTGTAATACATATGGTTGAGAGTGTACATGAGGTGGATTATATCATCGCTACGATGTGACAATAGAAAAGATCTGAACAGTGACAACAATTAGTATTTTATTTATCATTTCTAACACAGCGGCGGAATACAAATGCAGAAGTGGGTTGGAGAAAGTTTTTTAAGGTTGGCTAGAGGAAGTTAGTTGTACGCAATTATGTCAATGTCTCGTGGAACACGCTTGGTGCTCTTATTCCTCTTTTTAGGGAACACTGCCACGTGTTCGAAGTTCTATAATCTAATGAACACTGCCCGCTCTGATCTACCATCAATGCGATTTGTGTAGATTTAATTTAAAATATGGGGAACTGGATAGTATTGATATACAACAGCGAATATACACCAGGATTTACACCCCAATCTAATGACCATGTCAGCTGTGTATGTAGGTTTTTTCTGCATATTTCCGATACTCTGTCAACAATGTATCAATTTACAAGATAAATAGTACCATAAATGGAACCGACGCCGGTTCACATTTCGAACAAACTGGAAAAGATTAAAGGGGGTGATCGACCCACTAATATGACTCTTGACTCCCGCGCTTAGCCTGCCTTTTCATTGCGACGCAGATCTTCTCTCTCTTCTTTCTCTCTGATCTTTGTCTCTCTCTCGCGGGATCCTTGAATGAGATTTAAGAAGCGAGCTCCTTGGAGTTACGAGAGAGCTGAAGGTGGAAGGCCCCGAGGTGACTAGGTACCTGAAGGCGCATAGTGACCCTTTTGACGGAGAGTTGAAGCAGTTCGAGCAGCTAGAGCTGAAGGCTGGTTGTAGCGGTTGGCTGGAGGGGAAAACCACTGATTTCTTCACAGGAGAAGATGGCGCATTGTGATAAAAGGGCTGCTGTAAGTAACGACCGTAGAAAAAACAATTTTTTTACATTTTTTTAAATGCATATTTGATTTTCTTTGTTAAATCAAAGATATTTATGGTAAAATGATGTTCGGTAGAGTTGCATGTACGATCTTGTAGGAGATGTTGCCAAAAATATTTTTTGTAAATACTGAAAGATGACTGAGTACTGACAGATTTAGTAATGTTGTCATTGAGTGATGGTGTGCATTTAACATTATAAAAATGAATATTTTTACCAACAAAATGTTATGCATTTAATATTTTCCATTTGATTGGTATTGTGCTTACATTTCAATTAGCATTTACTTAACTATTATCAACATTATATTGTAAATATTTGTATTATGTTTTGTAGAATTTGAATGGTTCAAACCGACAACAGAGTAACATCTTAAAAGGGATTCGGTTTGAGTGAATGGTATTGCCAGTATATAAAAATAGTGTTTGTAGCAATTACAAACACACAAAAGTTTGTGTTTCTCGCGATAATTTAGCAACAATTTTGATATTGTGTAAAAATTTGTGTCAAAATGTTGCTTGTACTGTTGCTATGTATACATTGTTATTCGATAGGTGGTTCATGGTTGTTAGTATGGTAAATCAGTATTTAATTGTCAATTTTTTTTTGGAGTGCACGTACATAATTCAGTATGGAATTGTTGATTGTGGAATAGTAACAAACTGAACAGGTGTACCAACGTTATAAGAGGAATTTTCTTTTGGAATTGTATTGTATGCATATTTGAATCGGCATTAAAGTAACTTTTATCAACACTGCTCTAAAAATATTTGGTGTTGTGTTTTGTAGAACATGAATGGTTGCCAATGTTAAATAAGGAACATTTTTGAGTAAACTAGATAAAAAAAGTGTCAGACCTTTAGGAGGTTTTGATTGGAAAAAAGTCTTGGATACATAATGAATAATTACAGACAAAATAATGCACATTATTTTTAGATTCATTGGTATTGTTTTTGTATATTGGTATTGTTGTATGCAATTGGTGATAAGTAATGTAAAGAAGATAAATCAGTATTGCAGTGCTAAAAAGTTTTTTAGAGTGTTGGTGTAGGTCAATAAGTATGGAATTCCTTAGCACCATACGAGAAAGAATATTTATGATTTATCGGTATTGTACCTATATTTGTTAGAATTCAATTACCATTTTAGCACAATTCTTTAAGTGTTTGGTATTATTTTCATGTACAACCTGACTGGTTCAGAATGACAATTGAGGAACTGATAACTACAAAATATTTTTGGAGTAGATGTGGAATCAGTAAACTTAAGGTTGTTGTTGGTAGTGCTAAAGAAGAATACATGTCAATATTCAAGAAATTTATATTCGGTGTGTTTCATGATAGAGATGCCCAACTTCTCTAGATATGAATTTGACAGAAGATCTGGTGTATTCTTATGATGGTAACAAAATGGCTTTCAAAATAGGAAGCACATCAGTAGCATTTAACCCTCAATAGGTGTGTGCAATACTTGGGCTACCTGCAACAAGTAATTTTATGTTGTTGAATCCAGTAACTTTTTATAATTTTTAGGTATGGAAATTTAAAAAATATGATTTGTTTTTATTTAGGGGTTAGTTGTTTCTTACATCCTCACAAATCCATGAGTAAGTATAGTAAGATTTGGTGTGAGTATTATAAGCGAGACCCAAAGGTTAATAATACTACATAAATGCTTGGTAGATAAAGAAGACACTAAATGCAAAGAAGACTTTGCGAAGATTTGGATTTTAGTGATTCTAAGCAATCTTTATTTCACCGTGGTAACTTTAGAATTCAGAAAGCATTGTTCAATCTGGTCAGTGATCTAAACATGAATGATGGGTTTAATTGGGCCGAATCCATATACAACTACCTACAATTAAGTAGATGGAAATGTGTATAAACAGAAAGGGATATCTGAAGGGTTACAACACACCGTTAATGATATGTTTTGGTATTGTTATAAATTATTTTGGGTATGTTATCATTTAAGGTATTTTTTGTTTGACTTAAAATTTGATATTAGAACTTTTTAGTTTTGGTTTAGAGAATGTCAGAAGACCTTGTCAGAAGATGTACCGAAAGCATTGTCAAATATAAACAAATAGAAATATGACAACAAGTTAAGCAACTATGTGGCTAAGAAAAACAAAAAATTGGTGAACTGAATGGGGTATATATCCATGATGATTAGAAGGTAGGGGATTTGAGAAACCAACAGTTTGTTGTTGAGGAAAGTGATGTGTTAGCCTCTGAATGGGGTATATATCCATGATGCAAATTTTATAGCTGATCCAGCTATGGAAGAAACAAGCATCGAGGACTATAAACATGTTGATGATAGTGACTACAATTGAAGAAGAAGAATCAAATGGTAATAGGATAGAAGAAATGAGGGGTAATATAAAGATGTATATTTTTGTTATAATTAGTATCGATAACAAAAGTAGTACATTATATGCAAACATAATGATTGAAAAAAATAAATTTTAGAAAATAAAATAAAATGAACGTGAAGATTCTAATAAGGAACATGACAATGATGATACAAACGTGATTGATGATAAAAGTATATTTGTTTCTTCTAAACTAACATTGAAGTTAGTTGCAAGTGTTAGTACATTAATTAGTTTCTGGATGATACTTTTTCAATATATTGAATGTTCATAGATTATTTGTTTCATCAAAGGAAAATGGGAAGATATAAAGGGAAAAATGATAATGTCCAAATACAAGTCAAAAATGGTTTAGGGGTAAAGGTAACTATGTCTTACTTATTTTTTATTCTTTACGAATATTCGAGAAATAGCAAATGTTTTTTTGGAATAATTAGAATATGGAAGAACCTGAAGAACCACATACTGTTGGTCAAGGTGAAGCAAAGATTGAATTTCAGATAAATGACGGGGAAGAAAGAAAAGCTTGATACTATAAGTTTTTTTTGTTCATTCAGATCAGGATGAAATGTATGATAGTCTGTATATTTGGAGTTGTGATGTTTAATTATGAGCAATGATATTATGTATAATAAGTAAATATTTGGTTTGGATATTTTTTAGCAGGAGATGAATGAGAAGACTATCTCTGAGAAAATTGGATATGGTAAGCAAAGTAAGTAACCCAAAACTTAATTCAAAATACAATCATATATGGTACTGTTATATGCATATAATATTTGTAATAATTGGATATTAAATATTTAGGAAAAAAGAGTGAGAAAGTAATGACTGCAGATATTAGAGATGCTAAAAGTAATGTAAGTAACAAAATACTGATGTAATTTGAAATAGATTGGTATTAAAAGGTGAAACATAGGAAGTGATAAAATGTTTGAATAATTATTATAGACTGATAAAGAACATGTGTTGAAGAACACTGAAAATGAAAATGTGAATGTGGTGGTTGAATTTGATCCCTTTACAACTCCTACTACTAGAGTTAAAAAGTGAACTGTGAGATCCAAAAAGATAAGCAAGTGGAGAAAAGCATGGTGTGGAATTGTTTTGAATAAATTGCATTTACTTGATTTGGTATTGTTATGAGTAATATTCAGTTAATTATGTCTTTTGATAAGAATTGTTTTGTTGACATGTTATTTTGTTTGTAAGCATGTTGAGAAGGTTTACATTAGATCTACAAAATGTGGAAAAATATGTAAGCACATACATTTTTCAATTTAAGTGACATGATTTGATGATATATATTGAAAATATGAAAAAATATCCATTGTAGGGTGATGAAGAATCGACAATCTTGAAAAGTACAGAAAAATAAAATGCAAAGACGGCTAATGAGAGTAGTTCATATACAACTCCTATTACAAGAGATGTAGTAATTAATATTGAGGATGAACAAAATCAGGGGCTACGAAAACAATTGGTAGACCATAATTGGATTTGGTACAATAATAGTGGGATTTAGGTACTTTTTTGAGTTTAAATAATGATTGTTAATTTGGTGTAGGTTCATGAGTATTCCAACACAAATCTAGATAAACAAATTGATGACATTATTATAAAGTTGATACCAACTGGTTTGAAAAAACACCCATCAAGAGTGTGAATGAAAATCATTGTGTTGATGAAATTTCAGACATAGAATATGTATGTAGATGATTTGTGTAATAATTATTGTTGACAATAATTTAACAAATGAAAATTGAAATAGGGGGAGACAAAAGAATGGATTGTTGTAGTTTGTGACCATGTTGATAAATTAGAAGCTGGCATTAAAGCTTCAAGAATGAGACTAAAGGAAAAAAGTCAAATGTCGATGATTAGAAGGATAAAATTGAGAAGGAAAGCAAAGGGAAACTATGATGATACATCATTTATTAGGGTTAGGAGAGATATTGGCTACTGGGCACTTTCTGTCCCTGAAGCGCGCCCATGGGCTTTGACACGATTTAACCGTGCGTGTAACGCAAGTGCACGCGTCAGAGTAATATAGGCCTTGTGAGGCCCGAGTCGAACACAGGGACACTGAAATATCGGTAGACTACTTACTAACTACTCGCGATCAGCTAGACCGATTAAAAAGTTTTGAGAGTTGATTGAAAAATGAAAGAAAAATAAAAGAAAACAAAGCAATCGATTAAATGTTGAGTTTAATAAATTTTGATGGGAATCTTTAGGATTGCGGTTTCACCGTGGGTTCTCATTGTATTTATTTCTATATAGTTAATCAAATTCATCTCTCATTCCGGGTAGTGGCATGTAGTCAAAATTGTTCACTGTCGTGATACAATTCACTACCTACATCTAGGTCGGTTCCACGGTCGTAGTAACCTATACCCTAAACTAGGTGCATGAAGACCAAACTCTGGGTTTCCACCATTAACCGTACATCACCTTGTTCAAGGGATTTATTAATTAATGTGAATTTCGTCTCTTTTCAACCGTTAATTCTTCTTTCAAAGTAATTGAAGGAATCAGATTATCATTAGGGTGATCAATCATAATGATATAATGGAGAAAACGAAATCATACCACGGATTTACGAGACAGAATATGAATTACTATGATAATAATGTCATCCAACGATTACCTGGGCTACTCCCGGTCCTAAAGATAAAGGGGATTAACCCCTCATGTTCATCTCAATGATAGACATGGTAGAAGAAAGGGAAAACATGGAGAAAATGTGGATGAAAGTAATATAAACCCCTAAACGGAGAAGATCCAGGCATTCCTCGACGTAGAATGTGCAATCTACAGCCTTCTGGCGGTGGAAATCATCTTCTGCGGCTCTCAAAATGATCGAGGCATGATTCTGGGCTCCGTTCTCTTCTCCACACCTCCTCAGGACTTTTGCAGCGGCTAATGACGTGATGCCCCACTTAGGGTCGCCGCCATTAGGTATATGAACCAAATTAGATCGCCGAAATATCACCACCGTCAGATTCGGGCTGATCTGGAACAGAAACTGATCTGACGGGGTCGATACCATCGACACGGGTCGATGGTATCGACTCGTCATGATATCGGCAAGTTTTCTTTGTTCTCTGACGCTCCGCGTGATGCAGACTCAATACCATCGACGCGGGTCGATGATATCGACACCTTTAGGCATCAGTTTTGTCACCATTCTGACGCTGAAGCTGTGCAATGTCGATAGTATTGACTTTTGTGTCGATAGTATCGACCGGCTGATTGCTGGGTCGCTGTGACTGTCTCGCTACCATCGACCTCCTAGTCGACGGTATCGACTCTGCTTGGCTCCTTGCTGGGTCGCTATGACTGTGTCGATACTATCGACGGATGTCGATGGTATCGACAGCTGTGTATATGCATTTTTCCTAAAATTGCAAGACAAAGCCGAATCATCTATGCTAAAACCCATTATTATGATCGTTTATAATAAAAAAGATAAAAAATGAGAGATTTGATACGAACTAAGATTATAGACTAAATCGAATGAATCATGCGATACTAACCACAAAAGTGACTAATAAACACATAAAAAACATGTAAAACAGGTCTATAAATGCGACTCAAAATCCTCACATCAAACTCCCCTAAGCTTAAACATTGCTCATCCTCAAGCAGCAAAACTATAGAATAAAATTGTGAGGGTCAACTAAAGAACATATTATCACAACGGACCTTGCTAATATGATCCCCACCAGACACTCACATACCGGCCCTCACTGACCACAGAATGATAATTACCCTCTAGGCGACAATGATCATTCATAAGAGATATCCACCCCAAGATTGATGAACACTATCAAATAAGGCAGTAAATATAATAAAATCATGCGGTTCAGGCTTGGTGCATCTTTGTGATCTTCTATCTACGTTGCTCGTTTCCTAACTACCATCTAAATGGAAGTAGATCTCCTGATATTAATGAATGAGGAGATAATCACGGGTGGCCTACCAATTTGAGAAACGAGTGGATGGAATAGGTGGCTGTGGAAGAAATGGAAGCACATGACAGTCAATCATGCAATACAAAAAATTAATGACCTATCATGATGCAAAATGCACGTGAAAATGTCCTAATGCTATATTTTAGGTGGAATGATGCATGCACTATCATTCTATCTCAACGAGAGATAAAATATCTACAAACCTACACATGTGTTTGCTTTTTTTTATGCAACTGAACAAATTCCTTTCTCCCTCTGATCTTCATGTTTTTTTTTCAAGCCCTTATCGTGCTTAGTAGAACAAGTTGAAAATTTCAAAATCTTTCTCTTGGGCTTATTCACATATCTATTATTTTTTTCTTTTTTTCAGTGAGTATGAAATAAGTTCTTTATTTGCAAAAGAAGCAAAGCACATCATTGTACAAGATGATTAATGTTATGCAAAATGCAACTAAAATGACATTGACATGCACTCTAAAATGTGTGAATGCAGGATTATAATGAAACATTTTTTTTTCAATGCAAAAAATGTAAACACTAATCTACAATGCAATCCTAACTACATGTCATGCAACCAAAAGATGAACAAACTATATAGTTCTCCCAATTCTTATGGTGGAGTGTTAAATAAGATGAAGTGGATAGATCACAAGATTAATTGATATAACCATTGGAAGATATTATATGTCCCTCCTTACTGACATGTGTAAAATCAAGAGGTTTCTCTCTCTTATTTCAGATTAAAATCTCATTACAATTGCATCAATTCAGGCTCAACATCTAATTCTGTCCACTTTTCTTGAATCATAGGCATGTACATTTGTGATCTTATGTTTTAAAGTTGACAAACCCAATTATTTTCATAAGTCATATGGTCAAATTCGAACAAAGCAAGCTTGCAATTTCATTAAAAATTTCCAAATTGACCCATGACTCCCATGTGACAAAAAAAGAGATGACACAATAAATTAGACATCCACGATTACACTAGATAAAATGTGGATCCTAAAAACCAAGAACATTGCTAGAACAACAGAAAAGGAAACAAATGATAAAAACTAAAAATAAAAGATAGAAAAAGATAGAAGATATTCCATCTCCCGCCCTAAGCTTGAATTCGACTATGGCCTCATAGTCAAAAACAATCTTAAAAGGTGGAACATTGATACCAATCATTGTTCAAGTGGTGGCGGGTACTGAGGGGAGGTTGGATCCCATGATGGATATTGCCCCTGGAAACTTGGATCATACGGGGGCATGGGCGATGGTTGTGGATATCTCCTGAAGTAATTCTGGCGCCAATAATGATCGTAGAATGGTTGTTGCTGCATTTCCATCCTATGCAACATGTCATGAATGTTCTCTTGGTTGGCGAGGAGGAGGCGCTCATTCTTGTAGATGGCCTACTGATTTAGGAACAACCGGTTCGTAGTCTCCTGAATACTGGCAAAAGAAGCAGTGTGTTGTTGATGGGTCTGCTGAATCTCCTACAACATTGAGTACATCCCCTGCATAGAGTAGACATCCTCTCCTTGTTGAGAGGGCTGAGGTGGCGGAGGTTGCAAAGATGATGATGCACCTGGGTGGAAGCGTGGACGCTTCCACGGTGCCACTCGTGAACGAAGAGGAGTGAAAGCCTCCTCTTCCTCTTCTTGCTCGTCGCCGTCATCATTGTCATTGTCATTGTCATTACCATCGTCTTCTTCGTCGGAGTCGTCGATGGCGATGATGGGCCACTGAAAGTGCTGAGCTTCTTGGATGTTTAAGACAGGATCTGGAAGCGCACACTCTTGGTACTCCTGGTAGACATGGCACTGTGCATAGGCCACGCCATCACAGAGCGTAAGAAGGTTGGATCGGTGTAGATGATGCAGGTTGACTTTATTCCTGTTGGCCAGCAGAGTGAGTTGGGAAAAATCCAACCTGAGATACAGAGCAAGCAGTGTGATAAGCATCCCAAAATGGATAGGAGCTTTTCTTGTATTCCTCTGCATGGCCAGCACATGCATCAAGAAAAATGCGCCCCAGTTGATCTCTTCCCATTTCAACAGCTTATACAGAAAAAACAAGTCTGTCTCCTGAAACTTACTGAGAGAAAGATCGCCTCGAACAAATAGAGTAGTGCACAACATGCTATGTAGAATCCACACAAATGGATGCTCGAAATCAGCTACGGCTGCATTATGATAGCTGACGAACTTGACTTGAGGCGCAGTCACCAGCTGGGCGAAGATCTCATCATAATCCATCCGGTTGTCCGGCCTCCTGTGATGATTCGGGGAATGGTACCAGTTGTAAATTGAATTGAACTGCTGAAGGGTGAGATTGTAATTGTTGTTGTAGAGCCGAAAAGAAACGTGGCCCTTGATCCACTCCCTATCGGTGGCGATAAGGTCGTTAGGCACAACACATATGTCCAGCGATGCCATAAACTCCGCCACCATTTCTTTGTACGTCGACCACTCGCCAAAAAAGGGGTGGCCCTCAGCGTGGAACTAGACCTCGTCAGACCTCCTGGTCATATGTTGTGCTTGCCCCTGGTGGACATAGGCGAGGTTGGCCTCGAACCCAAGGTCGCAGATCATGGTCTGATCGACGTATCGGGTTGGCTCGATTTTCCACATGAGCAACTCCTCGTATATCTTCCGTACTTTTGCCGAAGGATGAACAATCCTCGGACGAGGAATGGATCCAGGTGGTGGAGGAACAAACGTCAGAATCTCCATTGGGCCGCCCTTGAAGAAGAAGCTCCTTCCGTCCACACCATCATCACAAAGAGAGAGGGGAATAAGAAATAGAGCTCGGTGAAGGTCGGAGAAGACGATCTCCGCTCGGTGAAGATATCCCGATCCTTGGATGCTCGACAAAGGCCTCCGGTCGCCCAACAATGCTCAAAGCACAAGTGGAAGGAAGAAACTCTGAAGGTGTGAAGATAATTGACAATCAACCCTTCCTTTTATAACTGAGTCCGTCGCTGCTACCGCTCCGTCGATACCATCGACGGGGTGTCGATGGTATCGACACCTGTAGGCGCAATCCGCTCTTCATGACTATCGACGGTTGTCGATGGCTGGATTTGGGGGCCCGGATCGGTGACACGGCGATACCATCGACGCGGGTCGATAGTATCGACCCATCCCACGGATCGACTTCCTTGATTTGGCGGCCGCCGTTGATTTCTTCTCACGGATCGGTGACGTGGCGCGTCGATACCATCGATGGGAGTCGATGGGATCGACTGTTCATGGATCAATTACCCTCGCGACGCCCGGGCGCCGCTTCCTTGCTGTTGTTGTGTCGATACTATCGATGCGGCCGTCGATGGTATCGACTTCACTGAGACAAAATCTTCTATAAATCTTCAGGGATCTTGCAAGTATCGACATCCTAGTCGATACTATCGACCTCGAGCTATGTTTTTCTTTGGCGTTGCTGATGGTAGGTCGATACCATCGACGAGGCCGTCGATGGTATCGACTCAGAAAAATTTCTGTAGCTGCTTCCCTATACCCACATTGCTACCATCGACCCCACGGTCGATGGTATCGACTCTGTCTCAGTACTGCACACTGAACAAAATGATTAAGGTATCATTTTTACACTAAAACCAAAATTAAATAAACTAACATGCAAATGCAAAAGAAAAAGGAAGAACTACAATTTAAAACTACCGATTGTTGGGTTGCCTCCCAACAAGCGCCCTACTTTAACATCTTAGGCTAGACAAAATTGAGCTCATCAGCTTGGAGCACCAGAGAGTGTTCCTAGGGAATCACTCGGCAGTTTAAACTCAACTCTATCCTGGCCAATCCCTAATGTCAAGGTACCTCTCCCGATAACAGTGATAACATCAGTCGTCGCTTGAAACGGCCTACCCAGTAGCATCTCAGAACCCTTTAGCTTGCGGCATGTCTATGATAATGAAATCCACCGGAAAGATAAACCTGTCAGCTTTGACAAGTACATCCTCACATACTCCGTATGGCTTCACAATAGACCCATCCACCAACTCAATAGTCATGGAAGATTTCTTTAGTGTCTTCAATCCAAGCTTTTTGAACGTGGATAACGACATAAGATTTATGCTAGCGCCTGAATCACACTATGCATATGAAAAGTTATGGCGACCAATTGAGCACGATATGTAGAATCTCCCGGGGTCTTTCATCTTCTTTGGTAAACTTCCATGGATAAGTGAACTCACCTTCTCATTCACAACACAAACGTTAGTGTCTTTTATCCGCCTTTTCTTGGTGATGATGTTCTTGATAAACCTTCCATATGCTGGAATCTGTTCTATCATTTCCACTAACGGAATATTAATATGGAGCTTCCTAAACATCTCCAAGAACTTTTTGTAATGTCTATGCTCTTTCTTTGGCCTTGGACTATCCGACAAAGACAAAATCGACTCCTTTAGATGCTTATGAGGTGGCACATATGGGCTATTCAGGGACTCCTCCCCTAATCTTGCTTTGCTGTCACCCTCTAGCATAGGCTTCAACACATCAGTCACAGTTGGTGTGACTCGTGGCTGCTCATCCTTCTCAGCAGTTGTGACTTCACTATGTAAAGTCATCTTTACCTGCTCCTCCTGCCTAGATGTGGGCCCTGCTGTGATTGGTTTTTTGGTGGACTTCCTGAATGGGAAATATCCATATGGTAGTCCATATAAGCTACGGGGGTATGGCACCCTGAGCTTAGCCTCCGTTTCAAAATGCATTTTACCCTTTTCATGGACCTCCTCCACCGGTGGCTCTATTTCCTTAATCATAGATATATATTTCACTTGATGATGTACTTGAGCAGACTCTGCATTACCATCTGGTCTTTGTTGATTTGCATGCTTCATGGCCGCCACTTCATTGGCGATTTGAGTCACCGTCATCTCTAGTGTCCTCATCTGCGCTCCATGACTTTGCAATGTCTGCTCAAATTTAGTCAAAATCTCACCCTGGGACTGTAACTGCTTACTGAACATATTCATCATCTCTTAATTCTATTTCACTACATGGCTAATCAATTTGGTGCTTTTGTCCCCCACAGCAGCCTGTGGTTTTGCATCCGGGTCTTGGAGGAAGTTTTTTGGATCCTTCCATGAGAAATTTCTGTCCTTCCTCCACATGTAATCATTGTTCCTATAGCCCTGTTGTTGCATAAATTTGACTTGGGCCTCCTCGTCAGATTCTTCTTCTTTGTCCACAAGCTTCTTGGCTATGAGATCTAATTTTTCATTCACCTCCTTGATGGCCTTTGACTCACCTGTGACTCGAACATGTTCTGGTGCATCTCTATCACCCTAGGACTGCTTTTTGGCCATATTCTTCAAAATCTCTCAACACCTAGTACTAGTGTTGTTTAAGAAGAACCCCAAACCTGCTGAATCCAGGTTGCTTCTATCATGCTCAGAAAGAGAAAAATAGAAAATCTTAACTTGTTTTTCTTTATCTAGCCCATGATGTGGACACTTCCGCATAATTATCTGGAAGTGCTCCCACGTCTCAGAATATGTTTCACCTGCTTTCTGACTGAAGTTGTGGATCTTTCGTACAAGATCATTAGTCTTGTCAGGCAGAAAGAATCTCTCGAAGAACACTTCGACCATATGATCCCACGATTCAACATACTCATCATCTAAGTTATGCAGCCATTCTCGGGCATTTCCTGCTAGAGAGATGGGAAATAATTTCAAATAGAGCGTCTCTTATGGGAACCTATCAATTTTGATCATATCACAGTTCTCCACGAACTGGCTTATGTGAGTCACCAGATCTTCATTTTTGAGCCCGTGAAATGCATTTGATTTGACCAAATTTATTAGGCCTGGATCGATTTTATAATTAGGAATGTTGATAGCCTACCTCTTGATCGGCCCTTTCGATGTAGAGGCGGATGACGCCTTGATCTTCTCCTAGATTGTCTGCTCCTCAGCCATAGCTTCTGGTTCAGAGTCTGAATATATATCCTCAGGCTGATCTTGAGTGTTGTTTTCCTCATCGTCTGATCCCAATGGTGGAACCTCTGGTGATGGCAGTGTGTAGTCTGTGCTACGCGTCTTCACCATGTACTAGTACCTACAGGGTAATAAATTTGATTCAGTACAGTGCTAGACAATTGCTAAATATGAAAGATAAATAATGAATTTCAAAAATAATAATAAAATAAAAAGTGGCCTAGAGTGGCCGCTTGTAGCACTCGTAGTACCGACAGTTTCTGTGTCCCCGGCAACGGTGCCAAAAACTTGACATGATTTTACCGTGCGTGTAACGCAAGTGCACGTGTCAGAGTAATATAGGCCTTGTGAGGCCCAAGTCGAACACAGGGACACTAAACTATCGGTAGACTACTTACTAACTACTCGCGATCAACTAGACCGATTAAAAGGTTTTGAGAGCTGATTGAAAAATGAAAGAAAAATAAAAGAAAACAAAGCAATCAATTAAATGTTGAGTTTAATCAATTTAGATGGGAATCTTTAGGATTGCGGTTTCACCGCGGGTTCTTGTTGTATTTATTTCTATATAGTTAATCAAATTTGTCTCTCATTCTGGGTAGTGGCCTGTAGTCAGAATAGTTCACTGTCGTGATACAATTCACTACCTACATCTAGGTCGATTCCACGGTCGTAGTAACCTATACCCTAAACTAGGTGCATGAAGACCAAATTCTGGGTTTCCATCATTAACTGTACATCACCTTGTTCAATATATTTATTAATTAATGTGAATTTTGTCTCTTGTCAACCATTAATTCTTCTTTCTAAGTAATTAAAGGCATTAGATTATCATTAGGGTGATCAATCATAATGATATAATGGAGAAAACGAAATCATACCACGGACTTAAGAGACAAAATATGAATTATTATGATAACAATGTCATCCAACGATTACCCGGGCTACTCACGGTCCTAACGACAAAGGGGATTAGCCCCGCATGTTCATCTCAATGAAAGACATGGTAGAAGAAAGGGAAAACATGGAGAAAACCTGGATGAAAGTAATGTAAACCCCTGAACGGAGAAGATTTGGGCGTTCCTTGACGTAGAATGCACAATCTATAGCCTTCCGGTGGTGGAAATCATCTTCTACGGCTCTCGAAACGATCGAGGCGTGATTCTAGGCTCCGTTCTCTTCTCCACACCTCCTGGGGACTTTTGCAGCGGCTAATGACATGATGCCCCACTTAGGGCCGCTGTCATTAGGTATATGGACCAAATTAGATCGCCAAAATATCACAACCGTCGGATTCAGGCCGATCTGGAACATAAACTGATCTGACGGCATCGATACCATCGACGCGGGTCGATGGTATCCACCCGTCATGATATCGACAAGTTTTCTTTGTTCTCTGACGCTCTGCCTGATGCAGACTCGATACCATCGACGCGAGTCGATGGTATCAACACCTTTAGGCGTCAGTTTTGTCACCATTCTGACGCTAAAGCTGTACAATGTCAATAGTATCGACTTTTGTGTCGACAATATCGACCGGCTGATTGCTGGCTCGCTATGACTGTCTCGCTACCATCGAACAACTAGTCGATGGTATCGACTCTGCTTGGCTCCTTGCGACTGTCTCACTATGACTGTGTCGATACTATCGACGGATGTCGATGGTATCGACAGCTGTGTATATGCATTTTTCCTGAAATTGCAAGACAAAGCCAAATCAGCTATGCTAAAACCCATTATTATGACCGTTTATAATCAAAAAGATAAAATATGAGAGATTTGATATGAACTAAGATTATAGACTAAAGTGAATGAGTCATGCAATACTAACCACAAAAGTAACTAATAAACACATAAAACACATGTAAAACAGGTCTATAAATGTGACTCAAAATCCTCGCATCAGGCTTTGAAGATGCTGAGGTCATAGGTGCCTTGGTATGATCTCATTTGGTGCAAAGGGTTTCAACCTAAATGGAGCTTCACTGCATATAGGACATTGCTTGGTCGGCTTCCAACGATGGATAGATTGCTTAGTTGGGTCCTGGCAGTCAACCCCAACTGCTATTTGTGCAAGAAGAATAATGAGACTATCGACCATGTCTTTTTTTAGTGTGATGTTGCTAAATATTGCTGGAAGAGAAGCACCTTGAAGTGTGGTTTTAGCAGATCGCCACTGTGTGAGCTCCAAGTTGCCTTATTTTGGCTTCTTGACCAAACTAAAAACAACCATAGCTTAAGGAGATTTTGTGGGATGGTTTTCTCCATGATCATTTATCATGTGTGGGGCAAGAGGAATGCTAGGCTTCATGGTAAAGGGGAGCTTGACCCGCTTCACAGTTTTGATCTTATTGTAAATAGAGTCAATTGGGTGATTAGTTCTAAACCCGAGTGGTTTGGTGGTGTGGCTTCGCTTGTCCTCCTTTTGTGGAGGAACTGAGTTTGGTTGTATAGTATACGTGGTTTTCCCCATACTCTTCTTTCTTTCTACAATGAAAATATTTTACCGGATAAAAAAAGAGATCTTGATAATTGTGCAATGCAAACACCAATAGAAAATGACATGATAAAGCTTGAAAAGGTATTAACATTTTGTCATATGAATTATATTACTACTTTATTGCAATTAACAAGGGAAGGAAGAAATGACGGGGATGTTGTATTCTCATTGCCACATGCAACATTGTTTAGGAGTGATTTTAAGCATATGGTGAAGAAGGGAGGAGTATTGAGCAATCAGGTTATCACATTGATTAAGTCTTTAGACTAGTGTACCAATATTTTGTGGTTATGTTAATCATACAAATTGGTAGCATCATAATGTTTAAATGGTATTTTTATGTTTGATCATCTCGGTGTTATGTGATAGGTTATGGAGGCCATAACGGAAATAAAGAGGACAAAAAATAAAAGCCAACATACAAAGCGCTTCATCTTTCATTCGTCATTGCTAGATACTATTAGGACCCATGATCAAGAAGGATTGACGAATCATTTTTTGAAACATATGAGGGAAATATTGAAATAAAAACTATGGTTCTTCCTATATTGACAACATTACACTGGCACCTGCTTGTAGGAATTTCAAGAGAAAAAAATGTGTTCACTACTAGAGTCTCAAGGAAGAAATAAATGTTAATATTGGAATGGTGTACTATACATATGATCAAGATGCACATATGATAGTATACATGTTAATTATTCTATGAACTTGAAATTTAACATCTGAAAACTTTCTGATAAGTGTATTATTAAGTATTGACTTAAGCATGTTTTTCTCATATGATGCATTTAGTTCCAAGACATAAAGTATGCACTGAAGATTAAAGGTGGAATATCAGATAAGGATTGGAAAATAAGTTATGATAGAAGAGTTTCACATAAACATCCAACAAGCAATTGTTGTGGATTCTATGTGATCAGGTAGATCGAAGAAACATTGCAAGATAATGGTATTGAAGAAACAAAGGGAGATAATGTGCACTTGCTCAAAGGGACTTATGCAAAGATACTACAAGATCAAAAGGAATATGTACATGTTGATGATTAATATGGTAGAAACAAGTGGTGTAACTTTTTCTAGGTAAACTTTAGATTAGTAGGAAAGTATGGTTGTTATATTAAGTAATGATCCTGGTACTTTTTTATAAAACCCTATTACATAAGTAATTTCATAGTTGGACAGATGTGAAATATGAATGCTGATGCACATGTTTTGAGTCACTTTTACAGGCCTATTTTATACCTGTTTTGTGCATTTATTTGTCATTTTCCGGATTATATTTGCATAAATCACTATTGTTGGCCTATACACTCTGTTTGCATCAAATTATTCTTATTTTATCATATTTATATGATTTTATATATTCCCCAGACTTATATATGTTTTTCTTCATTTTTTTAGGTACTTTACGTACAATGCAGAGTCGGTGCCACCGACCCTTCAAGTCGGTGCCACCGACATTACATCAGTAACCGATCTAGGAGAGAAAAGTCAGTGCCACTGACTTTTCTGGAAATCAGCACTCGATTAGATCGTCCCAATCTGACGGTCCACATTATGTGGTACCGTAAGTGTCCAATGACCTAAAAAAGGGACGGCCAGACCTAAGGGGGATATTGTTGGCTAATTGGACATCTATAAATCCCTTTGTTTTGATTATGACAAACATTTCATTCTTATTAATCTAACGAGCTACTTGAGTATGCAGGACTAAGATGGATGGCAAAGCAACTAGGGAAAATCCACAAGCTAAATTGTTTATATTTTCATGCAATGTAATCATTGTTGTAAAAACTTGTACAAATATATAATGTACAAGTACTTAGAATTGCATGTAAATCAAGCGTTAGATTTTCCCTAGCCAAACACCATAGTTAGACATGTCATCCCATTTAATTAGGATCACCTTTGCACACTCACACATATAATTAGTGCCTAAATTGAAACCTTGAAACAGGATCATTCTCGGTCGACAAACTCCTCGACCGAGACACTCTCGGTCGACAAACTTCTCGACCGAGAAAGATCCAAAGTAGCCGTTAGACACAACAGACAAGTTAGTTGGCAGTTGAAGAAAGACGTTGCAAATCACTTGTTCCAGAGATCCTGTCGGTCGACAAAAGTTCGACCGAGTAGGTGTCTCGGTCGACCATTTGTCGACCGAGATAATCTCTGACAGCAACTGCAGAATAAAGTAATTAGCCGTTGTTAAAGCAACAACTTTGTACCTAACGACTAGTTAAGCACTTAGAAACCCCTAGAAGTTGTCTAGAACGTCCTTAAGCATACTTAGGCCATTCCTATAAATAGGACAAGCCATAGGACACTAGAATTCACTTGTTACATTTGAGAATACACTTGAGCATACTTGAGCAATCTATTGCAAGCAATTTGAGCACTGTGATCATTTGTCTACATTCTCCTTAGCTCAATTTCGTGTCCTATAGGCTAGATTCTCCTATCCACAGCAATCACAAGTTCACACACTTGGCTAGGAGATCTATATGCTTGATCTAGGCATATCAAGCCTTGGGCTTAAAGGATACGTTGTAATTTCCTTTTTCTTTCTTGTTCCTTTTTATCTTTTGTACTCTCCTTGCTACTCCTAGGGTTGGAGGCTGCGGATTGGAGAGGGTTGACTTCTCAGGTGGAGAAGGGGACTTCAAGATACTTCAAGAAGGCTATCGCAAGGGAAGCTACTTCAGAAGGCTGGTGCAACGGGAGTTGGTGCATCTACTTCAAGGGAAGGCTGCTTCAAGGTTGGCGATTACTTCTAGGTGAAGGCTGCTTGAAGGGTTTAGGAAAAGAGATTGTATTTTATGTAAATTCCTTGAGAGGTAATAAAATAAATTTCTTTTCAAATCCCGGTTGGGTAAGCAACCGGGTAGTGGATTGAGGGCTATAGTATTTGCTATAGTTGGAACCACTCTAAACCTTGTGTCTCCTTGTCAAATATCTTCGTTGTGGTTGTTTGAGTTCAATAATTGTTAAATTATCTATAAAACTCTATTCACCCCCCCCCTCTAGTAGTTTTCAATTGGTATCAGAGCAGGCTTCAAGGAACCCTAACCAGGTCTTGAAGAATGGAGGGAAATGGTGAAAAGTGCTTGGACGAAACCACTACATGCTGCAATTGGTGTTTAGGAACAAACCACAAAACAACCGGATGCCCATGGAGATCAAAAGAAGAGGATAAGCACAAAGAATGCTTTATTGCTACAACTAGTGAAGAAGAAGAAGAAGAGGTAAGTCTTTTTGATTTATCTAAAGAAGAACTAGTTGCTATTATTGAAGAAACACATAATAAATATGTTGAGTGCAAAAAGAAATTAAAGAAATCAAATAAGGAAAATGATGATCTAAATGTTAAACTTCTTGCTCTTGCATCTGAAAATGAGGATCTTAAAGAGGGAAATAAATTTTCTGATCTTAAGTTAAAATCTATGGAAGCCGATTGCAAGCTCCTTTCTGTTGAAAATTCAAACTTACACACTCAAGTAAACGATCTTCAAAAACAACCATTATTGTGCACCCATATAGATTATGACACTATTGTTAAAGAAAGAAATTTATTGTCATCCAATCTAGACCAAGCAAAAATAGACATTAAGAAAAGAATGGATGAGATTGCCAAGCTACAACAACAAGTTCGTAGTTTGAATAACCATGGCATTCTTGATCAAATTCTAGATAATCCCTATCAACAAATTGGGAGAAGGGGACTAGGTTACAAGCCTAAAGGAAAATCTCATCAACAACCTAGTCAGAGAAAGTCACAAACCCAATCTATATATGTACCTAAAAGGACATCCTCACCCAATGACAACATAGGACACAACCATAGAAAAAGATATGAAGTTGACTCAATATGTTGTCATTACTGTTTGCGCCTTGGTCACTATTCATTTTCATGTCCTTATAAGAGAAAAGATGTAGAGTTAGTTTGGGTTCCAAAACCTCCAAACTAAATGAACAAAATCAAGTTGAGATATGACCAAAGACATTAGTTGCATATTTCTATGTCTATCTCAACTCTACATAATTACAAATGTAAATGAAATTAATATTAGTTTGTTCCCTAGATGATTTAAAGTCTAAATCAAATGAAAAGAAAATTCCTATTTTCATATGATTTTTTTGTAAAAGTATTTTCTGGTCCATTCATATACTAATTATAAAATGGAATTATCATTGTATGCATGGATCCATGAAAATATATAAGCAAGCAAAATAATTTATATGTTATTGCTTGCAACAAAATCTCTAACTCAGTATCTTTGAAATAATTAATTGTGCCTCCAATTAAGTAGTATGCTTCAACTTGATATTCAAATTTTATGCAGATATTATATTCAATATATTCAATCTGAAAAATCTGCAAAATTTGCCTCTTGGTCAAAATAAAACTTGACTAAGGGGCGCTATGGTCGTAGTCAAGGGCGACCTAAAATAAGCTTCGACAAAAATTGCTTATTTGGAAATTCTCTCTTTAGACCTAATCTTAATATAATTTTTTCTTGAAAATTAAATCATTTGTTATCATTTAAGCCTTAAATTATCCCAATATTACTCCCTTAAGAATATCCATATAAATGCTCGACAAAAATAAACTACCTTTTGCATTAAAAATCAGCTTTAAAATTCTTACTCAGTAAGTCTGTCGGTCGACGAATTCTTCGACCGAGACCCTCTCGGTCAGCTCACCTCTCTCGACCGACAGAATCTAAACAGACTTAATTTCGAACGAACTTTCGGTCGACAAGTGCTCGACCGAGACAATGTCGGTCGACAATTGTTCGACCGAGAAATAGCCGTTGGATACGACCGTTGTAAACCGACCGTTATGACCGTTTATGACCGTTGGGGAGCCGAGTGGCACGTCTGCAACATGACCGTTGCGGACGCTCGGTCGACGAATCATCGACCGACCTGGTCGCTGGAATGTTATAAAAGGGGGCAAAAACGGGTCACCAACTCTCACTTGCATACTCTTGTTTCCATTGTCCCTCTCTAGTGCATTTTTGTGCTACTCTTCATCATCCTCATCCTCCAACCTTCCTTGCTTCTTCTCCACACTCAAGTAACACAAATGGCCTCATCATCAGCTGCCCGTGGGAAGAAGAAGGTCACCGGAAGGAAAGGAAGGGAAGCTCGGGAAGCTACTCCACCACTGACGATCATCAACGACATCGCCTTCGTTGATGGAGATGCTGGTGATCGGTATCTACGGCTTTCCTCCAAAGCTCCTCTTCCATGACAACCAGTCGAAGTCATGGACTTCATCAACATCGTCGATCTGGAGGATCTCTTTGAAGTACAAAAGTTGAAGGACTTCATCAATCCCTCTTTTCCTTTCTATTCCACTAAGGTAGTCAACGAATTTTATGCCAATCTCATATCCCATACTGAAAATGAAACCACATTCTTCTACACCATGGTCAATGGGCATAGCCTTAAATTTACCGAAGGGGATATTCTTGACATGCTAGAAATTGACATAGATGAATACCAAGATTCCCTTGATCTCACCACCGAAAATCCACTAAATCTACTTTCCCAAGATGATCATACCATTAGCCTTAGTGCCATAAAAAGAGCTATTTTTCAATCCAACACTACTTGTCATGAAGATAGGGGAACCTACTATGCTATAAATCTCAAACCAGCCTGTAGGATTGTAAATCTCATTGTTTCTACAAATATTCACCCTAGAGCCAACAAATCTGAAGTTCCAATATTCCGTATGTGCCTCATTTATGCCATCATAAGCCGCATTCCCACAAACTTCATCCGTATAATTCTTAAAAACATGATTGAGTTTTCTGGCAACCCACCATATGCGGATTTCGTTTGCCAAATTACTCAACATTTTCTTAAAACAAACATTGAGGATATGGGATATACATGGGAGCGTCGACCACAAAAGATAAGTAAGAATACCGTAGAGAAAATGGGAATATATTTTGGTCACAAAAGGGCTAGAGTAGAAGGAGAAACATCTCATCAAGACATACCACCACCTCCTCCTACTACCCTACCACAGGACCCCATTCAAAATACTCTTACTTATATTGCTGGCTCCCAATATCACCTTAG
Source organism: Alisma plantago-aquatica (assembly GCA_963693085.1). Classification (NCBI taxonomy): domain Eukaryota; kingdom Viridiplantae; phylum Streptophyta; class Magnoliopsida; order Alismatales; family Alismataceae; genus Alisma; species Alisma plantago-aquatica. Next base: position 84,554,409 of record OY856414.1, on the reverse strand, counting down.
TAGACAATTAGACTACAATCATCATGCCATGACATATTTAAACCAAAGAATGCAAACCCTTTCCCCAAACCAAACCGATGAATATCCATATTCTTTAAATCCAGGCATGCTCAATCCATACAATCCTTCATACAACTACTATCAAACTCCACCTCCACCATCCATGGATCTAACGCATACTCAATTTTCATCTATGCAATTGCAAGATATTGTTGCTCATTTCCGATTTGACCGAGTTCCTACATTCTTGGAAGCATATGCTTTAACCAAGACAAGAGCTCTAGATTGGAAAACCTTGGTCCAATACTATGGAGCTGAGCCATTTATTGGGAAAGATCCTGACGTTGATGTAATTCTTAAATCTTTTCAGTGAGTGTTGGAGTAATATTAGTTGTAATGACTTGCTTTGAATGATTGTTATGGATCACTTCTGTATGATGTGTCTATCGTTCCATGATTATTAATGAAATTGTTTATCCTTTTGTTGATTTGGATGGATATCTTTTCGCATGTGAGACATCTTGTAAATAAATGGATTATAAAGACTATTATTGTAGATCATACAAAATAAAGGGAGAAATAAATAAAACCTTGTGGCTAAATTGATAATGATCTACGACAAACAGTTCTCCAGAAACATTCTCGGTCGAGTCACTAGTCGACCGAGAACACTGTCGGTCGAGAAATCATCGACCGAGCAGGTCTCTGCTGTCAAGTCTGAAATAATTCTGCTGCAAATGATTGCTCATTAAATAATTTTAAACTAAGGATTCATGTTGAACATAATTTGTGAAACAGAGTATTCTTTTATGCATATGGACACTCTTCAAACATATTGCAAAGCATTTAAGTTTTTATTTGGGATATCAAAGGGGGAGCTCATAAAAACAACTTTGACTATTTGATTGAAGAAGCTTACAAAAACATTGTACACACCATGTGTAGCTGGAATGTTACTTGATTATAAAGAAATTTATGAGTTTATTGAAAATGGTATTTTGAGGAACTCTCTACCCAAAACAGGACTTAACATCCCTTGTTTTTGGAAGGGGACATTTTATGTAATCTAAGATTAAACGATTTTCATTTTATTTAGGGCTTAACATCCATTGATAGATGAGAAATACATTCGTCATAAGCTTAAAGGAATCTCATATTATTTCAAGGCTTAACATCCTCTGCAAATGATTGAGGAACAAATTGTGGATAAATTAGACACGAATGCTATTCAACCCTTATTCCTAATAGAATATCTATTTAAGGCGGAGAATAATATAAATTAAGGGGGAGCAGAAAAATAAAATATTCAAAATGGATATCTTTTTGAAATGACAAAGGGGGAGAAAGAATATGAAATCAAAAATATAACATCTTGTCAGCACTCATGGCTACAAAGGTAATCTTCAGGTATGAAATTCATATGTTTTATATTTCCTTATTTATATTTTTGGAAATGTTTGTCATCTTCAAAAAGGGGGAGATTGTTGGCTAATTGGACATCTATAAATCCCTTTGTTTTGATTATGACAAACATTTCATTCTTATTAATCTAACGAGCTACTTGAGTATGCAGGACTAAGATGGATGGCAAAGCAACTAGGGAAAATCCACAAGCTAAATTGTTTATATTTTCATGCAATGTAATCATTGTTGTAAAAACTTGTACAAATATATAATGTACAAGTACTTAGAATTGCATGTAAATCAAGCGTTAGATTTTCCCTAGCCAAACACCATAGTTAGACATGTCATCCCATTTAATTAGGATCACCTTTGCACACTCACACATATAATTAGTGCCTAAATTGAAACCTTGAAACAGGATCATTCTCGGTCGACAAACTCCTCGACCGAGACACTCTCGGTCGACAAACTTCTCGACCGAGAAAGATCCAAAGTAGCCGTTAGACACAACAGACAAGTTAGTTGGCAGTTGAAGAAAGACGTTGCAAATCACTTGTTCCAGAGAGCCTGTCGGTCGACAAAATTTCAACCGAGTAGGTGTCTCGGTCGACCATTTGTCGACCGAGATAATCTCTGACAGCAACTGCAGAATAAAGTAATTAGCCGTTGTTAAAGCAACAACTTTGTACCTAACGGCTAGTTAAGCACTTAGAAACCCCTAGAAATTGTCTAGAACGTCCTTAAGCATACTTAGGCCATTCCTATAAATAGGACAAGCCATAGGACACTAGAATTCACTTGTTACATTTGAGAATACACTTGAGCATACTTGAGCAATCTATTGCAAGCAATTTGAGCACTGTGATCATTTGTCTACATTCTCCTTAGCTCAATTTCGTGTCCTATAGGCTAGATTCTCCTATCCACAGCAATCACAAGTTCACACACTTGGCTAGGAGATCTATATGCTTGATCTAGGCATATCAAGCCTTGGGCTTAAAGGATAAGTTGTAATTTCCTTTTTCTTTCTTGTTCCTTTTTATCTTTTGTACTCTCCTTGCTACTCCTAGGGTTGGAGGCTGCGGATTGGAGAGGGTTGACTTCTCAGGTGGAGAAGGGGACTTCAAGCTACTTCAAGAAGGCTATCGCAAGGGAAGCTACTTCAGAAGGCTGGTGCAACGGGAGTTGGTGCATCTACTTCAAGGGAAGGCTGCTTCAAGGTTGGCGATTACTTCTAGGTGAAGGCTGCTTGAAGGGTTTAGGAAAAGAGATTGTATTTTATGTAAATTACTTGAGAGGTAATAAAATAAATTTCTTTTCAAATCTCGATTGGGTAAGCAACCGGGTAGTGGATTGACGGCTATAGTATTTGCTATAGTTGGAACCACTCTAAACCTTGTGTCTCCTTGTCAAATATCTTCATTGTGGTTGTTTGAGTTCAATAATTGTTAAATTATCTATAAAACTCTATTCACCCCCCCTCTAGTAGTTTTCAGATATCACGTTGCACCGCATGACATCCAGACCTAAGGGGGATATCACGTTGCACCGTACGATGATCCGACCTAAGGGGGATATCATGTTGCATCGCATGATGACCAGAGAAGAGAGGGAGAGAAGCACGGAGCCGAAGGACGTCAACTGGGAGATTTGAGCACCTCCGATGGACGATTTTGCTGCCAGAAGACTGTAGAGCGTGCATTTCTTGAGGAGGATCATCCGGAGCACCTTCTTTCCAGGGGTTACACAAACTTCCTTCATGTTTCCCACATTTTTCTTCTCTCCTATGTATTTGCAACTGATAACTATGTGGGGCCAAGCCCCTTGATGCAGTTATTTTGAGTCACATATATAGGCTGGTTTCATACTTGTTTTGTGTAATTATTTGTCATTGTCTGACTATAATAGCATGATTCATTTCCTTGTGCCTATAATCATTGTATGCATCAAATTTATCTTATTTTATCTTATTCTGTATAAATTATCAAATTTTTCATATTTGATTTGTGTTCCTCTCTTCGTTTCAGGAGCCATGTATTCCTGGACTTGTCGATACCATCGTCGGTCCATTGATAGCATCGACAAGGCAACAACAACAAAGTAGAAAGGAGAGTGAACCATTCGATACCATTGACCCACTATCGATGGTCTCGAAAGTGCATCAGCGTGCCAAAAATCATCTCATCGATACCATTGACGGGAACGGTCGATGGTATCGAAATGCATCCAGTTTGTCCCTAGTTTCTAGCAACGAAAGCGATCTCTAAGGTGTCGATACCATCGACACCCCATCGATGGTATCGACACCATTGGATTAGAGTTGCGCCCAGAATTGCCACGATCGAACGACTGCGATCTTTTGGCAGCCGTAAGTCATGCCTATACCTAAGAAAAGATGGCCAGACTTAAAGGGCACGTTCGATTCCAGTGCACGAGTCCCAGAGAAGAAAAAGTGAAGAACGGAGCCCGAAGCTACGCCCCAGACGTTTCCAGAGCCGTAGAGGGACGATTCTTCTGCCGAAAGGCTGCAGAACGTGCATCTCACACTGAGGATCATCCAGATCTTCTCTGTCTCAGGGGTTACACCATATTTTCATTCATTTCTCCATGTTTCCCTCTTTCTTTTCCATGTGTAATGTTGATATGAATAGGTGGGGCTAATCCCCTCTATCCTTAGGACTGGGAGTAGCCCGGGGAATCGCTGTATGACAATGTTATATTGATTATCATAATTTGTCTCTGTGAAACAACCTACTTCCCAGTCGATACCATCGAGAGGTGGTCGATGGTATTGAGATTATCACAGCAATCGGACAATAGTTTGTCGATACCATCGACAGACCTGTCGATGGCATCGACAGAAGGTCAGAGGCAGAAATCGGCGATCTGCCTCTTGTCTCTATTTTTATTATTAGTTTTATTGTTTTCTAGGTTTTTCTCCTTTGTACCACCTTGTATCTTACCCTAATATATAAAAAGGAGTGAGACGGATATTGCCCTCACACACAAGAGTTGCACCTAGCAGCCGCCAACATTGTTTGTCTCCCTTCTCTCTCATTAACAGCCTCACTTTCCCTTGATATGTTATCGCGTTTCCATTGCAATTTACTATGCTTGATCACCATAGTCAATTTCTAATATCGTTAATTACTTTTGACGGAGAATTAGTGGTTGAAAAGGAATGATTAACACATTAATCAATAAATTCCTTAGACAAGGTAATGTATGATTAATGATGGATACTCAGAGAAATAATTAAAGCACCTAGATCTAGGGTATAAGTTACTACTGGCGTGGAATTGACCTAGAACTAGGTAGTGAATTGTATCGCAAAAGTGAGCAATTCTGACTACGGGCCACAATCAGGGAAAGAGAACGAATTATGTTAATTGTGTAGATTTGTGTGCAGTGAGACCTCGTGGTGAAACGCAATCCTAAGGATTCCCATTTAATTTGATTAAACTAAACATTTAATCATCGTTCGTTTTTTCTTTCTTTTAGTTTTATTTTCTTTTTCAAAATCAAACTCATTTTTCCCATCAGTCTAGCTGATCACGACTAGTTAGTAGTAGTCTACTAAAATTTACGTTTCCCTGAGTTCGACTCGGGCCTCACAAGGCCTATATTACATTGATACGTCACTTGCATTATACACACGGTAAAATCGTGTCAAGTTTTTGGCGCCGTTGCCGGGGAAACAGTAAATTTTGGCACTACGAGTGCTGCAAGAGTCTACTCTAGGCCACTTTTTGTTTTTATTTGCAATTTTAATTATTGAGATTAATTGTCTATCTTTCAGATTCTTTATTCTTCTAGCACTGTACTTACTCGATTTTCCACATTTCAGGTACTAGTGCATGGTGAAGACACGTAGTACGGACTACACACAGCCGACACCTGAGGTTCCACCTTCGGGATCTGAAGACGAGCAGATAAATACACCACCCAAAGACGTTGAAGAAGAACTTGAGACTTTCACAATGGCCGAGGAGAAGACCATTTGGGAAAAGATTAAAGCATCTTCTTCCTTTGCGCCGAAGGGGCCAATCAAGAAACAGACTATCAACATACCTAGTTACAAGATTGACCCAGGGCTGATCCAGTTGGTCAAGTCACAGGCTTTCCATGGGCTAAAGAATGAAGAACCAGTTCCCCACATCAACACCTTTGTGGAACACTATGATATGGTGAAAGTGGATAGATTTCCACATGAGCCAATTTATCTGAAATTGTTTCCGTCTTCTCTAGCAGGAAACGCAAGGGAGTGGCTCTACAACCTAGATGATGAGTATGTGGAATCATGGGACATGATGATTGAAGTTTTATTTGAACGATATTTCCCACTCGAGAAGACAAATGATCTCGTGAAGAGAATTCAAAATTTCAAACAGCAGGCAGGTGAAACATACTCAAAGACATGGGAACGTTTCAACATCATGCTGCGGAAATGCCCACATCATGGGTTGGATTTAGAAACTCAGGCAAAGATCTTCTATTTTTCCCTTAATGAACATGACAGGAGTAATTTGGACTCAATAGGGACAGGTTTTTTTCTGAACAATAAAGGCTCAAAGTGTAGAGAAATTTTGAAGAACATGGCTAAGAAGCAATCCTGGGGTGAAAGAGATGCACCAGAGCAGGTCAAAATCATAGAGGAATCCAAGGCAATTAAAGAATTAAACGAGAAGATGGACCTGATAGCAAAGAGACTTCTAGCAAAAGATGATGAAGGGTCGGATGATGAGACATAGGCTAAGTTCATGCGTCAACAGTAGGGCTACAGGAATAATGGTTATTCATGGAGAAAGGACAAGAAATTCTCTTCGAAAGATCCAAATAACTTTTTTTTGGATCCGGATCAGAAGCCACAGCCCAGTGCAGAAGATAAGAGTAATGAGTTTCTCAATTAGGTGATAAAGAAAAATCAAGAGTTGATGAGCACTTTCAGCAAACAAATTAAATCTCAATGAGAATTTATGAACCAATTCGGCCAGACTTTGCAGAGTCATGGGGCATAGATGAGGATGCTTGAGACATCTATTGCACAGGTGGCAGATGAAATTGCAAGTTTGAAGAGGCCAGCATAACAGGGTTTTCTAGGGAATACTGATGTTCCAGGAGGAAACCACCAAGCTAAAGCAATTTTGTTGAGGAGTGGAAAGAAAAGTTTAAACTCTAAGGCCGATGAACCAAGCACACCACAACCAGAAGCCACAAGTGAGGTTGCAGAGGATGTTGTAGTCACAGAGACAGTGGAGGATGAAGCAGAGAAGGCCACAGAGGAGCCCATTGCGAAGAAAGAGACTGAGAAGAGGACACCTTATGTGCCACCACATCAGAGGGCACAGACCATCTCGGTTCCTTATCCAAATAGTATGAAAGCAAAGAAGGTGGATGCACAATTCAAAAAGTTCCTGGATAGCTTTAGGAAACTTTCAGTCAACATTCCTTTGCTAGAGGCCATTGAGCAGATACCCTCCTATGGTAAGTTCTTGAAGGATATAATTACCAAGAAGAGGAAGATTCCTGACACTGAGGTGGTAGTGCTTAAGGAGCAAGTCAACGCCTTTATTCTGGGAAAATTGCCACCAAAGCGACAACATTTGGGCTATTTCAATATTTCATGCTACATTGGAAAGGTGAAATTCGGCAAAGCACTATGTGACTCGGGAGCAAGCATCAATTTGATGCCTCTCGCCACTTTCAAGAAACTTGGTCTTAAAGAATCTCGGAGGAGTAACATGACAATCCAGCTTGCAAATAATTCCTTTGTAAGGCCTTATGGGATTTGTGAGGATGTTCTGGTCAAACTAGATAGATTTGTATTTCCGGTAGATTTTTTGGTGACGGAAATGCAAGATGAGCAAGGAAATGAGTTGCTTCTAGGTAGACCCTTCCAGGATATAGCTGACATGATTCTAGAAATGGGTAGAGGTCGGTTGACCATGGGCATAGTAGATTACATATTTGAAATAAAGATGCCAGCTGACTCAAAATCATCACAGGAGAAAGGACAGTGTAGAAAAATTAGACACTTTGATCACAACGTTTCCATTTGTCTAGGGAAACCGTTTCTTGATATGGCTCACGTCATGACAAAGGTAGATAAGGGAACACTTGTTGTGGACATCATGGAACAAACAAAGGTGGTTTCTCTTGTTAAAGTTGTGGGTTATCCCAATGATGAAGAAGAGGAAGTCCCACCGTCTACTGAGGATGATGCTATAATAGTCTCCATGCTTGACTTGTACCCACAATTACCTCTTGAAGCTTGCTTGTTCAACATCATGGATGATTGGATGAGAAGCACGTCATTGCAAGAATGTGTGAAGATGCTTCGAGTGCTTCCTTGCTACTATGACAAGCACTATGAAGAACTCGAACTGTTGCCACCACTGCTTCAATCTTCTTTGGTCAGCCCGCCGGATTTAGAGCTAAATTCGCTGCCCCCTCACTTGAAATATGCATTCTTAGAGGTTGATGCAAAGCTACCGGTGATCATTTCAACATATCTGAGTGCCACTGAGGAAGAGCAATTGATGATTGTGTTGAAGAATCACCATGGTGCATTTAGGAGGTCGGTTTCTGACAACAAGGGGATCGCCCCTACTCTCTGGCAACACAAGACATGTCTTTTTGAAGGAGCCAAACCTGTGATTCAGCTGCAATGTTGCCTCAACCCCATCATGATGGAGGTCATCAAGAAGGAGGTGATCAAGCTTCTCTCTACGGGCATCATCTATGCTATTTTAGACTCTACATGGGTGAGCCCAACATAGGTAGTCCCTAAAAAGGGGGGAATCACGGTAACTCAAAATCTTTCGAACGAGCCTGTCACCACCCGATTGGTAACCGGGTGGCATGTTTGCATTGATTACCGTCATTTAAATTCGACCACTTTGAAAGATCATTTTCCGCTGCCATTCATTGATCAAATTTTAGAATGGTTGGTTGGCCACTCTCACTTTTGCTTTTTAGATAGCTATTCCGGCTATAACCAGATTTCCATAGACCCTAAGGACCAAGAGAAGTCTACCTTCACTTGCCCCTATGGGACTTTCACATATCGCCGTATGTCGTTCGTTTTGGGCAACGCATCGACCACTTTTCAGCGCTGCATGCTTGCTATCTTTTCGAATATGGTAGGATGTTGTCTAGAGGTTTTTATGGACAAATTTTCCATCTACGGTGCGTCTTTTGATGAGTGCTTATATAATCTAGACAAGGTGATACAAAGATGCGAGGACACACATTTAGTCCTCAAATGGGAAAAATGCCACATGATGGTTAGAGAAGGCATAGTGCTTGGACACAAGGTGTCTAGCAAGGGACTGGAGGTAGATCCAGTGAAGATTGAGGTTATTTCCAACTTACCCCCATCAAACTCGGTGAAAGGGGTGAGGAGCTTCCTTGGTCATGCGGGGTTTTATCACCGGTTTATCAAGGATTTTTCTAAAATCGCTAAGCCATTATTAGAATTGCTTGAGAAGGATGCATTTTTTGATTTCAATGACAAATGTATGCATGCCTTTGAGGTTCTCAAGCAAAAGTTGATTTCCGCGCCGATTGTTCAAATGCCAAATTGGAGTAAGCCCTTTGAGCTTATGTGTGATGCATCGGATTTTGCCATGGGGGCCATTCTTGGGCAGCACCTTGAGAACAAGCCCACAGTTATTTTCTATGCTCCTAAGACTTTGAATGATGCCCAACTTAATTACACCACCAAAGAAAAAGAATTGCTTGCTGTGGTTTTTACATTCAAAAAATTTAGGCAATATTTAGTGGGGTCTAAAGTTGTGGTATGGATGAACCATGCCACCATAAAGTACTTAATGGAAAAGAAAGATGCCAAGCCTAGACTCATTAGGTGGATCCTACTCTTGCAAGAATTTGACATTGAGATTAAGGACAAGGCGGGCATTGATAATGTGGTTGTAGACTACTTGTCTCAGTTAGAGTAGGTAGATGAGAGAGATACCAACATACCCATTACCGAGACCTTCCCGGATGAGCAACTCCTTTCTATTCAATATAAGGACCCATGGTTTTCACATATCATGAATTATCTTGCATGCAAAGAACTCCCGGATGATTGGACTTACCAAGAGAAAAAGAGGTTTTTCCATTCTTTGAGATATTATTTTTGGGATGACCCTATTCTTTTGAGACAGTGCAGGGATGGAATTTTACGTAGGTGTGTACCCGAGAGCAAATATGATAGTGTTATCAGTCACTGTCATACATTGCCCACCGGCGGTCATCATGCGAGCACGAGGATGGCGGCTAAGGTATTAGAGAGTGGCCTTTATTGGCCCACACTTTTTTAAGACACCTATGATTACGTGAGGAGGTGTGACTCATGTCAAAGGGCAGGTAACATCTCAAAATGGCAAGAAATGCCCCTCAATGTGTTTCAAGAAGTTGAGGTATTTGATTTGTGGGGCATTGATTTCATGGGACCCTTTGTGTCCTCCAATTCTAATTTATATATCTTGCTTGCTGTTGATTATGTGTCGAAGTGGGTAGAGGCAATATCCACAAGGACTAACGACACTATGGTAGTGTGCAGGTTTGTGAAAGAGAATATCTTTTATAGGTTTGGTGTGCCATGGATGATCATAAGTGATGGAGGCACCCACTTCAGAACAACAAATTCGCTGCACTATTGAGTAAATATGGGTTCAAGCATAATGTAGGTACTCCATACCACCCGCAGACGCAAGGCCAAGTGGATGTGTCCAATAGGGAGTTCAAGAAGATCTTGGAACGCACGATGGCCTCTTCTAAGAAAAATTGGAGTGAACTACTACCAGATGCACTATGGGCATATAGGACCGCATTTAAGACAGTTATAGGCACCACACCTTTTAGGTTGGCATACGGGTGGGCTTGTCACTTACCGGTGGAGTTAGAGCATAAGGTACACTGGGCGCTAAGGAAGCTAAACATGAACATTGATGATGCAGGGAGAACACGGATGCTAGAGCTCAATGAGTTGGATGAGCTAAGGATGAATGCATATGAGAACTCGAGGATCTACAAGGAGGGGACAAAGCAAATACACGATCGCCACATTCAATTGTGAGTTTTCAAGAAGGGTGATAGTGTGCTATTATTCAATTCGAGATTGAAGTTGCATCCCGGGAAATTGAAATCCCGGTGGAGTGGACCCTTTGTGGTTGAGGAGGTGTGACCCCATGGTGCTATCATGGAGAGAGATGGTGTGAGAACATTCTTGGTGAATGGTCAAAGGTTGAAGCACTACTATGGGGAAGACTACCCAAGGAAAGTGCATGAGATCAAACTCATGGCACTAAAATAGGAATGAGGAGCATGATTGCGTCTAGCCCAAGACATTAAATGAGGCGCTTGTTGGGAGGCAACCCAACCTTAGTAGATTACATGGTTATCTCTTTAAATTTTTTGTATTCCTAGGAAGTTTTCATTAATTTAGCACTTAGTCTCTAAAAATGATACCCTGATATGTTTTTTGAGTGTGCAGGCTGGGAAACGGTCGATACCATCGACGCCTGGGTTGATGGTATCGAATTTGGAATAGCAAAAAAATTTCTACCGAAACTTCATCCCGTCGATACTATCGACGGCCTCATCGATGGTATTGACATGAGAATAGGCAGAAAGATGGTCATGAGTCAATGGTATTGACAAGTCATCGATGGTAGCAAAATGTCTGGAGATATTCAGACTGGATGTTCTAAGTAATGTCGATACCGTCGATGCCTTGGTTGATGGTATCGACACATCATCAGCAGTGATGGAAGGTCCAGACCTCACGATGATCGAAGGAACAACCAGGCATCACTACTATCAACGCAATGTCGATAGTATCGATGGACATGTCAACGATCCACAGTCTTCATCGAGCGGTCCACAACGCCTATCCGTGGACAGTGTCGATGGTATGACACTATGTCTCTACCATCGACACTCTGTCGCTACCATCGACACATAGACGATCCAGGCCCCCACATCAAGCCATCAACAGCCGTCGATTGTAGAGAGCTATAGATTTTAATAGCTGTCGATACCATCGACGGTCCTGTCGATGGTATTGACACACCGACAGTAGACCCGGCTGACCCTTATAAAAAGGGAGGCAATTCTTCAATCTAACATCACATCCTCAATGCCTATCCTCCACAAATGAGCCCAAGCACCTTCGAGCGCTTGGGAGCAACTGAGATCACCACCGACGATCATCTGTGAGCATCTTCGTCGGCTCCATAGATCTCCATCTTCTTTGAGTGCCTTGACCATCTTCTCCAAGCTCCATTCTCCTTTCTCTCTCTCACTTGTTGCCCATGCAACAATGGTGAGATCTGGAGCTTTGTCATCCAGGGCTGCACCACCTGCCCTACCCGCCCTAGAACAAGGATTAGTCCCTCGCCCGAGGCTAGTCCACCCATCAGCGGAGGTAAAGAAGGTATATGAAGAACTGTGGAAGCGTTCGATTGAGCCCACCAAATATGGTGACCGGGAGCTTATCGAAGATCTGGGATTTAAGGCCAATATGGCCTATGTGCTTTAGGGACAACTGTGAGGGTCCTCCATGCTCTGTCGTGACCAAGCAGAAGGTCATCCATTCTTCAACGGATGGCCCACATACAAGGAAATCGTAATCGAGTTTCTAGCATCACTCGTCATCTGTGTAGTTCCCAATGAACTACAACCTGCATGGACGGAATGGAAGGAGGGGCGTGTGTCTTTCCGTCTCTACAACAAGGACTACAACATGACCATTCGTGCATTCAATGGAATTTATAGGTGGAACCATAGTGATCTGCATCAGCCACCACAGAATACCGACTATGAAGCTATGTATGCAAAGGTGGTCACTATACCTGAGGGATATTCTATCAGCTGGCACTACACTGCTGTAGCTGACTTTGAGCATCCATTTGTCTGGATTCTTCACCAGATTATTTCTTAATCATTCTTTGCAAGATCCAAACTTTCGCAGAGCAAATTTCAGGAGACAGACCTTTTCTTCCTCTATATTCTGCTGGACGCACCTGGGGCTTGATCTGTCCGGGCTCCAAAAGATAGAGAGTAGAAATACGCTTGGCTTGACCCACTTTGTCAACTCTGGCATCATTGAAGTCCGCCATGGCATTGCCTATGCCACCTGCCATGTGGAAAAGGTTTTTCAGTTGCATGCATTTCCTGACCCTACTTTCAACATTAGACCAGGCCAAAACTACAGGTGGCCTATCATTGATGTTGATGAGGATGAGGAAGAACAAGCTTGAGAAGTGGAAGTTCAAGATGGCGACGATGATGAAGAAGAGGAGGAAGCCACCATTCCTCTTCGTCGACGAGTTGCTCCGTGAAAGCATCCATGACACTATGGAGCCTCCTCTTCTTCCCAACCACCACCACCACAACCCTCTCAAGGTGGAGAGGATTTTGTTGGGTTTTAGAGGAGGCAGAGAAGCAACGGAAACAAAAATTTTCTCCCCAAACCCAGAATAAAAGGAATCACGTCGACGTCTATATAATAGGAAAGATGGTTTGTGAATCATACCTTGTCGCGATGCTTGCTCGGTGACAAGACCTCGCACCTTGCACGGTCTTCACCTCCGGTCTTGGACGGTGTCTGTGCAGCTCCTGGTCGCACCAGGACTGACTCCTCCTCCTACCAGACTGTCGGATGACAATTGTCCTCCTGACCGGCAGTGACCTCCCGCCTCTGAAGTAGTCCACATGGACCACCTGGAACTCCACTCTCCTTGTCCCACAAGGAAGTGGAAGGAGTCACATCCTCCTATTGACGTACTAGTCACCAACACACTCTCCTGCTGCCAATTGCAACTGTAGTTGTCTTTCCCTTGTTGCACCACCCTTTACGGGAAGCACTTGCTCGGGCTCTCTCTCGGTTACCAAAACCAGAGAGAACGACAACTTTGCAGAGAAACCAACTTGCACTGAGTTGTACTCTAAGAAGCCCCCAATACCCCTATATATATAGGCGGGTCATGGGACAGGGTTCTCTGTCCCCGACAATATGGGACTAAAAGTAGGAGAAGAAGGGTTCGAGATTTTCCACAAAAAGAAACCAACTCGCAACCTGAACCGATCGGTTCACAAGTGAACCGGTCGGTTGGGGACCTGAACCGGTCGGTTGGAGCACCAACCGATCGGTTGGGACACCTCAACCGGTCGGTTCACAAGTGAACTGGTCGGTTCGTGGTCCTGGTCGATCCCGGATTGACTTTCCTTCTTTTGTTTCTAATTGGTATCGAATACCAATCCTTGTTCCAATCAAATTGGACAAGTGAAACGCAAGGAAAATTCTCACCAATCGTACTTTCCCAAGTTGCTCGGTTGTACCAGTTGAATCGATCGTTTCAACCTTTGAAGCAATCGGTTCACCCTGATCTTGAGCCGACCGGTTCAGCAACCTCAGCCAACCGGTTCATCACATGAGCCGATCGGTTGGGAGTGCAGGTTGTGCAGAATCAGTCAATTGTGATTTCAATCAATTTGATACTCCAATCAATGTGTCCAACACCTTCAACATTATGATATTGAGCTATCGATTAATTGAGTGTTTAATTGAACTACTAAACTCCTTTAGTAATCAATCTAAACATTGCTTGTGGACAAAACTCCTCTTCCAGGTTAAATCCTATGTGTGTGACCCTGCAGGTCCATTTCACATTGGCAGTGAAAGTCCATAACACTTATGACTTCACAAGCAAAGAGTGGTGCCTAGTCACACATCATTGCTACCCAAGTGAAATAGAAAGTTGGAGAACAACTTTCAATCCTACAAACGGTGAATGGTGTTACAGTGAATGTATAATTCCTTTGTCACTGATATCCAGAATGAACTCGAGGCATGGAACAGTCATCCTGTCAATGTTCATTCATTTCCTTGATCTCAGAGTAGACTGAGTGAGATGTGTGTGACATAAATATCACATATTAATTCACACGTGCATGTGCATGCCTTTCTCAATCCTACTCATCCAGTGGCCAAGGATATCAAACTCCCTTAGGAGGGACAAATCCCATATCTATCACTCACCCCTCAAAAGCCCCATGTGTCAAAGCCACCCAATCATCACCTTTATAACAACCCATGTTTCAGGACTGTGTTTGATGATGTCAAAGTGTACCCAACGACATGTGTTGAGTGTAGTGATTTCAGGTCAAAGAATCACACTCACCACCATCACTGTGAGAGCTGACTGTGACTACCAAGTCATGGTTCCATGTGTCATTCTCACGGTGGGTCTGTCCAGTACCTTGTTCTCTAACAAGTACCTATGTGCTTGGTTTGATATCACCATATCATGACTAATGAGATTATGTCATCAACCAACACACAATCTAGTCTTCAGTGTTATTTATGTCTATGGTTATTTCCACAATAACAACCGACCAGGGACCAAACAAGAATGTATACTCTTAACATCCGTATGATCTCATCGTTTAGGTCCTCAACCCAAAAGCATACGTCATTGAGTAAAATCATTCTTTAGACATCTATCATGTTACACCATCATCTCAGAAACAGTTTAAACATATAGATTGGAAATTGCCTTTATTATTATTCAAATCATTTACAAAGTATCCCATTACAATCATCACATGACTTGCTCTATGGGCATACATACCAACAGACTCCCACTTGCACTTAGAGCCAGTCACCAAGGAATCGCAGTCCTTGTGACCTAGCATGACCATCATGCTTCTGCTGAGAAAGGGCCTTAGTCAGTGGATCAGCTATGTTGTCTTCAGTTGGTACTTTGCAAATCTTCACATCTCCTCATTTTACGATCTCTCGTATGAGATGGAAGCGCCGCAATATGTGCTTGGACCACTGATGTGATATGGGCTCCTTAGCTTGTGCAATAGCTCCATTATTGTCACATTAAAGCTCAATCGCATCACAACTACTGGGAACTACACTAAGTTCAGAAATGAACTTCCTGATCCACACAGCCTCCTTTGCTGCATGCGAAGCAGCAATATACTTGGCCTCTGTAGTAGAATCGGAAACTGTTTCTTGCTTGGAACGCTTCCAGCTCACAGCTCCATTATTAAGGCAAAACACAAATCCTGACTACGATCTGTAATCATCTTTATCGGTTTGGAAGCTTGCATCGGTGTAACCCTTTACAACCAGCTCTTCCTCGCCGCCGTACACAAGAAACTGATCCTCAGTCCTTCGCAAGTACTTGAGGATGTTCTTCACGGCTGTCCAGTGAGCATCCCCAGGATCTGACTGGTACCTACTCGTCATGCTGAGAGCATACGAGATATCTGGGCGTGTGCACAACATAGTGTACATGATGGATCTGATGGCTGATGCATATGGGATCCCATTCATCCACTCCCTCTCTTCACAATATTGGGGACATTGAGCTCTAGAGACGGTGACTCCATGTAGCATGGGGATGTTGCCTCTCTTTGAGTTCTCCATGCTGAACCACTTCAACACTTTGTCGATGTACGTGCTTTGACTTAGTCCAAGAAGCCTTCTAGATCTATCTCTATAGATCTTAATTCCTAGAATATAGGATGCTTCTCCTAAGTCCTTCATTGAGAAAGTTTTCCCAAGCCAAGTCTTTACCTTCTCTAAGGCTAAGACATCATTCCCCACCAAAAGTATGTCATCCACATACAATATGAGGAATGTGGTTGAGCTCCCACTAACCTTCTTGTACACACAAGGTTCATCTTCATTTTGAATAAAGCCAAACACTTTGACTTCCTCATCAAATCGAAGATTCCAACTCCGAGATGCTTGCTTCAATCCATAGATTGACCTTTGCAGTTTACAGACTTTATTGGCATTCTTTGGATCTACAAAACCATCAGGTTGTGTCATGTACACATCCTCATGTATATTCCCATTAAGGAATGCGGTTTTAACATCCATCTACCAAATCTCATAGTCATAATAAGCTGCAATAGCAAGCATGATCCTGATGGACTTAATCATGGCAACTGGAGAAAAGGTTTCGTCATTGTCAACACCTTGAACTTGTCGAAATCCCTTTGCAACCAATCTACCTTTATAAGTTTGTACATTGCCATCCATGTCGGTCTTTTTCTTGAAGACCCACTTGCACCCTATGGGTTTTACCCCTTCGGGTGGTTCCACCAAAGTCCATACTTTGTTGGAGTACATGGATTCCATCTCGGATCTCATGGCTTCAAGCCATTTCTCAGAATCTAGTCCCTCCATAGCCTCTAAGTAAGTAGTTGGATCATCATCTATGATCAACTCTCCACCTTCCTGAGTTACAAGGTATCCAAACCTCTCAGGTTCAAGGCGAGTCCTACTAGATCTACGAGGTCCTTGTGTTACCTGAGGAGACTGAGATTCCACAACACCTTGTGAATCTGTATTTTCCTCTTGTGCATCTATCAGTTCCATGTTTTCTTGTTGGGATTGAACCTCTTCGAGCTCTATATTCCTCCCACTGCTTCCTTTGGAAATAAATTCCTTCTCTAGGAACACGGCTGTCCTGGAAACAAACACTTTGTTGTCCGTAGGGTGGTATAAATAGTATCCCCTCGTTTCCTTGGGGTATCCAACAAAATAACATTTACGGATTTGGGTCCAAGCTTATCAGGAAACATTTTCTTGATGTAAGCCTCACAACCCCAAATCTTCAGAAAAGACAAATCGGGACGCTTCCCAGTCCATATCTCATATGGTGTCTTTTGAACCAATTTAGATGGTATAAGGTTAAGTGTAAACACGGCGGTTTCAAGAGCATAACCCCAGAAAGAAATTGGAAGATCAGCAAAACTCATCATTGATCGCACCATATCCAACAATGTGTGATTCCTTCTTTCAGACACACCATTATGCTGTGGTGTTCCAGGCGGAGTCCATTGTGATACAATACCACGGCCTCGCAGAAGGTCCTCAAACTCCTGGCTCAAGTATTCTCCACCTCGATCGGAACGAAGTGCCTTAATACTTTTACCAAGCTGGTTCTGTACTTCATTCATGAAATCCTTGAACCTTTCAAGGGTTTGTGACTTATGTTTCATCAGGTACACATAGCCATACCTACTGAAGTCATCTGTGAAGGTAATGAAGTACCGATACCCACCTCCGGCATTAGTTCTAAAGGGCCCTCATACATCAGTATGTATGAGTCCTAATAGATCACTAGCTCTCTCACCTTTACCTGAAAAGGGATTCTTGATCATCTTGCCCAATAAACAAGATTCACATGTCTCTATTGATTCATAATCAAAAGAGTCTAGATAACCATCCTTATGGAGTCTAGTAATGCGCTTCTCATTTATGTGCCCTAGATGACAATGCCAGAGATATGTTTTGTTTGAGTCGTTGAGTTTTTTTATTTTTGGTGTTTACGTTGTATAAACTTGTCTCCAAGTCTATCAAGTATAGACCATAAGACATAAGGGCACTGCCATAAAAGATCCCATCTTTAGAAATGGAACACTTTCCATTCTTAATAAGAAATTCAAATCCATCTTTGTCCAAACAAGAGACGGAAATGATATTCCTATTTATGGCAGGTACATAATAGCAGTTCTTCAACTCTATTATTAGCCCACTTGGTAGAGTTAACTCATAGGTTCCTACGGCACTGGCGGCAACTCTTGCCCCATTGGCAACACGTAGTTCAACCTCGCCTTTCCCTAAAGGCCTACTTCTCTTAAGTTCCTTCACATTTGAACAAATGTGAGATCCGCATCCGGTATCAAGTACCCATGACGAAGAAGTAGTAAAGTTAATCTCTATCACGTATACACCAGAAGTAGAGATCTCTATCTCTGACTTCTTCTTCCATTGTTCCTTCCATCCTCTCCATGTAGAAGAAATTGGTTTGGCAAGAGAACACTTCTCTCCCTTACCTACTTTCTTCTTCACCAACGCATTAAGCGTACATAGAGTGGATTCTAAGGCTCTTGGTATATCTGGATTGTGCAAAACACTTCTCACAGTCCTCAACCAGTTATGGAATTTATTCTCAATTAGTTTGCCCATTTTAAAAGATGATTCTTTTGCCATTCTACAAGAGAAAATTTACATTTGTCAAAACCTTTTTTATTTGATTTGAATAAAATTTGACGATAGTTAATTAGACCTTTAATTAATTACCGCTCCCACTATTTTGACTCAAATTGATAGCCCTCACCATCAATTCGGAAGATTGCAGCGTACAATCTTCTAGTGGGTCAAGATCCTAAAATCCTCTGAGCCATGGACCAGCTTGGGCTGTCACCCACAACGCAGATCTTTCAGGTAGGCAACTCTTGCCAATTGCATCATATGCAACTCTTGAAAGATGTCATATGCAACTCCTTGCAATGATCATCTCCATGCCTCAAGGCACTAGATCCTATCTAGGTCACCTTGTTAAGTCCGACCCAAAGCCAACACGATGAACATGCACCCTGCTTGGGCAGACCCACACATTCATCCTTCACACTTCCACGAGATAGATGGTACACCACGCTTGGGCGTGCCCACACTTGGTCGATCAAGCTTTTCATGTGTGTCGCATTTGGAAGGCATCTAAAACTTAATATTTAATGAGGGATTTGGTTTTTATATACATATACATATCCAATCACCACAATATATAGTACGTATCATATACATGCTATATCCCACAAAAACATGCAAAACGATAAAAAGCAATGATTATGGCCATCCTATTTGTGATTCCTCGAGCCAAGAGGAATCACGGTCATCTAGGTCTACATCACATGCAACCTTTACAAGATGAAATATGCGCCTGCCTTTCTGGGTTTGATCAGCTCATCTCCATGATCGATCGACTCGCCATCAGGTTGGTTGTTCGGGTGCCACCAGCCGATCGACTGGCGCCTCCAGCCAATCGGTTCACTGGTCGTCGTGCATCTCCTCAGGTCACCTGCTCATCTCGTTCCTCGAACCGGCCATCTGAATCACCAACCGATCGGTTCACCGATCGTCTTCAGGTTGTCCGCCGTTCTTTGACATAACAGGAAATAAAATCTATCCTATTTACAATATAATTGTGAAACCCCGAGTTACATTCGGGGGGGAGCAAAGGTAGGAAAAGAATTCTCGAATTATTTCGAGTTACATTAGGAATAGGAGAAAGGGAATCAGTGTGCAGACCGAGATGCAAGCAACCACACAAACAACCACACACAGATATAGAGGTTTATAGGCCATAATCATGCTACACATCCACCACAAAACTCTTTTAAGGGCGACGCGTATCGAGTGCATTAATATTACATATCATATATGTATATTTGGGATTTGTGGATTGGACATGTATAACGCTGATATTATTTGCATCACATGCAATAAATAAAGGCGACAAACCAAAATCGATCATATCGATAATCCTAAAATATAGAGCGGTTGACGTGGCTCTGATACCACTGTTGGGTTTTAGAGGAGGCAGAGAAGCAGCAGAAACAAAAATTTTCTCCCCAAACGCAGAACAAAAGGAATCACGTCAACGTCTATATAATAGGAAAGATGGTTTATGAATCATACCTTGTCCCGAGGCTTGCTCGGCGACAGTACCTCACACCTTGCGGGGTCTTCACCTCTGGTCTTGGACGTTGTCTGTGTAGCTCCTGGTCGCACCGGGACTGACGAATCCTCCTCCTACCAGACTGTCGGATGACAGTTGTCCTCCTGAGCGGCAGTGACCTCCCACCTCTGAAGTAGTCCACACGGACCACCTGTAACTTCACTCCCCTTGTCCCATAAGGAAGTGGAAGGAGTCGCACCCTCCTATTGATGTACTAGTCACCAACACACTCTCCTGCTGCCAATTGCAACTGCAATTGTCTTTCCCTTACTGCACCTCCCTTTGCGGGAAGTACTTGCTCGGGCTCTCTCTCGGTTACCAAAACTAGAGAGAATGACAACTTTGCAGAGCAACCAACTTGCACTGAGTTGTACTCTGAGAAGCCCCCAATACCCCTATATATAGGCGGGTCATGGGATAGGGTTCTCTGTCCCCGGCAATATGGGACTAAAAGAAGGAGTAGAAGGGTTCAAGATTTTCCACAAAAAGCAACCAACTCGCAACCTGAACCGGTCAGTTGGGGACCTGAACCGGTTGGTTGGAGCACCAATCGATCGGTTGGGACACCTCAACCGGTCGGTTCACAAGTGAACCGGTCGGTTGGTGGTCCTGGTCGATCCCGGATTGACTTTCCTTCTTTTGTTTCTAATTGGTATCGAATACCAATCCTTGTTCTAATCAAATTGGACAAGTGAAATGCAAGGAAAATTCTCACCAATCCTACTTTCCCAAGTTGCTCGGTTGCACCAGTCGAATCGATCGTTTCAACCTTTGAAGCAATCGGTTCACCCTGATCTTGAGCCGATCGGCTCAACACTTGAGCCGACCGGTTCAGCAACCTCAGCCGACCGGTTCATCACATGAGCCGATCGGTTGGGAGTGTAGGTTGTGCAGAATCAGTCAATTGTGATTTCAATCAATCCGATACTCCAATCAATGCGTCCAACACCTTGAACATTATGATATTGAGCTATCGATTAATTGAGTGTTTAATTGAACTACTAAACTCCTTTAGTAATCAATCTAAACATTGCTTGTGGAAAAAACTCCTCTTCCAGGTTAAATCCTATGTGTGTGACCCTACAGGTCCATTTCACGTTGGCAGTGAAAGTCCATAACACTTATGACTTCACAAGCAAAGAGCGGTGCCTAGTCACACATCATTGCTACCCAAGTGAAATAGAAAGTTGGAGAACAACTTTCAATCCTACAAATGGTGAATGGTGTTACAGTGAATGTATAATTCCTTTGTCACTGATATCCAGAATGAACTCGAGGCATGGAACAGTCATCCTGTCAATGTTCATTCATTTCCTTGATCTCAGAGTAGACTGAGTGAGATGTGTGTGACATCAATATCACATATTAATTCACACGTGCATTGGCATGCCTTTCTCAATCCTACTCATCAAGTGGCCAAGGATATCAAACTCCCTTAGGAGGGACAAATCCCATATCTATCACTCACCCCTCAAAAGCCCCATGTGTCAAAGCCACCCAATCATCACCTTTATAACAACCCATGTTTCAGGACTGCGTTTGATGATGTCAAAGTGTATCCAACGACATGTGTTGAGTGTAGTGATTTCAGGTCAAATAATCACACTCACCACCATCACTGTGAGAGCTGACTGTGACTACCAAGTCATGGTTCCATATGTCATTCTCACGGTGGGTCTGTCTGGTACCTTGTTCTCTAACAAGTACCTATGTGCTTGGTTTGATATCACCATATCATGACTAATGAGATTCTGTCATCAACCAACACACAATCTAGTCTTCAGTTTTATTGATGTCTATGGTTATTTCCACAATAACAACCGACTAGGGACCAAACAAGAATGTATACTCTTAACATCCGTATGATCTCATCGTTTAGGTCCTCAACCCAAAAGCATACGTCATTGAGTAAAATCATTCTTTAGACATCTATCATGTTACACCATCATCTCAGAAATAGTTTAAACATATAGATTGGAAATTGCCTTTATTATTATTCAAATCATTTACAAAGTATCCCATTACAATCATTACATGACTTGCTCTATGGGCATACATACCAACATATGTCTACTCAATGCAGGGGATGTATACAATGTTGTAGGATATTTAGCAGACGCAACACCGGCATACTACCTCTTTTGCGAGAATTCAAGAAACAACAAATCGGCTGTTCGAGAATCAACAAGCAATCTACGAGAATGAACGCCTCCTCTTTGCCAACCAAGAAAATATCCACAATCGGTTGCATAGGATGGAGTTGTAGTAGCAGCCCTTCTACAACCATTACTGGAGTCGTGATTACTTTGGAGGCTACCCACAGCCACCACCAATGTCCCCATCTGATTTGTCTTTTTAGGGGCAATTTCCTACTTGGGATCCCAGTGGCCACCAGTACCTACCACACCCACCATTGGAGCAATAAAAGGGGTATCAATGTTCCACCTCTTAAGTCTGGATTTGAACTATGAGGCCATAGTTGAATTCAAGCTTAGGGGGGTGCTAGAACAACTTCTATCTAGTTTTTCTTTATTTTATTTCATCTTTAGTTTGTTTTTGCAATTTTCATCTTTCTTGTTAGCTTTCTCAATTTCTAGATTTACTATTTTCTAGGATCTACTATCTATCTAGTGTAATCAGTGGAGTTTAAATGTAATTGCATGTCATTTCAATGTTTTCATGTGGGGGTTTGTGAGGAAATGAATTTGAATGAAAAATCTTTAAGAAATTGTAAGCTTGTCTTATAAAAACTTGAGGACACCGCTTGTGGAACTCATTGGGTAGGTCAACTTTAAAACATTTGAACATGATTGTATATCCTTATGGTTCATGATAAGAGGATTGATATGAATGTTGAGCCTAAACTGATCAAACATTAACGTGACTCTAATTTGAAGTGAGAGAGAGAAACCCCTTGATTAAATGGTACACAATTAAGGAGGGACATATAATTTTTTTTGAAGGTTCTGTCAATTAATCTTGTGATCTGATCCACTGAAATTTCATTCATACTCCACAATAAGAACTGGAGCACATTATTGTCGTTCACTCTTTGATTGCATTCCATGTAGATAGGTCTTGCATTCAAGTTATTCTTGCATGTTTTGCATGAAAAATGAAGAAAAAAAGTATAGAATAGTATACATGCACTTTTTCCTTAAGTGCATGTCATTTAGTTGCATAATTGTCATTTTGTAGTGCATTCACATCTTTTGAGCATATAGTTTTACATCATGTGTCTTATGTTCTTCTAAAAACATTAAAGGCGTTGAACTTGTTCCATACCCTCCAAAAAGAATGCATCAAATGTACAAGTTATGTAAAAGGAAGGAGGCCGAACAAATATTTCATTCTTGTTTATGGAAATGGGCCTTGTTAATTTTTTTATTATTGAGAAGTAAGTATAAATGAGAGGGAGAAAGGAACATGTTCTCACCTGCATATTAAGAAGAATAAGCACATGGTGTAGTTTTCTTAGATATTCCATCTCACTTTGAGATGGAATGATAGTGCATGCATCATTCCACCAATAATGTAGCATTAGGATATTTTCATTTGCATTCGCAATAAGATAGGTCATTCAATTTTTTGGTTTTTGCATGATCGACTGTACTGTGCTTCCTTTTCTTCCATAGCCACCCATTCCATCTACCCCTTGCTCTAAGTGGTAGGCCACCCATGATATTCTCCTCATTCATGTATATCAGGAGATCTGCTTCCATTTAGATGGTAGTTAGAAAATGAGCAACGTAGATAGGAGATCACAAGATGCACCGAGCATGAACTTGAAGATTCTATTATGTTAACTGCCTTATTTGATAGTGTTCATTGATCTTGGGGTAGAAATTTCTTATGAATGATTATTGTCGCCTAAAGGGTAGTTATCGTTCCGTGGTTGGTAAGGGTCGGTATGTGAAATGCAGGCGAGAATCATATCGAGGTATCAATTATGTGATTATGTTCTTTAGTTGACCCTCTCAATCAGATTTTAAAGTTTTGTTACTCGAGGACGAGCAAGATTCAAGCTGAGGGGAGTTTGATGCAGTGATTTTGAGTCACATTTATAGGCTGGTTTCATACTTGTTTTGTGTAATTATTTGTCATTTTGTGACTATAATAGCATGATTCATTTCCTTGTGCCTATAATCATTGTATGCATCAAATTTATCTTATTTTATCCTATTCTGTATAAATTATCAAATTTCTCAGATTTGATTTGTGTTCCTCTCTTTGTTTCAGGAGCCTTGTATTCCTGGATCCGTCGATACCATCGACGGTCCATCGATAGCATCAACAAGGCAACAACAACAAAGTCGAAAGGAGAGTGAACTAGTCGATACCATCAACCCACTGTCGATGGTCTCAGAAGTGAATCTGCATGCCAAAAATCATCTCATCGATACCATCGACGGGAACGGTCGATGGTATCGAAATGCAGCCAAGTTTGTCCCTAGTTTCTAGCGAAAAAGCGATCTCTAAGGTGTCAATACCATCGACACCCCATCGATGGTATCGACGCCGTCAGATTAGAGTTGCACCCAAAATTGTCACAATCAAACGACTGCGATCTTTTGGCAGCCGTAAGTCATGCCTATACCTAAGAAAAGACGGCCAGACCTAAAGGAGATGTTCGATTCCATTGCACGAGTCCCGGAGAAGAAAAATGAAGAACGGAGCCCAGAGCTATGCCCCGAACGTTTCCAGAGTTGTAGACAGACGATTCTTCTGCCAGAAGGCTACAGATTGTGCATCTCGCACTGAGGATCATCTGAATCTTCTCCGTCTCAGGGGTTACACCATATTTTCATTCGTTTCTCCATGTTTCCCTCTTTCTTTTCCATGTGTAATGTTGATATGAATAGGCGGGGCTAATCCCCTCTATCCTTAGGACCGGGAGTAGCCCAGAGAATCATTGTATGATAATGTTATATTGATTACCATAATTTGTCTCACTTTCCCTTGATATGTTATCGTGTTTCCATTGTAATTTACTATGCTTGATCACCATAGTCAATTTCTAATACCGTTGATTACTTCTGACGGAGAATTAGTGGGTGAAAAGGCACAATTAACACATTAATAATTAAATTACTTAGATAAGGTAATGTACGATTAATGGTGGATACTCAGAGAAATAATTAAAGCACCTATATCTAGGGTATAAGTTACTACTGGCGTGGAACCGACCTAGAACTAGGTAGTGAATTGTATCACGGAAGTGAGCAATTCTGACTATGGGCCATAATCAAGGAAAGAGAATGAATTATGTTAATTGTGTAGATTTGTGTGTAGTGAGACCTCGCGGTGAAACCACAATACTAAGGATTCCCATTTACTTTGATTAAACTAAACATTTAATCATCCTTCACTTTTTCTTTCTTTTAGTTTTATTTTCTTTTTCAAAATCAAACTCATTTTTCCCATCGGTCTAGCTGATCGTGACCAATTAGTAGTAGTCTACTGAAATTTATGTTTCCCTGAGTTTGACTCGGGCCTCACAAGGCCTATATTACATTGATACGTGCACTTGAATTATACACACGGTAAAATCGTGTCACCCCTCCTTTCCTTAGGACCCGGGAATAGCCTAGGGAATCATTGTATTAACTTTCTACATGATTTAGTATAAATTTCTCTTTATTCCTGGATATATAAGTTTGGATTTGAATGACTTATCATTGCTTGATCACCATCTATAGGATTATAGACCGATAATTACTATGGAAGGGGGATTAAAGGTTAGAAAATCATAACTTGTACACTTTTTTGCGCGTTCCTTGGAATAGGTGACGTACTGTTAGTGGAAAGAACCCAGAGTTTTTAATAATGAACCTAGACTAAGAATAAATTACTACAAATGTGTAATTGGCTTAGATTTAGGTCGTGAATTGCATTGCGGAAGCAAGCAATTCTGACTCCAAGCTTTCTATCTAGGTTAGGAGTAGCAATTTATATTAATTCGGTAGAAATAAATATGATGAGACCCCATGGTGAAACTGGTAACCCTAAGGAATTCATTTCATTTGAATCAACCATTTTAATCTTCTCTTAATTTTCTTTTATTTTGTTCAAACTCATTTCAACTTTTTAATCAGCTTAGCTGATCGCACCGTAGTTAGTAGTAATCACTAAGACTACGTCTCCCTGAGTTCAACTCAGACCTCACATAGGTAAGTATTACTTGATGCGTGCACTTGTGTTTCTACGCACAGGTTTGGCGTGTCAAGTTTTTGGCGCCGTTGCTGAGGAGACGACAAGTTTTCAACACTACGAGTGTTGTGGTTGGCCACTCTAGGCCACTTTTTATCTTTCTTGTAATTTTATTTTAATCATTTGGACTGAATTGCAAATCTTATTTATCTTTCTCAATTATTAGTACCAGTTCATACACAGTTGTTTGAAATTTCAAGGTACTAGTAAAGAAACAATGGGTGACAGAGCAGCAGCTAAAGAAAAGACCATATGGGAGAAGATCAAGGCATCTTCTTCGATTGCTCTGCTGGGCCCGATCAAGAAACATGCAGTGAATGTGGCACAATACAAGATTGACCCAGGGTTGATTGCACTAGTCAAGTCGCATGCTTTTCACGAGCATACTCATGAAGACCCAGTGGCACACATCAGTAGCTTTGTGGAGTGTTGTGACATGGTGAAAGTGGATAAATTTCCACAGACAACTATTTACCTGAAGTTGTTTCCATCATCACTGGCAGACAAGGCAAAAGAATGGCTATACAACCTACCAACGGAATTTGTTGAGACATGGGATCAGATGATTCAGGTCTTCTTTGAAAGATACTTCCCGTCGGCGAAGACCAATGAGTTGGTTTGGAAGATTCAAATTTCAAACAGCAAGCAGTTGAGTCCTATTCTGAGACTTGGGAGCATTTTCAGAACATGCTCAGGAAAGTCCCTCATCATGGGATAGATTAGGAGAACCAAGTCAAGATGTTTTACTTTGGTCTCAACCAAAATGAATGTGTCACTCTAGACAGTACAGGCACATGTTTCTTTCTTAATTACTCGCCATCTAAGTGCCAAGAGATTCTACAGAACATGGCCAAAAATCAATCATGGGATAATGAGAGAGAATGCCTGGAGCACATCAACAGTGTGGTAGAGTTAAAGGCAATCAATGCATTGAATGAAAAGCTAGATTTGATTGCTAATAAGATATATCAGAAGGAAGAGGAAGAAAAGGCAGAAAAGGCCAAATACATGAGGCAACAGGGGTACAGAAACAATGAAGAAGATATTACCAATGAGATGCTCAAGAAATTGCTCAAGCAAAATGAGTTGTTCATGGAATAGACGCAACAGGTTCTTCAAAGCCATGGGGCCCAGATACAGAGCATGCAATATCAAATTTCTCAAATTGTGGAGGAGATGGCTTCCATGAAGAAGCTCATTCAGAAGGAACCTACTGGGAATGCCACACCTGCTCAACAACATCAACATGTTAAATATATCTCAGTTAGCAAGGAGCCAGAGCCCCCTATTGAGGAGATACTTGAGTGGAACATCATGCAGCTAGATTTGGAGTATAAGTCCACAGTTCCATTCCCTTGTTGTTTGTATGGATTTCCAGGAGGATGCATGATGCAGGTTAAAGCACTCCAGAACTCCACTACTACGGTGTCCACATCTCAAGTTTTAGAAGAGACTCCCATGCCAGAGGAGCAGGTGAAGGCTCTACTCCATAGTGGAGCAGCCACAATCAAAAAGGAGATACCCACAAACAAGGAGAAGCAGCCACAAGTCGTGCCACCCACAGAAGATGTGCCAAATTCTATCTCAGATGGTGGTGTTGAAGCAAGCTTAGGGGAGGAGACCCCCAAAGTTCCATATGTTCCACCGCACAAGCGTATGCAGGAGCCAAGTGTACCACTCCCGGATAGTTTGAAGTCGAGGAAAGAGCAAAGACACTTTAAGAAATTTCTTGAGATCTTCTGAAAGCTCCACATCAACATCCCACTAGTGGAGGCTATAGAGCAAATCTGGACATATGGAAGATTCATGAAAGATATCATCAACAAGAAACACATGATCAAAAATATAGATGTTTGGTGTGTTGATGAAGCGGTGAGTTCTATTATTCAAGGAAAGATGCCAAGATAGAGGATGGATCCAGGATGTTTCTACATCCCATGTTCTATAGGTGGAAAACAATTCCCACAAGCATAGTGTGACTCAGGGGAAAGCATTAACCTCATGCTTCTTGCTACTTTTTAGAAGTTGGGATTGAAGAATCCAACAAAAACCTCTATGACAATTGAGTTGGTTGATGGATCAATTGTGAAGCCACAAGGTATATGTGAGGATGTGCTAGTCAAAGTAGACAAGTTCATAATTCCTATAGATTTTGTGGTCATGGATATGCCTGAGATGAAAGGATCTGAGATGCTATTGGGAAGGCCATTCCAAGCTATGGTTGATGTGATCCCTGCCATTGGGCGAGGTTACTTGACACTTGGGATTGTTGATGATAGAGTGAAATTTAAACTTCCAAATGAATCATCATAGCCACCCCTTGACAACCCAGGTTGAAGGGATTCCTCATGTCAAGCCTAGGACATTAAACAAGGGCGCTTGTGGGGAGGCAACACAACTTTTAGATTGTTTCTATATGTTCTTTTAATTTAATGCACTTAGTTTTGCTTAATTTTTTGTAATTTTTTGTAAAAATGGTACCTTGATTCATGTTTGGAAGTGTGCAGAACTTACAAAGTTGGTACCACCGAAATCCATGCTGGGGGAACTGAGATTTGATCAGTGTTGGATCGACTTTGAAAAAGTAGAGTCGGTGCCACCGACTTCCCTGAAGATTTTTAGAAAGTTACAAACGTGTATAACTGATAAAGTATCAGTGCCACCGACTTCCTAGTCAGTGCTACCAACATTTTTAATTGTTCCAGGTTCAGTGGGTGCGTCGATGCACCAAAAATGATTGGCAGAGTCGGTGCCACCGACTCCTGGCAGACAACCACCTAAAAAAGGTCGTAAACAACACTCAAAAAGTTTTTTAGCACTATTTTTTGCAGAGCAAAGAAGGCTAAAGAATGTCATGTCTTAGCACCACTAGGAAACAAAAATGGGCCACCAAGAAGAAGGTGGTTATCAAGCACAACTTGGTCAAATGATCCTCCAACCATCCACCTCCACCGCCCTTCCGAGAAAATGGTACCGCTGTTCCACCTCTTAAGTTGGAATTTTGACTATGAGGCCATAGTCATATTCAAGCTTAGGGGGGATGCTGGAACAAACTTTTATCTTAGTTTTTCTTTATGATGTTTTATTTTTGAAAAATATATTTGTTTTTATTTATAGGTTTATTGCAATTTGTAGGATCCACAAGCAATCTAGTGTAATCTGTGGAATAGTAAATGCATGATTTCATTTGAGTATATCAATTTCTGGGGTTGGTGCACATGAAAAATGAGTAAATTTCAAAAAACATTGTGAGCCTATCTTGTGCATAATTGAGTTGCATAACTGGGGAAGTGCTTGGGAGAGTCAGCTCCAGGATATGAAGATATAAATGACCATGTTAATTGTCAAAGAAAAGTGGTTGACAAGGTTGTTCAGCCCGAACCGACCAAACACTAACATAACCTTAAACTAAAATTTAAGAGAGAAATCCCTTGATTACCTTGTACAAAGGTCATTAGAGAGGGACATATGATTTTCTATTAAGGTTCTATCTCTTAGTTGTGTGATCTCATCTACCGCATACATCCTCTTTACACTCCACCATAAGAAGATTGAGTACATGTTATCATTCTTTCTTTTGATTGCATTTACATGGCATAGTAGATCTTGCATAATAGTTGTTTATTTTTGCTTTCATTAGTGAAAAATGAAAAAAATATAGAAAAACATACATGCACAAAAATTTTTTGGTGCATGTCATTTAGTTGCATAACATATTTGTTCATATGGTTACAACTGTATTACATAAAGCATATAGTATCATCATGTGCTAAGCATTCTTCTAAAACATAAGAAGGTAGTGACTTTGTCCATACCCTTGAAATAAAGAAGAAAAATAGTGTCATGATTAAAAAAATGTAGTGTAAGTGGAATCCCGTAATAGTATGTTGAAAGGGGGCTTGAAAAAAGAAAAACAAAAAAATCGACAAAGAAAAAAGAAAAAAAAAGATATTGAGTAGACTTTCAAAAAGTTAGGGAGAAAGGGCATATTCCTACCTATATCATAAGGAAGAATTAGTACATGATGTAGTTTTGTAGATATTTTGTCTTATTTTGGGATGAAATAATAGTTGCATGCATTATTCCACCTCAATGATTAGGCATTAGGAGCATTTTAAAAACGTTCATCATCATAGGTTCATCATAATTTTTGATTGCATGAATGATTTTATGTGCTCATGATTCTTCCACAGCCACCCATCCCGACCACCTATTGCTCTTATCGGTAGGCCACTCATTCAATTTTCTCCTCATTCATTATCTATCAGGAGAACTGCTTCCATCTAGATGGTAGGTAGAGAAAAAGGGCAACGTAGATAGGAGATCACACGATGCACCAAGTATGAATCGAACAAGTCTATCATATCAACAGCTTTATTTGATAGTATTTCATTGATAGGGGGACAGACATCTTTTATAGAAGTTTCTGGTCGTCTGGATGGCAGTTAGTGTTAAGTGGTCAGTGAGGGCCGTTATGAGGACCAAAGGTGGGGACTTTTTAGATGTAGCTAATGCACATATGTCCTTCAATTGACTTATCTCAATAAGATCCAAAGGTCTTGTTGCTCGAGGATGAGCAAGGTCAAGATTAGGGGAGTTTGATGCACGGGTTTTGATTTACTTTTATAGGCCTATTTTATACCTGTTTTATGCATTTATTTGTCAATTTCCTGATTATATTTGCATAAATCACTATTGTTGGCATGTACACTCTATTTGCATCAAATTATGCTTATTTTATCATATTTATATGATTTTATATATTCCCCAGATTTATATAGATTTGTCTTTATTTTTTATGTAATTTATGTACAATGCAGACTCGGTGCCACCGACCCTTGAAGTCGGTGCCGCCAACATTACATCAGTAACTGATCCAGGAGAGAAAAGTCGGTGCCACAAACTTTTTTGGAAATTAGCACTTGATTAGATCATCCCAATCTGACGGTCCACATTATGTGGTACTGTAAGTGTCCAATGACCTAAAAAAGGGACGTCCAGACCTAAGGGGGATATCACGTTACACCGCACGACTTCCAGACCTGAGGGGGATATCACGTTGCACCGCACGATGGCCAGACCTAAGGGGGATATTATGTTGCACTGCATGACGACCAGAGAAGAGAGGGAGAGAAGCACGGAGCCGAAGGACATCAACCGGGAGATTTAAGCACCTCCAACAGACGATTTTGCTATCAGAAGACTGCAGAGCGTGCGTTTCTTGAGGAGGATCATCCAGATCACCTTCTTTCCACGGGTTACACAAACGTCCTTCATGTTTCCCACATTTTTCTTCTCTCTTTCTATGTATTTGCAACTGAGAACCATGTGGGGCTAAACCCCTCCTTTCCTTAGACCCAGGAGTAGCCCAGGGAATCGTTGTATTAACTTTCTACGTGATTATCTTTATTCCTGGATATATAAGTTTGAATTTGAACGACTTATCGTTGCTTGATCACCATTGATAGGATTACAGACTAATAGTTACTACAGAAGGGGGATTAAAGGTTAGAAAACCATAACTTTTACACTTTCCTACGCGTTCCTTGGAATAGGTGATGTACAATTAGTGGGAAGAACCCAGAGTTTTCAATAATGCACCTAGACTAAGAATAAATTATCACATATGTGGAATTGGTTTAGATTTAGGTAGTGAATTACATTGCGGAAGCAAGCAATTTTGACTACAGGATTTCTATCCAGGTTAGGAGTAGGAATTTATATTAATTCGGTAGAAATAAATACGATGAGACCCCATGGTGAAACTGGTAACTCTAAGGAATTCATTTCATTTGAATCAACCATTTTAATCTTCTCTTAATTTTCTTTTGTTTTGTTCAAACTCATTTCAACTTTTTAACCATCATAGCTGATCACACCATAATTAGTAGTAGTCACTGAGACTACATCTCCCTGAGTTTGACTCGGGCCTCACATAGGCTTGTATTACTCAATGCGTGCACTTGCATTTCTACGCACGAGTTTGGCATGTCAAATGCCATGATGCATGTTTTAAGTTTTTTTTTGGTACTGCTATTTTATATGATTTGGTATGCAATTGACAATGTATTTGTAAGACCCCTGACATGTGATTTGGTTTAAAACTCTTTGTTTTGCTTAATTAAGTGCTTACAACCTTTCTCGAATACTTTGAGGTGATCTTAGAGCTTGTGGAGAGCTTAAGTTTCTAGTTTGAGCTTGTTTGGATGATGGTTGCCTATTCATGCTTATTTTAGGTAACATTACAATTTACCCCTTTGTGAGGGTTATCTTGCAAGTTACCTCCTCTAGAGTGTTCACTTTCTCTCTTGGCTTCATGAGAGAGAGTGTGATGACTTAGGGCGCCTTAGTTGAGCCTTGGATGAGTGTTGGCATCACTTGTAGAGATTAGGGTTTCTAGGGCTTGATGTGTTTTGACCATGTGAACATGTATGTGTGTAGCGACCGTTGTAGCAACCTATGTTGTGACCTAAGTGTGTTCTTGGTGTGTCTTGTCCGAGACACTTCTCTTGGAAACGTTGGTTTTGACCTAGGGTGTTTGGTTGAGGTTGAGATAGTTGTCTTTTACGGCCCATTGGGTACACAATGAATGGAGGGGAGGGGAAATGGCTTAAGCAATTTGGTTGCACATAGTGAAGGGGAAGGGAAGGCAATGGACGGGAATGGAGGGGAAAGAATCAAGTATATTTCTAATCACTTTTCTCCCCACCAAATTGGAGTGGAGACAAGGAGAAGGAGAAATACTTGTCAAGAAATTTGTTATAAAGCTTTGAGGAAAATATGAAATATGGAGGAAAAATATAAATAATATGGTGGAAAATATTTGTATACCTCACAACCAATGAGAAAAAAGAGCAAGTAGTCTCTCACCTCACCTGGATGGAATATAAAATGTTGGGAGGAAGTTGGAGGGAAAAAATAAAGGGAAAATTAAAATAAAAGGAAATTAGAATATATGTAGCGTATAATTTTAAAAAATAGAATCTCCAGAAAAAATGTTGGTAGAGAATATAGAAAGTTTGAGATAAATATTTTTTTTCAACATAATAAGATAAGGAAAATTTGAAAAGGGGAGGGAATTGTGGATAAAAGTGGATGAAACTCTCAATTTATGGAGGGAACTTAAATAAATGGAGGAAAAGTTATAAATATGGAGGGAAGTACACATACATAATGGCTATAAAAAGAGAAGTGGTAGTTGGTGCGATCTTCTCAAGGTCACACACTAGCCAACTAAAAGGTGAGTAGATGCAGCCCTAAGGGAAAACACACAGATCTCTCAAAATTTATATATGGACCTATTCCAACACATAGACTCGACTAATCACACGTACCTGCAAGCGCATGGGGTCGTGTTGTAGTATAGGCAAGTGGAAAGATTAGGGTTGATCCTCAGGGAAAGAGGGGGCATTGTAGGATTGAAAGTTTTTCTCCAACTTTCTTTTACACTTGGGTAGCATTGATGTGCGACTAGGCACCGCTCTTTGCTTGTGAAGTCATAAGTGTTATGGACTTTCACTACCAATGTGAAATGGGCCTGCAGGGTCACACACATAGGATTTAACCTGGAAGAGGAGTTTATCCACAAACGATGTTTAGATTGATTTCTAAAGGATTTTAGTAGTTCAATTAAACACTCAATCAATTGATAGCTCAGTATCATAGTGTTCAAGGTGTTGGACCAATTGATTAGAGTATCAAATTGATTGAAATAGAATTGACTGATTCTGCGCAGTCTGCACTCCCAACCGATCGGCTCAGGCCAGGCTGAATCAACCAGTTCAAGGGTTGAACCAATCGGCACAATTGGTCCAAACGAGCGAGTTGGGAAAGTCAGGTTGGTGGGAAATTTCTCTTTGTTTCACTTGTCTAATTTGATTGGAACAAGGATTCGTATTTGGATCAATTCAAAACAAAAGAGGAAAAGTCAATTGGGAACTGACTAGGGCAGTGAATCGATCGACTCAGGTGCCCCAACCGATCGGTTGAGGTGTGAACCAATCGACTCAGGTCCCCAACCGACCGGTTCATGCTTGAAACGATCGGTTCAGCTGATGCAGTTGGTTGTTTTGTGGAAAATCTCGAACCCTTCTACTCCTGCTTTAATCCCGCATTGCCCAGGGTAGAGAACCCTATCCCATGACCCTCCTATATATAGGGGTACTGGGGGTGTAACATCCCATTGTTTTTATGCAAAATTTCAAACTATTTTATTTTTTGCATGTTCCTTTCCTAATTAGATAATTGTTAAGGGCCTTCATGTAAATTTCCCATGTTAGTTTTTCAAATTCATTTTATTATGTTCAATTTCTCTCATACCCATGATTTATTTAAAGAAAATGTTTCATGTATATCTAGACCCTTTTGTTTAAGAAAATGAGGATAAATTCTTTTATGTCAAATTTTCTCTCTCATATGGTAATTAGTGATTTACATGTTTAATTTCTTGCTTAATGGCCTCCATCTTGTTAAATGAAAAGAAGTAATATTTGGTACACATTTTCATACCTTGTAATTCTTATTTGAGAAATTAATAGCTTTATATACACTAATCATGGTCATTTAAGTGCACATAATGGTTTTTGCTATTTTAGGCCTAAAATGTGTACAAGCAGTAAATCTAATTATATGGAAATATTCTAGACACTCTAATGCACCTATGGTTCAAATTTGAACCCATTATGACCATGTTTGACCCTCCAATTAATTTGAGAGAGGTTTTGAGTATAGTATGACCAAGATTTGAATGAAATCTCATTTATGCAGCCGATTTAAGCTATACTTCGTTTTAATTGCATTTTTCATGCGTTACTTCATCCGTTTTATTTTCGCACGCATCTGCAGCCCTTGGATCAGGATCCAACGGCATGCCCATCTTCTTCTTCCTCTGCATCGTCCGCAAGTCAGAGACATTTTACAGGCTCCTCCTTCCCCAGTTCTTTTCTCCACCATCAATGCACCTTATTGCAAAATATCTTCACCATTGAATTCTTCCTTCTTCCCAGAGTTCAATGGTGGTTTACTCATCCTCTCCCTTGCCCTATATATGAAATTCCCAACTAGGGCTCTCCACACCATGTCCACCCCGAGTTTGTAGACGATGCTATGACCATATCCTTCCTATACAAGGCATTGCAAAGCACCGCTTGACGGAGGGCACTCCTCCTCCCCCTTCAATTTAACCATTCGTGCCTCGAAAAGCTCGGACCTACTCGACCTCCCTTTCCAGAGACCATCGCCTCACCTCGCCAGCCCCAGCTATCTTCTCCACAATTGACCCCTTGGTAAGCAGTGCCAACATGCCGCCTTCATTTATACATCGCCACCTTGCCCTAAAGCTACCCAAGCCAGTGTACCCTAGAGCCCCACCGTCGTGCTCACCATAGCTCGTCGTCATGGCGTTCCACTGAGCTCGCAACTACAAATATGGGTTCGTCATCTCTGCCTTGCTTCCATGATTGTATTCCTATGCTAACTTGCATGATTTATCATGCTTCCAACAACTTCTCCTCCTCTGACTTTTTCCCATGTTTCTTTCCTTGCGGCGGAGCATTCCTGAGCTCCTAGCCACCGTGAAACTCAAGCTTTGGCTTGTTGAGTTCGTGAGGCAATGAGGATGGCCGTGGTGCTCTTGGTTTTCCATGATGAGAACTACTTCACGATCCAGATCCCAGGAGTTGAGGATCGGCTACTGCCCTCCTGCCATGACGTGAAGGGGATCAATCCAGGTCACAAGATGAGCTTGGTACCCCTGTTAGCCTTTTTTGATGTTTTTTACCTGCGAGGGTATTTTCAGGTTTTCATGCCCTATTTCTTTGATCGCTGGGGCAAGCATCGTGGCCTAGTTGGCCAAGCCCGATTGGGCCAAATCAGAAGTTGGCCCACTATTTCCGGATTTGGATGTATATATATGTGACTTTATCTCGATTTGTGATTGGTCGATTCTTTGGAAATTCCTAGTAAATCACCTGTTTATCAGAAAAATCCGCAAAAATATGTTTTAAAAAGGATTTTTAATGAGGAATCTGATTTTTTGGTTTTTATCGACTGATTTTGCTATTTTTCACATCTCAATTTTTATATGAACATATTAGGGTTTGATGTTGTATAATGAATGATAAACATGTTAATTTTAGGTGATTAGAGAGGATCCAATCAGTCAAACAAGGTTTGACTTAGGTGGGACGTCCATCTATGGAGATCCTATCTGTCATATTTTATCTAGAATATGTGTAGCTTTAGAACCGTGATGTAGTTTTCTTTTTAAGAACTTATGTATGAATCTATGCTTCTATGAATGCCAAGTGTTGTTTATTTCTTGATATGAGATCATGCATGTGACAACCCTCCCTGATATGCCAAGTACCCCACATTATGGATATTGTTGGGGATTAGGCTGTGCTTCTGCTGGTTACGTATGAAACCCTAGGGAGGGGTGTTAGATTAATGGTATCAGAGCAAGGAATAGATGGACACTAAGGCAACACTAGAGATTCATATTATGTTCTAATATCATGTTATGTTTACCCTTTCAGACGACCCCTAAGAAGAAGGAGAAGGTTGGTGAGTCAAGGCCCTCACAAGGATCCTCTAGTGGTGACAAGACTGAAGACATGAACCACATCCCTCCACAAGTCACCCTAGATGCCCTAGTAGCAGCCTTGACCAATGCCCTTCAACCTAGAGTTCCACCAAGAGTACATGAGATCTCCCTCATAGATTTCTTGAATATTAGACATGATGCTTTCCATAGTGAAGATGAGGTTGATGTAGTAACCAAGGCTGAGTAGTGGCTTAGCAACATGGAACATTGCTTTAGAGACTTAGAGTGTCCCCCACATAGTAGGGTTAGATTTGCCACCCATATGCTCAAGGGTGCAACCCGTACTTGGTGGGAAAACCTAGCCTCTAGGGAATAATATGACCCTCCTTTCACTTGGGATGAGTTTGTAGAAGTCTTTAACGACTATTATGTATTTGAAGCCATGTTAGAGAGGAAGGAGGATGAGTTTGTTAACCTTAAGAAAGTGGGTGATATGACTGTCACTGAGTATGCCATGAAGTTTCGTAAGCTTCGAAAGTATGGTCTTGAGTACACTGAGCAAAAGAGAGCTAAGAAGTTCATTAGAGGGCTAAAACCTGACCTAAGTTATGCCTTGTCTGGTACAGGACATAGGACCATGCAATCAGCCTTGGATGCAGCCCTAGAATTGGAGGATCACCCTGGAAGGAACCATAAGAAGGAGGTACCCCAAAACAATCATCACCGTCAACCCCCTCCACCCTCCAACCACAAGAGAAAAGCCCCTGAGCCTTCTTCTGAGAATGGGAGAACCCCATGTCCTACATGTAAGAGGAATCATGGTGGTCCTTGTAGGTTTGGGACTTTTGTTTGCTACTATTGTGGTGAGGAAGGGCATATGAAGCCTAATTGCCCCAAGCTTGCAAAGAAGGATCCCAACCATAACCAAGCTAAGAACTCTAATCATCCACCCAAGGTTAAACCAAGGCTCTTCACCATGCAAATTTCAGATGGAGAAGAGGAAAATGATCAAGGTAAGGGTAGTTAAGTAATTTATGTTGAATAATAATGCTTTGTTTATGTATGTCTCTTTTATGATGAAAATTTGTATGGAAAATTTGCAAGTTTATGTGAAACCCTTAAGGTGGGTAGAAACTCTAGGAAATTTCGAGGATGAAATTTATTTAAGGTGGGTAGAATTCTAACATCCCATTGTTTTTATGCAAATTTTCAAACTATTTTATTTCTTGCATGTTCCTTTCCTAATTAGATTATTATTGAGGGCCTTCATGTAAATTGCCCATGTTAGTTTTTCAAATTCATTTTATTATGTTCAATTGCTCTCATACCCATGATTTATTTAAAGAAAATGTTTCATGTATATCTAGACCCTTTTGTTTAAGAAAATGAGGATAAATTCTTTTATGTCAAATTTTATCTCTCATATGGTAATTAGTGATTTACATGTTTAATTTCTTGCTTAATGGCCTCCATCTTGTTAAATGAAAAGAAGTAATATTTGGTACACATTTTCATACCTTGTAATTCTTATTTGAGAAATTAATAGCTTTATATACACTAATCATGGTCATTTAAGTGCACATAATGGTTTTTGCTATTATAGGCCTAAAATGTGTACAAGCAGTAAATCTAAGTATATGGGAATATTCTAGACACTCTAATGCACCTATGGTTCAAATTTGAACCCATTATGACCATGTTTGACCCTCCAATTAATTTGAGAGAGGTTTTGAGTATAGTATGACCAAGATTTGAATGAAATCTCATTTATGCAGGCGATTTAAGCTATAGTTCATTTTAATTGCATTTATCACATGTTACTTCATCTATTTTATTTTCGCATGCATCTGCATCCCTTGGATCAGGATCCAATGACACGCCCATCGTCTTCTTCCTCCGCATCATCCGCAAGTCAGAGATGTTTTACAGGCTCCTCCTTCCCTAGTTCTTTTCTCCACCATCAATGCATCTTATTGCTAAATATCTTCACCACTGAGTTCGTCCTTCTTCCCCGAGTTCAACAGTGGTTTACTCAACCTCTCCCTTGCCCTATATATGAAATGCCCAACTAGGGCTCTCCACACCATGTCCACATCAAGTTTGTAGATGGTGCTACGACCATCTCCTTCCTATACAAGGCATTGCAAAGCACCGCTAGATGGCGGGCACTCCTCCTCCCCCTTCAATTTATCAATTCGTGCCTCGGAAAGCTCAGACCTACTCGACCTCCCTTTCCGGCGACCATCGCCTCACCTCGCCAGCCCCTGCTATCTTCTCCACAATTGACCCCTTGGTAAGCAGCGCCGACACGCCACCTTCATTTATACATCGCCACCTTGCCCTAAAGCTACACCAGCCAGTGTACCCTAGAGCCCCACCATCGTGCTCACTAGAGCTCGTGGCCATGGCGTTCCACAGAGCTCACAACTACAAATATGGGTTTGTCATCTTCGCCTTGCTTCCAGGATTGTATTCCTATGCTAACTTGCATGATTTATCATGCTTCCAACAGCTTCTCCTCCTCTGACCTTTTCCCCTATTTCTTTCCTTGCGGCAGAGCATTCTTGAGCTCCTAGCCACCTTGAAAATCAAGCTATGGCTTGTCGATTTCATGAGGCAATGAGGATGGTCGTGGTGCTCTTGGTTTTCCCTAATGAGCACTTCTTCAGGATCCAGATCCCAGGAGTTGAGGATCGGCTGCTTCCCTCCTGCCATGACGCGAAGGGGATCAATCCAGGTCATGAGATGACCTTGGTAGCCCTGTTAGCCTTTTTTGATGTTTTTCACCTGCGAGGGTATTTTTCAGGTTTTCATGCCCTATTTCTTTGATCGCTGGGGCAAGCATCGCGGCCTAGTTGGCCAAGCCCAAATTAGAAGATGGCCCACTATTTCTGGATTTGGATGTATATATATACGTGGCTTTATCTCGATTTGTGATTGGTCGATTCTTTGGAAATTCCTAGTAAATCGCCTTTTTATCAAAAAAAATCCGCAAAAATATGTTTTAAAAAGAATTTTCGATGAGGAATCTGATTTTGTGGTTTTTATCGACTAATTTTGCTATTTTTCACATCTCAATTTTTATATGAACAAATTAGGGTTTGATGTTGTATAATGAATGATAAACATGTTAATTTCAGGTGATTAGAGAGGATCCAATCAGTCAAACAAGGTTTGACTTAGGTGTTTTAGCTCTAGGTAAGCGGGCCATGCCCTTGGCATAGTAATCTTGATTTCTTGAATGATTATGATATATTTATGCACTTTATGCTAAGGTCATGAAAAGTAGATTGTTTCTTTCAAGTATATGGTTATTGAATGTTTGATTGCTATAATCTAAGTCTAAGTATAGAAATCTGATTAATGTTATGAATCATGATTAAGATACATGAAATCAAGGTTAAGAGGGAAGAAATTTCCCATTCATGCTTAAGAGGGAGAAATCCCATTATGTTTCATGGGGAGAAATCCCAACTATGTTCAAGAGGGAGAAATCCCATTAAGATCAAGTCTAAGTTATTAAGAAGATTATTAAGTCTAAGAAAGATCATGGTTAATGGAAATTGATTTAGATTTATATGCACCTTGTTATGGGCTATCTGAGCATTATGGGCTTTTCGAGGAATTATGGGCTTTCTGAGCATTACAGTCTCCTTATGGGGCATTAAGAGAGGAGCATATACTTCTAGTCAAGTTCCTTACGTAAAAGATGTCAAGAAATGATTAATGTTGATGCATGTTTATGTTTATGTCAAGTCACCCTTATAGTTTATTTGTATGCTTTATAACATGCTAATGCCGCTTACTTACCATGTTTGTTTTTCTTTTGCATGGCTGGGGACGAGATGTCCGCAGACGTTGGAGCTAAAGGGAAGGAGACATCTTAAGGAGATTCCAAGGATCCAAGACCTTAGAAGTTGTTTCCTGGTGGGATGTCCATCTATGGAGATCCTATCTTTCATATTTTATCTAGAATGTGTGTAGCTTTAGAACCATGATGTAGTTTTCTTTTCAAGAACTTATGTATGAATCTATGCTTCTATGAATGCTAAGTGTTGTTTATTTCTTGATATGAGATCATGTATGTGACAACCCTCCCTGATATGCCAAGTACCCCACATTATGGATAATGTTAGGGATTAGGCTGTGCTTCCGCTGGTTATGTATGAAACCCTAGGTAGGGGTGTTACAGGGGGATTCTCAAAACAACAACTCAGAACACCAGTTTCTCTACAAAGTTGTCATTCTCTCTGGTTGTGGTAGCTAGGAGAGCCCAAGCAAGTGCTACCCGACAAGGGATGCACATCAAGGGAAAGACAACTACAGAAAAGTGACTACTGGCAGGAGAGTGTGTCA
Organism: Alisma plantago-aquatica; assembly: GCA_963693085.1. NCBI lineage: Eukaryota > Viridiplantae > Streptophyta > Magnoliopsida > Alismatales > Alismataceae > Alisma > Alisma plantago-aquatica. The sequence goes on along the minus strand of OY856414.1, from coordinate 84,513,336 downwards.
GTGACTAGTACGCTGACAAGAGGGTACGAATCCTTCCAATTCCTTGTACGACAAGGAGATCGTAGTTCCAGGTGGTCCGTGTGGACTACTTTAGAGGTGGGAGACTTCTGCTTCTCGGAGGACAGCTGTCAATCCTGACAGTCCCGGTGAGACCAAGAGCTGCACAGACACCGTCCAAGACAGGAGGTGAAGACCGTGCAAGACGTGAGGTAACTTTGTCGAGCAAGCCTTGGGATAAAGTATGTCTCTACAAACCATCCTTCCTACTATATAGATGTTGACGCGATTCCTTTATACTGGGTTTGAGGAATTTTTTTTTGTTTCTGCTGCCTTCTCTGTCTCCCCTAAAACCCAATAGTGGTATCAGAGCCAAATCAACTTCTCTATACTTTAGGATTATCGATGTGATTGATTTTGGTTTGTCGCCTTTATTTATTGCATACAATGTGAATAAAATTGTCTTTATGCATGTCCAATCCTAAATCCACAAATTCCAATATACATATATGATATGTAATATAAATGTACTCGATACGTGTCACCCTTAAATGAGTTTTGTGGTGGATGTATAGTGTAGTTATGGCCAATAAACCCTATGTATGTGTGCTTGGTTGAATGTGGTTGCTTTCATCTCGGTCTACGCACTGATTCCCTGTCTCTTATTTCTAATGTAACTCAAGATAACTCGAGATTTCTTTCCTACCTTTGCTCCCCACAAATGTAACTTGGGGTTTCTCAATTCAAATGTAAAATATGATAGATCTTTTATTTCATGTTATGTCAAAGAATGGAGAATAACCTGACGACAACTGAGACGATCGGTTCAAGGCGTGAACCGATCGGTTGGCATTCTAGACGATCAATTAATGGAATGAGACGAGCAGGTGGCGGCCCTGAGGAGATGCACGACGACCAGTGAACCGATCGGCTGGAGGTGCCAGTCGATCGACAGGTGGCACCCAACCGACCGGCCTGATGGCGAGCCGATCAATTATGGAGATGAGTTGATCAAACCCAGTAAAGGCAAAGCACAAAGTTCATCTTGTACATGTTGCATGTGATGTAGACCTAGATGATAGTGATTGCTCTTGGCTTGAGGAATCACATTAGGACGGCCATAATCATTGCTTTTATCATTTCAAATGTTTTCTATGGGATATAGCATGTATATGATACATACTATATATTGTGGTGATTGGATATGTATATGTACCTATAAAACAAAATCCCTCATTATATATTAAAGTTTTAGATGCCTTCCAAATGCAACACACGTGAAAAGCTTGATCGGCCAAGTGTGGGCACACCCTAGCGTGGTGCACCGTCTATCTCGTGGAAGTGTGAAGGATCAATATGTGGGTCTACCCTAGCAGGGTGCATATTCATCGTGTTGCCTTTGGGTCAGACTTAACAAGGTGACCTAGATAGGATCTAGAACCTTGAGGCATGGAGGTAATCATGGCAAGGAGTTGCATATGACATCTTTCAAGAGTTGCATATGATGCTATTGGCAAGAGTTGCCTACCTGGAAGATCTAAGTTGTGGGTGACAGTCCTAGCTGGTCCATGACTCAGAGGATTTCAGGATCTTGTCCACTAGAAGATTGTACGTTGTAATCTTCCAAATTGATGGTGAGGGTATCAATTTGAACAAAAATAGTGGGAGCAATAATTAATTAAAGTCCTAATTATATCGTAAAACCTTTTCAAATCAATCAAGTCAAAAAGGAGTTTTTGGACTAAATTGCATATACTTCTTTTTGTACAATAAATGGTTAATCAACAATAATCTCTTTATTTGTGATCGGTCCTTAAGACCAAAAACTTAAATGGGAATAATTCCATGACTGGTTAGGACGTTGAAAAATGTTCTCAATCAAAGAGAGAAAGCTTTAAGTCCTAGTTATACCAACACCAGATGATCTCAATCCCACCACACCAATGGTTGAAAGAATGCTTATGGAAGCATACTGAGGATGACATTGATGTGGTGTGCTTAATGTTGTATTCTCTGAACTATGAGTTGCTGAGACAACATGAGATGTATGATGTCTCCAAGACACTGTCCTACTATGTCATGACATAAGGAGATCCAGTAAGGTATTCACACACTCAATGTGATTGGGTATGTGGAAAAACCTGACTAAGAAGGATTCCCTATGAGCCAAGAGTTGGCTATTGGTATGATACTACAAATGTTGCGAGAATCATACAGTTCATGATGAACTATGACATGAACAACTTTGACAAGCATTGATAGAGTTGTTGGACATGTTGAGGACGGTAGAGGCAATTATGAAGAATGACAAACCCTAATGTTTGATGTGATCAATGAAGGGTAAGTCGTGAAGGCAAGGAAAAAGGCAAATCAAAGAAGCATTCTGATGCTAGCCAACAATCCAAGCTGTCTTCAGCCTCAAGTCACAGATAAAGAAGGATAATCCTAAGTATGTGATGTTGATCAACAGAAACAAAGGTAGGTCCAAGGGCAAGGGAAAGGGTAATGCTAAAAATGATTCTGATGCTAGCTAGTAGCCCAAGTTGTCTTCGGCCTCAAGGCACATGGGAGGGTGAACGAGGGAAATGCCCTCTATATCTGGAAGAACAAAAGAAGACTAAAGGAGGGATAGTGATCTCCACCGTAGGTATCATGAAATAAACACTTCTTTATCTGAGGTATATGATACCAAGAGATGGATCTGTCATATATGATATACAAGATCCACAAAGAAGTGATGACCTTTGTGAAAGGACCAAGATAGGAGTACCCATCATTGGAGCACGTGTTGTTTCCATAGATAGGAGTACCTTTCAGTTTAATTTAGTCTAAAGAGCACGAAATAGAGTTGACAACTATTGTTTCAATTTGACAATAGAAACACTTTATTGTTGCATCTTGTTGAGACAAGGATGGCTATCAATATAGTTGATGTTTCAAAGATATGATCTTCGTGGCAATGCCTTGTTTATCTTGTGGTACTTGGTATGCATAAGATAAAATGATATCTAAAAGTTATTGATAACTCAAACAATGAATTAGCATCATTATGAAAAATTCATTTCTAGTTTCCATATGATGGATAAATCTAGATTCTTTTGGTTAGAGAACCAGTAAGAGACATGAATCTCTTGAACATGATAAATTGATCTTCACTAGTGGTAGTGGGAGAATGATTATCCTATTAGGTATAATGCATATGATGTATTTACATACCTATTGGAGCAAATGCTAATACTTCAAATTGTGTTTAGAGAAATACCAATATGAATATCTTGAAGTGTTCAAGAATATCATAGATGAAGTACGAATTTGGTAAAGTGTTAATTCTTGATGAGATCAATGAATGAAATACTTGAACCAAATGTTTGAGATCCTTATGAGTGATTATGATAGTGTATCATAGTGAGCTCGTGATTAAGGCATGGTGATGTCTAAATCAACAAGGAGTCATACTCTAAGGAGTTAGAGGATGATTATCAAGTAGCTAATTTCTTCTTAAATACCCTACACTAATAAAGTACATTAAGAATCACAAAGAGTTATGAGTTCTTATATCCTTGATAGATACACCTCGATTATCTATGTGATGAGTTGGTCATGTGATGAGTCAACTATCTAGATAAATATGAGGAACTAGATTTTGACCATTACATCTCAAATGAATTCCATGTGAACCATAAGGTATGACCTTGATGGTAGCACCCATTGGGATGAAATCCATAAGTGCGAATGAGTCTTAAGTGTTAAGACACATGGATGACATTTTGAGAAGGATGATGCTTGTTGATTGCAACTTAATGACTAAGAGATTTGGCATACGGATACTAAAACCGCATTCCTATAAGGAATAAAATGAGGATGTGTACGTGACACAACCTATAAGGTTTAAGAATCCATTAATGCAAATGAAGTCTATAAGTTACAATGGACTAATCAATGTGATTGATTGAGTACAAGCAACTCATAACTGTGATCTTTACTTTGATAATATAGTCAAAGGGTTTGACTGATAAAGAAGGGATCTGAGATTTAGTGGGAGCATATTCACATTCCACATGTTGATGTGAATTGGAAATGTTCTAGAATGGAAATCCAAAGTGGAAATTGTCTTTAGGAAAGATAGAGAAATTTCCTATATGATAGGAATAGAGATCTATAGAGATAGTTCTTGAAAATGTCTTGACCTGAAAAGAGAAAGCATACATTGGCAATCTATACTGAAGGGTTCAGTGTTCACAGATTCAATGGGAGAAAACTTATCCATGTTACATGGAGTTAGTATCCCAAGGCCAAGTGTCCAATTCTTATGAAGAATGGAAACACTAAGAATAGATAAGGATCTATCATGTATGTAATCATCCCATCATCTTGCATGTATGGACATGGCAAGAATAAAATGCATTCATCATCTTGTATGTAGGACATGACAATATGATGTGCTCATTATGATAACTCATATGTGGGACATGACGAGTGGATGTATGTCTAGTTCCAGTAAGGGTTACTGGAATACCATAAGAACTTGAGAAGTACTAGTTCTATGGAAATAAGGAAGGATTCACTGTAAAGAGTTACACTGATGCGAACCTCCGAAAAGGATAGAAAATTAATCACAAAATATATATGTGATATATAAAAGTGAATGTTTGTTGATAAATGGAAACGTTCCAATAAATCCATTTAAAAGGAAAAGCCCAGTATCCGTGTGTTAGAGAACATTAGTGGATGCTATATGGATCTGGAAGTTCGTGAGATGAACTTATAGATATTTCGATCTTTGATGACAAGTAAGGAGAATTTGATCATGCAATATGGCTAAAGGTTAGAAAAGGAATACTAGATCGCATATTACGGCAACTCCATCTCATACGTGTGACGTACAACGAAGAGATGAGAGACATGCAGTTAATACCGACTTTGGCAAGATATTTCCATAACTCATTGCATAAGCACTAGAGCATAGTAACATGTGGGACATGTTTGAAGATCACTATGAATATGATTCAAGGGTGATTGGCTCGCAGTACAAGTGGGAGTCTATTGGTATGTATGGACTGAGAGCCAATCATGGGATGATTGGTGGGATACATTAAGATTGATTTGATAAGCATCAAAGGCAAGCTTACAATTCTTTCTGGTTCAGTCATATGAGATAATGATAGAACAGATTGAATGTCTAGAGAATGATAGTACTCAATGACGTATGCTTTCAGGTTAAGGATCTAAATGATGAGATCATACGGATGCTAAGAGTTTGTACATTCTTATTATGTCCCTAGTCGGATGTCATTGTGGAAGGTAGATAGACAACAATGACACACAAGACTAGATTGTGGTGTTGGTTGATGACAAAATCTCGTTAGTCATGATATGGAGATATCAAACCAAACACATAGGTACTTGTTAGAGAACAAGTGTACTAGACAGACCCACCGTGAGTTTGACACATGGAACCATGACATGGTAGTCATAGTCAATTCTCATAGTGATGGTGGTGAGTGTGATTCTTTGACCTAAAATCACTACACTCAACACATGTCTTTGGGTACGCTTTGACATCATCAAACACAGTCCTGAAACGTGGGATGTTATAAAGGTGATGATTGGGTGGCTTTGACACATGGGGCTTTTGAGGGGTGAGTGATAGATATGGGATTTGTCCCTCCTGAGGGAGTTTGATATCCATGGACACTTGATGAGTAGGATTGAGATAGGCGTGTGCACGTATGTGTGAATTAGTATGTGATATTGATGTCATACATATCTCCTCCAATCTACTCTGAGATCAAGAAAGTGAATGAACGTTGACAGGATGACTGTTCCATGCCTTGAGTTCATTCGGAATATCAGAGACAAAGGAATTATACATTCACTGTAACACCATTCACGGATTGTAGGATTGAAAGTTGTTCTCCAACTTTCCTTTTCACTTGGGTAGCATTGATGTGCGACTAGGCACCGCTCTTTGCTTATGAAGTAATAAGTGTTATGGACTTTCACTGCCAAGCTGAAATGGGCCAGTAGGGTCACACACATAGGATTTAACCTAGAAGAGGAGTTTATGTACAAACGATGTTTAGATTGATTGCCAAAGGAGTTTAGTAGTTCAATTAAACACTCAATCAATTGATAGCTCAGTATCATAGTGTTCAAGGTGTTGGACCAATTGATTAGAGTATCAAATTGATTGAAACTGCAATTGACTGATTTTGCGCAATCTGCACTCCCAACCGATCGACTCATGTGATGAACCAATTGACTCATGTAATGAACCGATCGGCTCAGGACAAGATGAATCGACCGGTTCAAGGGTTGAACTGATCGGCTCAACTAGTCTAAACGAGCGAGTTGGGAAATTCAGGCGGGTGAGAAATTTCTCTTCGTTTCACTTGTCTAATTTGATTGGAACAAGGATTGGTATTTGGATCAATTCAAAACAAAAGAGGAAAAGTCAATCGGGAACTGACCAGTGCAGTGAACCGACTGGTTCAGAAGTGAACCTATTGGCTCAGGTGCCCCAACCAATCGGTTGAGGCGTGAACCGATCGGCTCAGGTCCCCAACCGATCAGTTCATGCTTGAAACGATCGGTTCAGCTGGCGCAATTGGTTGTTTTGTGGAAAATCTCAAACCCTTCTACTCCTACTTTAATCCTGCATTACCCGGGGTAGAGAACCATGTCCCATGACCCTCCTATATATAGGGGTACTTGGGTCTTCTCAAAACAACAACTCAGAACATCAGTTGCTCTGCATAGTTGTCATTCTCTCTGGTTGTGGTAATCAGGAGAGCCCGAGCAAGTGCTACCTGACAAGGGAGGCACAATAAGGGAAAGACAACTGTAGAAAAGTGATTGATGGCAGGAGAGTGTGTCGGTGACTAGTATGCCGACAGGAGGGTATGACTCCTTCTGGTTCCTTGTACGACAAGGAGATCAGAGTTCTAGGTGGTCTGTGTGGACTACTTCAGAGGTAGGAGACTTCTGCCGCTCGAAGGACAGTTGTCAATCCTGACAGTCCCGGTGAGACCAGGAGCTACACAGACACCATCCAAGACCGGAGGTGAAGACCGTGCAAGCCGTGAGGTAACGTTGCCGAGCAAGCCTCGGGACAAGGTATGTCTCTACAAACCATCCTTCCTACTATATAGACGTTGACGTGATTCCTTTATACTGGGTTCGGGGAATTTTTTTTGTTTCCATTGCCTTCTCTGTCTCCCTTGAAACCCAACATAAAAAGCATGGAAATGAAGGGGATTATGGTAGAAAACCTAGAAAACTAGGTTTCTATGGTTGAAATAGGGTGGAAATGGTAGCAGAAGGTCTTAAATCCAAGGGAAACGACAATGAATTCTCTAGAGTGGGTAGGAGGGTGCTAAGGCAACTAGGGAGGCTAACCTTGTCCCCCATCTGCCACCCATGTATATATAGGTGGCGGTGGAAGCACTAGGGTAAGTAGGGGTATTGCTAGAAATTAGTGCAGAAAAAGCTAGGTTTAGGGTGGTAGCACGACCATTCTAGACAGAATGGCTATGGTGGCTGAGGGTTGGAACAATCGTAGTGGGGGAGAACGACCATATTGAGAAATGGAAAATGTCAGAGGGAAAGTGGTGAAATGAAGACTGGTAGCACTGCCGTGCTGGGGGATAGGTAGAACGGTCGTGCAGGGTAGCACAACCATGGTGGGTGAGGTGAATTGGAGGTCATTCTAGCCAGCATGCCCATTTTGATCTTTGGCAGCACGGTTGTGTTGGCTGGCACGACTGTTTTGGGGTCTTCTCGACACGATCGTGCTGGGTAGCATAATCATTTTGGCCATGTTGTTGTAGCTTGATAAAATGAAGATCCTCTCTATAACTTTGGAATTTGTGAGCACGACCGTTCCTTGGCACCATGGCCTGGTTGGGGTCTTTAATAGCTTTTTGAACTTGAAACTTCATGAGAAATGGACTTATTTAATTGAACTTGACTCTTGGCCACTAGGGATAGGTTGAGGGAGCTTTGGGGCCTTCTTTGGAACCCTCCATGGATGGATAAATTCTAGAACTCCTTCCTTCTCTCTCATCCATCCAAGACATGGTCCAAGTACCTAAAAACATGAAAAGACCGTCCATAAGTGCATTTGACAATAATATGCATACTGAGGGAATTAGCTTGCATTTTATTATGTTTAGATGTGATTGAGATACAAAAAGACACAAGACAAAGCCCTAAAATAGGGCTACATTAGTAGTCCCTATTTGCATCAACAATGTTTTACGAAAAATTTTGTTTTGATCACGAGACATGTGAGTTTAATTTGTGTTGATTTTTAATGCACTATTATGTGTGTGGCGTATGTAACCTTTTAGAATAATATAGTTTGTTAATAAAATCACATATTTAAAAAAAAAATATGTTCTCTCCCCTTCCCTTCCCCATGCTAACCAAATAGACTAAAATAAGTGTCCCTCCCCTCCCCTCCCTTCCCCTCCCCTTCATTCATTGAGCATCAAACATAGCGTTAGTGTCTCAACCTAATAGGTGTAGTGAACCCTTATCTCGAACAGGATGAGTGGGTTGGTTTGTCTCGACCCCCCTTTTTGGGATGTTACGACCGAGACTATGTTGGGGGTGACCCAAGTAGGTCGAGACCCAACATAAGTTATATCACCACCTCGTGCATGCATGATTTAAGTGGTTTCATATTGGTCTCTTGGGTGGACAAGTGTCCCTTTGGTGCCTTAGGGTGTTGACACCTCATCCTTCACCCTACTTCCCTCCTCTTTTGCTATATAACCCCTTACCTCTCCATGAAAAGTGGCCCTTTTTGGCCATCTTCTTCCTCCCTTCTTGCTTGGTCGTCCTTGGATCCTTGAGGAGTAAGAAGATCTATTTGGAGCTCTTGGTGGTCAGTGTGATGACCCGATAGCCGAATCACCACCAGTAATTATGCGGAATAACCATTAGCAATAGATTAACGAAAATAACTAAAAATTAAAATCATTTTGGAAAGAGATCCATTGCCAGGAACTCTCAAAGAAAGAACCAAAGCAATATATACATCATGGTTCACATTGTACATACATTGTACCATCGAGGATATCATATACCAATTGCTTTGCCCAAACATATACATAAGCAACATAAAACCTCGAGGCATACAAGCCAAAATCTCATATCATTTATAAAATCATTACGTACTAACTCCTAAGGACCTGAGAGTACAGAGACGACACATATGACTTCGGTCTACAAGACACGACAGACATCAAACTCAACCTGAGTTGTTACTGTTGTCCCTGTTGTTGTTGTCCTCCCTCTATAGTATGGTCTCTACCTCCTCGTCTGCATCCACCTAAAAATGTTGGGATCAACGGGGTGAGACACAAGTCCCAGCGAGAGATATAACTCTCCACCAACAATATTATTATCATAGGTAAACAATATAAAACTGAGCATAGGATGTATTATGGAAATAACCATGTTTAATCATTGATGAATTATAGTGCAAAGCAATAGCATTGTTTAATCAATTCAACTACCCATGAGTGAGCTATAGATCATTTATTTGCTTTATAAAAAAATGTGAAGAACATATATAACATCTATCAATCTGAGATGTATGAAAGTAATGTAACACCAACCAATGTTTCTGTATTCAATCCTTAAGCAGATACACTACACGGTTGATTACATATTTACAATCACCCTTATGCCCAGAGGAGATGAGGTATATTGCTCATGCTCCAACCGACCACCTCTCAGTCAAAATTAGTACCATACAAGGTCAATGGAAGAGCCGAATGCCAAGACCTCACCCGTCTCATTCAGTACAAGACCACTGGTAGTGACATCATGTCAAACTACAACTAGCTTGTCGGGGTATAGTGGCATCTTTGCTCTAGAGCTACAGTCGCATCATGCACTCTCTTCATGGAGATATCACATCAATCCCCAGTACATTTTCATCAGGGCGATCACATGGAAACACTGGCATTCATCAGGGAGATAACATATCAATCCCCATATGGACGTAAGAATATGTTCATCCTTCAACCCCACATATTCAAAAATATGCACTCCGGGTTAAACTCATTTCACCATTCAGCAAATCCTGACACCGAATGGATCTATGACCTAGGCACTACATGATAAGGTTCCATTTGATTCACTAAGTGTACTACAATATCTTTTAGCATCAATTAAGTTACAAGAATGGATTATAATAGATGCTACAAAGAAAAGGTGTAATACATTTATCAAGTACTTTCAGAATCTTCGGAACGCAGTGAATGCATAACACTCGGGATCTCAGTCCCTTATCACATTATTGGGAATTCTCATCCCTTAACCTTATCATCATCATGATTGCTAGATCTGGGTATTCAAACCCTTAGTTCATCATTGAACATAGTTACCTCTTATCAGGTATCTATTACCTCTAGGTCCTCAGACCAGGTATACATTATACTTATTGCACAAGTATTTCACATGGCTCACAAGGCCCATTAATATGTATCATATGAAACATCATAGCTCATACCTGGCTATGCTCATCATCTCATAATACCTGCATGGTTAGTATTTCAAGATAGAAGCAATTTCAAGTACATAACATCACCATGCAATACATGAGAAATACAACCTTCCCATTATTAGGTTTAGCGTTTCCCTTTCAAGCCAATTAGGGTTTCAAGCCGATTAGGGTTTCAAACCAATTAGGGCTTTGGGACAATTAGGGTTTCAAGCCAATTCAAGTTTCAAACCAATTAGGGTTTCAAGTTCATATTATCAAGAATCAAAACCCTCATTCCTAGCTCCACATATATTAGGAGTATCAATGTATGCTCATATCCACATATGCTCATTAAATGATTATCACACAAAGTATGAGTTTCTCTCTCATCCTCACTAGGATAGTGATTACAACATACTTATTAAGTTGGCTCAATCCTTCTCTCAAGGTACATTGGCCTACATATATCAAAATGCATTGGACTCTATACATCTTAATGTATCATTTGACATAACTCACTTCATGTGTTACTCAATCAAGTATATTGGATTGATGTGCTTCCACCATATCGGGCACGAGGTGTGTGTATGCTTACCATATCAGGAAAGAGGTGTGTGTATGCTTCCGTGTTGCCCAAGAGGTGTATGTGTGATTTCATATCGCGCAAGAGGTGTGTGTATGCTTCCATGTCGCCCAAGAGGTGTATCCTTGATCACCATGTGGTGCATGAGGTGTATGTATGTGTCACTCATACCAGGTTGCTCAAAATTAGGGTTTCACATGTAGAGTTAGACCCTTATGGTCATACCTCTTCAAACCTTCATGGTATCGGCCTACCCTTCACCACATGTTAAGTGATAGCCTAAACAATTGGTTAGTCTCAACCAACCCAAGAGTACAAATGGATAGGGTGTGGGGTCCAAGGTATATCAGATTTGATATCACTTTCTAGGGTTTCATCACCATATTGGGTTAGAGTTGTATACTTGACACCATATCGTGCATAAGGGGTATGCTTGACCTCATATCGTGCATAAGATGTATGCTTGACCTCGTATCGTGCATAAGGTGTATGATTGACCTCATATCATGCATAAGGTATATGATTCCTCATCATATCATTCAAAGAGGTGTATACTCATCACCATATCGTGCTAGTGGTGTGTGCACATCACCATATCGGGTTAGAGGTGCTTCTACCCAATATCAGTTTGTGCCATGATGATGTTATCATCATAAAGATCTAAAATTCGTTCCTTACTATTATAGTTCATGGAAAACAAGTCTATGAAACTATTAGAACTTACAGATTTATCAATTATTAAAGGAAATTCAAAAATTGAAAGTAGAACATCAAGTATAGCAAGATTGATGGTGAATAATAACATGATTGGGTTTAAGTTATATAACCCACCTCAAGAACAACTTCAAAGCTCCAAGATCCAAAGATTCATGTTCCCAAGGTTGAATATGAACTTATGAAGAGTCCAAGACTCGTTCACAACTCCTTCATATGTAAAGAATCCATAGATAAGAACCTGGTGAAGAAGAAAAGAAAGAAAGAATCACAACCTGAGATCATGCTGTATCTAAGGTTGAAGATGACCATGGCTTCACCATAAGCTTAATGGCTCAAGCTCCTCCTTGATCCTTACTAATATGCGTGATATCTAAGAGAAATGGAGCGATAATGTCCGAAAAGATTCACTAGTAGGTGAAAGGAGTTGTATATATAATTGAGGTTTATGAGAGAGAGTGTATACGAGGTGTCATCACCTTATACTACTAGGTACCACGTGTCCATGCATGGTTATGGTTGACACATGTCCATGCATGCATACATATTTATCTTTACATGCAAAACTTTGGATGATAATCTAGGGATAAGATTCTGGCCATTATTATCTTTTTGAGTAAGATATTTCAACTCAACATCACTTTATTCACAAACCGATACACTTTTTCCAAGAAAAGTTGTAAACCGATAACGATCACCTTCTTGAGGTTCTTAACACATCATGACAAATTACAAGAGTTGAATAAAAGATATATAACCTCCTATATGTCTCCTTGGCCGATAGGCACTCCCATACAAGCTCTACAACTCGATACGACTCAAATAGGGTTACAACTATACAACTCTTCTTGGTCTTTTCTTCACCAAGAATACCATCACTCAAATATGATTCAAACATGGTCTATCTTTGTTTATCGCTCCTCTAGATGATTCTAAGAGAGAGTAGGGACACTCTAGAGGTAGTAATTTGCATATAAACCCTACATTTTGGGTAAATTGCAAATTGCATCAAAATTGGTACTCAAGGCACAAGCATTATTCAAACAAGCTCCAACTTGGAACTTAAGCTTTCCAAAAGCCACCCCTTAGAATCATTCTCTCTCTTATGATGCTAAATCACTTTAAGCATGTTCAAAATGTGACATATTGCAATATAACCTCTCATCTTGGGTAAATTGCAATTTACACCCAAACTATCATATAATGCACAAACAATTTGCAAATAAGCACAAACTTGAAAATTAAACTCAAGGAGAGTATTAATTACTTTTCAAAATATTAAAACAAGTTTATAAATAATTTACTTAAGCAAACTTCTAGGTTTATGGCATAACCCAGTCCAGGGATGTTATAGTCAGACTTCCCTTGCATGTGGTGCTTGTGGTGATCCTCGGTCATCTTTTACCTTGGTAAGTATATACCTTTTCTTTGCTACATTTTCCTTAGATTCCCTCCCTCATCTTCTTCTCTTTCCTTGGAATTAGTATATTTTTTGACATGATGTCCATTCTTGAGAGGAGAGCTCCTCATCACAAGGGTAATAGGCCATGTTTTGGCAAGGCAACACCCAAGTGAGAGCGAGTTTCTCCTCTCTTTTCTCCTCTTTCCTTTAGATCGGCCAAGGGTTATTTCTTGTCCTTTATTTGTTCCATCTTTGACCATGATGTCTTCTCCATCTTTAGGTGCTTGGTGGCTGAGAGTGGAGGTTTTGTGGAGCTTTTGTTCCTCTTGGTGATCATGTGCTTTGAGCTTGCAATCCATGGAGTGATCTTCCTTAAGGTGGGTTATATAAAACTCAACCCTCTCTATTAATTGCACTTGTATATACATGTTGGTTACTATCTTCTCTCTCTAAATGTTCCCTTAACCTGCTAGTGGATGATGTTAAGCTCTAGAACTTGTTTTATGCTAAATCCATGCTTGGTTTGAAAGAAATCTGAAACCCTAGTTTTGGTACCTGATTTTTAGTGATTGTTGTGAATGGTGGTTTTCTCTCACCTTTTGATCTTGGTTTTTCTCACATGCTTGATGCTTATGTCTCTTAGCATTCCATGCAGTTTAGATTTTGTTCTAGAAGTGCTAAATGTAGCTTTTTCTCTCTCTTTCATGAGGCCCCTTTCATGGTAATTTCATGACACTTGTGTTACGGTTTTGATAACTAAATTTTGGGGTGATGTCTTCATTATTGAGAATGGTGGTTTTCTTGTTGTTCTCTTTAGTTTTTGGATGTGGTTTTCTTCTGTTCCAACCTTGGTTACTCTTGGTTTGATGATGGCCTCATGCCTTAATGGTACCTTGGACAATAACAGTCACTACACCTTGTTTGGCTTTTGGTTGCAGCACATTGTTATGTGAGGCTCCGGTCGATACCAATAACCTGGTTACAGTCATGACATCCTACCCTATGATGGTCGCGAACCTTACCTCTATGTGGGTCAAGACATCTGCTTAGTCCTGGTCGAGATGCTTCAATGAGTTGAGGTCATGACACATGTTTTGTGAGTGGTTGAAACCCTTGTTTTAAGGATGGTCAAGACATGTCATTGAGGGATGGAATGCCTTGCCTTTGGTAGTGGGTCTGATCATGTGTTCTCGCGGTCAATACACTAGGTAGCATGGTGGTCAAGACCATTTTTGTTGTGGGCATGATACCTACCTGGATGAGGGTCACGACACCACTTATGTTCATGATCACGACAATCCTATATAGTGGATGGCTGACATATATACACAACCATATGATTGACACATAAGCATGAACACTGAGTCATGACCCTTGTATGGTGTTGTTTGGTTGGATGCCTAATCAACTCTAAGCATGTTCCTTAATGATAAGATGTTCCAAGATTTTGGGAGATGTCATACCTAGGGTTTGGGGATAGAACATATCTACAAAACCCTAATCGGATATGAATGGTAATCTTAACCCTAACACTGAATTATGCATTGTATTTACTTCACTCTTTTGTTTATAAACCCCTAATCTTGCAGGTGTTATGGTTTTGAATATAATAATTGTGATTATTATGATGGTGATCATGTGACACAGGGGAAATGGCTATGAGTGGTGATGAGACATGATGAGATCATACTGATATGATGGGTCCAATGACCTAGTGATGGCTTCATGAATATTGGGAGGTGATATTGTCAAGTGCTATGATCAAGGGATTACATACCATAGTGATGTGACATTTGATTGATGACCTTATGAATGGAAGTGCTACAAGTATCATGTGGTGAAAGTGTGACAAGTTAACACCTCAATGTTTTATATCTTCTGGAGTTGTATTATATCCCTTATCCTTGTAGACCATGTTTTGGATTTATTCATTGTAACTTAATTGATGCTAAAAGCACCCAATTGGCTAACTCATCAAGTGGAACCCTAATCATGTAGGTGCCATGTTCCATAGATCCTTTCCAGTATCATCTCTAATTGTTGGATTAGTGAAACGAGTATAACTCGGAGAGCATATTTTTTAATATGAGGAAGTGCAAGTTGAGTAATTCCTTGCATCCACAATTATAGGTTGTGTGAGACAGTTATGCATGATACGATCTCCTTATGATATGGATGGACATGCATGAGACACTCCTTCTTTTAAGAATGTCCATGTGTGAGCATGTTCTTCTAGAGACGTTACATGTACCAAGGTGGGCTAGGTGTTTATATATGGACGGCCATGCGTGAGTCAATCCTTTTTTTGACTATATGTCACCTTTTATAGTTGACTGATATGTCTCTACAGTGTTTTCTCTTGTGCTAACCAAGAGGTGTGGAGGGGTTGTAGATTTCAGCTCTTTCATTTGACCTTATATTGAATCGATTTTGACTTAGTAGTGGTTGGTGGGATTTGGGTGGTATAAATCAAATACTCTAGGTAATAATACAAGATGTAACACAACCGTGTAGTATTTTTGCATAGGGTCACATACAAATAATATTAGTTGAGCCCTTTACCGTATCCTTCTACTGATTTCTTGAATTATAAGATGATAAGAGAAATCATCTGATATACATTTGCTTCATATTCCTTTTTAGAATATAATTTGATCTATTTCTCAGTCGTAGTTGCCTAGTCTTGCTTAATCTTCTTACTTTATTGATTACATATCATTTAGTTGAATCTACTCAACCTGCTTAGTATATTGTTTACATGTTTAGCTTATGTGTGCTTTTCATAGACGTTGGAGGAGAGTTATATCTCTCACTGGGACGTTTGGTCTCACCCCATGGGTTTCCACATCTTTTAGGTGGATGAGCATGAGGCAGTAGAGATTGCGTTGTTGGTGCTAAATAGTAAGAGGACCAGTAGTTGTAGAAAGGTTGGACATGACACTTGTGTATAGAAGTAGAGTCATGTATGTTGTCCTTATACTCTCAGGTCCTTGGGGAGGTTTTTGTTGTATGTGTCGATACGAGGTTTACACTTTACACCTATTGTTGTATAGAGATGACATATATGTATATGAATAGGTTATCATGCATAACAGGATGTGGCTTGAGAGATAGTGAAAAGTATCTTGTATAATATTTTGGATAGGTGATACGCAATACATGTGGATTTTCTGGACTCATGTGCAAAATGTTGTGACTCCTATGGTTTGTGAAAATTAGTTTTAATTTCCTCTATTTTATAATAACATGGATGTTAGTTTTAGTTTCACATTTTGGTTTTGAGTTATCTCATTTGTGGCACGTCGGGGTGTCACAATATTGGTATTGTTATACATATTGTTTGATGTATAACTACCAGGAAAGCAGTAAGTACTTCTTTCAAAGAAGTTATGGCTCTGACACATTTAGCACATAAATAGTTGAGAATCAAATGACAAAGTTGGTTTGTCAACTAATATATATTTAACTAGTTTAAGTGTAAATGACTTTTGTTTTGGTCATCTGTTGGTATTGTTATTGTGGATAAATTGTTATGATATGATTTGGTATGCAATTTGTATTGTATAACAAATTGTTTGCTATTTTATATGATTGGGTATACATTTGATGATAAATTGGTACTTCTATATAGATGGCTAGGGACAACTGTTAAAATTTATATGATTAGGTTACATTAATATAAGTAAATAGATAGAATAAATTGGTATGTAGACTAGTTTTGTGTAAAATTTTAATGTAGAAAAAGGCTACTTTTTATTGGAGTTTGGATTGACTGCCTTGTTATGGTAAAAATTATTTCTTTATTTATACAACTATTAATTTTTTTGTTAGTGTAGTTATACAATGTGCATGTAGGCTATTTGTATGATACATATGAACTTTAATTTGTAATATCAGTAAATCGATACACTAAAAAGTTTGACATTGAAACTTCACTCCTTTTTGACATACATCAATCCAATATTTTGTTTGAGGGTCATTCCATTTCTTAGACTTGCCAATTGAAGATGTGACATTTTTGTACTGATATATATAATTATAAGCACTCTTATCCATGTGGGTTGGTTCTGTTGTGGTATCTGGATGAGGAAGAGCTCAATATGGATGATTTGATTGTGTGCATAGTTGTGTATAATTATACACACAATCTTGAATATGAGTTGGGTGTATGCTAGAAGGTGGTAGTGGTTGATCTCAAGATATTTCAATGTTAATGTTAGCAATAACAAATTTGTATATATCTTGGATCACAAGCAAGGGATTATTCTTCTTCTTAGACTTTGAATTTTCAATGAGTGTTTCACTTTAAAAGATTTCTTTCATGCTGAGGATAGATGCCCAACCCTTTTGCAAACAAAAGGATCGTGTATGGATGGTACTGCCAAATCTTCATACTAAGTAAAAAAAGAAAGTAAAAAAATAAGTAAAGAAGGATAAAAAAATTGTGGAGCATATAAATTGTGAGGAAAAACTTACTTTTTTGGCGGACTGTGGTATTTTGACTTCTTTATATGCCTCCATTAATATCTTTTTAATTTGTTCATAATTCTCCTTTATTGCATTTGTAAAATTAGTAAATCCCTAAAACAATTTAATTATGTCATCAACCCTACTATACTATCACCATTTTGGAATAACTTTGAGTTTGAATCATCATAAACATGAGTTATGTCTTTCCTCTGACGATCCAATCTGTATTGATTAGAAACTATTCATACTTTAAGATTCTAATCTTAACACATAGCATGTGACAACATAGAGTATTGTTGGATCTGAAGTATCTACACGAGCAATTCATGTCCTCCAAAGAATATTCATGAATGACATTGAAATATCTTTCAGATATTTTGGATTGATTTGGAGATATTATTGTGCTAATTCTCTATAACATAAAAAATAGCATTGATTCCTTCACTGAATATGGTTTTGGTGTCACAAGATATCATACCAGATAACTGATCCTGAATTTTTTTAAACAAGGATATTGTGTTAAGATCTCAGAACTAAAATTCAACCATATACGATATTTTTATAGGTGCTATTTTTTGTATGGATTCATATCCAGTAAGCCTCTCTTTCTGATATTTAAAGAACAAAGTAAGTTTGTATTAATAAATAAATTGTTTCAATGATGTACAAGAATTAACATAACCATCGAAGAATGAATTAATTGATTCATCTCGTTGTGTGGTTGTCATACGAGCCCCAAAAAAAATATCAACACAAGTACAACCTCACATTTCCCTTAGTTGATACATCATATTGAGCCATCCATCCTGCTTAATGTTGTAATTTTGTACAGATTTGTCCCAATTGGTCAGAAAGTCATTTACTATGATTCTCTTATAAACAACACATTTTACCAAAAAAGAAGCAACCTTGCCAAGTTTATCAAGTATCTTTTTTATTATAAACCACAAACAAATACGGTGACTGGTATTTGGGAAAATCACTTTCACTACGTTCATGATGTGTTGTGCCTGATCTGTTACCTTAGGAGGAACACCTTTAGTTGTATTTAAAATGGTTAAAATCTGCAAACTGGATAACATAACTTAAAGTAAAACATAACAATACCAAATCTAACTTGTAACAATGATAATTCAATAAAAAAAATAAGTTACCCAGGCATTTCAATCAAGTTTGGAAATGCCATATGGTTTTCAGTGGTTTATTCACATAGAAGACCACATCTAAGGAGAAATCTTTGAGAATGGTAATTCACACCAATAAATGGAGCAAAAGGCATTTCATAGAAGTAGTCAAGTATGTATTAGCGAATGTGATTACATCACCAAAATATTTATAAGCATCAATGGATCTTGAATCGGCCCAGAACACATTTCTAAGAACTCCATCATCATTCAAGTCTATGACATAGAAAATTTTAGAAATTTCATTCTGCATATTAATAAGATATTCTTAGATGGCTTCAAGGCATGAAGGAGTTAACCTCAATGTAAAATTACTGATAGGATTTTTGGTAGAATGTGATGTTGAAACTCCAAACCCACATGCATCAACATATGATTCATAGAATGATCTAACTTGTTCAATTGAATCAAACACCATGCCAACTTTTAATTTTACAACTTCTACGTCACTTTTTGGTATAATAAGTTGAGAAACATCACTATTCTGAGTATTTGTTGCAAATGGATGAGTTGCAATGTCGGTAAGGTCTTCTTGATTGTCAATAACTATAACATTCAGATCGATCTCGTCCATTAATAGAATTTGGTGAAAATGTCAGAAATAATATTGGTAAGTCTATAATTTATAGCTAATACTTTACTTATTATATATTGATAGGGAAGTTTCATTATGAAGAACAATATTTTTTCCGTTGGATGTGTTGTACGCCGTGCAATTTTTTGAAAAGTGTATAAAATAAATATAATAAAAAAAAAAACTAACGACAACTCCAAACGTCACACATCCGCCGCCTACCGTTTAGGTGGCACCAGCGAGATCCAGCTTCTAGTAAGGAACTTCATGTCGCGGCTGTTCCACTTTGCACTATACTTTTTCTCCCGTATCCCCCGACATTGAGGATTTTTTCTGAACTGAGGAAATGCAAACTTTTTTTCCTCTCTTCGATTTTCTCACGTAGTTCGTCGGTTTGTTAATGGAAACGATAATTTAATTTATAATGTTATATACATTTGTACCGGAGATGCATACAATTGTCCACAACAAATGGTATGGATTCTGGAATACAAACCATCGTTGATGTTTCTTTTTAGATTTTTAGGGTCGACAAATTAAGAAAGATAATTTGTAAATAAGAAATATTATTTAAAAAATTATTCTAAGATTAACAGCGAACAAGGATGTAAGTTATTGAAATTGCAGAAAATAGTTTACAAACTGGATTGGTAAATTTTGTACTATTGTCAATATTGGTTGGTATGGTTAAAAACGATAAGTGGTATTGTAACTGGAATATGAATGGTCATGGATGTTTTTTTTTACGTGTATCGATAAGACTTTAAAGAAAATAAAATTGGTATGGTAACGGAAAATAATTTAGTAATAATATTGTGATATGTTTGATGTACGTTATTAAAATTGCAGACAATAGTTTAGTAATAGTATTGGTAAATTTTCTACTGTAGTCAATATTTGTTAGTATTGTTAACAGTATTAATTGGTATTGAAACTGAAATACGAAAGGTCCTGGATGATTTTTTTGACGTGTAATGATAAAACCTTGAAGAAGAAAAAATTTGGTATGGCAACAAAAAATAATTTGGGAATAATATTGTGAGATGGTTGGACACGAGCGGCAAACACGGGAGTAGTGGAAAATGAAAATTCAGGAATGAAGAACCTTAAACGAAATGTTCTTCTCATCCTATTTTGTTGTGACTTGGATGATCATAAGGTGGATGTCGGTAAATAACAAAGGATTATGTTTGTCATTGGTCAATATCTTTGCAGTTTTTGGTACCATTGCGCACAAGAATAATATCTTGAGTTTGAGCTCTGTCAGTAATGCATGATGAGACACTAGCACGAGGTTTGTATGTGCTAGAAATACACATATATAGAGAAGAGAAACAGAGGGAAGGCGAAAGAGAGATTTTTTTTTAAATTCACAGATTTTGTACACCAGTATTTTGTCTGTTGCCTGCTAATGCATGGGGAATAAATTCTTTGATTGTTCAAAATAAATTTACAATAATGATGCCTGGGCAGCAGACATAATCCTGGTTGCACATTTTCGATGCTCTGTCCGTGCAGTGCAGATAGTCCTGGTTGCACATCCTGATATACAACACACTATATGCACTAAGAACTACATCCCAACCTTGGGAACAAGTCATGAGGATTAGACGTGCATGCTGCTTTTTTTCTTGTGTATTTCCAATGCTCTCTCCGCACTGTGCCAATTGAAGTTGAACTGGTGCTGATTCACATTTTGAACTAGCTAAAAAAATTAAAGTGGGTGCTTGCCCGCTAATACGACTTTTGACTCTCGTGTTTAGCCTACCATTTTATTGTGACACAGAGCTTCTCTCTCTTCATTTCTCTGATCTTTGTCTCTCTCTACGGGGATCATTGTCTGGGCTGCGAGAGAGCTAAAGATGGAAGGCACTGAGGTGACTAGGTACCTGAAGGCACACAGTGACCTTTCGATAGATACGAAGAGCTGAAGAAGTAGTTTGAGTCGTTGCAACTGAGGGCTGGAGGTGACGACCGGTTGTAGCTGCTGGCCAGAGGCTAAAGCCATTGATTGCTTCAATAGAGATGAAGTCGCACTGTGCGAAACGGGCTGCGCTAAACGGGCTACTGTAAGTAAAGACGGTAGAAAATATCAAATTTTTTGACATCTTTTGTTTTTTTTAAATGTAGGTTTGATTTTCTTTGTGAAATTAAAGATTTTTTTGTCAAAATAATTTTCTATAGAGTTGCATGTACGATCTTGTAGGGTATGTTGCCAAAAAAGTGTTTTTTGGTGTATACAGAAGGATGAATGAGTACTGACATAATTACTAATGTTGTCGTTGAGAGATGTTGTGTATTTAGCATTTAAAAAATGAATATAAGTACCAGCAAAATGTTATGCATTTAACATTTTCTGTTTGATTGGTATTGTACTTACATTTCATTTAGTATTTACTTACCTGCAAAAAAATTGGTATTGTGTTTGTATAACTTGAATGGTTTTGAAATGATAACTGAGTAACATCTAGAAAAGGAGTTTGATTTGATTTAGTGGTATTGCCAACATATAAAAATAGTGTTTGTGTAGCAATTATCAGCACTATTATTGAAAGTGATTATATATGTTCTTTTGTAAAAGTTTGTGCTTCTAGTGATAATTTAGCGATAATTTTGATATTGTAAAAGAATTTGTGTCGAAATGTTACTTGTACTATTGTTATGTATAAATTGGTATTCAATAGGTGATGATTAGTATGGTAAATCAATATTTGAATGTCAAATTTTTTTTGGGGTGTTGCCATATATAATTTACAATGTAATTGTTGATTGTGGAGTAATAACAAATAGATAGGTGTACCAACATTATAAAAGGAAATTTCTTTTTGATTGGTATTCTTTGAAAAATATTTGGTGTTGTGTTTTGTAGAACCTGAATGGTTGGACATGATAAATAAGGAACACTTTTTGAGTAAACTAGATTAAAAATGTGTCATACCTCCAATTTGTTTTGATTGTAAAAGAAGTATTGGATACATAATGAACAATTACAAAACCAAATAATGCACACTATCTTTTAGATTCATTGGTATTGTTGTTATATATTGGTATGTTGTATGTAATTGGTTTTAAATAATGTAAAGAAGATAAATCACTATTGCAGTAATATATATTTTTTGGAGTGCTAGTGTAGGTAAATAAATATGGAATTGTTTAGCAACATAAAAAAGAATATTTATGATTTATTGGTATTGTACCTATATTTTTTCAAAATTCAGTTGCCATTTTTAGAACTGTTCACTAAGTGTTTGGTATTGTTTTTGTGTAGAACCTGACTAGTTTAGAATGACAACTGAGGAACTGATAACTACACAACATTTTCGGAGTAGATGTTGAATTAGTAAATTTAAGGTTGTTGTTAGTATTGCTAAAGAAGAACACATGCCAATGTTAAAGGAATATGTATTCAGTGTGTTCCATGATATGAAGCGCCCAACTTCTCTAGATATATGTTTTGTAGAAGATCTGGTGTATGCTTATGATGCTAACAAAATGGCTTTCAAAATTTGAAAACACATTGGTAGCATTTAACCCTCGATAGGTGTGCATAGTACTTGGGCTACCCGCAACTTGTATTTTTATGTTGTTGAATCCAAAATTTATATAATTTTATAGGTATGGCAATTTAAAATATATGATTTGTGTTATTTAGGTGTTAGTAGTTTCTAACGTTCTGGCAAATCTGTGGTTAAGTATAATAAGATTAGGTGTGAGTACTTTAATAGAGACTCAAAGGTGAATGATGTTATAGAAATCCTAAAAGAACCGGTAGATAAAGAAGACAATAAAAGCAAAGAAGAGTTTGTGAAAATTTGAATTCTAGTGCTTCTAAGAAGTTATTTGTTTTCCTACAATAACTTTGGAATTCAAAAATTGTTCGATGTGGTTAATGATCTAAAAATAATTGATGGGTTTAATTAGGCTAAATACATACACAACTACCTACAGTTAGGTATGATGAAAATGTGTATAAATAGAAAGAGATATCTAAAGGGTTGCAACACACTGTTAATGGTATATTTTGGCATTTTTATGAATTATTTTGGATATGTTATCTTTTAATGTATTTTTTTGTTTGACTTAAAATTTCATATTGGAACTTTTCAGTTTTGGTTTAGTGAATGTCAGAAGAACTTTCTAGAAGATGTACCAAATGCATTGCCAAACACAAACAAATGAAAGTATGACCACAAGTTGAGCAACTAGTTGGCAAAGAAAAATAAAAAATTGGTGAATTGAATGGGGTATATATCCATGACGATTGGAGGGTTGGGGAGTTGAGAAACCAAGTGGTTGTTGTTGAGGAAAGTGATGTGTTAGACTCAACTAGAGTGAAGCTAGCATACCTAGAAGCTAATAAAATGCAGTTGGGATTCGAATCGAAAAAATTAAAATTAAAATATGACAAAGTTATGGGAAAGCTAAAGGGTGAGAATGAAGAGTTGAAATTTAAACTAGATGGATTACAAAGAGCTTTTAATAAGTGTTAAAATGATTGTGTATTCCTAAGGGAGGAACTGGCTGCACACTTTATAGTTGATCCAACTATGGAAGAAACGGGTATTGAGGACTCTTAAAATGCTAATGACAGTGACTACAATGAAGAAGAAGAATCAAATGGTAATGCAATAGCATAAATAATGGATAATATGAAGGTACATATTTTTGTTATGATTTGTATTGATCAACAAAATTAGTAAATTATAAGCAAATATAATGATTGGAAAAATAAGTTTCAGAGAAAAAATAGAAGGAAGGTTGAAGAGTATGATAAGGAACATGACAATGACGATATAGATGTGAGTGATGATAAATTATATTTGCATATGTTTATTTTTTTAATATACAAACTGAAACTATGGTTTTTATCATTTTATGTAGGATTTTGTGAAGAAGACATGTTGTGAAAAATATAAAACTAGATATCAATATATGGACTTGCTCTTCTAAACTAACATTGAAGTTATTTGCAAATGTTAGTACATTAATATTGTTTTTGGATGATACTTTTTCAATATATTGAATGTTCATGGATTATTTGTTTCATAAAAAGGAAAAAGGGAAGATTAAAGAGAATAATGATAATGTTTGAGTACAAGTCAACAACGGTCTAGGGGTAAGGGTAAGTTTTTCTTATTGTTTTTTGTTCTTTAGGAACATTCGACGAATAACAAGTTTATATTGTAATAATTAGGATATGGAGGAACCTGAAGAAGCCCATACTGCTAGTTAAGGTGAAATAGAGATTGAAGTTCAGATAAATGGTGGGGAAGAAAAACAATCTGTATATAACTATGAGTACGAAATGTATGATAATCTGTATATTTGGTATTGTCATGATTACTTATGAGTATTGATATTATGTAAGTAAATATTTTGTTTGAATATTTGTTTAGTATGAGATAAATGAGAATCCCCATCTTACCTCCGTTCCACCAGGGAGAATCCAAGTTCCGATTCGCCTGACATCGTCGTCGTGGATCCTTCCACCGGCAATAGCCCTAATCAAAACTCTACTGCTCCTGAAGATGTCACGATGAGCACGGAACATCCTACGGAAGTTCAGGCTCGATGTAGCTATAGAGATTCCCACGTTGGGAAAGATCATGACCTTCTATCTTACGTCAATCCTGTCTCACCAGACACCCTGAAGGAGGGGGACATCCAGGTTGACTTGTCGGGCGTCCTTCTGGGCTTCTCTGTCAAGAATGAATCCATCCAATCCCTCTTGGCCCCTTGGCAATTCGTGGTGGTTGTTAAAGCACTAGGCATCACACTGGGATTCCAAGCCCTTGTCAATAAGATAAGCGTGCTTTGGCAGCCGACGACGCAGTTTCGAATCATCAATCTTGATAACGGCTATTACATAGTCCAGTTGGGTATCCATGAGGATTATGAAAAGGCATTGTTAGGGGGGCCATGGACTATCTTTAGAAATTACCTCTCCATCCAGTCCTGGTCACCTTCCTTCAGGCCCTCTGAGAAGATCCCACGGAAGCTAGTTGTCTGGGCGAGGGTCGCTGACCTCCCAGTTTTCCTCTACCAGAACCAACTTCTATTCAATATTGGCAACGCCATTGGCAAGACAATTAAAGTCGACGCCAACACCTTGCTAGGCAACAGGGGGAAGTTTGCAAGGATTTCTGTCGAGGTCGACACGCAGCAACCCTTACTTCTGGCTATCTTTATCAATGGCGAATATTTCCGCCTTGAGTACGAGAACTTACCACACTTCTGTCTAAAGTGTGGCCGCCTCAGACACACTGCGGAAGAGTGCAAATAGGACACACTGCCCCCGAGCGATTTGGCATCCACCTCCATCCCCATTCTGATCCTGTCGGTCAGTTACAACGCTGCGATCCACGCAAGGATGCCCGAGAGGAGAAAGCCCAGTGCCCCGATGAGGAACGTCAATGGCAACAAGCCCCCACCACCACAGGGCGAACACAAGGTCACTGGTTCAGCCACACACACAACCACCCCAGAGCCGGCGAAGGATGATGATAGATTCCAACCGGTCCTCAGCAAGAAAGCCAAGCAACGCCTGCGGCAGAAAGAAGCTGCTGCGACAGCATCCCAGGTGAACAAGGCGCAAGCTGATGGCCACCATCTCGCGAACACTGCTGTTAAACTCCCTGGTAATGAGATAAGCCAAGGACAAGCTTCAAACCAGTATCAAGATGGAGAGTTCTTGTTCCAGGCCCAAACACAAGATAACCCTGGGATCCCTAGCAAACATGCAGCCCATCATAACAGGAATGATAGGGGCTACATCATGCTAAGGAACAAGAAGATTGTCCTCCAAACAACACAAAGCCGAGACCATGTTCGCAAGAAGAGTCGAGCTGAGAATGTGAAAGGCACTGCGGCCCTTACTCCTCACGCGAAACGTGCATTGGAGTTCCAAATGCATCTAGACAGTAACTCCAAAGAAGCTTCTATGGAAGGAATAGTTGAAGGCGAAGAACAGTTGGTAGGACTGTGTGCAGCACTTCAATAAGTTAGCCAATGAATATTATGTGCTGGAACATCCAAGGCACAAGCCTGGACAAGAAAATCTAGCTTCTTCGCAATTTGCAATCGATTCACAAGGTGAACATCACTGTCATTGTGGAGCCTCACTGCAGTGGCCCAACTGCGGACATGTTGATCAAGCACCTTGGTTTCAACTCTTCGTACAGGGTGGAAGCCAACAGCTTCTCAGGCGGTATTTGGCTGGCCTGGGACCATCATCGCTGTTCTATTGAAATTCTCCTAAACCATCGAAAATTCGTGCACTGCCGTGTCAATAACGATTGGTATTTGACCATTGTTTTTGGGAGCCCCAACTCTACCTTGCGGGAATACCTGTGGGAGAGATTGGAGGAAATTTCAGGCTCTATAAACACAGTGTGGGTAGTTCTAGGGGACTTCAACACCTTGCTCAATCTCAACGAGAAGAGAGGTAGTGAGTTCTTCGACAGGCGTGCGAGCAGCCGCTTCCACGAGGTCCTCTCTGTCACTGGCCTTGCAGAGCTCAAAACTCAGGGGCCCTTCTTCACCTTCCAGCGCAAGCACCTGCATGAACGCCTTGACCGAGTCCTCGCGAATTCGGACTGGATCAACAAGTTTGGGAACACCTCTGTTGTAGTTCTTCTTCGCCTTTACTCTGACCAGCATCCCATCCTCCTATCTTGCAGCTCTAGGATGCCTCGACGGGGCCTCTTCCGCACCAAGGCAAGTTGGAAGCTCACCTCTTCCTTCAAAGGAGATGTCATGTGCCACTGGCCTACGAACATCAATTTACAGGAAGCCCTCGCCGCCTTCAAAGACAAAGCGGTCCGGTGGGACTCCGTGAACTCATCCTGTTAGCACAAGGAGAAGCAACAGCTCCTCAACCGCATCAGCAAGCTTCAGGTACACTCTCAATCTCTGAATCCTATTCCACTGACGGACGCATCTATCCCGCTTCAGGAGCAACTTCACCATATCCTCCTCAACGAGGAGGTTGACTGGTAGTAGATGGCCCATCTCGACTGGCTAAAGTCTGGTGATCTCAACACCAGATTCTTCCAGTCCTTCGTGCAAACTAGATGCCATTTCAACAAGGTCACTCGCCTCCAAAAAGATGACGGGACCTGGACCTCTACGACTGACGAGACGAAGATGTTGATCCATAGCTTCTTTGTTGCACTCCTGTCCCAAGCTGCCCCAGCGTGCGCTGACTGGATTCACACGTACCCGGGTGTCTTCCCAGTCGTGCCTACTGATACCTTCACAAACCTGTCTGCCATCCCAGACAAGGACGAGATCAAAGTTGTCGTCTTCTACATGGCTCCTCTTAAAGCGTCGGGCCCCGACGGGGTCCATACCGGCTTCATCCAGCATCACTGGGAGCAAGTCGGCCCTAATATCACCCAGTCCGTCCAGGAGGTCTTCACTTTGGAGAGGGTTGGTAACCCCGTAGTGGACTCATACATGGTTTTAATCCCAAAGATTCCTGCACCCCCAACGTTGTAGCGATCTGCGGCCAATCTCACTTAACAACGGCTGCTTCAAGATTATTTCCAAGATCATCGTTGAAAGGTTGAATCCCCTCATGAACGGCTGGATTAACCCAGTCCAGTCGAGCTTCATCCCTGGAAGATGCATCAGCAACAATATTCTCCTCGTCCAGGAGGTCATACATTCCATGAAGTCCAAATCAAACAAGAAACCCTGGATGTGCATCAAGCTAGATTTAGTCAAGGCTTTCGACAGGATGAACTGGGAGTTCATCCACGATACTCTGCAGTGCACCGACATGCCAGCAAAGCTGTCTACCATCATCATGGAGATCATCAGTAAGGGATCGACCTTCATCCTTTGGGAGGGTGAGCCCTTACCCCCCCCCCCCCCTTCAAAGCCATGCAGGGGGTCCAGTAGGGAAATCTGATTAGTCCCTATGTCTTTGTTCTATGCATGGAGCGGCTGAGCCAAGCTATTATCCAATCTGTAGAATCCGATCAATGGAAACCACTCACCCTCTCTCGAGGTGGCCTAAAGCTATCCCACATCTTATTTGCTGACGATATCCTTCTTCTTGGTGAGGCTTCTGTCCGACACGCTCGAATCATCTCCACTGTCCTCTCGGACTTCTCCAGGGCATCCAGGAAATCTATCTCCAAACCCAAATCAAGATGCTTCTTCAGCACGTCCACTTCCCATTCCTTGTGCAGATGCATTAGCAAGAAGCTAGACTTCCCCTGGACCTATGACCTAGGGAAGTACCTAGGTGTGCATGTTCTGCATAACCACGTCAACAGGGAGACACACAGGGACATTCTAAGCTCCATTCAGAGGAGGCTGAACAACTAGGCTATTGGAAGTCTTTCTCTCGCTGGTAGGGTGACCTTGGCCAAGTCCACATTGCAGGCCATCCCCTCCTACACAATGCAAACTGTCAATCTCTCCCCTTACCTGTGCGATGACATCAACAGGCATATACGTAGGTTTATCTGGTCAGGGGCATCAAACCATCGCAAGTCCTCTCTCGTTTCTTGGAAAAAGCTTTCATCCAGCAAGGATATTGGTGGACTCGCCATAAGGGACGCCAGGGACCAAAACGATGCGCTTATGATGAAGAATGTCTGGGCTTTTCTCACTGATCCGTCCAAAATCTGGGCTAAGGTTATGAAGGATAAATATATGAAAGAGGGCAGGATCAAGTCTGTCCCATGCTCCTCGGCCTGGAGTTTCATCAAGAAGAACATCAGTAGAGTTACTAAACATAGCCATATAGTCATCAACAATGGAAAGCTCACAAATGCTTGGGATGGACGGTGGATTGTTGGGCGTTCTGTGTTGGCTTTACACCCGGATTGGCCGATCCCCCACGACATCAGAGACCTCACTGTTAGTTCCATGGCAATCACTGACGGTGAATGGGACTGGGATTTTATCCATAGCTTTATTCCAGAGACTGCTTGGCCTACTATCGCTGCTATCCCTGCCCCCTGTTCCCACTCGGATCAGGATGCATGGAATTGGCCGCTTGAAAAGCATGGCTTATTCACTTCTCGATCTTCCTATAAGTGGCTTCGGCAGGGTAAAGAGGTCACCACAACTGGCAACTGGAAAGGCATATGGCAAGCCAGGCTTCCGGAGCACATAAAGATGTTCCTCTGGCTCATGCTCCATGGTGCCCTCATGACAAACATGGAGAAGAGACGCAGACATATGGAGGTTCCGGAGGAATGTCCTGTCTGTAACAAAAGTCAAGATACTATAATGCATGCCCTTCGTGATTGCACAACGAGCCGAGAGGTATGGAATCAACTTCTCCCTAATGAGGACCACGCTACTCTCTCCCCGCATGAGTGGATTCAAAGATGCATGACCAAAACTAACACCAACTTCACCTTGAGGGCTGTCGCTTGTTGGCATATCTGGAGATGCCGCAACGAACAAGTTCACCAACATAAAATTCTTTCTGCCTCCAGCAAAGCTGCTTTTATTAAGCTAAGAATGGACTCCATCATCAAGACTTATGAGGGATCAGGCCTTACTCTCCCAGCAGCAACTCGTTCCGGTCATAAGCTCACTGAAAAGGTTGTATATGTCTTCGTTGATGCAGCCCACCATCATGGTCAGACCGTCGCGGCCATCGGAGTCCATGCGGTGAGTATAGATGGCTCACACATCCTAGGCTCCTGCCAGACAGTGCAGTCCACTTCCTCAATTACCAGTGAAATCCAAGCTATCATGGCCGGTGCCCAGCTTTGTAAAGACCGCCACTGGGACGATAGCCTCATCCTCACAGACTCCTTAGAAGCCGTCGGGCACCTCACCAAAACCAAACCCCTCCCACAGTTCCTGCCTTATGCGAGGAACGTTCGAAGACTCCTAAAAGGCTCCCTAGCTGAGCTCCTTCACCATGTCCCCCGGGGCTTCAATGGTCCCGCGGATAGCCTTGCAAAACATGCCATCCGCTCCAATAACTCTTTTAGTTTTACTTCTGTTGTACCTCACTGGTTCAATCCTATGTGCCATGTGAACATTCCTTCTGTTTTATCCGCAGTAGAGCGCGGAATAAATAAGAACTAGCTCTGCATCCCCCCCCCAAAAAAAAAGATAAATGAGAAGACTATCTATAAGGAAATTGGATCTGGTAAAAGCAAAGCAAGTAGCCTAAAACTTAATTCAAAATACAATCATATTTGGTACTATTAGATGCATATAATATTTGTGGATATTGTGTATTAAATATTTTAGGAAACAGAGTGAGAAAGTAAAGATTGAAGATACTAGAGATGTTAAAATAATGTAAGTACCAAAATACTGATCTAATTTGAAATAGATCGGTATTAAAAGGTGATACATAGGAAGTGATAAAATGTGTGAATAATTATTATAGGATAATAAAGAACTTGTACTGAATAGTACTAAAATGAGAATGTGAATATGGTGTTGAATGTGAACCATTTATAAATCATACTACTATAGTTGGAAAAGTGAACTGTGAGATCCAAAAAGATAAGGAAGTGGAGAAAAGAATGGTGCAAAATTGTTTTGAATAAATTGCATTTACTTGATTTGGTACTATTATGGGTAATATTCAGTACATTTTGTCTTTTGAATAAGTATTGTTTTGTTGACATGCTATTTTGTTTGTAAGCATGTTGAGGAGGCTAATATTGGATGCACAAAAAGTGGAAAAAATGTAAGCACATAAAATTATTAATATAAGTGACATGATTTGAGAATGTATATTAATATATGAAAAAATATTGATTATAGGGTGATGATGAATCGACAATCTTTAAAATTCCAGAAAAAGATGACGATTATTGAGAGTAGATTGTATACAAGTCTTGTTAGAGGAGATGCAGTAATTAATAATGAGGATGAACAAAATCAGGGGCTGCAAAAACAATTGCTAAACTATAAATTGGATTTGGTACATAATATTGGGATTGAGGTATTGTTTTGAGTTTAAATAATAATTGTTAATTTGGTGCAGGTACATGATTATTCCAGTATAAATCTAAACAAATAAATTGATGATATTATTAAAAAGTTGATACCAACTAGTTTGGAAAAAACAAATGTCAAGAATGTGAATGAAAATCTTTATATTGATGAACTTTCGGCCATAGAACAAATATGTGGATGGATTGTTTAGTTTAACAAATGTAAATTGAATTAGGGGGAGATGGAAGAATGGATTGTCGTGGTTTGTGACCATGTTGATAAATTGGAAGCTGAAATTAAAGCTTCAAAAATCAGACTAAGAGGAAAAAAGTTAAATGTCAGTGGTTATAAGGATAAAATTGAGAAAGAAAGAAAAGGACGATGATGATATACCAGTTATTAGGGTTATGAGAGATTTTGATAATAGTGCAGAGTAGAAGATGACATTAAAAAACTTGAAAAGGTATTAACATGTTGTCATACTACAAGATTTAATATTGTGACTAGGAATTATATTGTTGTTTTAATGTAGTTAACAAGGAAAGGAAGTAATGAAGGGGATGTTGTGTTCTCATCACCACATGCAACACTATTTATGAGTCATTTTAAGGAGATGGTGAAGAAGGGAGAGATGATGAGCAATCATGTTAGCACATTGATTATGTCTTTAGAGTTGTAACATCCCAGGATTTGAAGCCTCAAATAATATGATCTTAATATGAATGATTGGACTACCCGTATCACCAAGGTGTACTGCCTTTTTAGGGAGCCCATCACTAAAGAACTATGTGGTTAAGTGGGATCTTCCCAGAGCAGTACTAGGATGAGTGACTAATTGGGAAGTTTATCATGGCTTGTGCATGATTGCGACAAAGCATGTAGTTAAGACTAGTGGTAGTTTGTGGGGCCAATCGTCATTCCTGAAACTCTACCAGAGCCTTAGGCAGTTGGCCCAGGTGTTACAAATGGTATCAGAGCCATAATCCCACTAGTAGGTGGGGTCCATATTGACATGTGGCATATTAGTCTTAGGTTATACAGTCTAGGAAAGTTGGGAAGGACTATCCACTTAGACGGGATGGAGTTTCCCTTGCGCTAGTAGCCGTGGATGGGAGCGCGGTGTCCATGGGCCATTTTGGGTTTGCGCTGAAATGGAACTTTACAATCTCCCCCACTTAGATTGTTGACTTCCTTCTCAACACTCAACTATATAGCCTCATAATCTATCCCCATCTTAGTGTAGACCCAAATGGACCATGTACACCCAACTCCCAACTACGACTACCGGTGCAACAATGGATCCATCAACAAGGATAACCCTTTCCAACATGCATGAACCGCACGGCTCAAAGACTGGCATGACACAGGACCATGTGGGCCCCATTTGCTAGAGATGAATTGGCTCTAATACCATTATAATGCCTAGACCCACTGCCCTAGGCTCTAGTATAGTTTTAGGAATGATGAATGGTCCACAAACCACCACTATCCTTAGTTGCATGCTTTGTCCTTACTCACATGCGATCCAGGATAAATTTCCTGATTGGTCATCTATCCTAGTACTACTCTGGGTTGAGCACGCTTAACCACATTGTTCTTTAGTGATGGGCTCCAGAAAAATAACGTGCATCTTGGTGATATGGATAGTCCAATCATTCCTTTTGAGATCATTTTATCTGAGTCCTCAAATCCTGGGGTGTTACAAGAGTAGTGTACAAATATTTTGTGGTAATGTTAACCATACAAATTGGTAGCATCATAATGTTTAAATGGTACTGTTAGTGTTTGATTATCCCCATGTTGTGTGATAAGTTATGGATGCCATAATGGAAATAAAGAGGAGAGAGAATAAAATCCAACATATAAAGTGCTTCATATTTCATTCGTCATTCCCAGACACTACTAGGACCCATAATCAAGCAGAATTGATAAATTATTTTTTCAAATGTATGGGAGAAATTTTGAAATAAAAAACTATGATTTTGCCTATATTGACAACATTGCATTGGCACCTATTGTAGGAACTTTGGAAGAAAAACTTTTATTCACAACAACAGTCTTGAGAAAGAAAGAAATGTTGATACTACAATGGTGTACAACACATATGATCAAGATGCACATATGATGGTTAAATTTTATTTGTTATATGAATTTATAATATAACATTTTGAAAACTTCCTAATAAGTGTATTGTTAAGTATTCTCTGAACTATGGTTCCCTTATATGATGCATTTAGGGCCAAATAATAAAGTATGCACTGAAAATTAAATGTGGAATATTAGATAAGGATTGGAAAATAACTTATGATAGAAGATCTCCACAATAACATTCAACAAGCAATGATTGTAGATTCTATGTGATCAGGTGGATAGAAAAAATATTGCAAGATTGTGGGAGTGAAGAAATGAAGGGAGATAATGTGCACCCACTCAAAGGGACTTATGCAAATATAGTACTAGATCAGAAGGAATATGTATCTGTTGATGATTAATAAGGTATGAAAAATGGTGTAAATTTTGTTGTGTAAACTTTGGATTAGCGGAGAAAGTATGGTTGTTTTGTTAAGTAATGATCCATGTACTTTTTTATAAAACCTTGTGACGTAAGTAATTTCAAAGTTGGAAGGATGTGAAACATGAATGCAATGATGCATCTTTAAAGAATTTTTTTGCATTGCTATTTTATATGATTTGGTATGCAATTAACGATGAATTGGTATTGGTATACATTTTTTTATATGACTACCAAGAAAGTAGTAAGTATTTCTTTGAAAAAGGTTATATCTCTAATGGATTTAGCAGATAAATAGTTGTGAATCAAATGTCAAAATTGGTTTTTCAACTATTATATCTTTAACTAGTTTAAGTGTAGAAGGAGTTTTATTTTTTCCATCTATTTTTTAGATAAGCTAGGAGAATATTTTATTCATACCACTCTCCTCATGTGGGATAAAATATCAAAATTCTCAGTACATACTTAGCATGCGAAAAATTAAAATATGGTAGTACTACTACCCTTACATTTCTCTCTAACTAATATAGAGTCTAAATCCCCATAGGAGTTTCAGACATAACCGTCAGAGATAGATTGTTTTTGTTGTAGTTTAGCCAAACTATCAGGAAGACAGTTGTCTTCTCTCTGGATGTAACAAATGCATATAGGTCCACCATTCTGGATACTCCTCATCCATAGTGCAGCCTTTGGGTACTCTTTTGCATTCTGCTGGACCAATCTTACTACTTTGATACTATCTGATTCTATAACGATCCACTCATACCCAGACATCCTTGACACCTTCAAAGCAAGGTCAATGGCCTTTAGGTCCCATAAACATAGATCTAGATTTCTCTCACTTACTCCATCCTCCCAACAAATTCCCTCGGTTGTCTATAGCTACAATCATTGATGTTGGCCTTCTCTTGCTCCAAGAAACATCAGTATTTAGCTTGATCCATCCTTACATAGGTGTCTGTCATTCCTTCCTGGTATCAACTACCTCAGGCCCACTTGTTTTCTCCCGCTCATGTAGACATACTAGACGTCAAAGCTGATGTTTGATAAGGTTAACCTGATGAGAAACATGATCCTTCTTTGCATTAAACACCTAATTATTCCTACTTATCCAAACCTACCAATAGATCAGACTGAACATAATCTTTGATTCACCTTTCAAACCTTTATCAAGACATTGATTGAGATTTAGGTTCACATGTTCATTAACACCAGTGAACTTCTCCCAAACTTCCTATGCTTCCTCACATTCTGATATTGCATGCATGAGAGTTTCATTATATGTGTTGCATCTTGGACATATTGGATTTCTTATAAACTTCCTATTCATTCTCCTAACATTAATCATCAAGGCCTGATGAGCCATAAGAACATATGAACTTTGGGTGGAACCTTCAGTTCCCAAATCATCTTCCAAGGTCCATCTATACTGCTACCTTCTTCATTGCATAGTAGTTCATCAGTTGATTGCATGCTATAGAATCCATCTTCAATCGGCATACAACTACACTTGTTGGGTTCCCTAATATTTGTTGGTGGAAGTAGAGTTTTGATGGCTCTATCTACATATTCAAGTACATATAAATAGAGAAATTCCTTATTCTAGTTCCCATCTAGGTCCACCATACTTGCCACTTTAAGATTGACTAACTATAAAGGTATTTCTTAGACTACATTTTCCTTTAAAATGCATCATCATGGCTCCATTTCTCATTCTACGCTTTGAGTATGGTGTCCTTCGAGAATCACCTCAGATATGTTTGCATCAACCATCTACTGAACAAAATTGACACCCCTCCAAAACTTAGTTTCTCTTCCTCCTCATTGAGCATTAAAAAATTTGTACTTCGCAGTGATCCTAGATATCCATATCACCTCTCTTTTACTCATGTATTCCCATTTAGTTTTCATAACAAGAACTTGGTTCCAGTTCCTCATACTTCCAATTCCTAATCCCCCATCTTACTTTGGTCGAAATACTTTCTCACATGCAAGGAGAGATAGGGTGTGTTGATCATAATCTTCCCATAAGAACTGCCTTGTTGTTATATCCAGTCTGTCACAGAGACTTATTGGTAGAACACTCATCTGCAAAGAGTAGGTGGGTATAGTTATTAAAACTGACTTGATCAAAGAAACTCTTCCTTCTCTAGTTGAAGTCTGAGAAGCCCATCATATGATACCATTCTCGATGTCTTCTAAGATTCTATCGTAAGTTGTTTTTCTCACTCCTCCATGTAAAATGGGAACCCCTAGGTATTTTTTGAGATCTGATGTTTGTTCATTTCCTACTAACATTGTAATACCTCTTCATTCAACTCTGGGACCTTCTAAACATAACAAAACTTGAGTCTTTATTATGGATATCAACTACCTAGAGGCTTGTTAAACAATTTCGAACACCTCATGATCTCTCATATTTGCTCGATAGATTCTTTCACAAAGAATATTATATCATCATCAAAAGCCATGTGTGATATCTTTGGGCCTTATTGTTCCATCTTGGTAGGTTTCCATTTCTTGCACCTGACACTTTCTTCAATCAGTTTAGTAAGCCTCTTCAAACACATAACAAAAAGACAAGGAGATAAAGGATCTCCTTCCTTAATCCATAGCTATCCTTGAAAGCCTTCAACTAGTCCCCTTTCCACAAGATCTTCATACTACCACCAGACATGGAATTCATGACATAATAGACAATATGGGTAGGCCACCTATCTTTCTAAATGTTGTCTAAGATAAATATCTAGGGCATATGATTATATAACTTTGAAAATTCTATTTTAGTGGCCATGGTTTGAGAAACATTAATATTTTTCATATTGTGTATAAGTTCTTGGACCATGACTATGCTATCTGTTATTCTTCTACCAGGTACAAAACTTCTTTGACCTTGAGAAATCCAATCTGGCTGTATCCCTTCCGGTCCTTCCACTAAAATTTTAGAGGCTAGATACAAGATTGTGTTGCTCGAATAGATTGGTCTTAACTTCTGACACTTGATCGGTTGAGTGACTTTAGGAACCAAGGTTATTAATGAATCACACATCCCAATAGGTAGAGGAAATCCATTAATGGCACTTTTAATTGTGCTAATGATTGACTTCTTAATAATCACCCAATTCTGTTGAAGGAAATTTGTTCGGTACCATCCGGTCCCCATTCCATCATGGAATTCATCTAAAACAAGGTACGTATAATTTCTTCCTCTACTAGAATGCTTTCAAAGATTTTGTATTCAGCATCATTCATTTTCCTAAAATTGCATGGCAGCTTGTTCATTTGTTCTTGTTGGGGATGCTCCTTCACTGTGAATTTTGATTTAAAGTATTGTCTCGCCCACTTCTCGAGTGTATCCTCTTTGGTGAACCATT
This sequence comes from Alisma plantago-aquatica, assembly GCA_963693085.1. Classification (NCBI taxonomy): domain Eukaryota; kingdom Viridiplantae; phylum Streptophyta; class Magnoliopsida; order Alismatales; family Alismataceae; genus Alisma; species Alisma plantago-aquatica. Next base: position 84,476,097 of record OY856414.1, on the reverse strand, counting down.
GACCATCATTGTTTTGGGTTTTAAAAATTAGGTTCCATCTTCTGTGATCTTGTAGGCATGGTAATAATTAGTTTTATGCTCTCTACTCTTTTGGGATGACCCAGTGCCACAAAAGAAAGATTACTCAAAACAAAGCACAAAATTATCAACTAACAACCACATTACCACAAAGCAAAGGTAAACTAAAACTGATCTGATATAACTATCTTAAAAGGAAACATAAACATCAAGGTTCATAACCCGCCATCACATGGATCACATATCTTACCATAAAGGTATATGCATCATTATATTGTGGCCATCATGCCACAACCTAAAACCTGTTACAAGGATAACATGTTCACATATACAAGCCATACATGCACAACCATGGAAAACTACCAAAAACCTCATATTGGTGTACAACATCTACGAAAACACCGTAAGGACATGAGAGTACAAGGACGATACGTAGGATCTAAAAGATGAGGAAACGCATGGGGTAAAACCAACATACCAGTGAGAGCTATAACTCTCCACCAAAAACTATAGTTAACACAAATAGATATATTGTAAGAAAGTAACATTATTAACATGATGAGAAGATTTAGAAAAATGATTAAGTAAAACTAATAACACAAATTAAGCAGAATAAGAAGCTTCAACTGATCAGTAGAACATCAAATACATTTAGAAGGAATATGAAGAGCATGCATAGCTATTATTAACTACACAATATAAGAAATAAGACAAAGGATAACATCTATTGTGATTTGTGTTTAACCCTAAGAAAATATACTAAACGGTTGTATTCTGACTTTTATTATGCCACGTGGAGATGAGGTATAATTCTCATACTCCAATTGACCACTACTAAGTCAAAATCGGTGTCATATTAGATCTAGGAGAGTCAGACTCCTATTATCTCCCACACCCTCGGTCGGTTTGAGTACGCCGTAGTGAAATATAGAGTCCAATTGCAAAACATCCTAGTCTGCCTTGGTATATAGGCATGCGACTTTCCAGTGTGAGTGCCTCTTGGCATCTCCCTCCTCAAATGGTTTGGCCATTCATTCCATGATGTAGCTTGACCTATAACTTCCTGAGTGAGTGCAATGTTGTCAGTAATCCTCCTACCTGGTACGAAGCTACTTTGAGTTTGTGTAATCCATTCTGGCATGTGGGGTTTCAATCTCTCAACAACAATCTTAGATACAAGTTTTAGGCAGATGTTATTGAGAGATATGGGCCGCAGTTGGTCGCATGATTTGGGGGCAGGAACCTTAGGGATGAGAACAATAGTTGAGTTGCACAATTCATTGCTTAAAACGTGCCCAGAGAGAGTGTTCCTCACTGTGATCATAATTGAGTCTTTTATCGTCTCCCAGTTCCTTAGAATAAAGAGCCCATTGATGCCATCTGGGCCAACCGCCTTATACGGATTCATGCATTTTAAAACTGTTAGAACTTCCAGTTTGTTAGGTCCAGTTGCAATATGGTGCTTCTGGTTCAGCCCTAGCTTCAGAAACTTCCCTGGTATATCCTCCCTTGTAGTCGCAGATGCTTTTGTTGATTCAGTGAGTTGAGCCTTGAAAAAAGTCTGCACCATGGACTGTAGGTCCTTATCATCACTCGCCCAAACACCCTCCTCGTTCCTAAGTTTTGTAATGGTGTTGAACCGTCGTCTCGGCTTGATGTAAGAGTTTAAAGTATTTTGTATTGACGTCCCCATTTCTGATCTAGTTTGCGGAATTTTTTGTTGTAATTCTTCCTCCTCCATCTTGAGAATGGCATTAAGTTCAGTCTGCATGTTAATATAGATCTCATCCAATATGGAATTGTAATTCTCAACTAGTTCCTTTTCAAGAGAGCTAATATTACGTAGTAGGCGTGTTTTCCTTTTCTTGATTTCAGTGCTATTACCTCTATCCCACTTTGTAATAGGGTCATTTGCGAGCCTTACAACCTAGTTAAAGGTAGCATTTTTATTCCAAATAGAGTGTAGAAGGTCCTTGAATGTCAAGTTGTGTGCCCAAGCAGCCTTAGCAGTAAAATGATGTTGTATTTTCTTAGGTGTCATAGACTTAATCAAAATCGGGCAGTGGTCAGAAGGAGCTCAGGACAGATGTATATCCATGAAGCTTGAATGAGATTGTATAAACAAGTCATTGGCCATTGCTCTATCCAACCTCTGTTGTAACTTTACTCACTTAAATGTGTACTTCGGTCCAGAGAAACCTAGATCATATAAGCCAACATCCATCAACGTATCTTGGAAGAGTTTAGCTTCAACATAGTTTTAAAGATTGGAGCTGTATTTCTCATCATGCCTTAGATTTGTGTTGAAATCCCCAATTGCGACCCATGGCTTGTTAAAGGGCATGCCCATCCTAATTAGATGCTTCTAGAGCAAACCTCTAACATTAACATGGGGGTTGGCATATGTAAACATGACCAACATGATTCTATTAATGCATCAGGTTATAAATTGTCTGTGGTAATTAACAATGTCCACCTTACAATCAGCTTTGTTCCAGCACACCCATATGCCGCCCGAGAATCCTCGCGCTTCAACACGGAATGAATTTTGGAAGCCAAGACCTTTAACTGTTCTGGTAGCTTTATTCTCACTGATCCATGGTTCCAGAATACCTAGGACCTTTGGTTTGTATAGACGAAGATGTTCTTTCAAGACTCTTCTAGCTTTAGCTCTCACTATACCTTTAATGTTCCAGCATATAATGTCCTGCATAGTTGAACAGGTAAACATACAAATGATAGGATAAAGATAGAACGGATATTAGACTAATGTCAGGGGTCCCTCGTTCTCCTTATCTCCGCCTCCTTGGTCCAATATTTCACTACTAGCCTGTAAAGGTTCTTGCACTGGTCGTCGAGTATTCTCTCCAGAACTTTGTGCCATCCTTGGGCTTCTGTATGGTATAACAGTGTGCATAATGGTTTGAGTCTGGCCTTTTCTTTTCATCTTGGTTGAGTTGCCTTTGGTTCTCCGTGCATCAACAATGTGTAGAGTGGCTATGACTTCATTTATTTCAGCTATCTATTTTGGTAGTGTCACTTTAGCATCCTTAACAAGATTTTTTCCTGTGACAGGTGGTGGACCAGGAGTGTCTATGTCAATATTAATGACCTCTACTACTTCATCTATCTCCGGGTTGACCGCTTCATGTTTGTCCTTAGTTTGACTTGTTGTCACTTATTTCTCTACTTTCTTGTTAGTGATATTGCCCAAAACTTCCCTCACGTTCTCACTTTCCTTTAAGCTCATTCCCTAATCAATATGTCAATGCTAAGATGTGTATGGAGGTTAACATAACCAAGTCTTATGATGATGCGGATAACAAATTTACTTTATTTATGGTGATGAAAATGGGATTTCCTGGTTGCTGGATTAAGTGCATTGACTCATGCTTTGAATCTACTTGTTTCTAATTTCTTATTAGTGGAGTTCTTCTAGACCATTCAAAGCCTCAAATGGCGTTCAACAAGGCGATCCCATTACAACTTACATGTTTTTAATTGCTATGCATGGATGTAGCTCCTTGATGAATTTTTTTGTGAAGGATGGGAGATTTGAACCTTTGAGGGCATTGCAATGGTTTAGTGTATCCTAATTAATCCTTGTTCATGATTTTAAATATTTGCAAAAGGAAAGGTAAGTAATGGTAAAGTTAGGCTCTGGTATGTTTGGTGAGGCCTCAAGGTTCAACTTGAATCCCAATAAGAGTTAGGATTCTCTGAGAAAGAATGCCACTGATAGTAGGATCTTATGTATCCTAAATATTAACTTGTGGTCTTTACCTATTAGATATCTAGGACTATCTATGTTTTTTGACAAGATTAAAAAATAATGTGTTTTCCAATTATGGACAAGGTTAAGATGAAGATGAACTCCTAGAAGATCAAGATGCCTTCTATGGCTGGTGGATTAGATCTAGTTAACTCCTCATTAGTTCCATATACATTTTTTGTCATGTTGCATTTCCTATTCCTAAGTCAACTATTAATATTTGAATATATTATGTAGGAATTTATTGTGGGGGTTAATAAGTAATACCAGAGACTTCACGCTATTTCTTGGGACCAAATTTGTAAAATTAAGAAGGAAGGGGGCTCAAAATTAGTCATGTTGAAGATTAGGTAAATGCTGACTTAATCAATAATATTTGTACCTTTCTTTATTTTAGGAATCATTATGGGTTAATTGGGTCCATGATAGGTACATAATGAAGGCATTTGTGTATTACTTTAAAGCTTAGTCGGGAAACTCTTGGTTGTGGAAGAAGATCCTTGTAGTTAGGGATGAATACATGGATGAGTTTGAGCCGAAAGGTGGTAATTTTCAAAATTTTCTCTTTGTGGATGGGTATATGGTGTGTTGGAGGGAAATATTTGTGTAGCATTCTGGGATGCCAAATCAACATAAGGTTTGGAAAAGAGGAGTTTTGCAAGGTTGATGAATGCATCATGGATGGTAGATGGGTGTTTTGTAATATTCTTGGGTCTAGTGATGCTCTCAGATACTATAATAGTCTCAAATCTCCGAGGGAATAGCCTAATATTTTCTTGTTCAAATGGGAAGATAGGGTGAAGTTCAAAGCTGCTTAAAATGTTTCCAGGAAGTATGTTGTTGAAGTCAAATGGTCTGAATGTCTATGGTTGAACAATTTCCAAAAAGAATTATTATTCTATTATGTAAGGGATTTCTAAATCACCTTCCCACTCAGGAAGTTCTTAAGGAGTTTGGTTTCTATTGTGTGCTAAGAAGTATCCTATGTTGTAAACATGAAGAAGATCATAACCACCTATTCTCTTGTTGTTGATCCTCTACACAACTATGGAAGTATTTTGAGAGTGTTTATGGGAGAAGGATCATCTATTGTGAGGATCCATTAAACAATAGAAAAGAGGACGAGTTAACTAGTGGTTTGTTAATTAGTATTGTTTGGCAAGAAAGGAATGGGATGGATTTATTTAGAACTTCAAGGATGTTGATGATGTATGGTGGAGTTTGATGACAGACAAAAATGTGCTTTTTCAATAGATAGTTACTACTTTTATACCTTGCAACTGCTAGTAGATAGTTAAATTTTGTTTTATATATATCTTGCACTACAAACCTCATATAATAAAAAATAAGAAGGATGAATTCTTGGTTCTAAAAGAAAAAGAAATAGTATTACTCTTCTGTGTAGTATTGCGAATCAAATTGAAAATTGTCTTTTCTTATATATTATAAACGTACAAGAGAAAAACATGGTCTCATTTTTTTGATGTTTCTTATGGGAGAGTAGGACCTCTTCAGTGTGCTACAAAAGAGATTACTTAGGCAACAAAGTTTTTTAATTAATTTTCATTCTCTTCTATGATAAATCCTATCTGTCATAACTGCTATGTCCCTGCCACCACCATTCATGTCTTGTGGTTGTTTCCAGAAAAAATATTGTCATATGTGAGTGACAACTTGTCTTGTTCCCTCTTGTAAGAAAATATTCTCCAATGTGGGTGCCAATTACTCTCATTCCAACTCACTTTAGAAGACATGAATGATTGAGTGGTAGTACCTAATGTTACTAAAGCTTCATTGCTTATTGCACTCAACATTATCTCATGTTCTCTTGATGTGGACTTTTTATAGGTTTGTGCCCGAGTTAACTTTAAGAACAACACGATTACCTTGTTGGTATGTATGTCCTGAGAGCCAATCATGGGATGATTGGTGGGATACATTAAGATTGATTTGATAAGCATCAAAGGCAACCTTCCAATTCTTTATGGTTCATTCATATGAGATAATGATAGAACAGATTGAATGTCTTGAGAATGACAATACTCAATGATGTATGCTTTCAGGTTTAGGACCTGAACGATGAGATCATACAGATGCTAAGAGTTTGTACATTCTTATTATGTCCCTAGTCGGATGCCATTGTGGAAGGTAGATAGACAACAATGACACACAAGACTATATTGTGATGTTGGTTGATGACAGAATCTCGTTAGTCATGATATGGAGATATCAAACCAAACACATAGGTACTTGTTAGAGAACAAGTGTATCGGACAGACCCACCGTCAGTTTGACACATGGAACCATGACATGGTAGTCACAGTCAGTTCTCACAGTGATGGTGGTGAGTGTGATTCTTTGACCTGAAATTACTACACTCAACACATGTCATTGGGTACATTTTGACATCATCAAACGCAGTCCTGAAATATGGGTTGTTACAAAGGTGATGATTGGGTGGCTTTGACACATGGGGATTTTGAGGGGTGAGTGATAGATATGGGATTTGTCCCTCCTGTGGGAGTTTGATATCCATGGCCACTTGATGAGTAGGATTGACATAGGCGTGTGCACGCACGTGTGAATCAATATGTGATATTGATGTCATACATATCTCCTCCAGTCTACTCTGAGATCAAGAAAGTGAATGAGCGTTGACAGGATGACTGTTCCATGCCTTGAGTTCATTCGGGATATCAGTGACAAAGGAATTACACATTCACTGTAACACCATTCACGGATTGAAAGTTGTTCTCCAACTTTCTATTTCACTTGGGTAGCACAAATGTACGACTAGGCACCGCTCTTTGCTTGTGAAGTCATAAGTGTTACGGACTTTCACTGCCAACGTGAAATGGGCTTGTAGAGTCACACACATAGGATTTAGCCTAGAAGAGGAGTTTATCCACAAGCGATGTTTAGATTGATTGCTAAAGGAGTTTAGTAGTTCAATTAAACACTCAATCAATTGATAGCTCAGTATCATAGTGTTCAAGGTGTTGGATCGATTGATTTGAGTATTCGATTGATTGAAACTAAAATTGACTGATTCTGCGCAGTCTGCACTCCCAACCGATCGGCTCATGTGATGAACCGATCGGCTCAAGCTAATGAACCGATCGGCTCATGTGATGAACTGATCGGCTCAGGATAGATTGAGACGACCGGTTCAAGGGTTCAACCGATCGGCTCAACTAGTCCAAATGAGTGAGTTGGGAAAGTCAGGTTGGTGAGAAATTGCTCTTCGATTCACTTGTCCAATTTGATTGGAATAAGGATTGGTATTTGGATCGATTCGAAACAAAAGAGGAAAAAGTCAATCGGGAACTGACCAGGGCAGTGAACCGACCGGTTCAGAAGTGAACCAATCAACTCAGGTGCCCCAACCGACTGGTTCAGGTGTGAACCGATCGGCTCCGGTCCCCAACTGACCAGTTCAGGTCTGAACCGATCAGTTCAACTGACGCAATTTCTCAGATTTTGTGGAAAACCTCGAACCCTTCTACTCCTGCTTTAATCCTGCATTTCCTGGGGTAGAGAACCCTATCGCATGACCCTCCTATATATAGGGGTATTGGGGGCTTTTCAAGCACAACTCAGAATACCAGTTGCTCTGTAAAGTTGTCATTCTCTCTGGTTGTGGTAACCAGGAGAGCCCGAGCAAGTACTACCCGATAAGGGAGGCACAACAAGGGAAAGATATGTGGACAAATAATGATATAATTTGTTGTGAATAAATGGATGTTGTTTGAAATATCCTTGTTGTTTGATTTGTGGGCTTTATTGGCTATTGGGCCCAATAATAAGGAAATTCTATTAATTAATGAATAATTGAGAATTTGAGATAAGAAAGGTGTGGAAACCTCTAGAAGGCCAAATAGTAATCCAAAGGTGGATTTCGTGCATGTTGGGTTTCTTGGGTCCTAAGGAGTCCAAAATTGTAAAGATAAAGCAATATGAAAAGAGAAGATCAATTAGATATTTCTTTATTAAGAAAGAAATTGAGAATAATGATAAAATGTGGAAAATGAGTGGAAAGAGGCATAAATGAGATTCCTTGGTGAAATTTCGTATCCATGAGGTTGCTAATATTAAAAGGGATTGAGAAATTGATCTAAGAAACCCTAATGAATATTAATGAAACCTTAATGCGGATTAGAAACCCTAGAAAGAGAATCCAAGTCAATAAAGTAGATTCTTGATAAAGTGTGTAATAAATAGAGTACATATTTATTTCAGGAACTATGTGATGATTGAATTACTTGCTTGGATCTGTTGATTGACTTGATTGTATACACATGAAGTATATGTTGAATAATCTGCATGACTCACCAAATCAGGTATGTGGTTACGCTTATGAATAATCGCTCTAGTTTCATGGCGATTCCCGAAGATTTAATCAGTTGCTTGAAAATAACTGTTGGATGTTTATTTATTTCATGCAACTATAAAGTGACTATGATTATCACTATAAATGTGCGTATATAACTGACTAGATCTGGGTCCACCTCTATTGTTTTGAAAAGGCTAAGAAGAAAAGGGGTAATCCTAGAGCAAGGTCTAGGTTACCGAGAGTTAGAAATTGGGCTACCTACCTATAGTGCCATGAGACTCATTAGCCTGCCATGAGTTAAGGAGTGGGCTACTTACGAGTAGTGCCATGTGACTCAACCCTAGAAATTGGTTCACTTATAGGTGGATCATGAGGGGTTAATGGGGACAACATAGAGGATAGGGTACTCTTTGGATCGCGGAGTTATATTTAAAATGTAATCTAAGTTGTTAAATGATTAATTGAATGATTACATTGTTAACGTATTTACATGATTATTGTTTCCCCCACATACCAGCTTCGGCTGATCGACATTTTGTTTGTCGGCGTTTTAGGTACAAGCCAAATGGACAAACAGTAAATCGTCATACTGTGTAATACATGAAGTAAAATACGAGGAGTATTAGTTAGAATAGAATCTTTAAGTGGATAGAATTTTAGAGATCCAAGTTTTCAAAAAGGTATGCAAAATTTTATTTTCTTACAGCTTTCAGTATAGTATGTTAAATTTTGATAATTATTCTTGGTTAATTGCCGAACCTTTGATCCGGAAGTTATGGGTGCGGCTTCGACCTCTCGGTCTCCCTTAATTGGGGGTTATCGGGAGGTGGGGTCGTAACATTTGGTATCAGAGATAGGACAGGAAGATGTAAAAGTGTATTTTTAACGCTTGGGCCCACTGCCCAAGGCTCTAGTAGAGTTTCAGGAATGATGATTGGCCCCACAGACCACCACTAGCCTTAACTGCACACTTTGTCCACACTGACGCGCAAGCCAGGATTAACTTCCCGACTGGTCACCCATCCTAGTACTACTCCAAGCTGAGCACGCTTAACTATGGAGTTCTTTAGTGATGGGCTCCCAGAAAAGGAGGTGCACCTTGGTGATATGGGTAGTCCAATCATTTCTTTTAAGATCATCATATCCGAGGCCTCAAATCCTGGGATGTTACAATCTCCCCCACTTAGACTCTTGACGTCCTCATCAAGGCTCAACTATATGGCCTCATAACATCACCCCATTTCAGTGCAGACCCATAATGGCCCATGGACACCCAACTCTCGATCACGGAATACCAGCGCAAGGGTGGCTACGTCAACCATGGATAGTCCTTTCCTACATGCCTGGACCGTACGACTCAAGAATGGTATGCCACATGCCCATGTGGGCCCCACTTACTGGAGGGGTTATGGCTCTGATACCATTTGTAACGCCTGGGCCCACTGCCCAAGGCTCTAGTAGAGTTTTAGGAATGACGACTGGCCCCACAGACCACCACTAGCCTTAACTGCGCACTTTGTCCACACTGACGCGCAAGCTAGGCTCAACTTCCCGACTGGTCACCCATCCTAGTAAGACTCCAAGATGAGCACGCTTAACTATGGAGTTCTTTAGTGATGGGCTCCCGGAAAAGGAGGTACACCTTGGTGATATGGGTAGTCCAATCATTCCTTTTAAGATCATCATAACCGAGGCCTCAAATACTGGGATGTTACAATATTGTAACTTCCCAGGATTTGAGGCCTCGGATAACATGATCTTAAAAGGAATGATTGGACTACCCATATCACCAAGGTGCACCTCCTTTTCTGGGAGCCCATCACTAAAGAAATCCATAGTTAAGCGTTCTCAGCTTGGAGTAGTACTAGGATGGGTGACCAGTCGGGAAGTTGATCCTGGCTTGCGCGTCAGTGTGAACAAAGTGCGTAGTTAAGGCTAGTGGTGGTTTGTGGGGCCAGTCGTCATTCCTGAAACTCTACTAGAGCCTAGGGAAGTGGGCCCAGGCGTTACAAATGGTATCAGAGCCATAACCCCTCTAGTAGGTGGGGCCCACATGGGCATGTGACATGCCAGTCTTGAGTCGTGCGGTCCAGGCAAGTTGGAAAGGGCTATCCGTAGAGACGAGATGGAGCCACCCTTGCGTTGGTAGCTGTGGATGGGAGTTGGGTGTCTATGGGCCATTCTGGGTCTGCACTGAAATGGGGAAGATATTATGAGGTCATATAATTGAGCCTTGACGAGGACGTTAAGAGTATAAGTGGGGGAGATTGTAACTTCCCAGGATTTGAGGCCTCAGATAATATGATCTTAAAAGGAATGATTGGACTACCCATATCACCAAGGTGCACCTCCTTTTCTGGGAGCCCATCACTAAAGAACTCCATAGTTAAGCATGCTCAGCTTGGAGTAGTACTAGGATGGGTGACCAGTCAGGAAGTTGATCCTGGCTTGCGCGTCAGTGTAGACAAAGTGCGTAGTTAAGGCTAGTGGTGGTTTGTGGGGCCAGTCGTCATTCCTGAAACTCTACTAGAGCCTAGGGAAGTGGGCCCAGGCGTTACAAATGGTATCAGAGCTATCATGCATGTTAGGGTTAAAATAGCTCCTTAGATGATGATGTTAGTGAAGGACCTTAGAAACCCTATGGGCTTGTGCAAGTAGGGTATAGCTGGCACCTAGGGCACGTCATAGTGTTGATGATGGGATGAAATCCTGGATAAGGAATCATTATGGAGCACGAAGGGTTATGGATGATCTTGAGCAAACATAAGCTCGAACTTAGGCATCACCCATGTAGGGCATGCTTTTGAGGTTGATCCTTCATGAAGAGAGAACCTCTAATGGTGAGGTTGGATGTAGGGTTAGCTTTAGAGAGAGAAGGAAACCCAGCAAGAAGGTTGGAAGCCTAAAACCCTGAGATATGAGGAAGAATGGATGATAGTGGTTGTCTCATGATAGATCCCTAGAAGTTGATGATATCTTGGTTGCCTTTAGAGGGACCAAACCCTATAGAGAGGATGAGTCTACTTATACCTTTATACCTATGGTATAGATGAGAAGAAGAGTTCCATAAACCCTGGAGAGGTATAGTAACAGGTTATGAGGCCTTGTACCTTGTTGGTTGTCCTTAAGGAGGACCAAACTCTAAGTGTTGCTCGAGTTGAAGGATGACAAGAAGTGCATGTCATGCCTTTTGCATGCTTGGTTTGTGGTTAAGAGATAGAGCATGTAGTTGGACACCTACAGGTGAACCTAGGGTTCCTGACCTAAGAAGGGAAGTGGTGTACCTAATGCTCATGAGGAGAGTTGAGTTCCGATAGAAGCGAGCATGGTACTCCTTATGTATAGAGGAAAAGGGAAACCCCTTAAGTTTAAGGTATGTTTGATGAACCCCTCATGGCTAAGTTAATGACAAAGGAAGGTATAATCTTGATCCAGTGCTGAGGAAAGAGAACAAGTATGACCTAGCCTGGTTTAGTGGTCTGCTTATGCCTTAATAGCTTACTAAGGTTAAGCATAAAGATGTAAACCCTAGACCTAAGGATGTTGATGACCTTGTGGTCTAGAGTTGTAGTTTCCTCCCATCCTGGGAGAGGGACCCTTTTGAAGGGTGTATACTAGTTTTGTTGGTTTATGTTAACCTAAAGAGATCTCACAGGATCTTGAGAAGCTAAGTGAAAAGTACAGGGTATGAGGATGAACCTATAGACCCATAGATAACCATCTCTAAGTGCATATGGATGTGTTACCATGGAGGTAACCAATATAGGGCTTGACCAAGGTAGACAAGTTGCCATGATCCCTATGAAAGGATGTTAGTCTTCCCTTGAATGTAGAGAGAGAGATGATGAAGGCTTGGGTAAGGTTCTAAAGTTTAACATGTAATACAACAGAATTCTAAGTCTATCCTAGGTTCAGGTAGGGATAAGACCGATGGAAGTAGGAGTTGCCTAATTCCCTAGTTGCACGTGACCATAGGGTCGGGAGGTAACAGCTATCACCGTGTGAGGGCCATGGGTTAGGAGATTGATCACCTTCATGAACTCATGGGACCCAAAGGGCAGATGAGTAGGGCACTCTCTGGATGCATAAAGGAAGAGGAATGACCCCAAAAGTGTCGGCACCCTATAGACCTCAAGGAGATGACCAAGGATTGTGTGTAAACCCAAATAGGTTGAAGACCAGTTTTCCATGGAAGTAACTTTGATATCATGATGTCTATGATGTAGAGACATAGGTGGCACATTGAGACTTATATGTAAAGGTGTATTGGCAAGGTGGGATGTACCATCTCTACTCTTGGAACAGGAAGAACTCTGTATTTGGACTGCAGCCAAATGCTTATTTCCTCTTGTTATGGGAATGAGAGATAGGACAGTACGCATGCCATACACCAAGGATAAAAGTGATGTGAGTTGGAACGTTGCTATGAGGTATGAGGACAGAGAAGATAGCATACCCTGGTAAAGTGAAGGATATATGGATGGTTTGCAAACGCTAAAGAGAAATAAGGTAGTCATATTATAAGATGTTTTTAGCATGAGCGATGAGTTATACAAGGTTGAATAAAAAAAAACAAGAGGTGAGTCTTACAAGGTTAAGTTTGATCACCATGTTGATGAGATCAGAGAGTGTACTTGATGAATACAGACTTAGAATTCGAGTTTGAGATGATAAGTGAACAACATGGGAGTGTATGTCTTCAATGTTACCTAATACCTAAGGATGTGAAGTGGTAATGGATGTTCTGGTTGAGATGTACCTGACTAGTTTGGCTAGAAGCTAGAAGAGGTTGTCAGGCTAACCTGAAGTTTGGAAAGGAGATATGTTTGGCTAATACTCCGATGTAATGAAATCTGTTGAACAAGTTAATGGTTGTTTGGTTATCCAATCTAGTCCTTGATGCAACAAAAGGATGGTGGTAGAACCTCAGATGCACTTCTTTGGGAAAGAAGGTGACGAAACCCCGACTAGAGTGGTTTAGGGTTTCGGAAGAATCGATCTTAAGGAATCATGACATACAGGAAATCATGATTGAAGATCACCATACACTGTGGTTCTACCAAGATAGTAAATGACAATAACACTTTGGATGCTTAATATGAAGTTGCATGTGGTATATGGACATGCAAGCCATGAGGTAAAGGACGAACCCCAGTAACCCAGTGTATCGATATAGAGGATAAAAGAGTCCCTAAGAGGGAATGGGAGTTCATCACTATGGATGTTGTGATAGGTATTCCCTAGACCAAGGAAGGTCGAGATGCAATATGGGTTATGGTAGATCGCCTTACCTAGATGACATGAAAAAAAAAGTTCTGTCAAGGGACAGATCTGGTTGAACTACCCATGAGAGAGATGGTTCAACTAAACCATGAAGCGAGTCCAAAGGTTCTTGAGTTTGACCTAAAGGTTCCCTTCCAAAAGGTTGAAGTAGGTACGTGAAGGACTCGATGTTAGTATAGTTCATCATCCATAACTAATGGTTAGTATGATCCAGACTAAAGGGTCTGATGAGAGCATATGTGCTCGTTCAGGGTGATGGCTAGAGACAGTTATTGTCCTATGAAAGATGTGACAATGACCACCATAGCCAGTATCGAGTTATATAAGAAGCTCCGTAAGGGAGGTTGTGTCGGTCACCACTTCAGTAAGGTGATGTTGGTGAAAGGACCACATGATGGTTAGAAAAGGGCCACAATGTGTGTAGATGAAGTCGATTCGATCGTGCAATGGCTGAAAGGAGCCTAGAGATGACGAAAGTCATGAGCAGATGCAAAGTAGACTGACATGCAGTTCACTGTGGGAATGTGTAACATGAAAATCTGACCCCTCTGAGTTATGACTAAGAGAGCTATGTCCCCGATGCATGGGTTCTTTTGACATGGTTTGGTGGAGAAGGTTAAGTTTGACCTTACCCCTCAGGATAAAGTAATGTGTGATGAGTTCCATGTGTCCGGTTTAGAGCACTATGTGAGGTACCCCGACCATGTGCTGAGCAATGTACCTAGTGAGCCCCAAGGGAGGCTGACATGGCCTGAGTCACCTGTGCAGTTTATAGACGCCGGGATGAAAGAACTCAGAGAAAAGAATATATGATGATAAAGGTTCTATGGAAGAGCCATGAGTACGGTAAAGCCACATAGGGGCCAATGATGGATAGGGAAAAATCTTATCCTAAATTGTTTGTTTGTTTGTTTTTTTGATCGATAGAATTTTGAGGACAAAATTCCTATAAGAGGGGAAGGATGTTACAACCCCAATTTTTGGGTTCAATTGGTGAGGAATATAATTTCTCATATTAAAGATAATTGAACAAAGAATGGTATAATTTGTTTGGAATAAGTGGATTTTGTTTACAATAGCCTTTATGTTTGTGTTGTGGGCTTTATTGGCTATTGGGCCCAAATAACAAGGAAATTCAATTAGTAAATGGATAATTGAATTTTTTTTAAGAAAAGAAATATGTAGAAACCTCTAGAAGGCAAATCCAAAGAGGATTTCGTGCCTCTTGGGTTTCTTGGGAACCAAGGAGTCCAAAGTTGCATGAAGAAGGCAATAAGAAAAGAAAAGTTTAATTAAGTATTTCTTTATTAAGAAATAAATTGAAAATAATGATAAAATGTGGAAAATGAGTGGAAAGAGGCATAAATGAGATTTCTTGGTGAAATTTCGTATCCATGAGGTTGCTAATATTAAAAGGAATGCCAATGAGGAAAATAAAAGAGAAATCCTTAAAAAGAGATATTTTTTTTATGAGAAATAAACAAGATAATGAAGAATAATGCATTTAGATGCATTTCAAAGGATAATAAATATCCAATAAAAAGGGATTTCGAAATAATAGAATTTCTTGGGGTCCAAGGAGTCCCAATGAATATAAGGAAAGAGAAAATACAAATAATACAAAGTAAGAGAATACTGAGATAAATAATTAATAACTTTTAGTATTGTTATAAAGAAGTAATTTTCTTGGCCGATGGATTATAAGCCAAACTCAAAGAAGATAAAGGAGATAAAAATTTAGATTTCCTAAATGAATAAAGAATATGAATTATTAAGGAGAAAGGTTTACGTTGTAACTAAGGAAAGGATGATGGAATTGTATTCCATCCTTTCTTTGTTGGACGATGGCACTAAAAATTATAGGAAACTGAGACCACATGGACTCTCAAACCCTAAGTGCTATGGACTAAATATGTGTATATATATATTTGTAGGGAACTCCATCTCGCTCCTCGATTCCCAGGGAACCAACATCGGTAGTGTGGTAGTGTGCCTTTCCTCGACTCTCCTTGGTGTCTGCTTGGGTGGGAACAACGGCGTCGTGGACGAATAGAAAGGAACTGAGTTCCTCACCATGCCCGACCGCCTGTAGCTAGTTCTGACGATGATAGGGGACGCCGCCAGGGAGCCTCCGGCAATGTTGGGCACAATGCCCCACTTTGTGGACGTGCGTCGAGCGAGAGCACTGGGAAGGGTTCGCCCTACGCAACGAGAGAGGAAGACGACCCGCAAAGGCAGAGACGACCTGCTGCTGTAGTGGGTGGACGTTAGCCTGCGGTGATGTCCGCGCGACCTGGCCTGTGCCTATAGGGTCACGATGGGGTGTCGTCGGGGCCTTGCAGTCAGGCATCGGAGGCTATCGGAGCAGACCACGGACGCACGGCTAGAGGCGTCGCCTTTTGGCAGGAGTAGCCCTATAACAGCATGGCGAGGAGAGATTTGAAGGATGATCCTCCCATCAGAACCACGACCACTGAAGCTGCTGGGCAGAGGAAGGGGTTGTGTGTAGGAAGAGGATACTCGTGGGCATCTTAGGAAGGGTCCAAGAGTAGGAAAAACCACCGGAGAAGAGCTGCTCACGACAGCGGTCCCGGCTCAGCAGACGTGATGTGCGCGCAGGAGGGCAAGCACGCCAAGGGGACGACATAGGAGGGTTTGACCAGATTGCCCCTCCCGTGCATGAAGAAATAGATCCCTGGACGAGGGCAAATTTGTGATTTTGTTATAATTTGGCCCCGGCACACGAGGTATGCAAAATAAGATTAATTGCCTACGTGGCGTTGTCCTATTGGTCCAGTATTGTTGACCTTGCAATAATTATAGTTAATTAATACTAACTCAGAATATAGAGAAACTATATATGAAATTGCTCAGAAAAATGAGAGGAATCTAAATAAAATATTGTCAAAACCTGATTATCCTTCATGTTCCAAAAGTATGTACAATACATGTTCTAATGTGTTTAATGTAAGGGAAAGCCTAGTTTTTCTTTAATATGATGCTTAATTGAATAGTTGCGATAATGTTAAGCTAATACCTGATCTTGATATGCATAGTGAAGAAATCCATGATAAGTGATGAATAATGGACAATTCTAGATTAGTAATCTTATATATGATGTGTTAGGGTTTTAGGGTTTTAAAACCAATATAGACATCTTACTATGATCATAATGTTAGTAATATGATTTAGGTGTCATGGGTAATCTCATATGCTTAATTGATTATTAGGGTTTGACCTAATATGCATATCTAGAATTGTGATCTTGGAAACCATGATATGTTAGAATTAGGGTTTGTAGCCCCGATCCTTAGTCCAAACGAGAGATAACCCTAAATCCTAGTTTAAGAGCGCATCTAAATCTGAGTAATATAATGCGAATACATGATGACACATATGTAGTATACATGTTTCAGATAATGTTGATTATATGCTTGGTTTCTTGGATGGTTGGATACACTCATAAAGTATATGATGTTCTGCATGGTTTCTATGATGGCATAAGGTATGTGGTTACGCTTATAAATAATCTCTCTAGTTTCACGGCGATTCCCGAAGTTTTAATCGGTTTCTTGAAAATAAATATTGGATGTTTATTTATTTCATGCAACTATAAAGTGACTATGATTATCACTATAAATGTGCGTATATAACTGACTAGATCTGGGTGCACCTCTATTGCTTTGAAAAGGCTAAGAAAAAAAAAGGGTAATCCAAGAGCAAGGTCTAGGTTACCGAGAGTTAGAAACTGGTCTACCTACGTGTAGTGCCATGAGACTCATTAGCCTGCCATGAGTTAAGGAGTGGGCTACTTGCAAGTAGTGCCATGTGACTCAACCCTAGAAATTGGTTCACTTATAGGTGAATCATGAGGGGTTTAATGGGGACAACATAGAGGATAGGGTACTCTTGGATTGCATAGTTATATCTAAAATGTAATCTTGGTTGTTAAGTGATTAATTGAATGATTACATTGTTAACGTATTCACATGATATTGTTTCCCCCACATACCAGCTTCGGCTGACCGACGTTTTGTTTGTCGGCGTTTTAGGTAAAAGCCAAAAGGAAACACAATAAATCGTCATATTGTGGAATACATGAAGTTAAATACAAGGAGGATTAGTTAGAGTAGAATCCTTAAGTGGATAGAAGTTTAGAGATCCAAGTTTTCAAAAAGGTATGCAAAAAAATTATTTTCTTACAGCTTTTAAGTATAGTCTGTTAAAATTTAATAATTGTTCTTGGTTAACTGCCGAACCTTTGATCCGGAAGTTATGGTTGCGGCTTCGACATTTCAGTCTCCCTTAATTGGGGGTTATCGGGAGGTGGGGTCATAACATTTGGTATCAGAGCTAATGAGGTGGGGCCGAACCTTAATTGGATCTCCCGATAACCCCCAATTAAGGGAGACCGAGAGGTCGAAGTCACACCCATAACTTTCGGATCAAAGGTTCGGCAATTAACCAAGAATAATTATCAAATTTTAACGTACTATACTGAAAGCTGTAAGAAAATAATTTTTTGCATACCTTTTTGAAAACTTGGATCTCTAAACTTCTATCCACTTAAGGATTCTACTCTAACTAATCCTCCTTGTATTTTACTTCATGTATTATATAGTATGACGATTTACTATTTGTCCTTTTGGCTTGTACCTAAAACGCCGACAAACAAAATGACGGTCAGCCGAAGCTGGTATGTGGGGGAAACAATAATCATGTAATTACGTTAACAATGTAATCATTCAATTAATCATTTAACAACCAAGATTACATTTTAGATATAACTCTGCGATCCAAGAGTACCCTATCCTATTTGTTGTCCCCATTAAACCCCTCATGATCCACCTATAAGAGCTTTTGTGACCTTGTTGTCAAGAGATAGTTTTCCTCCCATCCTGGGAGAGGGACCATTTGGTAGGGTGTATATCAGTTTTGATGGTTTAAGGTAACCTAAAGAGGTCTCATGGGATCTTGAGAAGCTAAGTGAAAAGTACATGGTATGAGAATGAACCTTTAGACCCATAGATATCCATCTCTAATTGCATATGAATGTGTTACCATGGAGGTAACCGGTATGGGGCTTGACCAAGGTAGGCAGGTTGCCATGATCCCAATGAAAGGATGGGAGCCAGCCCATGAATGCAGAAAGAGAGATGATGAAGACTTGCGTTAGGTTCTAAGTGAACATGTACTATAACAGTGAATCCTAAGTCTATCCTAGGGTCAGGTAGGGATAAGACCGATGAAAGTAGGAGTTGCCTAATTCCCAGTTGCACATGACCATAGGGTCGGGAGGTAACATCTATCATTGTCTGAGGGCCATGGGTTAGGAGATTGATCACCTTCATGAACTCATGGGAACCAAAGGGCAGATGAGTAGGGAACTCTCTTGATGCATAAGGGAAGAGGGATGACCCCAAAGGAGTCGGTACCCTATAGACCTAGAGGAGATGACCAAGGATTGTGAGGTGACCCAAGTAGGTTCGAAACCAGCTTTCCATGGAGGTAACTTGGATATCAAGATGATTGTAATATAGAAGCATAAACAACACGTTTCAACTTAGATTTAAAGGTGTACTAGCAAGGTGGGATGTAGCATCCCTACTCTTGGAACAGGAAGAACTCTGTATTTGGACTGCATCCAAATGCTTATTTCCTCTTGTTATGGGAGTGAGAGATAGGACAGTACGCATGCCATACACCAATGATAAAAGATGATGTGAGTTGGAACGTTGCTATGAGGTATGGGGATAGAGAAGGTAACCTACCTTGGTAAAGTGAATGATACATGGATGGTTTGCAAACAATAAGAGGAATGAGGTAGTCACCTTACGAGGATGTTTTTATTATGAGCTATGTAGAACTTACAATTTATATAAGGTTGAGTTTGATTACCGGGAAAATGAGCTCAAAAGTGTTCTCAATGAATTTAGACTTAGAGTTTGAGACGAGATGATAAGTAGAATACATGGAAGTGTATGTCTTCAATGTTATCTAATACCTAAGGATGTGAAGTGGTAATGGATGCTCTGGTTGAGATACATCTGACTTGTTTGACTAGACGCTAGAAGAGGTTGTTTGGCTAACCCTAAGTTTGGAAAGGAGAGGTGTTTGGATAACATTCAGATGTAACAAGATGCGTTGAAAAGTTAAGGGTTGTTTGGTTAGCCAGTCTAATCCTTGATGCAATGAAAGGATGGTGGTAGAACCTCAGATGCACTTCTATGGAAAAGAAGGTGATGAAACCCTGACTAGAGTGGTTTAGGGTTTCGGAGGAATCGATCTTGAAGAATCATGACATATAGGAAATCATGATTGAAGATCACCATACACCGTGGAAAATGGCAATAGCTCTTTGGATGCTTAAGATGAAGTTGCATGCAAGCCAGGAGATGAAGGACGAACCCCAGTAACCCAGTGTATCGATATAGGGGACAAAAGAGTCCCTGAGAGGGAATGGGAGCTCAACACTATGGATGTTGTGATAGGTCTCCCCTGGGCCAAGGAAGGTCAAAAGGCAATACGGGTTATGGTAGGTCGCCTTACCTAGATGACATGAGAAAGAAAGAGTTCTGTTAAGGGACAGATCTGTTTGAACTATCCATGAGATAGATGGTCCAACTACACCATGATGTGAGTTCAAAGGATCTTGAGTTTGACCTAGAGGTTCACTTCCATAAAATTGGAAGTAGGTACATGAAGAACTCAATGTTAGTGTAGTTTATCACCCCTAACTATGGTTAGTATGATCCAGACTAAAGGGGTCTGATGAGGGCATATGTGCTCGATTTGGAGTGATAGTTAGAGACAGTTTTTGTCCTATAAAAGAGGTGAAGATAACCACATATCCAGTATCGGGTTTTATAAGAAGCTCTATAAGGGAGGTTGTGTCGGTCACCGCTTCAGTAAGGTGATGTTGGTGAAAGGACCACATGATGGTTAGAAAAGGGCCACAATGCGTGTAGATGAAGTCGCTTCGATCGTGCAATGGCTGAAAGGAGCCTAGAGATGATGAAAGTCATGAGCAGAAGCAAAGTAGACTGACATGAACTGTGGGAGAATATGTGACATGAGAATCTGACCCCTCTAAGTTGTAACTAAGAGAGATGAGTCCCTGATGCATGGGTTCTTTTTGACCTTACCCCTCAGGATAAAGTAATGTGTAATGAGTTCCATGTGTCTAGTTTAGAGAGCAATGTGAGGTACCCCGACCATGTGTTGACCAATGAACCTAGTAAGCCCCAAGGGAGGTGACATGGCCTGAGTTACCTGTGCAGTTTATAGACGTCAGGATGAAAGGACTTAGAGAAAAGAATATGTGATGATAAAGGTTCTGTGGAAGCGCTATGAGTACGGTAAAGCCACATAGGGGCCAATGATGGACATGGAAAAGTCTTATCCTGATTTTTTTGTTTGTTTGTTTGATTCATAGAATTTTGAGGACAAAATTTCTATAAGAGGGGAAGGATGTTACAACCCCAATTTTTGGGATCATCTGGTGAGAAATGTAATTTCTCATATTAAAGATAATTGAACAAAGAATGGTATAATTTGTTTTGAATACATGGATTTCGTTTACAATAGCCTTGATGTTTGTGTTATGGGCTTTATTGGCTATTGGGCCTGATAACAAGGAAATAACAAAGAAAATTCAATTAGTCATTGAATAATTGAATATTTGAGAAAAGAACGAAGTAGAAACCTCTAGAAGGAAAAATGATGTAATCCAAGGAGGGATTTCGTGCCTCTTGGGTTCCTTGGGTTCCAAGGAGTCTAAAGTTGCATAGAGAACACACTAAGAAAAGAAAAGATTAATTAAGTATTTCTTTATTAAGAAAGAAATTGAAAACAATGGTAAAATGTGGAAAATATGTGAAAAGAGGTGTAATTGAGTTATCCTCAGTGGAATTTCGTATCCCAAGGATTCCTAATGATAAAAGGAATACCAATGAGGAACATAAAAGAGAAATAAAGAGAAATCATCAAAAGGAAATATTGTAATAAGTAATAAGTGAGATAATGAGAAACAATGGATAAAAGATAAGGAAAAGGCTAAGGGATATTCCTAAGATGAGATTTCGACCCATTAGGGTTGCTTGAGGTCCAAGGAATCCAAGATGATAAGATAATGGCAAGAGAAAGAGGAAATATAAATTAATTTGGTTTTATTAGTAAATATCTTGCATGTGATGGAAACACCCTTTTCCTTTGGATTTTGGGTTTAAAATTTAATGTGAGAGTAGATAATGCCAAGAAAGTGTTTCCTCTAAAAATTTTAGTGAAATATATTAAACGAGGAGAGAGATATGATTTTTACAAAATTCCTTTGTGAAATACTTTTTCCTTTTCTTAAAAGAAATAAGAGATACGGGGAGCAATGTCAACCCTTGGATATCCGCGAGGTCCAAAGGACCATGAATCCAAGGGTGACTATACATCACCACCCCGAGTCAGAGAAGGAAAGCAGGGAGGAAATTTGAGATCTTCCAATTAGAATTTCTCACATCCTACCTCACCTCCAAAGAATCCGAGACCCTGAGGGTCTTTGGGAGGTGATTCCGCGACTAACCGACCCTACTTTTAGGGTGTTTTGAGGGCTCTAAAAGAAACGCCCTTTTGGGCTACGAGCAAGGGCGGCGGGGAGTTGGAGGAACCCTAGAAGGGTCCCTAACCCTATAAATAGCCCTCCCACTGGACTCCTGGCACCTTCACGAACTGGAGCGGCCGCTCTAAGGGCCCTAGTACCCTGTCTCTCTCTCTTTCAACCTCTCACCGGTGAGCCTCCGCCGCGGTGTCACTGTAGAACCACCACAGGCGGGATTTGGAAGAAAAGGAGACGAGATGCAGCGGCCGTAGGATGGAGGACCACTGTGGTTTCGCAAGGTAGATCTGACGGCCCTGGTTCTGGCTGGCTAACTTAACCAGTAAGTGGGGGCGAGCGACGCAAGGCATCCGATCCTCAGGGGGATCAGTGACTATCCATCAAACGGCCCAGAAATTCTGATAAATAACCTCCTCTATCAAATATTCAAGAAAAATTGATGAATCTTGCATATTTCATTAAAAATAGGTTCTTTGGCCGAAAATTACAAATAGGTAGTGCTTTTTGATCATAAAAATGCAAGGAATGTAATAAAAATATAATGGAAGCCTGATTCTAATTGTAATTTAAAAAGTGTATAAAGATACTATCTTTAATGTTTTAATTAATGAAAAACCCTTAGAATTGGTGATAGTTGAACATAATGATGTTATCTGATTATTTTGAGCGAATATTAACCGAGTGATGATGAAAAGGATGGTTTGAATCTAAAAGGATGATCTTTATACATAATTGGTTTAATTTAGGGTTTCATATACCTAAGTTTGCATTAATAGACTTAGAAACCCTAATTTAGGAGGATATGTCTTTTAATGATTTCAATTGTGCAAATCCATGAATAAGACAAAGTGATGTTGTTATAAATCCAATTTGAGTATAAAAGATCATTAATGTGGATATTTTGGGGTTCCTAGGGTATAAAGTGGAATTAATGATACATTAGGGTTTACTAACATAAACGATGAGAATTGTAGTAATTCGGGTTCCTGGAGAATCAAACTATAATTCTTTGTTGAGTTGTCAATTCAAAGAAACCTGAACATGAATGATCTTGACATGACTTAAAATGATAAAGATAGTAGTTTTAGTGTAAAAGAGACATTTTGGACTTAATTGACTTTTAATGGTGTCTATGATGTTGAAATTAGGGTTGTGGAGTAAACGAACATTAAAAGTGATAAATGCATAATGGAAGCTAAAACCCTAAAAGGATGGCCTAGAAATCCTAAAGTGGAATCCAAGTAGATCTTGAGGAGGTTTGGAATAAAACAATGACACTTGGATGTTATGCATTAATTTCAGGATATTGATGATTGCTTGATTGATTGTTCCTGAATATTACTTGGACTTCAAGTTGCTCTGAATAGGTATGTGGTTACGCTTATGAATAATCGCTCTAGTTTCACGGCGATTCCCAAAGTTTTAATCAGTTGCTTGAAAATAACTGTTGGATGTTTATTTATTTCATGCAACTATAAAGTGACTATGATTATCACTTTAAATATGCGTATATAACTGACTAGATCCAGGTCCACCTCTATTGCTTTGAAAAGGCTAAGAAAAAGGGGTAATCCTAGAGCAAGGTCTAGGTTACCGTGAGTTAGATCTGGGCTACCTACGTGTAGTGCCATGAGACTCAGTAGCCTGCTATGAGTTAAGGAGTGGACTACTTACGAGTAGTGCCATGTGACTCAACCATAGAAATTGGTTCACGCCGAATAGTATTTATTGCTTAAGGCAAAACACGAAACATTAGTTGAGGCCTTGCTTGTACAATTAATCTTGTTGTACCTTGCAGTTACTTATATGTTCCTTATGTTATGTGGTAAGATCTTATAAATCTTATCTTGTCAATCATGTTTCATAAAATAAATACTTGGTTATATGCCTTACGTACACCTTGGTAAGATCAATGGTAATAACAACCTTGCTCTATAGACTGCTCTCATTGTACCTTTTATCAGTTATCTGATGTTACTACTTAACCTTTCTGAGGTTTTATGGTTTTGGTGGGGAGTTATGTTTCTCACTGGGACTGTGTGTCTCACCCTGTTGGTTTACAACCTTTTTAGGTGTTCACACTAGACGAGGTGGTGGTCATGGGGTTGCGGTCGAGCAGCAAGACGAGCAGTAGAAGGCAAGAGATGGATATGTTGCTGTTTTTGTTGTTTTGTAGTAGAGTCTTAGAGTCATCCATGTACTCACAAGTCCTTTGAGGCGTTTTGACTTTGTTTTACAATGCTTAGCTGATGAAGCTTTGTATATCCTGTGGTGGGCCGGATGTGGCCCGTTATGTATATAAACAGGTGATGAACTCATGTGATGACAAGACAGCTGATCCAATAAGCTGTGGACACATATCTAGACTTGTAAATGTTTACTTAACATGTTTTCTTACAGGCTGAGGATCTGAATGTAATAGTTTCTTGGTTTATCTACTTTCCAAAATCGGTTTTAATTAAATCGTGTTTTTAGTAATAAGTAGTTTATGGTGTTTTCCGCATGTTTTCGCGTGGCACCTCGTTGTCTTTGTGATATCGGGATGTGTCGCCACAAGCTTGGTATCAGAGCTCTAGGTTCGCTGAGTCTACAGGGATTTAGATCTAGGTTGTGTCTGTTCTTGTGAGTTTTCCAGATTTTCTTACGATCATCTTCTGCCCTCAGTGGAAGAAAAAGCCAAGATGTCTAGAAATCATGAAGAACATGCTGCCGAGAGCAGCGATGTTGCATCAGTTGATGGAGCTGAAGGACAGACACACGGAGATCGGGTGCCTGATGTCCCCCAACTTGACCCAGCCATTCTTGAAAATCCTGTCTACCAACAGCTTATGAGGCAGATGATGGCTACGAGGAATCTCATGGTAGAGAGATTGCCAGTGCCTCCTCCGAGAGAACATGCTCCCCATGGTGAAACATTGGGTATTGGGAAGACCTTTGAGTGGCTTCGCCGAGTCAGAGCTTCAGACTATGCTGGGACGGCTGATCCAGCAGATGCAGATCTATGGCTGACAGGTCTTGAGAAGGCCTTCCGGATCCTCGACATCCCTAAAGCATACAAAGTCAAGCACACTGTCTACCTTCTGAAGGGTAGTGCTGGTCACTGGTGGACCATCGAGGAGGAGAAGAGACCCAGTGAGGTGATCGGCTGGGAGGTTTTCCAGCGTGAGTTTGTCAACAGATACTTTCTGAAGATGTATCTGGACGAGAAGATCAGCTAGTTTGAGCGCCTGCGCCAAGGATCAATGAACATCATTGAGTATGAAGCCAAGTTCATCGACCTGTTGAGGTTTTGTCCTCACATGGCGGCGACGGATGACGAGTGAATCAGACATTTTGAGAAAGGCCTGAGTGCTGAGATGACAACACCTGCTTCTGTGTTGGAGAACTGAGAACAATTTTCCACATTTGTGGAGTCTGTCCGAAGGATTGAACTGTCATTCAGGGAGAAAAGAGAATCCATGTCTAAGAAGAGGCCTGCTCAGTCTCAGGGACAGAAGTTTGGTGGCTTCAAGAAGTCGAGGTTTTCAACACCTTCTGGGTTAAGAGGTTCCAGTGCACCGTCTCAGTGGTCTCTGAGTAAGGGAAGAGGATATGTTTCTTCACCATCAAGGGCACATAGTATAACTTTTGTAGCAGTGACAGGGCCATCTAGGCCATAACAGTGAGACCAGTCATGCCATCTGTGTGGTCATATCGGACATTGGAAGTCAAATTTCCCAAGTAAAGATGTGGAAGTGACACAGCAGCTGAGGTAGAATCAATAAGGGTCAGACCGACAGCAACCCAGTAGTAGCAGAGGGCAAGGACGCAGTCAAGCGTCACATGCGGGATCATCTGCTCAAGGAAGCATAGGATGTGGACAGCAAGCAACGACTCGATTCTATGCTATGAGTCAGCCATAGGTGATAGTCAACCCGTGAGTGGTAGCAGGTCAGATGGAGTTATCTCATTCTGATTTATCTTCTTCTTGCTTTATATCTGTTCTGGTTGACCCGGGTGCTACACACTCTTTTATCGCACGTTCTATGGTTGATAACTGTTTGTTGCCTGTTAGTTGTAAGAAAGATAGCTTGTTGTTAGAAACCCCTCTTGATGGTTCCTTGATGCTTCGAGAGGAGTGCCCATCTTGTGTCTTATCTTTTTTGGGACACAGTATACAAGTGGATCTTATACCACTTGATATGCATGGATTCGATGTGATGCTTGGGATGGATACTTTAGAGAAGTATAAGGTTGTATTGGACTGTGGTTCCAAGCAGGCAGTGTTTGAGGTTTGTGGAGAGAAGTGGATCTTCCAAGGAGATAGGAAGATTCTTCTGACCTATCTAGTATCAGCGATGGTGGTAGAAAAGTTGTTACGACAAGGATGTAAGGCGTTCTTAGCTCATGTTTTCGATACCAAGGCAAAGGGTCCTAGCCTTGAGGAGGTGACAGTTGTCCGAGAGTTTGAAGATGTGTTTCCTAATGAGTTCCCCGGTGTTCCTCCACCCCGAGAGATTGATTTCGAGATCAATCTAGTTCCAGGAACTCATCCAGTTGCACACACACTGTATAGGATGGCTCCAGTAGAGATGGCAGAGCTAAATAAATAGTTATAAGAGTTGTTGGAGAAAGGCTTCATCCGACCAAGTACGTCGCCTTGGGGTGCTCCAGTCTTACTCGTTAAGAAAAAGGATGGATCGATGCGGCTATGCATAGACTACCGGCAGCTGAACAAGGTCACGATCAAGAACAAGTACTCGTTGCCAAGGATAGATGATATGTTCGATCAGTTGCGTGGTGCTACAGTATTTTCAAAGATCGATCTACGGTCCAGATATCATCAGTTGAGGATTAAGGCGGATGACATACCAAAGTCAGCTTTTAGGATGAGGTATGGTCACTTCGAGTTTGTGGTTATGCCGTTCGAACTAACCAATGCGCCTGCTGCTTTCATGGGCCTGATGAATCGAGTGTTCCGTCCGTTCCTAGATCAGTTTGTTATAGTCTTTATAGATGACATTTTGATCTATAGTCGAGACAAGCAAGAACATGAGTGACATATTCGACAAGCGTTGACTCTCCTTCTCCAGCATCAGTTGTATGCCAAGTTTAGTAAGTGTGAGTTCTGGTTGAAAGAAGTAACTTTCTTGGGTCATGTGATATCCGCAGAAGGAGTTAAAGTGGACCCAAGGAAGGTGGAGTCGGTTGCAGAATGGGAACAGCTGAAGACGCCGACTGAAGTTCGTAGTTTCTTGGGTTTAGCAGGATACTACCGGAGGTTTATCAAGGACTTCAATGTGATTGTGTTGCCGATGACAAAGTTGACTAGAAAGGATGTACCTTTTGTCTGGAATGATCGTTTCCAACAAGCTTTCCAGAGTTTGAAGGAGAAGCTGACTAGTGCTCCAGTGCTAGTGCTGCCAGAGCCTGGAAAGGGCTATGTTGTTTTTTGTGATGCTTCCAAGAAGGGCTTAGGATGCGTGCTGATGCAGGAAGACCATGTGGTTTCTTTTGCTTCACGACAGCTTAAGAAACATGAGGAGAACTATCCAACTCATGACTTGGAGTTGGCAGTAGTGGTACATGCGTTAAAGATTTAGAGACACTATCTTTATGGGGAAGTGTGTCAAATCTTTACAAATCATAAGAATTTGAAGTATATCTTCGCGCAGAATGACCTAAACATGCGACAACGTCGTTGGATGGAGCTAAATAATGATTATGACTGCACCATCGAGTATCACCCTGGTAAGGAGAATGTGGTAGTTGATACGCTTAGTTGAAAGTCTTCTTCTCTTCCCACAAAAGGAGCATAGTTGAGTTCCTTAGTATGCCATAGATGGGATATGTTTGTCTCCTTGCGGAAGATGAATGTGCAGATGGAAGCTTCCTTGTTAGCCAGACTTTTGGCACAAATGCAAGTCAAGCCTACACTGAGACAGCAGATCAAGGATGCATAACAAACAGATGATGCAGTGCAATTGATCAGGTCAGAGCCTCAGCAGTGAAGGGTGTAATGGGTTCCATGAGTCCGAAGATGGATTAGTTCGCTGTCATGATAGGATGGTGGTCCCCGATGCTGATAATTTGAGGAAGCTAGTGCTCGAGGAAGCACACACATCGATGTATGCTATGCATCCAGGAGTCACCAAGATGTATCAAAATCTAAAGGACCTATATTGGCGGCCTGGCTTGAAGAAAGATGTAGCCGAGTTTGTGGCTAGGTGTGCGGTATGCCAGCAAGTCAAGCCTGAGCATCAGAAGCCGGCAGGTACATTGCAACCCCTGCCAATACCGCAGTGGAAATGGGATCACATAACCATGGATTTCATAGTTGGTCTGCCCAGGACAACTAAAAATCATGATTCCATCTGGGTGATAGTGGACAGATTGACAAAGTCTACCCATTTCATACTTGTGAAGGCAACACATACAGCCGAGAAGCTCACTCGTATATATGTAGATGAGATAGTATGCTTGTACGGTGTACCAGCAACGATAGTTTCTGACAGAGGTACTCAGTTCATGAGTCATTTCTGGGAACAGTTGCACAAAGCGTTGGGAACACAGTTGAGGTTCAGCACCGCTTTCCACCCACAAACAAATGGACAGTCTGAGAGGACTATTCAGACTTTGGAGGATCTTCTTCGGGCTTGTGTTTTACAGTTCCTAGGCAATTGGGATGTACATCTCAGTTTGATAGAGTTTGCCTACAACAATAGTTACCAACGGAGCATTGACATGGCTCCTTATGAAGCTCTATATGGAAGGAAGTGCAGATCTCCCTTATGTTGGTATGAGTCTGGTGAATATCAGCTTTTGGGTCCTGAGTTAGTACAACAGACAATAGAAAAGATCAAAGTGATACAACAACAGTTGAAAGTGACACAAGACAGGCAGAAGTCATATGCAAACAATCGCCGATGACCTTTAGAGTTCTAAGTAGGAGACAAAGTGTACCTCAGGGTCTCACCCTGGAAAGGTGTGCTAAGGTTTGGCCAGAAAGGTAAGCTAGCACCCAGGTATATGGGTCCATATCCAGTAATAGCACGTGTTGGCAAGGTAGCTTACAAGTTAGAGCTACCGCCAGAGTTGCACAGGTTACACCCAGTGTTCCACGTCAGCATGCTGAAAAAAAGTCACCTAGATACAGGGACAGTGATACAGCCAGTAGAGGTTGAGCTTGATGAAGATGTGACCTACGAGGAAGGTCCTGTGATGATCCTTGATAGAGGAGTAAAGAAGCTGAAGAGGAAGGACCTAGTTCTGGTAAAGGTTCTTTGGCATCATCGTGGCGTTGAGGAAACCACATGGGAGCTTGAGGAAGAGATGAGGAGGAAGTATCCCTCGCTTTTCTCTTCGGATTTTGAGAATGAAATCCCTTTGTAGAGGGTTATAGCTTGTAAGGACCCTGACCTCTGTTTAGGGCTTATCCTGTTTGCTTTTCTTAACCATGGTGTTTAGTTGCTTGCTAATCACCTTTAGTGGTGATTAGGGTTTGTTTGTGCTTTGTTGAGGGTTGGAGGTGCTACTTGCAATTAACCCAAGTCTAGGGTTGTGGAGCAAGTTTGTCACCTTGAGAGGTATTCCTCTCTTTCCTTGCTTCCTCTAGTGTTGAGAGGAAGGTTGGGCTCGTTCCTGGAGTTGCTTTGGGCTTGGATGAGCTTCGTTGGGCCTTGTTGTGCCTTGCTTGAACCTTGCCCATGCTTTTCTTGACCTTGTGCCATGTTTGTGTCGGCCTGGGTGTGTCGCCCAGGGAGTGACGTCGGGCATGGGATGGGGTGTGTCGGCCATGGACCCCCTTTGACCTCGTTTGTGTCACCACTAGTGGATACTTGGTGCTTGATGATTGTATGTGGCAATGGCCTTGGACATGTGTTTAAGGCAAGTTATAATGGTGGCATTGCCCTTGGACAAGTGTCCCTGGGTGGGCGACACCTTGCCTTGTCTTACCTCAGTTTCTCCTCCACCCCCTCCTATATATGTGTTCCCTTTCTCTTGCTAAGGATCCCTTTAGTTCCTTAGTTCCCTTCTCCCTTGGTTGCACGACACCTCTTCCCTTGCAAAGCTTGGTGGCCGATCCTTCTCCTTGGAGTTTTCTTCTTCCTCTAGTGGTGGCTGAACCCTAGAGTGCTTTGTTCTCCTTCTTCTGGTGGAGCTTGGAGCTTGGAGCTTGCTTAAGGTGGGTTACATAACTCCTAACCATAACTCCACTACCGTCTTCTACATCCTTGTATGTTTCATATGATCATAATCGGCCATGTATGTTCTAAGATAAGTTTCTTGCTTGTTGCACCTTTAATCTTGTGGTTATAGTGATCTTGTTGTTATGGTTGAGGTTTTGTACCTTTGTACCCTAGTTGGCCGAGCTATGTTTTAGGGTTTCCTTGTTGAGCAACACTCCTTTCCCTCCTTGGTCTAGAGAAGTGAGCTTGATCTCTAGTAATATGAGCAATACCCCTCTCTCGTTTAATTTGAGAGGTGAGCTTGTGTTCTAGTTGCTTGAGCAACACCCTCCTCTCACCATGGATTCGAGAGGTGAGATTTTTGGTAGATGTAGACCTATGTGGAGGTTGATCCTTGTGGTTTCCCGAGTTGTGATAGAGATTGTGCAAAACCCCTCTCTCTTGGCTGTTGAGAGGTGAGCCGATCTTCTTGATCCAAACCCCTTGTGCTTGAGGTTGATGATGATCTTGTCGGGTTGTATCTTGCACGTTATGGCTTGGGGATGGTGTTGCCCAATACCCTCTCTTGATCTAGAGTTTTGGGTTGATATGGTGAGGTTTTGTTGGGCGATACACCATGGTCTTTGCCTTGTGTGTTGGCTGATAGGATGAGACTAGCTTGGTTGAACGATAGGCTTTCCTTTGCTGCCTGATACACTTAGCTTGTAGTGGCTTGGTGCCCGTTATACCTTGAGCGTTATGGAGCTCGGTGGGCTAGCCTTGTGATGGGTGTCATGGTTTGGTGGTGATGCCCGATATAGTGATATATGGTAACCCTAACCCTATGGTTGCACGATACACTCCCCAACCTAGCTGCCCGACACATGGTTGCACGACATGTCCCATAGACCTAGCTGCACGTTATGCTTGTGTACGATATGCCTTGGTCTCTGGTTGCACAAAACACCTTGAGTTGGTAACCCGACACCCTTGGTAGAGGCTTGACCGATATCTAGCTAGAACACTTGGGCGTTATGCCTTGTCGAGTATCCTGGCCGATACCACCTCTAGTGAGGGAAGTTGCCCTGTCCGTCACACTTCTTGTGAGGGTAGTGGGCACTTCTAGTGAGGGTCATGTTCCACCTGGGAACTCATGTGTTAGTTCCTTATCATGCGATCACTTCTTTGTTGTTAAGAGCTATGGTTTATGGTTTGAGAACCTTTTGACATGTTTGATATAGTAGAACGCACATATGTAAACATGACATGTAATTCTAATGACATGATACTACATGTGTTTATGATCATCTTGAAATCATGTATATATAATGATAAGTATGGAAGTATATGAGTTGCTTCACATAATGATGTGACCCATGTCTATGGTCACATGTTTGAGACATGAATGATAAAGCCTGCAATCATCAATGTTGCCCTATATTTGATAGCATGATCCTTATGGCTTCAGATATCTCTATGAATGTGTATACTAACCATGCAGGTGTTTCATGCGGATGCATAGCCAGGTAAAGGGTTATGAGGCATATATGTTTGAATAAACACTTCTTTGATGGTCACTATTGATTATAAGATAAACTGCATCACTAGTCTTATGTGTTTTGGTCTGAGGACCTGAGTTGGCTAAAGTGCCTAAGTTGAGGTGTTACCCTCTGTTGATGAGACCTGGGATTGTTATCCCCAGTGATGAGAATGCCTTATGAGGCAGTGGTTTCTTGTGATGAGGGATTGAGATCCCGAGAGATTGTGATGGTGGTAACAATAATGTAGCTTAATGTTATATATGTGATGCCACTTGTTTGCCTCAATAGTCCACTTAAAATATACTAACTAATTACATTGAAATATATTATGTAGCTTGCCCTGGCCATAGATCCATCATCGTCAGTACCTGGTGATGGTGAAACAGGTTCTCCTGCGGGTTAACCTGGAAGTGCATATTATTGAATATGTGTGGCTTCTCCTAGCCAGAAATGAGGAGGTTAGAGTGCAACTTTGCTTGTAGACTCAAGATGTGTTTAAGAGCATGGTGAACATGCCCATGGCTCAATGTGATAGAGCATGAATGCATTCATGGCTCAGGGAGCACGGTGAATAGGCCCGTGGCTCAAATATACTAGCGTCGACACCTGTACCAAGGCGGGTTAGAGGAAGGGTAGCTTGCGGGAGCTGACCCTGTGGCTGAGGCCACTTAAGCATGAGACTGCGGTCCTGCTTTGGTTCTCATGCACTGACCACGAGGTGGGAGGTCGTGGAGTCCGGCTCTTCCATTGACCTTGTATAGCACCGGCTTGGGTTACGCAACTGAAGGTTGGATTTGAGCGGTACGACTCACTTCCTCAGGGCATAATAACACGTAATCCAGTCGAATAGTATTTATTGCTTTAGGCAAAACACAGAACATTGGTTGAGGCCTTGCTTGTATAATTAATCTTGTTGTACCTTGAAGTTACTTATACGTTCCTTATGTTATGTGGTAAGATCTTATAAATCTTATCTTGTCAATCATGTTCCATAAAAGAAATACTTGGTTATATGCCTTCCGTACACCTTGGTAAGCTCGATGGTAAAAACAACCTTACTCTATAGACTGCTCTCATTGTACCTTTGATCAGTTATCTGTTGTTATTGCTTAACCATTCTGAGGTTTTATGGTTTCGGCAGGGAGTTATGTTTCTCACTGGGACTGTGTGTCTCACCCCGTTGGTTTACAACCTTTTTAGGTGTTCGCTCTAGACGAGGTGGTGGTCGTGGGGTTGCGGCCAAGTAGCAAGACGAGCAGTAGAAGGCAAGAGATGTATATGCTATTGTTTTGGTTGTTTTGTAGAATAGTCTTAGAGTCATCCCTGTACTCTCAGGTCCTTGGAGGCGTTTTGACGTTGTTTTACAATGCTTAGCTGATGAAGCTTTGTATATCCTGCGGTGGGCTGGATGTGGCCCGTTATGTATATAAACAGGTGATGAACTCATGTGATGACAAGACAGCTGATCCAATAAGTTGTGGACACATATCTAGACTTGTAAATGTTTACTTAACATGTTTTCTTGCAGGATGAGGATATGAATGTAATAGTTTCTTGGTTTATCTGCTTTTCGAAATCAGTTTTAATTAAACTGTATTTTTGGTAATAAGTGGTTTATGGTGTTTTCCGCACGTTTTCGCGTGGCACCTCGTTGTCTGTGTGATAGCGGGATGTGTCGCCACACACCTACTTCGCCAAATGTATCAACTTCATCAACTTGATTAAGGATAGAGAATTGGTTGTCCACTATAACCTTCATAGATTCAGCCTCCCTGGAGGCCTCCAGGTGCTTTTTTACCTCACCAATTGGATTACCAATCTTAACATTGGAATCAAGTGCCTTAGAATTATCTTTTGTTCCACTGGTACCAACACTGTCAGCTGTGATTTCACCATCTTCAATCACTATGGTGTTTCAGTTCTCAATAAATACAACTTTGCTCATATCAACAGTAGTGAACTCAAGTCACCTCTCAAGTTGCTCCCACTCATGGCGATTCATGGTGTGCTTGCTGGAATTCCTCTTGAAAGGTTGCAATCTTCTTTTTGGGGCTTGCCTCGTCTCAGGGGTGACAATTGGAGGGGACGACATCGGAGCTAGGTTTTTCTCCCCTAGACAACCCCCATTGTTATGACCAAAAACCTTGCAGTAATGACAACAATCATGCAAGACCTCATATCTGACCTTGACTTCCCATTCACCTTCATCAGGTAACTTTACTATAATCATTGGTGGAGGCTCTTCATCAATAGAAATATCAACATAGAAACGGGCTCAATCAAGCAAAGACCCATCCACCCACCACTCTATGGCACAAGGTTCATTAATCACATGTGCGATGACATTGATATCCCTCGACGACCAATGCTTTCCCACATCTAGTAGGGAAATCGAGACCGGAGCTGATTTCCAAGTGGTCCTTAGGATATCTACATCCATGGTCCAACGTCTAACCCGAACTAACTGGTCATTGAAGAACCAAGGGCCCCTATTAATCACGGCTTTGAGTAAAACTTCATTCACAAACCAAACTAAGATAAGGTCATCAATGAGGCTAAACACCTGGAGTTTACCTTTGGGAAGCTAGGTCTTGATCATTCAACCCTTAAGCTGCAAGACATTCACTAAGATACCCATAGTTTGAACGTTTCAAACTAGAATTGATGTTTATATAGTAATGTCATACTAGGTCTTATGGGTATGATATCCACTCACTTAAACAATTACATGATTTAACCAATTCTATATGATTGTATGCACTCAATAATTATATGCAAACTTTATTAAAAATCCTATATTTATAAATGATATATACACATACATACTTGAATATTTATCTTTCCCATTAAATATGTATTGTTATATATATATGTATTGTATTGTTATAGGTGAGAGAGTGACATGCTCTCTCTTTAGGGTTAGCTCTGGCCTCTCTCTAGAATCCCCGGCGGCAACCGCTGGGGGATGGAGCGTTGTTTCAGTGTCTTCCTTGTGACACCTCATCACGCTAAACGAGATTACTCAAAACTCAAAAACACGATCAACTACTAATTAATCACATTGTCAAAAATGCGGAATAATTAAAACCGATTCCAAAGGTGTAAACAAACTTTAGAACATTTACAAAATGTCCATCATTCCATTCTCATATACTGTATCAAGCATTTGCATAAGGGTCCAAAGACCTCAGTCACATCTTGCATACAAAAGATATTTCACATGTACATGCCATATATTTACAAACATTGGCATAAGACCAAAATCTCGTGTCGATACAAGTATATCGTCTAGAAAGCACATCCCATACTAGGACCTGAGAGTATAGGGACGACACTAGGACTGTACTACTAACATCTATAACTAGCATCTACAACTAACCAACCTTCTGAATCTATTGATCACCAGGTTGGTTCTCTTCCACAGCACGACCTCGACCTCGTTGCCCACGACCACCTAAAAAAAATGTGGTTACCCACGGGTGAGACCCAGTCCCAGCGAGAGATATAACTCTCTCCAACATATATTGATTATAACATATTAATTGACATTAAATGAACTGAGCAGATATAGAAATGAATAAGAAATTTAAGAAGATTGAATAGGTTAAGCATACTAAGCCATTAAACAAATTAATTTGACAAGAAGTATAATTACTCAAATGTCATATAATATCATCTTGTAAACACTGAATAATATAAGGACTAGTTAAAGACTAATCAAGCAATGTGAGACGTATTTAACCCTAGTCAATATACTACACAGCTTATATCACTTCTTTTATTACATTGCCATGAGGGATTTGAGAAATACCACTCAAGTCCCAACTGACCACTATTAAGTCGAAATCAGTGCCATACAAGATCTAGGAAGAGCTGGACTCCTAAGATCTTCTCTGCCCCCGGTCAGTACGGGTCTACCACAGTGACACATAAGGTCAATTCCTAACAGCCTAGTCCGTCCTTGGTATAGGTCACGGCACTAGTGAAAGGAGGTGGGTACGCATACCCTACCATCCGAGGTACAACCATAGTTGTCCTCCAATCTCATCACATATATAATCATCAAGACACGATCGCAGTCGTTCCCAAACTGAGGGCTAGGTATGACCACAGTCATCCTCCCTAAACACTTGAATTCAGGATGACAAGCACCCCGCATACTCATCAGTATGTGCTCCGAGTTTCCCTTAGGAATACTCGTTTCACCATCTGGCAAGTCCTGACACTCAGATCAATCTATGGCACAGGGCTCTACATGATTAGGGTTACACTTGATTAATTACTGCTAATTGAATGCATTAAGGCTTTATCATACAAGTGGACATTCAAACCCTAATTATTTTCTAACAAGAATATATGTATAATGACTTCAAGGGATATAAAACATTTGATATATAAATCTTAATCACTTTACCACATCCTATCATTCATTGAAAATTAATGGACCACACTTATCATGATACTATTTCAAGATACCAATATCTTATTACAAGTTCCAGGGTTTTAACCCTTATAGGAACATAAAGAGGATTTCACATCAATCATGGCTTCAAACAGACCAAAGGTCATTAATACCATCACATTATTCATAGTAAGGTTATGATCATCATTCCATGCCTTAAACAAGGCTCAAAATATCATTAGCACATGTTTGTCCGTAAATATTAACATGGAAAGGCACTGTGATATTGAAATAGTACTACATCGTGGTTTCAACACAACAAGAGTATAATTCATTATCACATTTATCATTCAAGAGTTCTGATTATAACCAAATAACATCAAATAATTACATCAAGGTTAGGTATAACAAGCTAGATCACATGGGAGTTACACATCCACTTATTATAGTGATTTATCAAATATAACTATATAATGACAAAGGTAATGCTACCAATTAATGGTATTGAACCATTGAATCATCTTCACTAGGACCCACATATAATAACATGTGATTTATTCTAATCCATTGGATGTTAAAGCATCCAATATTATTCATTGGATTAGGTTCATTGTTCAAGGTTATCAATTGAAGTATAGGTCTAACCATTAGATCAATTGAACCAAGGAACCATTGGTTCAAGGTATAGTCAAATCTACCATTACAGTCCTAATTCATCATATATGGTGATGACCTGATCCACCATTAATTGTGATCATTAGGTCACCATTGGTTGCTAGATCAGTAATACATTCAATTAACATCATCAAATAATAAGCCAATATCATCATCGATTGATAACATCATTAAAATACTTAGTGGATGATAATTAAATGTATAATTGAATCAAAACTTGTACTAAGGTGGTAACCATAGGTTTTCACTATAAGTTTGACACCCTTGATCACGAACATAAGTTGCTAAGATAGCAACACTATTGGTTGTTGAATGGTATAACAATCAATTATGTGATAGGAAAGGAAATAGCTTAAAAACCCTAATTTGAACCATCATTTGTTTTGTACATAATGCCATAGGTTGTTGCTATCAACCTGTCCCAAATCCTGTTACACCTTATAAAGGCTTTACACATGTTTACAGGTTCATATAGAACTGGAATAAAATAGGAAACACCACAAAATTCGTAATTCTAAACAAGCATGATTCCACTATGCTTAGATCATCACATTCAAGCATAATCATGAACTAACAAGCTTCAAATAAGCAATATAAGTGAAGAATGTTATATAACTCGCCTCTATAGAGTAGTTCAGATATCCAACAGCAAAAATCTCGAGCAAATAGGGCAAGGAAACCTTTGATTCAGATCTGAACTTGGTCAACTATGCAATTCTCTCCACAAACAAGCAAAACCCTAGAAAAGAGACAAGAAGGAAGGAGTTTTGAGTTCTAGGGGAACTTTCACCATGGAAAACCATGGTTCCGACCTGGAGAGATGTAGGAGGAAGAGAAACAAAGAATTGGACGGAGGAAATAAGGAAAAAATTACACTTTTAGGTCAATATCACTAGGGGGAAGCTTCATACACCCAAAAAGAGAATCAATTTCAACCCTAGAATTTGTTTCCAAGAGGATCCCCACCTTCTTCTTCCTTGGGCAGCAAAAATCGCAGCTGAACAGAGGGAGGACGAGGCTGGGAGAAGGAGAGATAGAATATAGAGCAAATGGCTCGTTTGTGGGCTTTTGGATAAGTATATAACACTTTAATATTAAGAAAAAGAAAAAAAGTGAAATTCTAGTATATATCCAAGTATCCATGGCTTTATATTATTAAAAATACATAAGCACACACACACACACACAGAGATCCCACCGCCCCTATAGACCTTCTTGGTTTTCCTTTGACGAAAATCTCAGCCAATCACATAATTCCTTAGTTGATAGCTACTAAAGGTAGCTCATCCATGAAGGGAAAAACCCTAAAATGCCCTTGATAAAAACACCTTCAAACCATGGCTAAAATAGGATCCTCATGGTTCACGAATCTCAAGAATGATAATATAACAACTAAGGAACATAATTC
Organism: Alisma plantago-aquatica; assembly: GCA_963693085.1. Classification (NCBI taxonomy): domain Eukaryota; kingdom Viridiplantae; phylum Streptophyta; class Magnoliopsida; order Alismatales; family Alismataceae; genus Alisma; species Alisma plantago-aquatica. Next base: position 84,437,913 of record OY856414.1, on the reverse strand, counting down.
ATGTGACAAATTGCAAAGAAAACCCCTCAATTGGGTAAATTGCATAAAAGTCCGAAATGTACAGAAAATTGCATAACTTTCTCAAACAGTGTCCAAATTTGACCAAATTTGAAACTTAAGCTTGCGTTATGATTTAAAAACATATCAAAAGGTTATATTAGAGTTATAAGCATTCAATTATGGTAATTAAGCTCCTTCAACTCATTAAGAAAGTTCAGGGGCCTTACAACTATAAACCCCTAACAAGGATTTCGCCCCGAAATCCTACGCAAAAAGAGATGGGTATTTTATACGCATCTCATTCTCTAGTTCCCATGTGGCTTCCTCAATGCCACGGTGATTCCACAAAACTTTCACTAGTATTATATCCTTTCTCTTCAGCTTTTTCACCCTTCTATCCAGGATCAACACAGGACCCTCAACATAGGAAATATCCTCATCCAACTAAACCTCTACTGGTTGGATTGTCTGGTCAGTATCTGGATGGCATTTCCTCAACATAGAGACATGAAAGACATTATGCAATCTATGTAGCTCTGGTGGTAGTTCCAACTTATATGCTACCTTTCCAACACGAGCTAGGATAGGGTATGGTCCCATAAATCTGGGAGCCAACTTACCCTTCTTTCCAAACCTGAATACACCTTTCCAAGGAGAAACCTTAAGATATACTCTGTCTCCCACTTGGAATTCAAGTGATCTGCGTCGATTGTCTGCATAAGATTTTTGCCTGTCCTGGGCTGCTTTCAACTGTTGTTGTATCACTTTAATCTTTTCTGTAGTCTGTTGTACTAGCTCAGGACCCAAAAGTTGATATTCACCTGTCTCATACCAACAAAGAGGAGACCGACATCGTCTACCATATAGAGCCTCATAAGGAGCCATATCTATGCTTCTTTGATAGCTATTGTTGTACGCAAACTCTATCAGAGTTAGATGTACATCCCAACTTCCAAGAAATTGTAGCACACATGCCCTCAAGAGATCCTCTAAAGTCTGAATAGTCCTTTCAGACTGGCCATCGGTCTGTGGATGAAAAGCTGTGCTGAATCTCAGCTGTGTTCCCATTGCTGAATGCAGACGCTCCCAAAAATGACTTGTAAATTGTGGACCTCTGTCAGAAACTATAGTCACTCGAATGCCATGCAAACAGACTATCTCATCAACATATATTTGTGCCAGTTTCTCTGCTGTAAAAGTTGTCTTAACTGGCAGAAAATGAGCTGACTTAGTCAATCGATCTACTATCACCCATATGGAATCATGACCCTTGGTTGTCCTAGGAAGACCAACCACAAAGTCCATAGTAATATGATCCCATTTCCACTGTGGTATTGGCAAGGGTTGCAATGTCCCTGCAGGTTTCTGGTGCTCAGCCTTCACCTGCTGACAAACTGGACATTTGGCAATGAACTCTGCCACATCACGCTTTAGACCTGGACACCAATACATGTCTTTCAAGTTTTGGTACATCTTGGTACTTCCAGGATGCATTGCATACATGGAGGAGTGAGCCTCCTTAAGTACCATCTTCCTCAACCCATCAACATTAGGAATTACTTTCCTATTATGGTAACAAATTGTACCATCATCTGCCTCATGAAAGCCATCATACTTTTCACTACCAATCCCCGATCGGATATTCTGTATCACAGTGTCATTTTGTTGTGCATCATGAATCTGTTGTCTCAAGGTAGGTTTCACTTGTAACTGTTCCACCAATCCTGCCAGCAAAGAAACTTCTAGATGTACATTCATCTGGCGAAGAGACACTAGCATGTCTCTCTTATGGCACATCAAGGAATTTAATTGTGCATTACCTACCATTGATGATGAAGATGACTTTCTACTCTATGCATCAGCTACCACATTAGCTTTTCCTGGATGGTAGTCTATTGTGCAATCATAATCCTTAATCAGTTCCATCCATCTCCTCTGCCTCATATTCAACTCTTGTTTTGAGAAGATATACTGTAGATTCTTATGGTCAGTGAAGATCTGACACTTTTCACCATAAAGATAGTGTCTCCAGATCTTTAAGGCATGGACCACTACTGCAAGCTCCAAATCATGTGTTGGGTAATTCTCCTCATGTTTCTTAAGTTGTCGTGAAGCAAAAGAAATCACATTTTTATCTTGCATCAACACACATCCCAACCCATTCTTTGAAGCATCACAAAAGACAATATAACCTTTCCCTTGCTCTGGAAGTACTAACACTGGTGCACTAGTCAACTTTTCCTTCAAAAGCTGGAAAGAACGTTGACACTTGTCATTCCAAGAAAAAGGAACATCCTTCCTGGTTAACCTAGTTAGGGGTAACGCTATGGAACTGAAGTCTTTGATGAACCTCCTATAGTAGCCTACCAGACCTAGGAAGCTACAGATCTCTGTCGGTGTTTTTGTCTGCTCCCACTCTAGTACAGATTCTACTTTCTTGGGATCAACACAAATGCCTTTTGCAGATATAACATGGCCCAGAAAAGACATTTCAGCTAACCAAAATTCACACTTGCTGAACTTAGCATATAGTTGGTGCTGCCTCAACAAAGTCAATGCCTGTCGAAGGTGTTGCCATGTTGATGACTATCCTTGGAGTATATCAAAATATCATCTATGAACACGACAAAACACTGATCAAGATAAGGTCTAAACACCCTATTCATTAGATCCATAAAAGCTGCAGGTGCATTGGTTAGCCCAAATGGCATAACCACAAACTCATAATGACCATACCTAGACCTAAAGGCTGACTTAGGTATGTCATCAGCCTTAATTCTCAACTGATGGTAGCCTGACCTCAGGTCTATCTTTGAAAACACAGTGGCACCTCTCAACTGGTCAAAAAGATCATCAATCCTTGGCAGAGGATACTTATTCTTTATTGTCACCTTGTTCAACTGTCTATAGTCTATACACAACCTCATTGACCCATCCTTCTTTTTAACAAACAACACAGGAGCACCCCAAGGGGAAGTGCTCGGCCTGATAAACCCCTTCTCTAATAGTTCTTGTAACTGTTTCTTTAACTCTTGCATCTCTGCTGGTGCCATTCTGTATGCTGACTGTGCTATGGGTTGTGTTCCAGGAACAAGATTGATCTCAAACTCAATCTCTCTAGGAGGGGGAACGCTAGGAAATTCCTTAGGAAAGACATCCTCAAATTCTCGCACAACTGGTACCTCCTGGATACTAGGACCTACTACCTTGGTATCCACAACATGGGCTAAGAAAGCCTCACATCCTTGTCTCATCAAACGCTCAGCTGTCATGGCTGACATCAAACATGTAGGAAGAATCTTCCTATCACCCTGAAAAATCCACTGTACATCTCCATCATGGAACGTCGCCACCTTAGTACTACAATCTAAGACTACCTTGTATTTTTCCAAGGTATCCATTCCAAGGATTACATCAAAACCATGCATGTCAAGTGGCAGAAGATCCACTTGAATGTGGTGTCCAGAAAAAGAAAGAACACAAGAAGAGAACACTTCTCGCAACTCAGCAAAATCAACCAAAGGAGTCTCCAATCGCAGAATATCAGATCTAAAACTAACAGGTAGATAACAACTATCTATCACCTCTCTAGTGATAAAAGAGTGTGGTGCACCCGGGTCTACTAACACAGATATGAAACAAGAAGCAGACATATCAGAATGAAATAACTCCATCTGACCTGTCACGACTCGTGGATTGACCACTGCTTCTGGTTGGGTCATGGCATAGAACCTAGCTGTCGCCTGCTGCCGTCCACGTCCTCTGCTCGCCTGTCCTGAGGATCCTGCATCGGATGCCTGACCACGTCCTCTACCACTACCACTACTAAACTGTCATTGTTGTGGACCTTGTTGACTTTGCCTTGGCTGCTGAGTCACCTCTTCAACCTTCATAGGGCAATTCCATCTAATATGCCCTGTCTGTCCACATTGATGACACACTCGGTTATCACTATGTGGTCTAAATGACCCTGTAACTGAGACTGATGATGAACCACGAGCTCCTTCCAGTGGAAAACTGTGACCTCTACCCCGACTCAGGGTCCATTGTGATGGTGCATGTGATCTTGGTTCAGTGAAGGTTGACCTTGGTTGTGACAGCGGTGGGAAAAATCTTGGCTTCTTAAAGCCTCCAGATGATTGCCCTTGAAACTGCATAGGTCGCTTCTTAGCATTAGCATCACGCTTCTCTATGGCAGACCTCTCAATCCTCCTGACAGATTCCACAAAGGTGGAAAACCTTTCCCTATTCTCCAAGGCTGATGCTGTAGTAGTCAACTCTATACTCAAACCCTTCTCAAATCTCTGAATCCTTTCCTTGTCTGTTGCTGCCATGTGTGGGCAGAACCTCAGAAGTTCCATAAACTTTGATTCATACTCATTGATAGTCATAGCTCCTTGACGAATCTTCTCGAACTGAGAGATTTTCTCATCTAGGTAGGTCTCTGGAAAATATCGACTAACAAATTCCCTCCAAAACTCCTCCCATCCTATCACAACTCCTGGCCTTTTCTCCTCTTCTATGGCCCACCAGTGGCCAACACTACCCTTCAACAAGTATACTGCATGCTTAACTTTGTCTTCTTCAGTGATGTTTAGGATTTTGAAAGCTTTTTCCAACTCAGTCAACCACATGTCAGCGTCTGCTGGATCAGAAGTACCTGCATATTCAATCGCCCCAACACATCTAAGACGTTCAAATGTCTTCCCAACACCTTGGGACTCCACATTGGAGGTGGCTGCCCTAGCTGGAGGTGCTGGCGCTCTGTCAGCAATATGTGTGATTGTGGCCATCATCTGTCTAAACATATGCTGAAACTCAGGATTGGCCATCATTGTCGGGTCTAGATAAGGCATTGTGGGCTGCTCTGGCCCTGCTTCTGGCACTCTCTCATCACGTGGCTGCCTCACTGCACCTCCTCCAGGTGCAACATAACTACTCTCAACATGTTCTTCATGTCCTCCAGACATATCTGCATAAGCATAAACTATGATCAGATATGTTGGATACATAAGAACGGACTCAAACCTAAGTCCTATGTCCCTGTAGACTCAATAAACCTAGAGCTCTGATACCAACTGAACTGTGACACCTCATCACGCTAAACGAGATTACTCAAAACTCAAAAACACGATCAACTACTAATTAATCACATTGTCAAAAATGCGGAATAATTAAAACCGATTCCAAAGGTGTAAACAAACCTTAGAACATTTACAAAATGTCCATCATTCCATTCTCATATACTGTATCAAGCATTTGCATAAGGGTCCAAAGACCTCAGTCACATCTTGCATACAAAAGATATTTCACATGTACATGCCATATATTTACAAACATTGGCATAAGACCAAAATCTCGTGTCGATACAAGTATATCGTCTAGAAAGCACATCCCATACTAGGACCTGAGAGTATAGGGACGACACTAGGACTGTACTACTAACATCTATAACTAGCATCTACAACTAACCAACCTTCTGAATCTATTGATCACCAGGTTGGTTCTCTTCCACAGCACGACCTCGACCTCGTTGCCCGCGACCACCTAAAAAAAATGTGGTTACCCACGGGTGAGACCCAGTCCCAGCGAGAGATATAACTCTCTCCAACATATATTGATTATAACATATTAATTGACATTAAATGAACTGATCAGATATAGAAATGAATAAGCAATTTAAGCAGAATGAATAGGTTAAGCATACTAAGCCATTAAACAAATTAATTTGACAAGAAGTATAATTACTCAAATGTCATATAATATCATCTTGTAAACAATGAATAATATAAGGACTAGTTAAAGACTAATCAAGCAATGTTAGACGTATTTAACCCTAGTCAGTATACTACACGGCTTATATCACTTCTTTTATTACATTGCCCTGAGGGATTTGAGAAATACCACTCAAGTCCCAACTGACCACTACTAAGTCGAAATCAGTGTCATACAAGATCTAGGAAGAGACGGACTCCTAAGATCTTATCTGCCCCCGGTCAGTACGGGTCTGCCACAGTGACACATAAGGTCAATTGCTAACAGCCTAGTCCATCCTTGGTATAGGTCACGACACTAGTGAAAGGAGGTGGGTACGCATACCCTACCTTCCGAGGTACAACCATAGTTGTCCTCCAATCTAATCAAATATATAATCATCGAGACACGATCGCAGTCGTTCCCAAACTGAGGGCTAGGTATGACCACAGTCATCCTCCCTAAACACTTGAATTTAGGATGACAAGCACCCCACATACTCATCAGTATGCGCTCCGAGTTTCCCTTAGGAATACTCGTTTCACCATCTGGCAAGTCCTGACACTCAGATGGATCTATGGCACAGGGCTCTACATGATTAGGGTTACACTTGATTAATTACTACCAATTGAATGCATTAAGGCTTTATCATACAAGTGGACATTCAAAGCCTAATTATTTTCTAACAAGAATATATGTATAATGACTTCAAGGGATATAAAACATTTGATATATAAATCTTAATCACTTTACCACATCCTATCATTCATTGAAAATTAATGGACCACACTTATCATGATACTATTTCAAGATACCAATATCTTATTACAAGTTCCAGGGTTTTAACCCTTATAGGAACATAAAGAGGATTTCACATCACTCATGGCTTCAAACAGCCCAAAGGTCATTAAGACCATCACATTATTCATATTAAGGTTATCATCATCATTCCATGCCTTAAACAAGGCTCAAAAGATCATTAGCACATGTTTGTCCGTAAATATTAACATGGAAAGGCACTGTGATATTGAAATAGTACTACATCGTGGTTTCAACACAACAAGAGTATAATTCATTATCACATTTATCATTCAAGAGGTCTGATTATAACCAATTAACATCAAATAATTACATCAAGGTTAGGTATAACAAGCTAGATCACATGGGAGTTACACATCCACTTATTATAGTGATTTATCAAATATAACTATATAATGACAAAGGTAATGCTACCAATTAATGGTATTGAACCATTGAATCATCTTCACTAGGACCCAAATATAATAACATGTGATTTATTCTAATCCATTGGATGTTAAAGCATCCAATATTATTCATTGGATTAGGTTCATTGTTCAAGGTTATCAATTGAAGTATAGGTCTAACCATTAGATCAATTGAACCAAGGAACCATTGGTTCAAGGTATAGTCAAATCTACCATTACAGTCCTAATTCATCATATATGGTGATGACCTGATCCACCATTAATTGTGATCATTAGGTCACCATTGGTTGCTAGATCAGTAATACATTCAATTAACATCATCAAATAATAAGCCAATATCATCATCGATTGATAACATCATTAAAATACTTAGTGGATGATAATTAAATGTATAATTGAGTCAAAACTTGTACTAAGGTGGTAACCATAGGTTTTCACTATAAATTTGACACCCTTGATCACGAACATAAGTTGCTAAGATAGCAACACTATTGGTTGTTGAATGGTATAACAATCAATTATGTGATAGGAAAGGAAATAGCTTAAAAATCCTAATTTGAACCATAATTTGTTTTGTACATAATGCCATAGGTTGTTGCTATCAACCTGTCCCAAATCCTGTTACACCTTATAAAGGCTTTACACATGTTTACAGGTTCATATAGAACTGGAATAAAATAGGAAACACCACAAAATTCGTAATTCTAAACAAGTATGATTCCACTATGCTTAGATCATCACATTCAAGCATAATCATGAACTAACAAGCTTCAAATAAGAAATATAAGTGAAGAATGTTATATAACTCGCCTCTATAGAGTAGTTCAGATATCCAACAGCAAAAATCTCGAGCAAATAGGGCAAGGAAACCTTTGATTCAGATCTGAACTTGGCCAACTATGCAATTCTCTCCACAAACAAGCAAAACCCTAGAAAAGAGACAAGAAGGAAGGAGTTTTGAGTTCTAGGGGAACTTTCACTATGGAAAACCATGGTTCCGACCTGGAGAGATGTAGGAGGAAGAGAAACAAAGAATTGGACGGAGGAAATAAGGAAAAACTTACACTTTTAGGTCAATATCACTAGGGGGAAGCTTCATACACCCAAAAAGAGAATCAATTTCAACCCTAGAATTTGTTTCCCAGAGGATCCCCACCTTCTTCTTCCTTGGGCAGCAAAATCGCAGCTGAACAGAGGGAGGACGAGGCTGGGAGAAGGAGAGAGAGAATGGAGAGCAAATGGCTCGTTTGTGGGCTTTTGGATAAGTATATAACACTTTAATATTAAGAAAAAGAAAAAAATTGAAATTCTAGTATATATCCAAGTATCCATGGCTTTATATTATTAAAAATACATAAGCACACACACACACAGCTCTCCCACCGTCCCTCTAGACCTGCTTGGTTTGCCTTTGACGAAATTCTCAGCCAATCACATAATTCCTTAGTTGATAGCTACTAAAGGTAGCTCATCCATGAAGGGAAAAACCCTAAAATGCCCTTGATAAAAACACCTTCAAACCATGGCTCAAATAGGATCCTCATGGTTCAAGAATCTCAAGAATGATAATATAACAACTAAGGAAAATAATTAATGTGACAAATTGCAAAGAAAACCCCTCAATTGGGTAAATTACAGAAAAGTCTGAAATGTACAGAAAATTGCATAACTTTCTCAAATAGTTTCCAAATTGGACCAAATTTGAAACTTAAGCTTGCGTTATGATTTCAAAACATATCAAAAGGTTAATTTAGAGTTATAAGCATTAAAATATGGTAATTAAGCTCCTTCAACTCATTAAGAAAGTTCAGGGGCCTTACATTCCTCCCCCTGGCTCACATCATCTTCAGCTTGGCAATCGACTGTTGGTAACAGCGGTCCGTGGAGAGAGGGAGTCTAGCTGGTTGCTATCGATCGAGGTTGATCATGGCTTGGAAGAGGGGTAGACGTGGTGAGAAGCTTGGATCTGGGTTTCCTGTGGCTGCATCGACCTTGTCGGCTCCAGTCCGTTAATAGGGACGGATGGAGAGGTGTCGCTTCTGCTGGATCTGGCTTCTCGCTTAGACGTGCCGTCGTCGTAGGCAGAGTAAGGGTGTCCCTCAATCTCCTTATCTAATCCTGTCCCTTCTTCTCGAGCTGAGATCTGGCTCGACCACTGCAACGACGGTGACACGACATCTTTAATTCAGCTTTGCCATGCTGCCAGTGGCGCTTCCTTCTTGGCGGCGCTTTTAGATCTGGGGGGTCCTGATATAGTAGAGGGTGTTCTCCATCTTCAAGCGGGCGCTTCGCTATTGAGCGTAGGTTGACTGAGGTGCTCAGCACTGCCTGACGCATGCTTGTCTTCCCCTACTGCTGTGAGATGGAACACCCCCAAAGTATTCGTTGATAGGGCTCTGTGCAAATAGGGGCATCTCGTTCAGTATCTGGATCTAGGCGGCTCAGCAGGAGGCGATGGTCGGGTTCACCAATCAACTTCCTCGTCCTCTGCTCCGGCTCAGGGCGGTGGTGATCGCCCCCCTCACATCCGTACCTTCCTGCTCTGCCGGCAGATAGCCTATGGCCACATAGCGTTGCGCGAGTTGGGTCAAGGGGGGCAGTTCTCTTCTCCATCTTGGCTCTCCTGTGCAACATGGAGGAACACCCTTGTGGTGTTTGATGAAATGCTACTGACAGACAGTAGTGTGAGATCTCAAGACATCCTCTGTTGATTCTTGTTTGAGCACCTGCAAGATGTTCGGCCAAATAGAAGACGATGGTTCCAAGCTTGAGTCGCATGCATCCAGGGTGGCAGATGACTACTTCCAAAAAAGTGCCTAAGATGGGTTTGACATCGGTTGATGAAAATGAGTGGGAGCTTCCTTTAAATCCATTCTTTCAGTTGGATTAGCAGAACGCATATGGAGGACAGGGCGACTTCTTCTCCATGGACAAAAGCTATTTGTCATGACCATTGAAGGTGCTTCTATGAATCTGTTCTTTTGCTATTTGGATACTTGCCCGGTTTGGTAGGAATGAGTATCGATGGCTGTTCCCCTTGATGGTGCTATCTTCCCAAGTAGTCTATGGCTATTTTCAGAAGGCATGATGTCACAATTTGAAGGTGTTCATACTGATAGTTGATTATTAGGTCTTTTGTAAGCAGTTCAGCAACTGCGTGGTAGTCGTTAGCATAGGATAGTTGGAATTTTCTTCTCTACTTTTTTCTGCTTCTCGGGAGGTCCTTAGATTAGTCCTCTGTTGAAAAGTCTGGATTTTATCCTAGTTGTAAGGGGAACATGATATGTACCCAAAGTTTTGGATTCATTTTAATAGTAACATGATTTTTCACTGACAAAAAAATGTATTGTTATAATTATATGCATAAGCCAAAATCAATTGTATAATTATACACACAAAAATACGGTTGGCTCAACTTGTATATAATGTGTCCTGTTAGACAAGAGGTTTTAGATTTTGAATTTTAGAGAAAAAAAATCTCATATAGGGCTAGCTTTGCAATGACCATTCATACTATTAGGCATGGTGGGGTAGAGATTTTCCACCGCACATTGAATCTCGGGGTTTATTCTGCTAGGTGGGTCAAATGTGGTCCTACCCAGGAGGTTCATGAATACACACATACACACAAGCATATATATGTATGTATGCCGACAAGGAGTGGCTCAAGTGGTCCAGCATGGTGTCCCTTAAAAAAGGACCCATATTCGAATCCCGGTTGCCACCTTGATTTACCACCCTCCCGGGCATTCGGCCTCCGCCACGGGCGTGGGAGAGGGAGGGAGAAATCTTTTTCTCTTAATCCCATATATATATATAATATAATATATATATATATATAATTATACTTTTATTTTAAAGTAATCAAGTTTTGATGAATTATATATCGCTATATTTATATGCAATACTACAATAATATAACAATGGTTCCAAATTGTATGAGTAATTTTATCAATAATTTTTAAAGAGTGTTATTTGGTTAACCAAATCAAATGACAAAATTAATCATTATTCGATTAAACCATAACTGAATTAACTGACATTAACTTAGTTAGAATAAATAGTTAAAATATCAAACTACAAATTAACTATTTACCAGAATCAAATTAATCATAACCTACGGAATTCATTGAATTCTCACCCCTAACTTTTCGTATACAACAATACATGCAAAAATACACTTTATTTATAGCACGCCATGCAGTTTCAAGTTAAACGGTTCACATAGATCCAACCAGGAAAAAGAATGATTGTGGACTCGGGTCAACAGAACATTATGTGGACTCGGGTCAACAAAACATTATGTGCAGCTTGGCCCATAAATCTTGAGAGGAACCCCTCTCAACTGGGTCGGATTGCCACCCTATCCATGTAGACCACGTTCCTCGTAAACTAGATATATCTGCTTTTTTTATTCGCGGATTCTGCCATGCAATACGTATACTGCCTTTTAATCTTCTTGAAAGCTTAATAGATAAATAGATGCATGGGTAGGATGAATCAGTAATACAATCGTGGTCTAGTGTTGTTTAATTCGCACTTGATCTATGTGGAAGAATGGAAAACATAAAAGTGATTATTGCTGAAAGGAGGTTATAACAACACGAATTGCCTTTTGCGTGGAATCTTTAATTTAATATTTGAGGAGCTTGCTCATTAGGCCAGGACACATGCTATTATCTCACTATTTCATTAGTCTAGGACACCTGCTATAATTACAGTTGTGCTACTAATCATTTTACACATGGCATGCTTTTTAGGGATAAGTATCAATTTAATGGGCATGAAGTTAAATTAATGCCCATTTAAAACCCTAAACATAATCACATTTTTTAAAATAACTCTTAAAAATAATATCAAGATGAATATAAGATCATCAATGGAGGCTACTTCCTGTCAAGGTCGGTAGCTAGTTAATGTGAGGTTTGGGCGATACAAACTCATTACATTTCGGTATTTTCTTTGCCTTGTGATTGCTTGTGCACGGTACCCTCGGCTTATCTATTGATAGATTTTTTAAATGCCCGTGCAGCACGTGTCATGTGGGCAGTTCCGCTGAAAATATATTTGGACGACTGAGTTTTGATGTGCTCAGAAACATACTCATTTAATAGAAATCTTTTTTATAAATGAGCTGGTGCTGAATCCAGTGGATCTCCCATTTTGTACTTCTGCAAAACATGGTGAGTTGAAGTTGGTGGGCCACCGTCACCTGGCAACTGATACGCGATCTGATTGTTTCAAATTTATAAGCAGCTTCCACTCTGATACGCGATCCGGGCAGACTATCTATCTACATGCAATGATTGCTTAATGATTTTGACAGACCAGACTTTTCTTGGGATTCCAACTTTCGTACCAACAGATTTTCTTCTTTGAGATTGAATTATATGGAGTTATCCAAAACACAATGCCTAAACTTGACTAGAGGTAAATTGCTATACGTAGTAAATCACATCTTCACATCAAACTTCTACTTCTGTGCAGCGGCCGGAGGCAGAACTTAGCTAAGGAATGGACTTGTTGCAGGTGAATGAATAGAACACAAAACACAATATCGTATGTATTTTCTCCAAAATCAATAACAAAAATGCTTTGATCAATGTACATTTTGACAAACACAGGTGAGCCCGTGCCCACCTGTGCCTCCATGTGGCTATGCCACTGCTTCTGTGCCCATGAATATGTATAGCGGGTATAAACATACATAGTTATGTACAATGTATCCCTTTTCAAATGTGAGAATTGAATGAGTGCCAACAGTTACTTAGGTCATTATTTGTTGGTCGCCATAGTCCAAACAATAATATATAAAATATATATCCACATCACACAAAATACTTAGCTTTAGTATAGAAAAAACAGACGTCTGCTTACTGTTAAAGACCGGTATCGCTTTGAGATCGAGTCACAAGCTCATAACTAACGTAATGCTCACTGCTAGCATTTAAACAACGATATAAAACTTATATCACGACGCTATACACAAATCTGGATCATTACAGATCACATTAGTTGATTATTAATAGTGATTTGCTTTTGAGATTTGCATGTCATGATGCTTATAAAGTTATGTACACTTGGCATATTTTTAAATAAAGATGGGTTAGTGGACATAAAACTACACCCAAAGCCTTAAATATGACCATGCGGTAAAAAGATTACTTTTATAACCATATAACCATATCATGAGTATTTCAAGGCGCCCCTCTTACAAAGCAAGTGATGTCTTAAAGATTCTTCCAACGAGGTAACCAAATTTATGTCCGGACGATACGAAACTATCACATCTCGGTCATATCTTAACACTCCAAATTGTTTACTCTGACCCCGGGCTTATCGGTAGTTCCGTTGACCATAGTTTGATGAATTTTATTGGTAAATTTAAGAAAATTATTCACAACACACTCCTTCCACCAAATTTTATACCACCACATTGGGAATACATGCCCGAGGTACTATTCACACTACGCGGAAAGAAGGGATTGCTCCCGGTGCTCATACAACATTATTGTAAATCTATTTTGACCAATCGAAGAATTTATTCCCCATGTATTAGCAGGTGGCACAACAGACGAAATACTGATATACAGAATCCATGCATTTTCAAAAAATCTCTCTCTTTCGCCTTCCCACCATTTCTCTTCTCTATAAATACGTATTTCCAATAGATACGAACCTCTTGTTGTTGTCTCATCGTCCATTATTGAAAGAGCTCAAACTCTTGATAGTATTCTTGTTCTCAACGGTTCCAAAAACTGCAAAGATAAACCAATATAGAACTTTATCCTTCGTTATTTACCGACATCCAACTTATGATCGTCAAAGTTACAACAAAATAGACTGGACAGAGCATTCAGTTCAAGATTCATCATTCCTGAATTTTCATTTTCCACTACTCTCGCGTTTGTTGCTCGTGGCCAACCATCTCACAATATTATTACCAAATTATTTTTTTTTATCATAGCAATTTGTTATCTTCACATAAGTATCGCTACACATCAAAGAAATCATCTATGACCGTTGGTATTCCAGTTTCAATGCCACTTAATATTGTTAACTATACCAACAAATTTGGACTACAATAGAAAATTTACCAATATTATTTCTAAACTATTGTCTACAATTTTAGTAAACGTACATCAAACATCTCACAATATTATTACCCATTTATTTGTCATTACTATATCAATTTTTTTTTCTTTAAAGTCTTATCGATACACATCAAAAAGTTTCATCTATGATCGTTCGTATTCCAGTTACAATACCACTTATCATTTTTAACCATACCAACAAATATTGACAACAGTACATACCAATACAATTTAAAATAAACAATTTTTTGCAATTTTAATACCTTACATCCTTGTTCACTGTTAATCTTATAGAATTTGTTTTGAAAATAATATTACTTATTTAAAAATTATCTTTTTAATTTTTCGACACTAAAAGATCTATAAACAAACATCAAGTGACTGTTCGTATTTCATAACTCATACCATTTTTTGTAGATCTATACGTATCTCCAAACAACATAAAACATTACAAATTAAATTATCATTTCCATTAACAACTAATTTTTTCTTTTTTTTTAATTATATTTATTCCATATATTTAAAAAAAAATCCTACCTGCTTGCAACACATCCATCGATAACATATTCTTATCCATACTGAGACTTCCCTACCAATATATAATATTAAAAGTACCAGACATAAATTATAGAATTTTTTTTGGTAACTCAAGAGATTCGTAAGGCTTAGGCCGAGCCCAACCTGGGGAGCTCAGCCCCATCCCGTAAGGAGCATAGCCCATCAAGTTGCGTAGAGGCCGACTGCGCTACGGGAGAAACAATTCCGAACAACACCACTAGGGAGATTCGAACCTGAGACCCTTCATGAGGGGTTCCGTGCTGCGACCACCTGAGCTACTGCTCGCCGTCCAAAAATTATAGACTTCAAAGAAGTTATAGTTTCTGACCTTTTTACCAGATGCCAGTAATGGATGAGTTCGATCTGAATGTTATAGTTAATGATAACAAAGAAGGCGTTATTGACATCGCAATTGATCGATTTGTACCAAATACTCAAAATAGTGATGTTTCTAAACTTATTATACCAAAGACTGATGTAGAGATTATAAAACCAGAAATCGTCATGGTGTTTGATTCCATTCAACAAGCTAGATCATTCTATGAATCATATGCTGATATATGCGGGTTTGGAGTTTCAACAACACATTCTACTAAAAATCCTATCAGTAATTCTACATTGAGGTTAACTCTTTCATGCCTTAAAGCTGGTAGACCTCCAAAATCTTCCAATACCCCTATGTAATGTCATCTTCCAAATGCTAGGACTAACTATCCTGCACATGTTAGATTTTTTCATGATGTATTCAATGATAAAATTATTTTTACTGATTTTTCAAGAACAACATAAACATGCCCTTTTAGAATATAGTGTTATGAAGTTGTTACCTTCAAAGAGAAAGATCCTTGAAGACATTGCAAGGAGGATTGATCTCAATGACATGGCTGGTACATTCTTTTAAGAAATTATTTTTTGTATATAAATAATCCCAAATGTTATTAATACAAATACTTATGTTTACATGCATCAATGTTGCAAAATTAATGTCTAGTTTTTTGTCAAGTCCGGAGGTTATGATAATTTACCTTCTACTAAGAGGGATCTTCAAAATCATGTTGTTATATCTAGATGTCTAAATTTTGATAAAGGTGATGCGAAAGCCATCCAAGAATATTTTGTTAAAATGCAAACTAAAAATTCTAGTTTTTTTATGTCATGAACTTAGATGATGATTGAGTTCTTAGAAATGCATTTTGAATCAAGATCCATTGATGCTTACAAATATTTTGGTGATGTAATCACATTCGATACTACATAATTAACTAATTGCTATGAAATGTCTTGTGCTCCATGTGTTGTTGTGAATCACCATTCTCAAAGCATTCATCTTTGATGTGGCCTTCTATGTGAAGAAACCACTGAAAACTATATATGGCTTTTCCAAACTTGGATAAAATGCGTGAGTAATTCATTTCTATAGAATTATCATTATTACATGTTAGTGTTGATATTGTTATGTTTTACTTTGAGTTATGTAATCTAGTTTGTAAATTTTAACCATTTTAAATACAACTAAATGTGTTCCTCTTCAGGGTATAATAACAGATCAAGCACAACACATCATGAACGCATTGAAAGTGGTTTTCCCAAATATCCGTCATCGTCTTTGTTCGTAGCTTATAATGAAAAAGATGCCTGATAAACTTGGCAAGGATTCTTCTGCTACTTTTTTGATAAAACATGTTGTATATGACAGCATCAGGGTAGATGACTTTCAGACCAACTGGGACAAGGTTATACAAAGTTGCAATGTTAAGGACGATGGATGGATCAATAAGATGTACCAATTAAGGGATATGTGGGTTCCTTCTTATGTTGATAATTTGTTTTGGGCTAACATGACAACCACACAACACGATGAATCGATATATTCATTCTTTGACGGTTATGTTAATTATCATTCATCATTGAAGCAATTTGTTTATCAATATAAACTTGCTTTATTCTCTAAATAACAGAAAAAGAGACTTACAGACTATGAATCCATACACAAAACAACACCTTTAAAAACATCTTATTTGATTGAATTTCAGTTCTGAGATTTTTGCACAATATCCTTGATTAGAAAATTTTAGGATCTACTATCTGGTATGATATAATGTGATACCAAAACCGTATTTTCTGATAGAATATGTAACGACCGGGCCCACTGCCCAAGGCTCTAGTTGAATTCCTATAGCGAACCATGCAAGGAACATATCGAGAGGACCCGTCGATACAATAAGTTCACCTGGGCTTTTTTCTTGAATGCCTTGCGCCTATCAAAGTCAAGTGTTGATCTAGTTTTCTGCAAATCCTTCTCTTTACCTTTATTGAAACAAATCTCAAATCGTCGGGAAAAAAAAGGCAGAAGGTCGTCGTCTCGTGCTGCCTGGGTACGAACTAACTAGGTATTGATTCCCTTGGCCTGGCTATCTTTCCAGAAATGGTTGAATATGACTAAAAGGCTAGGGTGACTACCCTAAGACTACGATTTCCTTCTAGAGTTTCAAGAATGACAACTGGCCCCACAGACCACCACTAGCCTTAACTGCGCGCTTTAATCTCACTCACACACAAGCCAGGATCAACTTCACGATTGGTCACCCATCCTAGTACTACTCCAAGCTAAGCACGCTTAACTATGGAGTTCTTTAGTAATGAGCCCCTAGAAAAGGAGGTGCACCTTGGTGATATGGGTAGTCCAATCATTCCTTATAAGATCTTTTCATCCGAGGCCTCAAATCCTGGGACGTCACAATCTCCCCCACTTAGACTCTTGACGTCCTCGTCAAGACACAACTATTTGGCCTCATAATATCACCCCATTTCAGTGCAGACCCTGAATGGCTCATAGACACCCAGCTCCCGATCATGGAATATCAGCACAAGGGTGGCTACATCACCATGGATAGCCCTTTCCAACTTGCCTGGACCACACAGCTCAAGACTGGCATGCCACATGCCCATGTGGGCCCCACCTATTGGAGGGGTTATGGCTCTGATACCATTTTGTAATGACCGGGCCCACTGCCCAAGGCTCTAGTAGAGTTTCAGGAATGACGACTGGCCCCACAGACCACCACTAGCCTTAACTGCGCACTTTAATCTAACTCACGCGTAAGCCGGGATCAACTTCCCGACTGGTTACCCATCCTAGTACTACTCCAAGCTAAGCACGCTTAACTATGGAGTTCTCGGAAAAGGAGGTGCGCCTTGGTGATATGGATAGTCCAATCAATCCTTATAAGATCTTTTCATTCGAGGCATCAAATCCTGGGACGTCACAGAATCAATGCTATTTTTAATGTTATAAAGCATTGTAGCATAATAATATACCAAATCAATTCAAAATATTTGAAAGACATTTCAATATCATGCATGAATATTCTTCATAGAATATGAATTACTTGTGTAGATACTTCAAATCCAATGATATTCTATGTTGTCACATGCTATGTGTTATCATTAGAATCTTAAAGTATGAAAAAGGTTCCCAATCAGTACGCATTGGATTGTTGGAAGAAAGACATAACTCGTGTTTATGATGATTCAAACTCAAAATTATTGCAAAATAGTGATATTACAAAAAGTAAGTCTGAAAAATAATTAATTTTTGTCAAGAATTTGCTAATTTTATAAAAGAATAAAAGGACAATTATGAACAGATCAAATAGATATCAAGTGAGGCATATAAACAAGTTGAAATACCATAGTCCACCAAGAAAGTACATTTTTCTGCACAATTTATATGGAAATGGTAAACAATTTTTGTTCTGCTTTACTTATTGATTTCCTTTCCTTTTATACTCAGTATCAAGATTTGGAAATACCATTCATATACAATCCTTTTGTTTGAAAAAGGGTTGGACACCCATCCTAAGCATGAAATAAATCTTTTAAAGAGAAACACTCATTGAAAAATTCAAAGTCAAAGAAGAAGAAGAATCCCTTGCCTCTAACCCAAGATACAAATTTTGTTGCTGCTAACATTAACATTGAAACATCTGGAGATTAACCACTACCGCGTTCTAGTATACATTCAAATCATATTAAATATTGTGCATATAATTATTCACAACAGTCCACACAATCGAATCATCCATCAGGAGATCTTCCTCATCCAGATACCATAATAGAACCAATCCACATGGATAAGAGTGCTTATATTTATACACTAATACAGATAATGTCACATCTTCAAATGGCAAGTACAATCAATGGAATGACCCTCAAACAAAATATTAGATTGATGTATGATCAACGTCAAAAGGCAATGATATTTTCACGTAAAACATTTTAGTTTATCGATTTACTAATATTACATATTAAAGGTCATAAGTATATTACAAGTAGCCTACATTGATAATATATAAAAACACTGAAAAAACAATTAATAGTTGTCCCAATAAGAGAAATCATTTTTACCATAACGAGGTAGCCAATTGACGCAATTTTACTGTGCGCTAAAACGCAAGTGAACGCGTCGAGTAGTACAGGCCTTTGTGAGGCCCGAGTCGAACACAGGGATACTCGGAATTGTTGGAGACTCCTACTAACTATTTGCGATCAGATAAGCCGAATAACAAATTGAGGGTTGTAGTTAAAATTAAAAGAAAATAAAAAAAACGAAACAAACGATCGATTAAATGTTAATTTAATCAATTCAAAAGGGTATCTTTAGGATTGCAGTTTCATCGCGGGAATTCATTGTATTAGATTTTATATAATGCCTCAACTTTATCTCTCTATCCGGGTAGTGGCCTGAAAACAGAATTACCCACTATCGTGGTGCAATTCACTACCTAGGTTTAGGTCGGTTCCACCATCGTAGTAACCTATACCCTAAACTAGGTGCATTATGAACGATCTCTCAGTCCCACCATTAATTTTACACCACCTTGGTCAAGGGATTTATCAATTAATGTAGATTTCGTCTCTTTTCAGCCGTTAATCCTTCTTTCAAAGTGATTAAGGGCATTAGGTTATTATTATGGTGATCAAGCATAACAATATATGGAGAAAACGAAACTATACCACGGATTTAAGAGATAGAATATGAATTACTATCATAACATCGTCATACAATGAATTCCCGGGCTACTCCCGGTCCTAAAGATGAAGGGGATTAGCCCCGCATGTTCATCTCACACAAGTACATGGTAGAAATAGGGGAAAACATGTGAAAAACGTGGAATGAAAGGGAAAACTCCTGAACGGAGAAGAACCGGTTGATCCTTTGCGTAGAACACACACTCTCCCGCCTTTCGGTGGTGAAATTCTTCTTCTACAGCATTCGAATCAACTGGTATGAGCTTCTAGCCTCTGTTCTCCTCTCTACTGCTCCTCGGTACTCGGGCAATGGCTAATGAGATTATCTCTTTCCCGTCTGGGCGGCCGTCATTAGGTATATCTCGGTCATTAGGTCGCTAATTAACCGTAGCCGTCTGATTGAGATCATTAGAAAGCCAACTCACATCCTACGGTGTCGATACTATCGACGCGAGTCGATGGTATCGACCCGCTACAGTAGCGTCCGACTGCAAACCCTTCCTTTGTCGCGCCCGACATCATCTCGATACCATCAACTTGGGTTGATGGTATCGACTTCCTTTAGGCGTCGGTTTTGTCGTTTTGCATTGCTGTAGCCTCCATGTGTCGATGGTATCGACTTGGTGTCGATACTATCGACTGCTTCCTCGCCAGCAACCTGATGGTAGCTCGATACCATCGACATCCATGTCGATAGTATCGACGCTTTGCTGCTCCTTTCGGCTGGCAACCTGTGATCATGTCGATGGTATCGACTTCCGTCGATGGTATCGACGGAAGAAAATACTCGTTTGTCCTGAAATTCGAACACAAGATCACATAAATTCACACAAATAATAATATTTTGACAATTAATGCTCAAAATGATGAAATAAAGGGGATTTGACATAAAACAGTAGCAAAGACCAAAGTGGATGAATTATGCCACATTAACCATAAAAATGACTAATAAAAGCATAAAACACATATCAAACATGTCTATAAATGCGACTCAAAATCATCGCATCAAACTCCCCTAAGCTTGAACGTTGCTCGCCCTCAAGCAACTAATCCTTAGAATAGAACTGCTAATGTGAACTGAAGAACAACACTCCACAACCAACATCCCATATGACTCCCACCAGACATTCACATACCAGCCCTCTCTAACCACGGAACGGTAATCACCCTGAAGGCGACAGTAATCATCCATAAAAGAAATTGACCTCGAAACTAATGAACACTATCACATAAGGCAGTTAACATAATAAAACTCGCCGGTTCAGACTTGGTGCATCTTATGATCTCCTATACTACGTTGCTCGCCCTAACTACCATCTACATGGAAGCAGTTCTCCTGATATACTTTAGTGAAAAGAAATTCACGGTGGCCTACCAATCCGAGAAACGGGTGGATGAAGATGGGTGGTTCATGGAAGAAAGTGAAAGTATTACACAGTTTCAACATGCATAAAACAAAAATGTCCTAAATGATGCAAATGCACATGAAAAATGCCCTAATACCTAAAATTGGGTGGAATGATGCATGTACTAGCCATCCATCTCAAAATGAAATGGATATCTATTTAAGCTACATCATGTAATCAATTATCTCGAAATGCAGGTGATATTATGTTCCTTTCTCCTTCTTATTCTTGTTGCTTCTACATAACTCTTTTTCTTTATGCAGATTTTCTTTCAGAATTTTTTCTCTTTTTTTTTTCTTTTTTTCAACCCTTTATATCCATGATTCATAATGAATAGTTTATCGGGCTTATTCTTCTTCCTAATTCAGAATTTTTCACTATTTAGAAGGTATGGAACAATTTAATTCACCATTGGAGAAAAATTGAGATACATGATATACTTTATGCATGAAAAATTATGAATGCATCTACATGGCATGCAGAATTTTGCACTATTCAAATTTTTTTCTTTCTTTTTTTTTATATGCAAAACATATGGAAATAAATTCAATGCAAGACCTATCTATATGCAATGCATTCAAAGAAGTTAAAACTATAAGGTACTTCCAATTCTTGCGGTGGATTGTGAAAAGCGAAGAGGTGGAAAGATCACAAGACTAGGTGACTGAACCTTAGAAAGATATTATGTGTCCCTCCTTACTGACCTGTGTAGTAGTCAAGAGGTTTCTCTCTCCTACTTCCAATTAAAGTCACATTACCATTTGGTCAGATTAGGCTCAAACAAACATTTATGTCCACTTTCATGAATCATTAGGAGTACAGTTGTGGAATTTTGTTTTAAAGTTGACAAAACCAATCATTTTCGTAGGATATGTGCCCAAGGTTAAACAAGACAAGCTTTCCAAACACACAAAAAATTTTAAATTTCCCTTGATTTTCCCATGCACATTTAATGAGATGACACAAACTTTATGACATCCACGATTACACTAGATAGCATGTGGATCCTACAAAAACTAAAAATGCAAGAAACAATTAACAAGAACAAAAACAATAAAGTGAAAAACTAAAAACAATAAAAGATAAAGCTGTTCCAACTACCCCCCTAAGCTTGAATTCGACTATGGCCTCATAGTCAAAAACAAACTTAAAGATTGGAACAGTGATATCGGATCACTCCTGTGGTGGTGGAGGCGGGTACTGCGGAGCCGTAGGGTCCCACGAAGGATACTCCCCCTGGAAGCTTGGATCAAACTGGGCCCTGGGTGGAGGTTGTGGATAGCCTCCAAAATAGTTTTGGCTCCAATAGTGGTCGTAGAAGGGCTCCTACTGCATCTCCATCCGATACAACCGATCATGTATCTATTTTTGGTTGTCAAGGAGGAGGTGCTCATTGTCGAACATCGCCCTTTGGTTATCCAGTATCCGGTTCGTAGTGTCTTGAATACCGGTATACATCCCCATTTGCTGCTGGTGCGACTGTTGTATATCGTGCAGCATAGTGTACATGCCCTGCATGGAATAAACATCCTCGCTTGGATGTGAGGGCGATGGTGGTGGAGGCAGATGCGGAGAAGATGAAGATGCACCCGGATGCATCCTAGGGCGCTTCCGGGGTGCCACTCGTGATCGAAGAGGTGTGAACGCCTCTTCCTCCTCTTCTGCCGCCTCGTCGTCATCACCACCGTCGTTGTTGCCGCCGTCTTCTTCATCGGAATCGATGGCTATGATTGGCCACCGGAAATGCTGTGCGCCGTCGATGTTGAAGATGGGGTCAGGTAGAGAACACTCCTGATATGCTTGATTTACGTGGCAATGTGCAAACGCCACGCCACCTCGGAGGAGCAGGAGATTTGACCGGTGTAGATGCTGCAAGTTGACCTTGCTTCTTGTAGAGAGAGGAGTCAACTGCTGTAGATTTAAGCCCAAGTAAATGGCCAGCCTAGTGATAAGCCCACCAAAATGAATCGGGGCTTTCCTCGTACTCCTCTTCACGTCCAATACTCGTTGCAGAAAGAAAGCACCCTAGTTACATTCTTGCTTCTTCAGGAGTTTATACAGAAAGAAAAGGTCCGACCCCTGAAACTTGCTGAGGGTGAGATCACCCCGAGCAAAAACTATGGAACTGAGCATCCGGTGCAAGACCCGTATGAAAGGGTGCTCGAAATCGGCTACCGCGGCATTGTGGTAGCTCACCGACTTTCCTTGCGGCAGCGTCACCAGCTCGGCGAAGATTGCGTCATAGTCGGTGCGGTTGTCTGGCCGCCGGTAGTCATGTGCCGAGTGGTTCCAGTTGAAGATTGTCGTTGAACTGCTCGAAGGTGATGGTGTAGTCGCGGTTGTAGAGCCGAAAAGATACCCTGCCCTTTTCCCACTCGCGGTCGCTTGCTGATATCTCATTGGGCACAACACAGACGTCTAGAGACGGCATAAATTCCGCCACTAGCTCTTTGTACGTCGGCCACTCGCCGAAGAATGGCTGGCCGTCTACATGGTACTCAATCTCATCATGTCCACGACCCATTTGGTGGGCCTGCCCCTTCAGTACGTAATCCAGATTTGCCTTGAAGCCAAGATCATTGATCATCTCCGGATCCACGTACTGGGTGGGCTCGATCTTACGCTTCAGGATTTCTTCGTAAACCTTCTTCACATCCGCAGATGGGTGGACAAGTCGAGGACGTGTGACCGATGATGGCAGTGGTGGCACGAACTCGGGGATGTCAATCATATGAGCGCGTGAGGAAGAAGCTCCGGTTGTATGCACCATTGTTGCGATGAGAAAAGGATTAGAAGAAGAGCTCGGTGAAGATGGAGAATTGAATCTCTGCTCGGTGAAGATCGTCGCTCGGTGCTGCTTTTCTTCAGGCTTGGATGGCTTGGGGGAGTGCTCGGTGCAAAGGAGGAAGATCGCCTTGAAGGTGTGATGTCAAATGACGTGATCAATCTCCTTATATAGACTTGGTCGGCGTCACTGTTAACCCGTCTATACCATCGACGCGAGTCGATGGTATCGACACCTGTCGACACAATCCGCCCCCGTCGCGAGTATCGACAGTCGTCGATGGCTGGATCTTGAAACTCGGATCGCTGATATGACGATACCATCGACACGGGTCGATGGTATCGACGCCTGCCCCGGATTGATGACGTGGACACCGCGATTGTTGTTGATTCATTTGTGTGGATCGGTGACGTGGATGATCGATACCATCGACGAAGGTCGATGGTATCGACTTGTCTTCATTACAACACCGCCGCTTTGCATTTCAACCTGTAACCATGTCGATACCATCGACGAGGCCGTCGATGGTATCGAGTTGACTGAGACGAACTGGTCTGCATATCTTCAGGGATCTCGATGGTATCGACTCCCGTGTCGATACCATCGACTTTTTCTTCGCGACCGCCTGTAGGTATGTTGATACCATCGACGAGGCCGTCGATGGTATCGACTCAGAACGAAATCTGCAGTCATCAACCTGGAACTTGGTCGATACCATCGAGCAGTACGTCGATGGTATCGACTCTGCCTCATCCTGCATATCAAACAAAACGATCACGGTATCTTTTTTTTTACATGAAAAACTAAGTAAAAACAAATTAAACTACGAATGTAAAAGAACTAAAATAAGGTACCAATGGTTGGGTTGCCTCCCAACAAGCGCCCTTATTTAACGTCGTAGGCTAGACGGCTTTTGCTGTTTATCAACTCGGTACCTTGGAGAAGGTACTCAATGGATCGTGTGGCAACTTGAACTCCACGCGATCTTGACCTATCCCCAACGTCAGCGTACCTCTCCCAATTGCAGTGACTACATCGGCCGTTGCTTGAAACGGCCTACCTAGTAGCATTTCACAACTCTTAAGTTGTGGCATATCCGTGATTACAAAGTCTACTGGAAAAATAAATTTGTCCACTTTGACAAGAACATTCTCACAAACTCCATGTGGCCTTACAATAGATCCATCTGCTAATTCAATGGTTGTCGTTGATTTCTTTATGTCGTGTAACCCGAGCTTTTTAAATGTGGAAAGCGGCATGAGATTTATGCTCGCTCCCGAATCACATTGAGCTCGTGGGAAGTGTTGATCACCTATTGAACATGGAATATAGAAACTCCCCGGATCTTTCTTCTTCTCTGGTAAACTCCCACGGATGATTGAGCTCACCATTTCATTCATTCTGCATACATCAGTATCTTTGATCCGCCTCTTTTTGTTGATTATTTCTTTAATAAATCTCCCATAGGTGGGGACTTTCTCAATCATTTCTACCAACGGAATGTTGATATGCAGCTTTCTGAATATCTCTAAGAATTTTATATAATGCATGTGCTCCTTCTTTTGCTTTGATATGTCTAGACTTGACACAATTGCCGCATTAACACACTTATGAGGTGGCACATATGAACTTTTCGGGGCCAACTCCCCTAAGCTTGCTTCCATTGCTCCCTCTGGTGTGGGCTTTATCAGAACATCATCAACACGTACAACTTGCTGTGGCTCTTCTCTCGCAGTAGATGTATCCGCACCGTGACAGGCATCCTTAACTTGCTCTTCTTGGTTAGACGGGGACGCAACTACAAAGGGTCCTTGGCGGGATTTCTTGAAAAGAGGATTTCCGCCCGACAGTCCATAATAACTGCGAGGATACGGTATCGCCGGTGTTGCTCCCGTATCGAACCTCATTTTTCTTTGTTGTTTTGCTTCTGACACTTGGGATTCCTCCTCATTGCTTACCACAGACATGTACTTCACTTGATGGTGTGTTTGAGCCACATGTGAATTCTTGGCCAGTTTCTGCTGGTTGGCGTGCTTGATGGCTGCCACTTCACTTGAAATCTGAGCCACGGTGGTTTCCAATGCCCGCATCTGTGCTCCATGGCTTTGTAGAGTCTGCCCAAATTTGTTTAAAATATCACTTTGAGATTGCAATTGCTTACCAAACATAGCCATCATTTCCTGATTTTGCTGCACCATTTGACTAAGTAGTTCGGTGCTCTTATCCTCAGCTCTCGGTTGTGGCTTTGCCTCCGGATCTTGTTGAAAATTATTAGGATCCTTCCAGGAGAACTTTTTGTCTCTCGTCCATGCATAGTCATTGTTTCTGTAGCCCTGTTGTTGCATGAATTTGACTTGGGCTTCCTCATCCTCAGATTCATCATCCTCCTTTGCTAGTAGTTTCTTTGCGAGAAGATCCATCTTCTCACTCAGATTCTTTATCGCTTTTGATTCTCCTACTTCTCGGACCTGCTCCACGGTGCCTCTTTCTCCCCATGATTGTTTTCTAGCCATATTCTTTAGTATCTCCCAGCACCTGGTGTCTGTATTGCTCAAAAAGAATCCTGACCCAGCTGAATCAAGGTTACTCCTATCGTGCTCAGAAAGAGCAAAATAGAAGATTTTCACCTGCGTCTCTTTATCCAGCCCATGATGCGGGCACCTCCTCAGCATGACCTGAAATCTCTCCCAGGTCTCAGAATATGTCTCACCGG
Source organism: Alisma plantago-aquatica (assembly GCA_963693085.1). Lineage (NCBI taxonomy): Eukaryota > Viridiplantae > Streptophyta > Magnoliopsida > Alismatales > Alismataceae > Alisma > Alisma plantago-aquatica. Next base: position 84,411,346 of record OY856414.1, on the reverse strand, counting down.
CCTGTTGGGTAAAATTATGAATCTTTCGGATCATGTCGTTAGTCTTCTCAAGAGGGAAGAACCTCTCAAAGAAAACCCCCACCATATGGTTCCAGGACTCCACAAACTCATCATCTAAATTATGTAACCATTCTCTCACGGCTCCAGCCAGTGAACTCAGGAAGATCTTAAGATACAATGCATCTTGTAGAAACCTATCAATTTTTACCATGTCACAGTTCTCCACAAACTGGCTGATGTGAGCGACGAGATCCTCATTCTTAAGCCCATGAAAAGCATTCGATTTCACCAGATTTATCAATGTCGGATCAATCTTATATGTAGGTATATTGATTGCCTGCTTCTTTATAGGCCCTTTGGAGGCAGATGAGGAAGAAGCCTTGATCTTCTCCCATATAGTCTGTGGCTCGGCCATCTCTTCCTGTTCAAGTTCGGAATCTACCTCTTCTTGTTGCTCTTGCTCGTGATTATCCTCGTCCTCAGGTCCCGGCAGCGGAACCTTGGGTGCGGGATTCGCGTAGTCAGTACTACGCGTTTGCACCATACACAGTACCTGAAATAAGAAAATTCAGTTCAGTACAGTGCTTTGACGAGTATAAAAATTAACGAACAATAGAAAGAAAATATTTGAATTGTTTCAAAATAATAAAAAAAATTGTGGCCTAGAGTGGCCGCTCGTAGCACTCAAAGTGCCAACAATTCGCCGTATCCCCGACAATGGCGCCAAAAACTTGACATAATTTTACTGTGCGCTAAAACGCAAGTGAACACATCGAGTAGTACAGGCCTTTGTGAGGCCCGAGTCAAACACAGGGATACTCGAAATTTTTGGAGACTCCTACTAACTATTTGTGATCAGCTAAGCCGAATTACAAATTGAGGGTTGTAGTTAAAATTAAAAGAAAATAAAAACAAAAACGAAACAAACGATCGATTAAATGTTAATTTAATCAATTCAAAAGGGTATCTTTAGGATTGCGGTTTCACCGCGGGAATTCATTGTATTAGATTTTATATAATGCCTTAACTTTATCTCTCTATCTGGGTAGTGGCCTGAAAACAGAATTACCCACTGTCGTGGTGCAATTCACTACCTAGGTTTAGGTCGGTTCCACCGTCGTAGTAACCTATACCCTAAACTAGGTGCATTATGAACGATCTCTCAGTATCCACCTTTAATTTTACACCACCTTGGTCAAGGAATTTATCAATTAATGTAGATTTTGTCTCTTTTCAGCCGTTAATCCTTCTTTCAAAGTGATTAAGGGCATTAGGTTATTATTATGGTGATCAAGCATAACAATATATGGAGAAAACAAAACTATACCACGGATTTAAGAGATAGAATATGAATTACTATCATAACATCATCATACAATGAATTCCCGGGCTACTCCCGGTCCTAAAGATGAAGGGGATTAGCCCCGCATGTTCATCTCACACAAGTACATGGTAGAAATAGGGGAAAACATGTGAAAAACGTGGAATGAAAGGGAAAACTCCCGAACGGAGAAGAACCGATTGATCCTTTGCGTAGAACACGTGCTATCCCACCTTTCGGTGGTGAAATCCATCTTCTACGGCGTATGAATCAACTGGTATGAGCTTCTAGCCTCCGTTCTCCTCTCTACCGCTCCTCGGTACTCGGGCAATGGCTAATGAGATTATCTCTTTCCCATCTGGGTGGCCGTCATTGGGTATATCTCGGTCATTAGGTCGCTAATTAACCGTTGCCGTCTGATTGAGATCATTAGAAAGCCAACTCATATCCTACGGTATCGATACTATCGACGCGAGTCGATGGTATCGACCCGCTACAGTAGCGGCCGGCTGCAAACCCTTCCTTTGTCGCACCCGACATCATCTCGATACCATCGACTTGGGTCGATGGTATCGACTTCCTTTAGGCGTCGGTTTTGTCATTTTACGTCATTGTAGCCTCCATGTGTCGATGGTATCGACTTGGTGTCGATACTATCGACTGCTTCCTCACCAGCAACCTGATGGTAGCTTGATACCATCGACATCCATGTCGATAGTATCAAAGCTTTGCTGCTCCTTTCGGCTGGCAACCTGTGATCATGTCGATGGTATCGACTTCCGTCGATGGTATCGACGGAAGCAAATACTCGTTTGTCCTGAAATTCGAACACAAGATCACATAAATTCACACAAATAATAATATTTTGACAATTAATGCTCAAAACGATGAAATAAAGGGGATTTGACATAAAACAGTAGCAAAGACCAAAGTGGATGAATTATGCCACATTAACCATAAAAATGACTAATAAAAGAATAAAACACATATCAAACAGGTCTATAAATGCGACTCAAGATCATCACATCACCAATCCAAACCCCAACAAAAATTGTCTGATTCTACATTAAAATAATAATAAAAAACTAGTCTTGATACTAATTTTTTCTACCCTTTTAAATTACAATAATGTAACCTAATCATATAAATTAATAATTTATCCCAAACAATATGTCCAACAGTACCATTTTATCATCAAATACATATCCAATCATATAAAATAGCAAACAATCTGTGTAATAGTCCCAATTGCATACCAAATCATATTATAACAATTTATCCACAACAACAATACCGAAAGATGACAAACACAAGTAAAGAGGTGCTAGAGGATGCCACCTAAGTGGAGCAAGAGAAAGAAAATCAAAGTGTTAGGAAGGAGTAGGAGGCATGTAATAAGAAATAGGAATAAACACATCAGACTGTAGAAGACCTGTATGGGGACAAAGAGATTCAAGGCAGGCAAGGAGACAATGATTCCAATGGATGTAGTAAGGAGGCAACAAAGGAAGACAAAGGGACAAATTTTGTAGGGTACGTCAATGATGGGAATCCAAACGTGCCACCTGACAAAGAAAAACTAGTGGATAGAAGGAAAGATATTCCTAAAGTTATTCATGTGCTCACTGTTCAACTTTGGAGCGACGCAAAGAAGGATCATAGGGATGTCTAGTTGATGGGTTGTTATGAGGTATTTCAAATAATCAGTTAGTTATTTATGATTAGTATCCTCAGCTGGAATGTATGGGGGATTGGTGATAACCAGACTCGTGTTTCTCTTAAGAATATGGTTGTGACACACATACCTGAGATTGTGGCTATCTTGGAGCCTAGAATCTCAAGAGTGAACAACATATGGGATTATTAAAAACCTTTTTTTTAATAAAAGTTAGGAGATCATCTATTCATCCCGCTCTCCTCGTGAAGGAAAAACAAGCAAATACAAATTACAAGAATTATTAACTAAATTAAACGTGGTAGTACGACTACCATTACAGATATCCTTTTGGATCCATTCACGAATTTCTTTAGGCGGTCTAATGTATCAAAAATAACCCGAATGGTTTCTGAGATTAAATTTGGCCAACCCATCCGTGGCTTTGTTGTAAGATCTTTGAGCAAACTGGAGATGCCAGCTTTGTTTTCCCCTAAGCTTGTTCTGAATGGATATGAGCAGGCGTGCATATTTGGGGTTTGCCAACGGATTCTCTTGTACCATCAAGACTGCTTATTTACAATCTGTTTCAACTTCTAAACGATCTAGATTTAACTCAAGTGCTCTTTGCAAAGCAAGGTTAATGGCCCCAGTTCTGCGTGAAGTGCAGACTCGGCTTTAGAGCACCACCCATTTCCTTCAACCCAGTCACCATGGCTGTTTCTAATAATCATTGCAGCTGCACCTTTATGCCTTACCAGGGCCGCATCTACGTTCATCTTTAGAGTGTCCTCAGTTGGTTTGTGCCATTGCTCCTCCCAGATTGGTTGTATGTTCTGGGTGCTTCCCCTAATCGTTTCTTGCCATGCTTCCGCTGAACTTTCAACCTCTTTTTTGATGTAGGCGACGAGATGTGCTACTGGTTTGTAGATATGTTCAAAGACATGAGAGTTTCTACACTGCCATATGTACCAACACACTATCATAAATGTGCTTTGTTGGTTTACGTCTTCTCTCAAGCCCCATCTCAGCCAGTCCCCTAGATCTTTGCTAAAAAAATCAGATGGAAGTCTATTCTGAAATAGTCTATGCCAGGTATCTCTAACAAGTTTGCAGTCTCGTATTGCATGTAGGCTAGTTTCATTTTCCTCTTGACACCGCTCACATACGGGATTGGTAGCTATATGTCTTATGACACACCTTTGGTTGGTTAAGATGGCATCATGCGATAGAATCCACATGAAGAATTTTACCTTGGCTGCAACTTGGGCCTTCCAAATCTTTTCCCACTCACCTTCCACTTTCTGATCTCTCTATCCTCTGAATAGGTGATAAGAATATTTGGTTGAGAAGCCCCCAGTAGTCGAATTGGTCCAGACCACATGTCACTACATGGATGCTCAACCGGCAAGTCTGTGCTCTTTATCAGATCGACTTGTGCACTTGGAAGCCACTCTTTTTGGAGCTCCGCATCCCAGTTTCCTTCATCAGTGATGACGCTGGCAACATGTAGATCTGATAGTTCAGTAGGAATGTCCCGCAATGCAGTATTGGCAAGAATGGTCTCCTTGTTGCACCATTTATCAAACCAGAAACTTGTTGTGCTCCCGTTTAACAAATGTTTATATGAGTGTTCTTCAATGAAACTCTTCCCTGAAAGTGCCTCCTTAGCCAACCTTGAGAGATTTGTGTTCTTCCCCACAGTATAGTTAGCATATATAGGTGCCATAAATTTACACCATATAGTTTCCCTTTTAGCTGCGATTTCCTAGACATTCTTTGAGAGAAGAGCTGAATTCCATTCTCTTATTGTGTGGATCCCTAGTCCTCCATCATCCATCTTGCTAGTGACCTTGTCCCATGCAACCAGTGACATGGGATGAGCTTTGTGATTGCCTCCCCACAGAAATCTTCATGCATTGTTGTCAATTCGGTCACATAACGTGTGAGGGAGATGGGTTGTTTGCATGGTGTAAGTTGGGATGACGGCAAGAGTAGAACGTATTAAGCAGCACCTTCCTATGAGAGACAAGCTTTTAGTGGCCCAACTATTAATTTTAGACTCCACCTTCTCTAAAATTTCTGCATAAGTTCGTTTTGTTACTCTCGAATGAATGATGGGCACTCCTAGGTATTTTCCTAGGTCCTCCGTCTCCTTGAAGCAACTTACTCTACTTATTCTCCTTCGGATGAGTTTGGGTATGCTTGCAACAAAGAAAATTTGTGTCTTCTTAATGGATATGGATTGGCCTGATGCTACACTAAATTTACTGAAGCAGTCTTTGATGATCTTCATTTGGGATGTGGAAACTTTGCTGAAAAGGATTAGGTCATCTACGAAGCAAAGGTGGGACAGTTTGGTTCCACTCCTGCCAAGAACAACTGGATGCCAGGAGCCATGTCGGACTAAGTCCTCAATCATTTGGCTCAACCTCTCTATACAAAGTACAAAGAGATAAGGGGACAACGGGTCACCTGTCTAAGGCCCTTCCTGGCTTGGAAAGGGTCCGTGCTACTACTGTTCCATACTATTGAGCATTCCCCAGACGTAATGGAGTTCATGATATAAACAATGATATTGGAAAGGAGTTCCAATCGCACAATGGTATCTCATATAAAGCTCTAAGATAATATGTCATACGCCTTGGTTAAATCAACCTTAATGGCCATGTACTTTGCCCCCTTTTTCCTCTTCATCATGTCTTCGCATGCCTTGTTGATTCCCTCCTGTGTGTTGGTATGTATGCCCTGAGAGCCAATCATGGGATGATTGGTGGGATACATTAAGATTGATTTGATAAACATCAAAGGCAAACTTCCAATTCTTTCTGGTTCAGTCATATGAGATAGTGATAGAACAGATTGAATGTCTAGAGAATGACAGTACTCAATGACATATGCCTTCAGGTTAAGGACCTGAACGATGAGATCATACAAATGCTAAGAGTTTGTACATTCTTGTTATGTCCCTAGTCGAATGTCATTGTGGAAGGTAGATAGACAGGAATGACACAAAAGACTATATTGTGGTGTTGGTTGATGACAGAATCTCATTAGTCATGATATAGAGATATCAAACCAAACACATAGGTACTTGTAAGAGAACAAGTGTACCGGACAGACCCACCGTGAGTTTGACACATGGAACCATGACATGGTAGTCACAGTCAGTACTCACAGTGATGGTGGTGAGTGTGATTCTTTGACTTGAAATCACTACACTCAACACATGTCGTTGGGCACACTTTGACATCATCAAACGCAGTCCTGAAACATGGATTGTTATAAAGGTGATGATTGAGTGGCTTTGACACATGGGGCTTTTGAGGGGTGAGTGATAGATATGGGATTTGTCCCTCCTGAGGGAGTTTGATATCCAAGGCCACTTGATGAGTAGGATTGAAATAGGTGTGCACACGCATGTGTGAATCAATATGTGATATTGATGTCATACATATCTCTTCCAATTTGCTCTGAGATCAAGAAAGTGAATGAACGTTGACAGGATGACTGTTCCATGCCTCGAGTTCATTCGGGATATCAGTGACAAAGGAATTATACATTCGATGTAACACCATTCACAGATTGTAGGATTGAAAGTTGTTCTCCAACTTTCTACTTTCACTTGGGTAGCACTGATGTGTGACTAGGCACCGCTCTTTGCTTGTGAAGTCATAAGTGTTATGGACTTTCACTGGCAACGTGAAATGGACTTGCAGGGTCACACACATAGGATTTAACCTGGAAGAGGAGTTTTGTCCATAAACAATGTTTAGATTTATTGCTAAAGGAGTTTAGTAGTTCAATTAAACACTCAATCGATTGATAGCTCAATATCATAATGTTCAAGGTGTTGGACTGATTGATTAGAGTATCAGATTGATTGAAACCACAATTGACTGATTCTGCATAATCTGCACTCCCAACCGATCGACTCATGAGATGAACCGATTGTCTCAGCTTGGTGAACCGGTCGGCTCAGGTGGTGAGTCGATCGGCTCATGATCAGGGTGAAACGATTGCTTCAAATGTTGAAACGATCGATTCAACTGGTGTAACTGAGAAAGTTGGGAAAGTAGGATTGGTGAGAATTTTCCTTTCATTTCACTTGCCCAATTTGATTGGAACAAGTATTGGTATTTGATACCGATTAGAAACAAAAGATGGAAAGTCAATCGGGAACTGATCAGGACCACGAACCGACCGGTTCAGAAGTGAACCGATCGGCTCATGGGTCCCAACCGATCGGTTGAGGTGTCAACCGACCGGTTCAGGTCCCTAACCGACTGTTTCAATTGTGAAATGATCGGTTCAGATTGCGAGTTGGTTTTTTTGTGGAAAATCTCGAACTCTTCTACTCCTGCTTTTAGTCCCACATTGCCCGGGATGGAGAACCCTGTCCCATGACCCTCCTATATATATAGGGGTATTGGGGGCTTCTCAAAGAACAACTCAGTGCAACCAGTTTCTCTGCAAAGTTGTCGTTCTCTCTGGTTTTGGTAACCGAGAGAGAGCCCGAGCAAGTGCTACCCGATAAGGGAGGCACAACAAGGGAAAGACAACTGTAGAAAGCAATTGGTGGTAGGAGAGTGTGTTGGCAACTAGTACGCTGATAGGAGGGTGCAACTCCTTCCAATTCCTTGTGGGACAAGGATATTGGAGTTCTAGGTGGTCCGTGTGGACTACTTTAGAGGCGGGAGGTTTCTGCCACTTGGAGGATAGCTATCAATCCCGACAGTCCCGGTGAGACCAGGAGTCATCAGTCCCGGTGCGACCAAGAGCTGCACAGAAACCGTCCAAGACTGGAGGTGAAGACTGCGCAAGCCACGAGGTATCATCGCCGAGCAAGCCTCGTGACAAGGTATGATTCCACAAACCATCCTTTCCTACTGTATAGACGTTGACGCGTTTCCTTGTTCTGGGTTTGGGGAGAAATTTTTTGTTTCCACTACCTTCTTTGCCTCCCCTAAAACCCAATAGTGGTATCAGATCCAGGTCAACTGCTCTATGCTTTAGGATTATCGATATGATCGATTTTGGTTTGTCGCCTTTATTTATTTCATATGATGCGAATAAAATTGGCTTTATGCATGTCAAATCCTAAATCTACAAATCCCTAAATTACATATATGATATGTATTATTAATGCACTCGATATGCGTCGCCCTTAAACGAGTTTTGTGGTGGATGTATAGCGTGGTTATAGCCAATAAACCCAATCTGTGTATGGTTGTATGTGGTTTCTTGCATCTCAGTCTGCGCACCGATCTTCCTTCTCCTATTCCTGATGTAACTCAAAATAATTTGAGATTTCTTTCCTACCTTTGCTCCCCTAGAATGTAACTCGAGGTTTCTCTTTTTACAATGTAAAATAGGGTAGAATTTTATTTCCTATTATGTCAAAGAATGGAGGACATCTTGACGACAGCTGAGATGATCGGTTCAAGGCGTGAACCGATCGGTTGACGTTCCAGACGATCGGTTCAAGGAGTGAGCCGATCGGTTGATGACCGGTTCGAGGAGCGAGACGAGCGGGTGGCTGCCATGATGAGATGCACGACGACCAGGCAAACCGGTCAGTTGGAGGAGCCAACCAATTGGCTGGTGGCACCCAACCGACCAGTCTAATGGCGAGCCGATCATTCATGTGATGAGTTGATCAAACCCAGAAAGACAAAGCACAGAGTTCATCTTGTACAGGTTGCATGTGATGTAGACCTAGATGACCGTGATTCCTCTTGGCTCGAGGAATCACATTAGGATGGCCATAATCATCGTTTTTATCATTTTGCATGTTTTCTGTGGGATATAGCATGTATATGATATGTACTATGTATTGTGGTGATTGGATATGTATATGTATATAAAACCAAATCCCTCATTAAATATTAAGTTTTAGATGCCTTCCAAATGCGACACACGTGAAAAGCTTGATCGACCAAGTGTGGGCACGCCCAAGCGTGGTGCACCGTCTATCTCGTGGAAGCGTGAAGGATGAATGTGTGGGTCTGCCCAAGCAGGGTGCATATTCATCGTGTTGGATTTGGTTCGGACTTAACAAGGTGACCTAGATAGGATCTAGCACCTTGAGGCATGGAGATGATCATGGCAAGGAGTAGCATATGAAATCTTATCAAGAGTTGCATATGATGCAATTGGCAAGAGTTGCCTACCTGAGAGATCTATGTTGTGGGTGACATCCCTAGCTGGTCCAAGACTTAGAGGATTTCAGGATCTTGCCCACTAGAAGGTTGTACATTGCAATCTTCCAAACTGATGGTGAGGGCTATCAATTTGAAGTAAAATAGTGGAAGCGATAATTAATTAAAGGCCTAATTATATCGCCAACTTTTCAAATCAATAAAATAAGTCAAAAATGAGTTTTTGGACTAAAATTGCATATTTCCTTTTGTAGGACAAATGACAACAAACAACAATCACTTTTCTTTGCGATCGGTCCTTGAAAAGGACAAGCAGAATGGGACAAACTTCCACGACTGGTATCGGACATTGAGAATTGTTCTCACTCAAGAGTGAAAGCTCTATGTCCTGGATACTCCAATTCTAGAGAAACCTGCTCCTAATGCACCAAAGACAGAAAGGGATGCTTACAAGAAGCATTCTGATGATGCCATTGATGCAAAGTGCTTGATGTTGTGCTCCATGAACCATGAGTTGCAGAGACAACATCAGAACATGGGTGTTATTGAGATGATTCAACATCTGAGGAACATGTATGAAGATCAGGCACGACAAGAGAGATACAATGTCTCAAGGGCACTGTTCAAGTGCGTCATGACAGAAGGAGATCCAGTTGGTCCTCACACACTCAAGATGATTGGGTATGTAGAGAACTTGCAAAGACTGGGATTTCCACTGAGCCAAGAGTTGGCTAATGACATGATACTGCAATTGTTGCCAGAATCCTACAGTCAGTTTGTGATGAACTACAACATGAACAACTTTGATAGGCCACTGTCAGAGTTGTTGGGCATGTTGAGGACAACCGAGACACAGATGAAGAAAGACAAGCCTAAGTCTGTGATGGTGATCACGAGTAAGAAAGGCAAGTCCAAGCGCAAGGGCAAGGGCAAAGCTAAGAAAGGTTCTGATGCTAGCCAGGAGCCCTAGTCGTCTTCAGCTCTCAAGGCCAATGGAGGCGTGACCAAGAAAGGAAATTGCCACCATTGTCAAAATCCAGGACATTGGAAAAGGAATTGTCCTCTCTATGTGGAAGAACAAAAGAAGAAGGAGGCGACAGCCATCTCTACTTAAAGGTGTCATGAAAGTAAACTTGTAACACTTTTTGAGGTATATGATACCAAGATGTAAAGTGTAAAGCACTCAATAAATGGGGCAAGTGTTTCTGCCATAGATAGGAGTACTTTAGTTTATTTTCAGCCTAAAAGGCATGTAATACAGTTGTGAACTGCTATTTCATATTTGCCAATAGATAGAAACACTTTATTTTTGCATATTGTATGATAATGATGGCAATCAATAAAGAGATGTTTCAATTTCTAAAGATATGATCTTTGTGGCAATGCCTTGTTTATCTTGTGGTATTTGATATGCATAAGATAAAATGATACCTAAAAGTTATAGATAACTCAAACAATAGAATTAGCATCAATCATGAGAAATTCATTTCTAGTTTCCATGTGATGGATAAATCTAGACTCTTTTGGTTAGAGAACCAGTAAGAGACATGAATATCTTGGACATGATTAATCAATCTTCACTAATGGTAGTGGGAGAATGATTGTCCTATTAGGTATAATACATGTGATGTATTTACATACCTATTGGAACAAATGCTAATACTTCAAATGGTGTTTACAGAAATACCAATATGAATATCTTGAAGTGTTCAAGATTATCATAGATGAAGTACAAATTTGGTAAAGTGTTAATTCTTGATGAGATCAATGAATGAAATACTTGGACCAAATGTTTGAGATCCTTGTGAGTGATTATGATAGTGTATCATAGTGAACTCATGATTAAGGCATGGTGATGTCTAAATCAAGAAGGAATCATACTCTAAAGAGTTAGAGAATGATTATCGAATAACCGAATTCTTCTTAATAAAAGAATACCCCACACTAATAAAAGAAATTAAGAATCACAAGGGTTGTGAGTTCTTATATCCTTAACAGATACACCTCAATTATCTATGTGATGAGTTGTTCATGTGATGAGTCAACTATCTATATGAATATGAGGAACCAAAATTTGAGTTATGGTTTATGACCATTACATCCTAAATGACATCCATGTGAACCATAAGGTATGACCTTGATGGTAGCACCCATTGGATGAAATCCATAAGTGCAAATGAATCTTAAGTGTTAAGATACATGGATAACATTTTGAGAAGGATGATGCTTGTTGATTGTAACTTAATGACTAAGACATTTGGCATATGGATACTAAAACCGCATTCCTATGAGGAATAAAACAAGGATGTATACGTGACACAAACTATAAGGTTTATGAATCCAATAATGCAAATGAAGTATATAAGTTACAATGAACCAATCAATATGATTGATTGAGTACAAGAAACTCAGAATTGGATCTTTACTTTGATGATATAGTCAAAGGGTTTGACTGATATGTTAAAGATAAAGAAGGGATCTGTGATTTAGTGGGAGCGTATTCACATTTCACATGTTGATGTGAAATGGAATGGAAATCCAAAAGTGGAAATTATCTTTAAGGAAGACAGAGATGTTTCCTATGTGATAGGAATAGAGATCTATACAGATAGTTCTCGAAAAATCTCTTGACGTGAAAAGAGAGAGCATACATTGGCAATCTGTACTGAAGTGTTCAGTATGCACAAATTCAGTGGGAGAAAACTTGTCCATGTTACATGGAGTTAGTATTCCAAGGCCAAGTGTCCAATTCTTATGAAGAATGGGAACACTAAGAATAGATATGGATCTATCATGTATGTAATCATCCCATTATCTTGCATGTATCGACATGGCAAGAACAAAATGCATTCATCATCTTGTATGTAGGACATGGCAATATGATGTGCTCATCCTGATAACTCGTATGTGAGACATGATGAGTGGATGTCTGTCTATTTCCAGTAAGGGTTACTGGAATTCCATGAGAACTTGATAAGTACTTGAGAAGTACTATTTCTATGGAATAAGGAAGAGTTCAATGTAAAGAGTTACATTGATGCGAACTTCTGAAAGGACAGAAAATTAATCGCAAAATATATATAAAGTGAAAGTTTGTTGATAATTGGAAATGTTCCAATAAAACCATTTAAAAGGAAATGCCAAGTATCTATGTGTTAGAGAACAACAGTGGATACTATATGGATCTAGAAGTTCATGAGATGAACTTATAGATATTCTGCTCATTGATGACAAGTATGGAATCCTTGATCATGCAATGTGGATAAAGGTTAGCAAAGGAATACTAGATCGCATATTACGACAACTACATCTCATACGTGTGATGTACAGCGAAGAGATGAGAGACATGCAGTTAAAAATTGACTTTGGCAAAGTGTTGCCATAACTCACTATGTTCACACTAGAGCACAGTAACATGTAGGACATGTTTGAAGATCACTATGAATATGATTCATGGATGATTGGCTCGCAGTGCAAGTGGGAGTCTGTTGTTATGTATGCCCTGAGAGCCAATCATGGGATGATTGGTGGGATACATTAAGATTGATTTGATAAACATCAAAGGAAAACTTCCAATTCTTTCTGGTTCAGTCATATGAGATAGTGATAGAACATATTGAATGTCTAGAGAATGATAGTACTCAATGACGTATGCATTTAGGTTAAGGACATGAACGATGAGATCATACGGATGCTAAGAGTTTGTACATTCTTGTTAATTCCCTAGTCGGATGTCATTGTGGAAGGTAGATAGACAGCAATGACACACAAGACTAGACTGTGGTGTTGGTTGATGACAAAATCTCATTAGTCACGACATAGAGATATCAAACCAAACACATAGGTACTTGTTAGAGATCAAGTGTAACAGGCAGACCCACCGTGAGTTTGACACATGGAACCATGACATGGTAGTCACAGTCAGTACTCACAGTGATGGTGGTGAGTGTGATTCTTTGACCTGAAATCACTACACTCAACACATGTCGTTGGGCACACTTTGACATCATCAAACGCAATCTTGAAACATGGATTGTTATAAAGGTGATGATTGGGTGGCTTTGACACATGGGGCTTTTGAGGGGTGAGTGATAGATATGGGATTTGTCCCTCCTGAGGGAGTTTGATATCCAAGGCCACTTGATGAGTAGGATTGAAATAGGTGTGCGCACGCATGTGTGAATCAATATGTGATATTGATGTCATACATATCTCTTCCAATCTGCTCTGAGATCAAGAAAGTGAATGAACGTTGACAGGATGACTGTTCCATGCCTCAAGTTCATTTGGGATATCAGTGACAAAGGAATTATACATTCGCTGTAACACCATTCACGGATTGTAGGATTGAAATTTGTTCTCCAACTTTCTACTTTCACTTGGGTAGCACTGATGTGTGACTAGGCACCACTCTTTGCTTGTGAAGTCATAAGTGTTATGGACTTTCACTGCCAATGTGAAATGGACCTGCAAGGTCACACACATAGGATTTAACCTGGAAGAGGAGTTTTGTCCACAAACAATGTTTAGATTGATTGCTAAAGGAGTTTAGTAGTTCAATTAAACACTCAATCGATTGATAGCTCAGTATCATAATGTTCAAGGTGTTGGACTGATTGATTAGAGTATCAGATTGATTGAAACCGCAATTGACTGATTCTGCACAATCTGCACTCCCAACCGATCGGCTCATGAGATGAACCGATCGGCCTAGCTTGGTGAACCGGTCGGCTCAGGTGAAACGATTGCTTCAAATGTTGAAATGATCGATTCAACTGGTGCAACCAAGCAAGTTGGGAAAGTAGGATTGGTGAGAAATTTCCTTTCGTTTCACTTACCCAATTTGATTGGAACAAGGATTGGTATTTGATACCAATTAGAAACAAATGATGGAAAGTCAATCGGGAACTGATCAGGACCACGAACCGACCGGTTCACTAACAAAAGATGGAAAGTCAATTAGGAATTGATCAGGACCATGAACTGACCGGTTCAGAAGTGAACCGATCGGCTCATGGGTCCCAACCGATCGGTTGAGGTGTCAACTGACCAGTTCAGGTCCCCAACTGACCGTTTCAATTGTGAAATGATCGGTTCAGGTTGCGAGTTGGTTGTTTTGTGGAAAATCTCGAACCCTTCTACTCCTGCTTTTAGTCCCGCATTGCCCGGGATGGAGAACCATGTCCCATGACCCTCCTATATATAGGGGTATTGGGGGCTTCTCAAAGAGCAACTCAGTGCAACCAGTTGCTCTACGAAGTTGTCATTCTCTCTGGTTTTGGTAACCGAGAGAGAGCCCGAGAAAGTGCTACCTGATAAGGGAGGCACAACAAGGGAAAGACAACTGCAGAAAGCAATTGGTGGCAGGAGAGTGTGTTGGCGACTAGTACACTGACAGGAGGGTGCGACTCCTTCCAATTACTTATGGGACAAGGAGATTGGAGTTCCAGGTGGTCTGTGTGGACTACTTCAGAGGCGGGAGGTTTCTTCCACTTGGAGGACAATTGTCAATCCCGACAGTCCCGGTGAGACCAGGAGTCGTCAGTCCCGGTGCGACCAGGAGCTGCACAGACACCGTCCAAGACCGGAGGTGAAGACCGCGCAAGCCGCGAGGTATTGTCGCCGAGCAAGCCTCGGGACAAGGTATGATTCCACAAACCATCCTTTCCTATTGTATAGACATTGACGCGTTTCCTTGTTCTGGGTTTGGGGAGAAATTTTTTGTTTCCACTGCCTTCTCTGCCTCCCCTAAAACCCAGCACTGTGTTCATAGATGTTGAGTTGCGTGGTTAAGGGTTTCCTGTATGTCATCTTCATTAAGTATCACAAATCTATTGGATGCTTCAAAGACATCCATATTCCCTCTTTGATCTCTTTGTCCTCTTCTATCATGTCTTCTCTTCTGGGTCTGCCAGCCTATCGAGGCTTGGTCCGGGTCATGCGGCTATTCTGCTGTGCGTTCCTCTCTGACATCTCCAGTACCTACTTCAGTCTCACAATTGTCCCTACAGTCCTTGGATATGTGCCCTTCTTTTCCACATAAGGCACATGCCCAGGGGAAACCTTCATAGATGATTTTGTATTCAACCTCATTGATGAGGATGGTGGGTACGAAGGGCTTTGTTGTGTCTACTTCTACTGCAAGTTTTGTGAATTTACTATAGATCGGTTGGAAGTATGCATGTCTACCTTGATTAATCTTCCCAGCGCTAATCCAATGTACTCAAATAGAGTTGGCACATACATGTGCAGCGACAAGTTGAGGATACATACCCACATAAAAATCAACTCTGGTGTTTTCTCGCTAGGTTTAAAGGTTGATACCAGTCCCAAACTACAAGATTTAGACCAAATATCTTCCACGATCCTCCGGTCAGGGCATTATCATAGTCCTGTTGGCATGCGAGTTGTGAAAAACCACTAGAGGGGGGGTGAATATGGTTTTATAAATATTTTAACAATAATTCAACTCAAGAAACCACAATTGAAACTTGAAGAAGGAGGCAAGGTGTTTAGAGTGGTTCCACCCTTAGCAAAAACTAAGGGAGTCAGTCCACTACCCAATTGTTTCCAATTGAGATTTCGAAAGTATTTAAATTTTATTACCTCGCAAGTATGTTACATAAAATTACAAATACTTTCACCACTCTTTGGATAGCCTTCACCTAGAGGTAGTCCCACCAACCTCGAAGCAGCATTCCTTGAAGTAACTTCAAGCACCCCTTGAAGTATCCTTCCTCTTGAAGTAGCTTCCCATTGATACATCCTTCTTGAAGTAGTCCAAAGTCCTCCTTCTCCACTGAGAAGATCAAACCCTCTCCAATCCGTAGCCTCCAACCCTAGGAGTAGAAAGGAGAGTACAAGCAATAAGAAAGAACAACAAAGGAAAATGGAAATTACAATTACCGTTGTAGCACAAGGCTTGATTTCCTATATTAAGCATTTTGATCTCCTAACCAATGTTTATGAAAGTGGAAGTGCAGTGGGTAGGAGAAGCTAGCCTATAGGACATGAAATTGTAGCAATGGGAAGGATTAGCAAATGCTAGAGTTGCTCAATTGCTCACAAGAAATGATTTCCAATTGCAAGTATGTATACTCAAGTATTGCACAAGTGTGTTTTGGGTGTCCTAAGGCATGCCCTATTTATAGGAATGGCCTATGAGTGCTTAAGGACATTCTAGACACTTTCTAGGGGGTTCTTAGTTCTCAACTAGCCATTAGTTGTCCACTAATTGCTTTAGAAACAACTAGTTAATTAATTCTAAAAAGTGCAGATAGAGTTCTTCTTAGTCGAGGAATTGTCGACTGAGACATCAGTCGGTCGAAGACTTTGTCGACCGAGGGATGGTCTGGAGAAAGTGTATATAACATTCGATTCCAACTCCCAACTACCTTGTCTACTGTGTCTAATGGCTATCCGGGTCAATTCTCAGTCGAGGAGTTTTTCGACCGAGAGTGTCTCGGTCGAGGAGTTTGTCGACTGAGAATGACTCTGTTTTAATGTTTTGAATTATGTACTAAGTGTATGTAACAATGTGCAGTTGTGACACTATTGTAGGGGATGACCTATCTAAGTGTTGTGTGTGGCTAGGGAAGATCTAAACGCTTGATTTACATGATATCTAAGTACTTGTACATTATATACTTGTACAAGTTTTTACATTTGATTATAATCATGAAATTAACACATTGTGAGCATTTAGATCTTCCAAAGTTGTGTCATCCACCTAGTTCCTGCAACACTCAAGTAGCACGTTAGATCCACAAGAATGAAATGTTTGTCATTATCAAAATAAAAGGATTTAAATGATGTCCATTTAGCCAAAAATCTGCCCCTTTTTGAAGATGACAAACATTTCCAAAATATAAATCAAATAGTCTTAAAATGAGTTGAGTTTCATACTTGAGATTTACCTTGTATATTCCATCTCTTGTTTATGGAATGTGTGTTTACTATTCCCAAAGAAGTATGGAACATCAAGTCCAACTCTTAGGGAATAGAAACTTTTAATGTAAAGCTAAGAGATTATGAAACTCATTTTATTTTATATCTTTAATTTTATATTATTTCTCCCCCTTTGTCATTTCAAAAAGATAACCAAGATAATTATTAAGTATGACTTTTATTATTGCTATGCTCCCCCTTAATAAGATATTCAGTTTTAAAAGCAAGGGATTTAATATGAATGGAAACCATGTGTTGTGAAATTTAGCCACAATTTATTTCTCAATCATTTGCAAAAGGGAGTTAAGCCTTGAAATGATATGAGATCCTTTTATGTTCATGGCATATATTACTCCCCCTCATTGTTATTCTCCCCTATTATATTCTTATTTTACAATATATCTAATTGAACCCATGGGAAACACTTTTATTCATAATAACTTAGTGCTCATACAACTCATAAGATGGCCCATAAATTATGACATACTAGCTCATAACAAAAAGATAGCCATCACAAACATTACAAAGATAGCCATAAATTTCATGATCTCACTGAAAAGACCGAAGAATTACATCAATTTCTGGGTCTTTCCCAAGAAAGGGCTCAACTCCATAGTATTTGACCAACGTATTCCACTCTAAGGCACCTGTCTTGGTCAAAGCATAAGCCTCCAAGAAGGTGGGAACACGATCAAATCGAAAGTGGGCAGCAATGTCTTAGAGTTGGATTGGGGAAAATTGAGTGTGGCTGAGGTCATGAGATGGTGGTGATGGGATTTGCGTGTAGTTGTAGGATGGGTTGTAAGGGTAGAGCATGCCGGTATTAAGTGAATAAGGATATGTGTCAGGTGTATCAGGAGAAAGAGTTTGCATCCTTGATTCAAGTAAGACATGGCATGATGATTGTAGTCTAATTGCCTACTTAAATGATATTGAGAACCGGCAATGTATGTTAATGTATTTGTGATAGGATCATAAGGTAGGCTAGAAGGAGGAGGTGGTGGAGGTGTATCTTGGGTGGATGGCTCCCCTTCAGTCCTAGCCCTCTTGTGTCTAAAATCAATCCCCATCTTCTCTACTGTATTTCTAGTGATCTTTTGGGGTTTCCTATCACATGTGAAACCTAGGTCCTCAATGCTTTTCTTAAGATGATGTAGCATAATTTGGCAAACAAAATCAGCATAGGGTGGATTGCCAGAAAACTCAACCATGTTCTTAAGAATAATACGAACAAAATTGATGGGTATGCTATTTAGGATGGCATAAATATGATACATACGAAAGGTGGGTACTTCGGATTTGTTTGCTCTAGGATAGATATTTGTGGCAACAATTAGATTGACTATCCTAGCTTCGGGTTTTAAATTGATGGCATAATAGGTACCCCTTTATTCATGACAAGTTGTATTAGATAGAAAAATGGCTTTCTTGATATCACTCAAGCTATTGGTAGTGTCATCTTGGGATAGCTTATTGAGAGGATTACCAGTGGTGAGATCAATAAACTCCTTATATTCATCTACATTAATGTTGAGCATAGTAAGAACATCCTCCTCAAAAAAGTGAAATCCATACCCACTAACCATAGAAGAGAAAGAATTATTATGGTCAGGATGTGTGGCTAGATTGGCATAGAATTCATTGACGACTTGGGAGGAGTAGGAATGGAAGGATGGATTTATGAATTCAGAAAGATGTTGCACCTCAAAGAGTTCTTCAAGATCAACAATGTTGATGAAGTCCATGACGTCCATCAGCCATCAAGGAAGAGGAGTCTTTGAGGACAACCTGAGGTAGCAATCTCCGACAGCTATGTCATTGAATGGAATGTCGTTGATGATCGCCATCGCCGGGGAGATCGTCCTTCCCTTCCTAGATGCAAGCTACTTCTTTCCACGCATGGATGAGGAAACCATCTTGAAGATTTGAGGTGGAGAAGAAGAAACACAAGATTGGGGTAGAGAAGAGCTAAACATTCGCACAAGAAGGCACTAGAGAAGAGCTAGAGAAGTTAGAATGTGAATTGGTGAAGAATGGGGCCGTTTTGGGCTCTATTTATAGCAAAACAAGACCCTACTCGGTCGAAAATTCATTGACTGAGGACTACAACAGTCGATTGTGCAGACGCTCCTCTCAGTCGTCCAATGGTCGATCAATAATCTTAAAAAATACCCGTTGCAATTTTTTATTATTATTATTATTATTTTAATCAGAAGATTGCCTTTTAATTTATGTGAATTGGGGTTTCACCAAGTTGGTCTTGGTCGATAATTTTGTCGACCGAGATAGACTCGGTCGAACATTTTGTCGATCGAGCTATTTTCGGGTTTGATTGTGCAACATTCACTTGGCGAGTGTCGGTCGAGAAAGGTGACCAACCGAGATACCTTCGGTCGACAAACTCATCGACCAAGTTTGTATCAATCGATATTTTTGTAGACCGATGGGATTGCTGTGATTGAATACTGTGAATGAAATTATGAGCTAGCTTTGTAATAACAATTAAGAATGCAAGTGAGAGACTGTATTAATTTATAAATCTTAGGGGTGTGGAGCACATATATCAAAGAAGATATCATCTCGAGGAGTAATAATTAATCACTTTCTAATGTATTGATTAAGATAATTCAATAAATCTAAGGTTAGTTTGATTTCGACATTTAGTAGAGCTTTGCACTAAAATCTTGTTTTCAATATGATGAACAAGTTTTGAATCAAGATACGAAGATTTAGTGCAAAGAAATGATTTACAATTAATCATTTTATCAACCTTATTTTAGGTCGATCTTGACTTCGACCATGGCACCCCTAGGTTAATTTTGATTTTGACCGAGAGGCAATTTTTGTAGATTTCCATTTTAAGCATTCACAATAATCTACTTGACTGAATATTTGAAACATAGCTTGTAGAGTATTATTCAATACTATCATTTTCCATAAGCTAATCATAAGATAATCATTTAACTAATATGTTAAGATGCATTTGTGCCATAGCGTTTTACTGTTAAGATGCAAAATGGCATTTTCAATGAGAACATCATCTTTATATGTAATGAGCTGAATCACAATGATCATTTTGAAAACAACATCCATTCATGGTTTGTATATATAGATCAAATATTATTTTAGGAAAGCCAAGTGAAAGATGAAACACAATGATCATGGTGAAACAATAAAAGCATATCCATAATTACAATGATTATGATGGAACAATAGAAGCATATCCATAATTTCATGAAATACAATGATTATGATCATTCAAAAGCAAATTTCAAGACACATGGTTTTTATATGGATAGACCAAGGAATGCTTAGGACAAACAATGTGGATTATTATGAAACATTAATTAAATCAACATGATTCATAATTTTTAGTTTTAAGCCAAACCATGTAGGAGATTATAGCAATTAAA
This sequence comes from Alisma plantago-aquatica, assembly GCA_963693085.1. NCBI lineage: Eukaryota > Viridiplantae > Streptophyta > Magnoliopsida > Alismatales > Alismataceae > Alisma > Alisma plantago-aquatica. Next base: position 84,390,850 of record OY856414.1, on the reverse strand, counting down.
AATGAACTTGCAATTTATGCTATATGTTTAAAGAATTTTCTCCAAGATTCATTCTTGATTTGCATAGCAATTTGATAGAAAACTAGATCAATTAAACAGGTTCAGCAGAACTTAATTCGATCGAACTTTTCTTTGATCAAATTTATCTCGGTCGAATATTTTCTCGACCGAGTATTCTATTGTTTGTACAGGTTTTATCAGATTTTTGCAAGCTTAAAAATAGTAACCTACTCGGTCGACTGATTCTTGACCGACAGTGTCTCGGTCGAACATTTTCTCGACTGAGTATTCTGCTGTTTCTATATTGTTTTTCAGTAATTATTTGCAAGTAAAACATAGATTACTTCCAATTCAATTTTGCAATTTAAAACTCAGTTTAGTTGAGATGAAACATTTAAGTATCAAAGTAACATTTAAGTCAAATCTCAACTAATCATATTCAAATCTCTAGGTTTTAGAAGCTCAAACTAAAACATGTTATTAAAGATGTGTCTCTGCAGGTTTGTTTAAAAATGTGTATTTTTAAGTTAGAAATTTTAATTACTTGAATCAATTTATTATCTCATTATGTTGAATTGAGATAGACATAAAGATATACAATTTAGAGTCTTTGGTCATATCTCAACTTAATTTAATTTATTTAGTTTGGGGTTTTGGAACCCATACCAACTCAACATCCTTTTTCTTGTAAGGACATGAGAAGGAATAATGTCCAAGATGCAAACAATAATGGCAACATATAGAATCAATCTCATTTCTCTTTTTATGAGTTTGATCTAGATTGTTCTTGGAAGCATATGCATACTTGCCTTTAGGTACTGATATGCATCGCTTAACACACTAATAACTAAGATTGTTAATCTTAGAGTTTAATCCTTTTAACTCTCTGATTAAGGCTAGTATAGAAAGGGTCGAATCCCAAAGGACAACTTTTGAAGATTGTTTCTTAAAACCCCAATTATTTGAAGAACTATTTTATTTGTTTTTGGTATTTTCAAATTTAAAACGGAAAGTAAAATTCGGAATGGGTGTTTGGTTGATTACACTAAAACAAGAAAGAAAATGCTAAAATTGAAATTGCACTTAAACAAAATATTATTTGCCCTGTAAAAGGTAAACAAAAATTGTTGTTAGCACAAAAAGCAATTATGAATTAAAAGACTAAAAACTAGAGTAAACAAGAAAATCGACGGTTGAAATCAAAGGGGGAGAATCGAGGCTTTAGGGGTTTTCACCACCTTAGCCATGGTAAAAACACGAATTAATTATTAATCGATAAATAGATGATGACATGTGAATCACAAAAGAAACACAAAAGATGAACTCCACATGAGCCCATTGGTCCTGGTGCTCATGTTTCCTAGTTCTTCATATGAAAAAGAGATAAATCCGCGGTCACATCAAAATCTCTATACGAATTGGTTTATCATTCTAAACCCAAATTTTCATGGTCATATCCATCCAGATTAACAAAACATCTAAGCGAGTAATTAATTTGCTAGATTATCAAATTAATAAATCAATCACCATCTAAAGGAATTGACTAAAATTAATCCGATCAAACCATGGCTAAGGTGCTATTCCCCTTGCCTCGATAAAGAACTACTCACTCATAGTTGAGGAGAAGGGGGAGATGAAGGAAGAAAGTACTAAAGCCATAGTCTAGCCCAAAATTAGGATGTTAATCCTTATGCTAGAGACAATAAAATGGCCAAGTTCTTAATTCCTTGCTCTAGAACTAAAGAACGGAGAAAAGAAGATCTAGAACTGAAAGAGGAATGAAGAGACAAGAACAATATAAGAAAGAACAATGCTTGGATAAAAAATCTACTTTGTTGCAGAACTAGAGATGAACACAAGAATAGAAATGCTTCAGAATGCCCATACAAAGTGAAATCCCAGACACCCAAGGAGGAGGAAGCGCCCCTCCTTTTATAGGAGAAGGAGGGGGGTATACATTAGGTTTAGGGAAAAAGAAATGGCTGGCGGTGGCTGCTAACTTTCTGGATCTAGTCAATAGAGGAAACAATTGATTGCTTTGCAATCCTTTTGCAGTAATTTCCCAAAACAGCGATTTTGAGCATATTTTTGGGCCATTCATAAATTGGAAGCGGTCCGAAAATATGTTTTTCCTGTAGATAATTGAATTCTCTTTCCAATGCATACTTGCACATTAATTACCTCATTGGGATGTGGGAGTTATACCAATTTTGGTGAAAGGTATATTCAGAAGTCAGACACTGCGGGAATTTGTGCAAAAATATCTTCTAGGGGAATTTACTCATGAGATATTTTCCTACAAAAAAATAAGCAAATATATTTAAAACTCTAAATAAATAGAAAATTCCAAACTAATGTAATTAATAACAAAATGAAGAAGATAAATAACAAAACAGTCCTAGAAAGATATCTAAAAGATGAAAATAAAGGCATAAGTATACATTTATCAAAATACCCTGGACTTGAATCTTTGCTTGTCCTCAAGCAAATAAAATCACAAATAAAGTCCAATTTATACTCCCAATATTCCATCCTCAACTTAATAACATCACTACAATCCTCACCTCCAAATTTTGTCCAAGTGACCCAATCTCCTAGAACCACATAGCATAAAATTATATATTCCCTATCAAAACAATTGTCAAATCTAGCTTCTAAAATAAGAATTTGTAGAAAAATAGGCATCATCTTACTTTCACTTTGACACTCTCAATTTTTATTACTCCTTTTTTTTAGTTATTGCACAAGAATAGGATGAATTTTGGGGTGTGAAAACAAAGAAAGAAGTGACAAAAATATATCGATCCCTCCTCTATTCGACTCGAGATATGAATTTATGGAGTTCTGGCTACATTGGTCACAATTTTTTTCATATGCACTTTTGGCATCTTTTGATGGTACACCCCTTTGTGGGGTATGGAGTTTTCATTTTAGGAAGTATGCCACCCCGGACTTGATTTTTAACTGGTGGTGATTCTTTGCTTCTCTTTTTTAGAAAAAAATAGAGGGAAGGAAGAGATGTTCTTGTGATTATAACTTTCAATTTTTTTTTTCATATACTTTTGTCAGAGAGTTTCATTGCTCTAGTTAGAGTATTCCTATAAATCACATCATACAAATTTCATAACAAGATAAACCATTGCTTAAATATAGGAAAAATTATGCTTGGTTCTGATCGATTCCTTTGACTTGCCAACTATCCTGAGGAGTGATGTTATTACGGGTCCTAGGTGACATAGTGGTTTCAGACATGGCAATTTGTAATAGTCTTTGCAAAAAGTTTACTAAATTTAAAAGGGGTACCATGATAACCATCTATTCATATTGGGCGACTAGATAAAGGCCATTTTGCAACAAAAGAAATAAAAATATGGCCGACTAGATAATGGCCATGAACAAAGCAACTATATGCAAAACCACAAAAAAGTAGAAATAATGCAAGAATAAAAAGATAAGGGGGTGGAATAGAAACATACCACCCACCTCCACCCCGGACTCAGATCTTTTCTCGTATCGAGCAAAATTGAAACCAGAGATGGAGGGAAGAGAAGAACAAGGATTTCCAGGTGGCCCTGGTAACTCAAAAAATGTCCAGCTAAAAGGAGATGTGTATGAGGGCTGGGACCTTTATCTGAGGAGCTTCATAGTGTACCATATGATAGGGTAATTTTAGAAGATCAACGGGGTGCTCATATTTGCTTTCACCTCGCATTCCCTCCAATAGGATCCACATATCTTCCTTCAATAGTGAAGGAAGTATTGAAGATGGATGTGGATTGGGGGAGGTTGGTGGGTACCCAACTGGTAACACATGCAGTGCCAGATGTACAAAGTTAGGCAGAGGATCTGGCTCTGGTTTCCCTCGATCATATTGACCTACATATAGGAGAATTTGTGGTGATATGAAAGGGACAACTAAATTTAAATCAGCATGACAAGTATTTTTGCTTTACTCAAAATTCATGCAATTAACCTTGGGATAGATGGGATTCATGGTTGATATAGCATGTAACTCTAGTTCCTATATGCAAGGAGTTCCCAAGGGTTCATGAGGGATAAAAATGGGGACATTCTCCTTATAGTCAGTGGAAGGGGGTATGTAGACTTCTCCTAAGGGTTGTGTCTCTTCTTCTAAATCAGATGTGCATGGAATGGGAATTGGTTGCGACAGAATGTGTGGAATCATTTTGTCAAAGGGGGTTGGATGCTTATTATCCAAAAAAGACTCAAAATAAGGGTACTGGTCTTTGATGTCAATTGGATTGTTGTAAGTGGTGGAGGGAGTAGTTGGATTTTTATATTGACTCTCCTTCTTCGACTTTTCATATTCAAGTAGTATAGTCTGTAAAGGAAAGATAGGGATACCCATTTCCTCACCGCATGCAAAATATGACTCCATTTTTTGTGCTATTTCTTCAGGATCCGACATATATGACACAAAAATAAGATCAACATCGTCGTCATCGCTAGGAAGAACCATCTTGGGTTGCTCAATATCTAGAGGGGGAGTTTGTGATTGATCCTCTAGCAAGGTAGCTAACATGGCTTGACTAGATTCAAGTTTTGCTTGTCCTTCTGCTGCCATCTTTTCTAGGGCCTTAAGTCTCTCTTCCAGTTCAAGATTAAATTGTGTTTCGCCATAGGATTTATACACCCCAAAATTTTGGCCATCCTCTCCACACTCCCCATAGTTTCCTTGGCCATAGTACCCCTCATATTGTTTTGGGTGGCATTGCTCCGCATAATAAACTCCAGAAGAAGGTGGATTGTAATTTCCATGGCGTCCATCTTGGTAGGAAGATTCAATATTATAAGGTGTCACCAATTCATGAGGAAATATATTTGAACAATCTATATTTTGGGTTTGGGCTTCTAGTAGGGCGGTTAAGAAGGCTTGGTTGGTTTTTAGTTTTGTTTCTCCTTCTACTTCTATCTTCTCAAGGGTCCTAAGTCTCTCTTCTTGTTGAGGTTTATATTGGGTTTCATAAACATGTGCATAACCCCCCAGGTTTTGTTAGTTACACCCCACAATTTTTTTTTGATCATATCCCCCATTAGAATATGAATAGCAAGATTCCCCATAATGGTTCTCAGAAAAATGTAGATTCACATTGTAACCACCAGGATGAAAGGGCTCACAATTAAAAGGGGTGCTATCATAAGCATCACTAGTACATAATTGGTCTCTCGGGTCATTTTTTTGAAGCCTGCAGCGTCACTTTTTAGGCGACGCCTAGGTGGGCGTCGATACAGTACTTGCGACGCTATACAGGTAAAAAAACCGACCCTAGAGAGGTAAAAAAACCAACCCTAGAGAGGTAGAAAAACTGACCCTAGAGAGGTAAAAAACCGACCCTAGAGGGAACAAAAACCGACCCAAGAAAAGTACAAAAACCGACCCAAGAGAGGTAAAAAACCGACCCAAAAGAGGTAAAAAACCGACCCAAAAGAGCAACAAAAACCGACCCTAGAAGTCTTCAAACAGCTGTAAAAACACCTACTGGGTCGGTTTTTCTGAATAACCGACCCAACAAGTATCTATTGGGTCGGTTTTTCTCCATAAGAGACCCTAAAAGTCTTCACATAGCTGTAAAAATACCTACTGGGTCGGTTTTTCTGAATAACCGACCCAAGAAGTCTTCAAATTTCTGTAGAATTTTGGGATAGAATCTATTGGGTCGGTTTTTCTGTATAAGCGACCCTAGAAGTCTTCATGAACCTACTGGGTTGGTTTTTTGTATAACCGACCCAAGAAGTGTCTATTGGGTCGGTTTTTTTGTATAAGCGACCCTAGAAGTCTTCAAATTGCTGTAGAATTTTGGGATAGAACCTATTGGGTCGGTTTTTCTGTATAAGCGACCCTAGAAGTCTTCATGAACCTACTGGGTCGGTTTTTTGTATAACCGACCCAAGAAGTGTCTATTGGGTCGGTTTTTTTGTATAAGCGACCCTAGAAGTCTTCAAATTGCTGTAGAATTTTGGGATAGAACCTACTGGGTCGGTTTTTTGAATAGCTGACCCAAGAAATCTATAGGGACAGTTTTTTTAAATAACCGACCCGAGAAGTTACATTTTTTTTAAAGAAAAATTCTGCAGAAACAGAAATCTTCAGTACAGCAACCTGCAAAACAGAATTGCTTTATGCAATTCAAAACCTACAGTAGAAATAGACTTGCAAATGCAATGATGCAAGCCAAAAATGCATTCCAAAGCCATTTGCAAACTTTTATGTCCAATTCTTTTTTGAATTGATGTTTCATAACAACAATTATTCACATATATTGAGTTGAGTCTTCATACACAACACTTACTAACATTCTTGCAAGTCTAAGATAGATTCATTCAAATGAGACATATAGCACATACTAACATTCATACACATAGCACATACTAACAAAAATGATAGATTGCAAGTTTAAAAGTGATATTAATGTCATACTACAAAAAGTAAATTTTGATAGAGTTTCAAATCTACATACACAAATGAAGTTATGAATTTCAATCCAATGCTATAGTGACTTCATTAAGAAAAGCATCTGACCATTCTTCTCGGAATTCATTTAACCCATCAAGTGTGTAAGGATGAGTTGTAAAGATCTGCAAAAAAAAGCACATGCTCATATATATTTTATAAAATGATGTAAATCTCACTTGTAAATTTATTATGTTATTCTTTATTAATTAACTTATCTATACTCTGAATGTCTAGTGATGCTTCTTTTAAAATAGTTTGCATATACTTCATTACGTAGTAGCCACAAGCCCAGGCATTATTTTGTATATGACACTACAAATAAAGAATTATAACTTAATATTAGTAAACTTCTACAAACAGAGTTGTACAAATAAAGAAATAAGACTATAAGAAAGTTAACATATAAAATTTGACATTAATACATTACTGTAAGAGTTGTACATATACGACTAAGCAGTCAAAGTAGTTACCTTGACATTTTTCAAAGTCAGTGTCTTTAATTTTGGGGGTATTATTCCTCCACCTTCACGATAAGCCTTTATACCCCTATCAATCAATTTGATTACGATAGTTGTCAAAATAGAAATTCTAAGTATAAATATCATGTTGAAGCATAACAATTGATGTTATAGAAACTAAATTTATGCTTACTCCATAGTTGGCAATCTCAGTTTGTGACCCCTTGTTATTTTTCCCATTGGGTCAAGATAATAGAAAGTCATCAATTTTGGGACAACCACCACTAGTTCCCAATGTCTAGATCTGAGTAAATTTATATTGAAAACAAAAATTAGAATTATAATTTAGTCAATATTAGAATTCTATTGAATTATAATACTTACTGGACGTTAAAAGTAATTAGAATAATTTCCTTTCCCACACTACCAAAATATTTGAATGCAGTACTGAAGTACTCATTCACATCATCCATTTGTGTTTGCACTTGACTAGTGAGTGAAGGAACTAAGAATCGAACATTCTTTATATCAAAGTTTGTCATCTCAGTATATAAATGGCTGTAAAACATTTGTAAAAATTTGATATGTTACAAATAAGATAAAAATGTATATATTCGAGTAATCTATATTGATTAATTCTTACCTTATCCATACTTCTAATATCAAAGTATTTAGCCAATCATACCGGAACAACTCTATAATATCATCAAGAAAAATAAAATTCTCAAAGTCCCTCCCAACTGCATCTTCTGTTAAATTGACCCCCATATGTGATCCTGGGCTTTGGTTGGCTAAGTATCGAGCCAAACATTTACTTTTATTTCCCAATTCATAGAATGTGGCTTCTGGAATGAAAGAAGGCTTGGGCATAGGAGGACGACTACTAGGATTTTTACTTTTTGGTTTACAAACATGTTAATTAAATACATATTTATATTAAACAAGTTCATATATGTAGCTAGTCAAATATGAAAAACATGTAGATATACCTTGTCAATGATAACCAAGTGTCTAGGCCATCCCACCATAGCACCCTCTGCTTCATCAACTGTACCATATTCAGAAGAAGGTATGGGTAGTGGTTTGTCCCCCATTCTGTCATACACAAGATGGATGGACACACGACAAATGTCATCAGAAACTGATTGACAATGCAATGTACCACCGATGTTATATACCTTACCCGCTTCCAAAACATTGTACTCTGGAACCTCCACTGCAAGTTTACAGTTCATACCAACCTAGTTGAAATTATATAAGTTATATACAAAGCGGTAAACCGGATACCTACTATATTATATATATCATATTAACATATATAGAACAAACTTACTGCAGATTGTTGTGGTGGTTCATTGGGAGTTCTCCCATGACCTTCTACAATTGGAGTACGAGCTTGTACCTCATCATCTGAGAGACGCACGACTTGAGGAGGTTGAGAAGGTTGAATAGGCTGAAATGAAGACAATATTTGTTGCACTTTCTGTGATACTAATGATTCAACCTCGTCATGTGTAACTGTACGACCTCTTCTAGATTCTGAAGGCCCATAATAAGTCTTGAATCCTATGCCAGCTCCTAATCCCCTAACACGGCCAGGATGCTCTTTCGTACCAAGAGCAACTGATAGTTCATCCATGTGTCCAATTGGTATGAACTTTCCTTGTTTTCTTTGCTCATAGAGATCATCCTATTCATATTTAATGAAAATATTAAATCACAAACAATTAGAGATCATCCTATTCATATTTAATGAAAATATTAAATCACAAACAATTAGATATTATTAAATCCTACTCTTTAATTACTTAATTGTGATGAACTTACCATCTTTTGTGCCACCTCCTTAGTTGCAGGGTTGGTAATTTCACCTTCTTTATTTTTTCTAGCATCAAGCCAAATTTTATAACGGGGTGGACACTCAACTTGAGTTGTGCTAGACCCTTCTCCAGAAGAGATTTTCTTCTCCAGTTGTTCTCAATGCTGGGCATAACTAAGGGATCCCATGTGATGGTTATGCACATTTTTGGCCCGTCTTTCCTTTTGGGCCTCGTGAATAGCCTGATCATTTAAAATGAGGTATTGCAATTTACAACTTGGCAAACATATACATATATAAAAACATTAATTGTATACCTGAAACGCTTCTGAATTCCTTTGTGCAACAAATTTGTCCCACACCTCAGGATCTATAAAAATATATACGTCTGTTGCTATCTTCTTTAGCTTAGGATTATCTATATAATCCCTTTTGAGATAGGTCTTAAATGCCCTCCATCGTACACCACAACGCTGCAACACTCTTTTCATGTGGTCTTTTTCATTTAAATGAAAAACACCCTATATACAAATGAAGCAATAATCTTATTTCAAAAAGTATATGTCAAAACAAAAAACTGGAATCAATAAACAAAAAACAAGATAATATAGTATCAAAATTCAACTCACAGATATATCTTTCCAAAGGAGGTCTTTCAAGCCAATAGGAACATCATGCCAGTTTTCTATATCTATTGGCACCTTACTACGTGCGGTTGCCCCTACATAATGCTTAAAAGTACTAGCGTGTTCCCCAATAGGTACTCCTCCCCTTTCAATCTGGATTGACAATTTCTCCCCTTTTGCCCTAAGCTCTTGCAGCCGACGCATCACTGTGGGACCTCTACTCTTCTTAACATCACCACTAGCATCCTCATGCTCATGATCAGAATGTTCATCTTCACTTGCCATTTTAGAACAACCTGCAAATATACATGATAAAAGAAAACATAAGTGATAATAAAAGAACAAGTGGTGATATATAATAAAATGTATACATGATAAAAGAAAATGTGTGCTTGAATGATAATACATGCCTCTAGTTTTGGTTGAGTTGTTAGTCAAGTAAAATTCCTTCAACATGGTCTTGACGTGTATATAAGTCATCGGTGTTAACTTCAACATTTACACTTTGCAAACCAACTGAAAATGGGCTGGAATCATCATACTTTTCGTAGTATTCTTCTTCATTTATAGGATCCACAATAAACTGTCTTTTATTTGCTGGGTCATCAATATAGAATACTTGTTTTGCTTGGTCTGCCATGATGGATGGTTCATCTTTCTCTCCAATTTTTTCAAAATTCACCAATGTGAAACCCAACTCATCAACTAAAACGCCTTTGTTGTTATCAACCCAATTACATCTAAAGATAGGAACTCTGAAATTTGTATAGTCCATTTCCCATATGTCCTCAATGATTCCGAAATGGGACATCTCAGCTTCACGTGGTCTTTTATCTTTGGCACTAGCAAAATACAACGAACAAGCTTTAACAGTGACCCCACTATTTTGGACTACACTACTTTCATCTTGACGTTTAGTGTAATATAAAAATCCGTTTATGTCATAACCTTCATATGACATGACATCCATTTTTGTCTTAAAGGCGAGCCATTTTATGTTCTCAGCAACATTATTTGGTGATTCAGATAGCTGCTTAAAGACTTTCTCTTCAAACCAGCTAATAAATGTTCGATTATGCTCTCTTACAAGCCACATTGAATTGGATCGCGGATGATTTTTCTTGATAAGATCATTGTGTTCTGTGATGTAGCTACTAACTTCATCGATGTTGTGTAAATTATACAAATGTGCTTGTTCCCACAACTCACGACTAATTCCTTTCACTCGTGCTCCCAGAGTTCCTTTGCCACAATAAGACTCAGTAATAAGATCATTTTTTAGACCGCTAGAAGTTTCATTGGAATTCAAAAAATCATTGCAAAAGTCCATCACTTCCCTAGCCACATAACCCTCAATAATACTCCCTTCAGGACGATAATGATTCCGAACATCACCTTTAAAAATACTCATGTAGCATTCAAATGGATGCATCCAATGTAAAAAATTGGACCCAACATCTTCACCTCCCTTGTAATATGTACTACAAGATGAACCATGATATCAAAAAATGAAGGAGGAAAGTACATTTCAAGCTGACACATGGTAACAATTACATCATTTTGTAATTTATTGAGAGTATCAAGATGTATCACTTTGTTGCATATTTCATTGAAGAAGAAACAGAGTCTTGTGATTGCAAACCTTACATGCTTCTGCAATATAGATCGAATAGCCACAGGTAAAATTTGTTGCATTAAGGTGTGACAATCATGAGATTTGAGACCTATCAACTTCAGATCCTTCTTTGATACCAATCTACGAATATTAGAAGAGTATCTTTGTGGAACCTTAATATTATACAAGCACTCACAGAAAGTCTTTTTCTCCTTCTTCGACAAAGTGTAACAAGCTGGTGGTAAATATGTGCGGAGATCCCTGATCTCAACTGATAATTCTTTTCTTATACCCATTAATTCTAAATCTTTTCTAGAGTTGATGTCGTCTTTAGTCTTTCCTGGTATGTTCAATAACGTACCGATGATGCTATCACACACATTTTTTTCAACATGCATGACATCAATGCAATGTCTAATTGTCAAAAATATCCAATAAGGAAGATCCCAGAATATTGACCTCTTCTTGTATAGAGATTTGTCACATGCGAGCGTACGACTACTTGAACTCTTTCCAAATTCATTAACAATATGTTTCACCCTATCATATACAACATTTCCTGGTATAGGTTTAGGAGCACTTCGTTCCTCAGTTGACCCATTAAAGGTTTTGCGTTGCCTTCGATAAGGATGCACTGGTGGGAGAAACCTCCGATGACCAAGATATACGATTTTACCACCATGTTTCAGTCGAATTGAATCAGTATTTTCCTCACAAACAGGACATGCTTTGTATCCTTTTATGCTATATCCAGACAAATTTCCATAAGCTGGGAAGTCATTAATCGTGCAAAACAACATAGCACGCAAAGTAAAGATCTCTTTACGTGAAGCATCATATGTCATAACACCTTCTTCCCATAATTTTGTTAGGTCATCAATTAGAGGTTGAAGGTAAACATCAATATCATTTCTAGGTTGCTTGGGCCCTGATATCAATATTGACAACATGACATACTTATTTTTCATACACAACCAAGGAGGAAGATTGTATATAACAATCATAACAGGCCACGTGCTATGTTGGCTGCTTAATGTACCATATGGATTCATTCCATCTGTACAGAGTCCAAGTCTTTAGTTCCTTGTTTCTTTACCAAATTGAGGGTATAATAAATCAATTTTCTTCCATTGTGGTGAATCAGATGCATGTCGTAGGACGCCATCATCATTGACCTTTAACTCCCCATGCCAAGACAAATTTTTCACATCTTCTGTATTAGCAAATAAGCGTTGAAATCGTGGTATTATTGGTAGATACCACATCACCTTGGCAGGAGAGCCATTTTTAGCCTTAGCTGAATTTGTAGTCTTGTACCTTGATGCACCATATTTTGGACAATTTATCAAATCACTATAGTCCTTCTGAAATAACACACAGTCATTTGGACATGCATGAATCTTCTTAGCCTCCATTCCCATTGGGCACATTATTTTCTTTGCTTGATATGTAGAAATTGGAAGCTCGTTGCCTTTAGGAAGAATTTCCTTTAACAAAGACAACAATGAAGTGAAACTCTTATTGCTCCACCGATTTTGAGCTTTAAGAGTATATAATCGCATCACAGCACTCAACCTCGTGAACTTAGTACAACCCTTATATAATGGTTTTTCAGCATCATGGACAATGTTTGCAAATAAAGAAGGTGGATCAATGACATTGTCCTGACAGCTACGTAGCATCTCATCAACCATATCATCCTGAATCGGGTCATCCTAAATCATTTCATCATTGACATTAACATCATTATCTATATCTTCTATGTCACCACTATTAATATCGACATTTTCTGATCCATAATTAAGTTTCTCTCCATGCCAATACCATTCATTATAACCTTGTATGATCCCATTGCATATGACATGATTCTTAATTTCCTCAACAGTATCAACTTTCAAATTGTTACCACAATTTCTACATGGATAATAGAACCTATCTGTAGGTAGTTTCCTATGTTCCTCAGCAAATCTGATAAATTCATCAACACCTTTGGTAAACTCTGGACTGCAACGGTTCTTGATAGACATCCAACTTCGATCCATTTTCTAGATCACATTAAAATTAATTATCAAACTGAGCATTTAATATTGATACTATAAGTTGTAAGGTTTTTTTTATAGGAAATTCATTACTTTTATACTAAAGTGTACCACCTATCCCATTTTTTAATATTTAACCTCACTAGTAATTGTATAATGTATGTTTAGTTTTCAATAAAATTTTAGCAGCATTTCCCCTTAGTTCTCCAAGTACATCAATGTAAATGGCAAATAACCACTCACATATGTACCCAGAGAACAAATGAGGAAATACTACTAAAAAATTTCTTCAAAACTAAATATACATTATACAACTACATCCTAAGTGAGATTAAATATCCAAAAACAGTCACATATCGGGGACTATCTAAAATTTACTCCTAATGAATAAATTTTGAACGGGTTTCTAAGTTTATATATAAATGTATTTGTCATATTTATGCATAGGTGGTCTCATCTATAAACCCTAAAGTGTCAATCTAAAACTAAACAATGTCTACCCTTGCATGATGTAGATATAAAGGAATACATGTTTTTATTATTGGTTGGTTTACTAGATAAACATTCATGTATATGTACTGAATTGAATAATCAATTAGGTGCTCTTAACAGAAATAAATAGAAAGGCGTAAATTAAACATCATGCAGGATCTTTCATAATAGATAACAGTAAATCAAGTAAATCAAGACTCAAATGCAAAAGACAGCCAACACGACCAGTGTACCTAGCACGACCGTATAGCACGACACGGCCGTGGTACAACTCAAATGCAAAAGACAGCCAACACGATCAGTATACCTAGCACGGCCGTATAGCATGGCACGGCCGTGGTACAACTATACCTAGCACGGCCGTGGTACAACGTACCTAGCACGGCCGTATAGCACGGCACGACCGTGGTACAACTCAAATTTAGAAGACAGTTAAAAACTAAAATTGTTGGCTTAAAGGCAAGCGTGGCACCAAGCATGGCCGTGCAAAGCGCAGGCCGTGGCACCAAGCATGGTCGTAGAAAGACCATGGTACTCCAACATTAGGTTAAAAGAAGAGTCTAAAATGGAAAATGAACTTACCTATCTGTTCAGAGAGGTGGTGGCGTCGAAAGCCTTGGCGGTGGCGAAATCGTTTGGAGAAACAATAGCAACCTTGGCGGCGAGCTGGTCTATGGAAACGACGGCGAGATCTTGGCGGTGAGCTATTGAGCTTCGGCAACAGCAGCGAGCTGGTAAGCTATGACCCGGCGAGACCTTGGCGGCGCTTTTGGCGGCGAGTTAGCGAGCAACAATGGCGGCAATGACCCGAACGACAAGCTGGTGATGGAGCGGCGAGCGACGAACGGCACGCTGGTGGCGGCGAATCTTTGGAGGCGTCGACCTTGGCGTCGGCGAGTGTGAGCGACAGTGAAAACGAGAGTCGACAGTGAGGCTAGGAGAGAGAGTGTGAGAGTGGGGAGTGTGCGCTAGTGAGAGTGTGAGCGAGAGAGTAAGGGTTATCTGCGGACTTCTTGGGTCAGTTAAGTAAAAAACCGACCCAACAGGTCTCTGCGGACGGTTATCTCAAACAACCGACCCAAGAGGGTCTTTGCACGACACTTCTAGGGACGGTTCTTTAAAAAACCGACCCGAAAGGCTGAACTTCTAGGGACGGCTGTCTCGGAAAACCGACCCGAAAGGGTCTTTGCGCGGAGACCTCTAGGGACGGCTGTCTCGGAAAACCGACCCAAAAGGTTTTTGCGCGGAGACCTCTAGGGACGGTTAAAGAGAATAACCGACCCAAGAGGGTATAGATCCACGCGCGAAAGGCAAAATTTAATTCTTTTTCTCCGCGGGAAGCATGTCGGGTCGGTTTTTATATAAAACCGACGCTATGTTTATGCGTGCCACGAATTTGATGATTTCGCGGGTCTTTTTCTAGCGTCGATTAACCTTAAAAAACCGACCCAATAGCTAAAAGCGGTACCCGAATTTTTTCGAATGACTTGTTGCTTCGGTTTTAGCTTATTCGATCGATTTTTCTAATATAAGTGACGCTAACGGAAGCGATGTTAGAGACCGAAAATGTACTAGTGATGGGGTAGAGTTGGGCAGGCAAGAGATGCATGGTTGTAAAGACCACAATAATAACATTGTGGGGGATATTGCAATGCCCACTCCATTTGAAAAGGTTTTTTTTTTACAATTCAAAAAAGAACTAAAGATTTGTACAAGACTGTAAATTAAAAGGAAAATATAAGGGAATATGACACAAGGTTAAAAATTACAAAACTAACAATTTTTTACAAACTAGCGTATTTGTAGAAAAAAACAGACTACCGGAATAGAAACTTGACAGAAGGAGGAGTAGCACCTCCAGAATGTTACACGGACGACATAAATAAATAAATAAAAGTTTTTCAAAAGATTTTTAGGGGTTTGAGAAAACAATCCGTTGTCCTCGGCAACATCACCAAATTGATATGTGTCGCTTAACACACCAATCATTAAGATTGTTAATCCTAGAGTTTAATCATTTTAACTCTCTGATTAAGGCTAGTATAGAAAGGGTAAAATCCCAAAGGACAGCTTTTGAAGATTGTTTCTTAAAAACCCAATTATTTGAAGAACTTATTTTATTTGTTTTTGGTATTTTCAGATTTAAAATGGAAAGTAAAAGTTAGAATGGGTGTTTGTTTGATTACACTAAAACAAGAAATCAAATGCGAAAATTGAAATTGCACTTAAACAAAATATTATTTGCCCTGTAAAAGGTAAACAAAAATTGTTGTTAGCACAAAAAACAATTATGAATTAAAAGACTAAAAACTAGAGTAAATAAGAAAATCGACGATTGAAATCAAAGGGGGAGAATCGAGGCTTTAGGCGTTTTCGCCACCTTAGCCATGGTAAAAACACGAATTAATTATTAATCGATAAATAGATGACGACATGTGAATCACAAAAGAAACACAAAATATGAACTCCACATGAACCCATTGGTCCTGGTGCTCATGTTTCCTAGTTCTTCATCCGAAAAAGAGATAAATCCGCGATCACAATAAAATCTCTATGCGAATTGGTTTATCATTCTAAACCCAGATTTCCATGGTCATATCCATCCAGATTAACAAAACATCTAAGCGAGTAATTAATTCGCTAGATTATCAAATTAATAAACCAATCGCCGTATAAAGGAATCGACTAAAATTAATCCGATCAAACCATGGCTAATGGGCTATTCCCCTTGCCATGATAAAGAACTACTCACTCATAGTTGAGGAGAAGGGGGAGACGGAGGAAGAAAGTATTGAAGCCATAGTCTAGCTGAAAATTAGAAGGTGAATCCTTATGCTAGAGACAATAAAATGGCCAAGTTCTTAATTTCTTGCTCCAGAATTGAAGAACGGAGAAAACAAGATCTAGAACTGAAAGCGGAATGAAGAGACAAGAATAATATAAGAAAGAATAATGCTTGAAGAAAAATCTACTTTATTGCAGAACTGGAGATGAACACAAGAATAGAAATGCTTCAGAATGCCCATACAAAGTGAAATCCCAGATGCCCAAGGAGGAGAAAGTGCCCCTCCTTTTATAGGAGAAGGAGGGGGGTATACATTAGGTTTAGGGCAAAAGAAATAGCTGGCGGCAGCTGCTAACTTTCTCAATCTAGTCAATAGAGGAAACAATTAATTGCTTTGCATTCCTTTTGCAGTAATTTCCCGCAACAGCGATTTCGAGCATACTTTTGGGCTAGTCATAAATTCGGAAGCGGTCCAAAACTATATTTTTCCTTTAGATAATTGAATTCTCTTTCCAATGCATACTTGCACTTTAAATTCCGCATTGGAATGTGGGAGTTATACCAATTTTGGTGAAAGATATTTTCTGAAGTCAGACACTGCGGGAATTTGTGCAAAAATATCTTCTAAGGGAATTTACTCATGAGCTATTTTCCTACAAAAAAAACAAGTAAATATATTTAAAACTCTAAATAAATAGAAAGTTCCAAACTAATGTAATTAATAATAAAATTAAGAAGATAAATAACAAAACAATCCTAGAAAGATATATAAAAGATGAAAATAAAGGGTTAAGTATACATTTATCAAAATACCCCAGACTTGAATCTTTGCTTGTCCTCAAGCAAATAAAATCACAAATAAAGTCCAATTTATACTCCCAATATGTCATCCTCAACTTAATAACATCACTACAATCCTCACCTGCAAATTTTGGCCAAGTGACCCAATCTCCTAGAACCACATAGCATAAAATTATATATTCCCTATCAAAACAATTGTCAAATCTAGCTTCTAAAATAAGATTTTGTAGAAAAATAGGCATCATCTTACTTTTACTTTGACACTCTCAATTTTTATTACTCCTTTTTTTTAGTTATTGCACAAGAATAGGATGAATTTGGGGGTGTGAAAACAAAGAAAGAAGTGACAAAAATATATTGATCCCTCCTCAATTTGACTCGGGATATGAATTTATGGAGTTGTGGCTACATTGGTCACAATTTTTTTCATGTGCACTTTTGGCATCTTTTGATGGTACGCCCTTTTGTGGGGTATGGAGTTTTCATTTTGGGAAGCATGTCACCCCGGACTTGATTTTTATCTGGTGGTGATTCTTTGCTTCTCTTTTTTAGAAAAAAAATAGAGGGAAGGAAGAGATGTTCTTGTGCTTATAACTTTCAATTTTTTTTCATATACTTTTGTCAGAGAGTGTCATTGATCTAGTTAGAGTATTCCTATAAATCACATCATACACATTTTATAACAAGATAATCCATTTCTTAAATATAGGGAAAATTATGCTTGGTTCTGATCGATTCCTTTGACTTGCCAACTATTATGAGGAGTGATGTTATTAGGGGTCCTAGGTGACACGGTGGTTTCAGACATGGAAATTTGTAATATTCTTTGCAAAAAGTTTACTTAATTCAAAAGGGGTACCATGATAACCATCTATTCATATTGTCCGACTAGATAAAGGCCATTTTGCAACAAAAGAAATAAAAATATGTCCGACTAGATAATGGCCATAAACAAAGCAACTATATGCAAAACAAAAAAAGGTAGAAATAATGCAAGAATAAAAAGATAAGGGGGTGGAATATAAACATACCACCCACCTCCACCCCAGACTCAGATTTTTGCTTGTCCCGAGCAAAATCAAAACCCGAGATGGAGGGAAGAGAAGAGCAAGGATTTTCAGGTGGCCCTGGTAACTCAAAAAACGTCCAGCTGAAGGGGATGTGTATGAGGGTTGGGACCTTTATCTGAGGAGCTTCATAGTGTACCATATGATAGGGTAATTGTAGAAGCTCAGCAGGGTGCTCATATTTTCTTTCACCTCGCATTCCCTCCAATAGGATCCACAGATCTTCTATCAATAGTGAAGGAAGTATTGAAGATGGATGTGGATTGGGGGAGGTTGGTGGGTACCCAACTGGTAACACATGCAGTGCCAGATGTACAAAGTTAGGCGGAGGATCTGGCTCTGGTTTCCCTCGATCATATTGACCCGCATATAGGAGAATTGGTGGTGATATGAAAGGGACAACTAAATTTAAATCCACATGATAAGTATTTTTGCTCTGCTCAAAATTCATGCAATCAACCTTGGGATAGATGGGATTCATGGTTGATATAGCATGTAACTCTAGTTCCTCTATGTAAGGAGTTCCCAAGGGTTCATGAGGGATAAAAATGGGGACATATTCCTTGTAGTCAGTGGAAGGGGGTATGTAGACTTCTCCTAAGGGTTCTGTCTCCTCTTCTAAAGCAGATGTGCATGGAATGGGAATTGGTTGCGACAGAATGTGTGGAATCATTTTATCAAAGGGGGTTGGATGCTTATTAACCAAAATAGACTCAAAATAAGGGTACTGGTCTTTGATGTCAATTGGATTGTTGTAAATGGTGGAGGGAGTAGTTGGATTTTTAGATTGACTCTCCTTCTTCAACTTTTCATATTCAAGTAGTAAAGTCTATAAAGGAAAGATAGGGATACCCCCATCCTCACTGCATGCAAAATATGACTCCATTTTTTGTTCTATTTTTTCAGGATCTGACATATATGACACAAAAATAGGATCATCATCGTCGTCATCACTAGGAAGAACCATCTTGGGTTGCTCAATATCTATAGGGGGAGTTTGTGATTGATCCTCTAGCAAGGTAGCTAATATGGCTTGACTAGATTCAAGTTTTTCTTGTACTTCTGATGCCATCTTTTCTAGGGCCTTAAGTCTCTCTTCCAGTTCAAGATTCAATTGTGTTTCACCATAGGATTTATACACCCCAAAATTTTGGCCATCCTCTCCACACTCCTCATAGTTTCCTTGGCCATAGTACGCCTCATATTGTTTTGGGTGGCATTGCTCCTCATAATAATCTCTAGAAGATGGTGGATTGTAATTTCCATGGTGTCCGTCTTGGTAGGAAGATTCAATATTATAAGGTGTCACTAATTCATGAGGAAACATATTTGAACAATCTATATTTTGGGTTTGAGCTTCTAGCAGGGCGGTTAAGAAGGTTTGGCTGGTTTTTAGTTTTGTTTCTCCTTCTACTGCTATCTTATGTTGGGCCCTAAGTCTCTCTTCTTGTTGAGGATTATATTGGGTTTCATAAACATGTTCATAACCCCCAAGGTTTTGTTAGTTACACCCCACAAAATTTTGTTGATCATATCCCCTATTAGAATATGAATAGAAAGATTCCCCATAATGGTTCTCAGAAAAATGTAGATTCACATTGTACCCACCAGGATGAAAGGGCTCACAATTAAAAGGGGTGCTATCATAAGCATGGGGTAGAGTTGGGCAGGAAAGAGATGCATGGTTGTAAAGACCACAATAATAACATTGTGGGGGATATTACAATGCCCACTCCATTTTAAAAGGTTTTTTTTTACAATTCAAAAAAGAACCAAAGATTTGTACAAGACAATAAATTAAAAGGAAAATCTAAGGGAATATGACACAAGGTTAAAAATTACAAAACTAACATTTTTTTACAACCTAGCGTATTTGTAAAAAAAACAGACTACCGGAATGGAAACTCGGCAGAAGGAGGAGTAGCACTTCTGGAATGTTACTCAGAAGGCATACAAAAATAAAAAAAAGTTTTTCAAAATATTTTTGGGGGTTCGAGAAAACAATTTGTTGTCTCTGGCAACATCACCAAATTGATATGCGTCGCTTAACACACCAATCACTAAGATTGTTAATCCTAGAGTTTAATCCTTTTAACTCTTCGATTAAGGCTAGTATAGAAAAAATTTGAATCTCAAAGGACAACTTTTGAAGATTGTTTCTTAAAAACCTAATTATTTGAAGAACTTATTTTATTTGTTTTTGGTATTTTTAGATTTAAAATGGAAAGTAAAAGTCGGAATGGATGTTTGGTTGATTACACTAAAATAAGAAAGAAAATGCTAAAATTGAAATTGCACTTAAACAAAATATTATTTGCCCTGTAAAAGGTAAACAAAAATTATTGTTAGCAAAAAAAACAATTATGAATTAAAAGACTAAAAACTAGAGTAAACAAGAAAATCAATGGTCGAAATCAAAGGGGGAGAATCGAAGCTTTAGGGGTTTTCACCACCTTAGCCATGGTAAAAACACAAATTAATTATTAATCGATAAATAGACGACGACATACAAATCACAAAAGAAACACAAAAGATGAACTCCACATGAGCCCATTGGTCCTGGTGCTCATGTTTCCTAGTTCTTCATCTTACAGATAGGGATACCCACATCCTCATCGCTAGGAAGAACCATCTTGGGTTGCTCAATATCTATAGGGGGAGTTTGTGATTGATCCTCTAGCAAGGTAGCTAACATGGCTTGATTGGATTCAAGTTTTGCTTGTCCTTCTGCTGCCATCTTTTTTAGGGCCTTAAGTCTCTCTTCCAGTTCGAGATTAAATTGTGTTTCACCATAGGATTTATACACCCCAAAATTTTGGCCATTCTCTCCACACTCCCCATAGTTTCCTTGGCCATAGTACCCCTCATATTGTTTAGGGTGGCATTTCTCCTCATAATAATCTCCAGAAGATGGTTGATTGTAATTTCCATGGCGTCCATCTTGGTAGGAAGATTCAATATTATAAGGTGTCACCAATTCATGAGGAAACATATTTGAACAATCTATATTTTGGGTTTGGGCTTCTAGTAGGGCGGTTAAGAAGGCTTGGCTGGTTTTTAATTTTGTTTCTCCTTCTACTGCTATCTTCTCTAGGGCCCTAAGTCTCTCTTCTTGTTGAGGATTATATTGGGTTTCATAAACATGTTCATAACCCCCAAGGTTTTCTTGGTTACACCCCACAAAATTTTGTTGATCATATCCCCCATTAGAATATGAATAGCAAGATTCCCCATAATGGTTCTCAGAAAAATGTGGATTCACATTGTACCCACCAGGATGAAAGGGCTCACAATTAAAAGGGGTGATATCATAAGCATGGGGTAGAGTCGGGCAGGCAAGAGATGTATGGTTGTAAAGACCACAATAATAATATTGTGGGGGATATTGCAATGCCCATTCCATTTGAAAATGTTTTTTTTTACAATTCAAAAAAGAACTAAAGATTTGTACAAGACTGTAAATTAAAAGGAAAATCTAAGGGATTATGACACAAGGTTAAAAATTACAAAACTAACAATTTTTTACAAACTAGCGTATTTGCAGAAAAAATAGACTGCCAGAATGGAAACTTGGAAGAAGGAGGAGTAGCACTTCGGGAATGTTACTCCAAAAGGCATAAAAAATACAAAAAAGTTTTTCAAAAGATTTTTGGGGGTTCAAGAAAACAATATGTTGTCCCCGACAACGATGCCAAATTGATATGTGTCTCCTAACACACCGATCACTAAGATTGTTAATCCTAGAGTTTAATCCTTTTAACTCTCCGATTAAGGCTAGTATAGAAAGGGTCGAATCCCAAAGGACAACTTTTGAAGGTTGTTTATTAAAAACCCAATTATTTTAAGAACTTATTTTATTTGTTTTTGGTATTTTCAGATTTAAAATGGAAAGTAAAAGTCGAAATGGGTGTTTGGTTGATTACACTAAAACAAGAAAGAAAATGCAAAAATTGAAATTGCACTTAAACAAAATATTATTTGCCCTGTAAAAGGTAAACAAAAATTGTTGTTAGCACAAAAAGCAATTATGAATTACAAGACTAAAAACTAGAGTAAACAAGAAAATCGACGGTTGAAATCAAAGGGGGAGAATCGAGGCTTTAGGGGTTTTCACCACCTTAGCCATGGTAAAAACACGAATTAATTATTAATCGATAAATAGACGACGATATGTGAATCACAAAAGAAATACAAAAGATGAACTCCACATGAGCCCATTGGACCTGGTGCTCATGTTTCCTAGTTCTTCATCTGAAAAAGAGATAAATCTGCAGTCATATCAAAATCTCTATGTGAATTGGTTTATCATTCTAAATCAAGATTTCCGTGGTCATATTCATCCAGATTAACAAAACATCTAAGGGAGTAATTAATTCACTAGATTATCAAATTAATAAATCAATCGCCGTCTAAAGGAATCAACTAAAATTAATCCCATCAAACCATGGCTAAGGGGCTATTCCCCCTGCCTCGATAAAAAACTACTCACTCATAGTTGAGGAGAAGGGGGAGATGGAGGAAGAAAGTATTTAAACCATAGTCTAGCCCAAAATTAGGAGGTTAATCCTTACGCTAGAGACAATAAAATGGTCAAGTTCTTAATTCCTTGCTCCAGAACTAAAGAATGGAGAAAAGAAGATCTAGAACTGAAAGCGGATTGAAGAGACAAGAACAATATAAGAAAGAACAATGCTTGAAGAAAAATCTACTTTATTGCAGAACTAGAGATGAACACAAGAATAGAAATGCTTCAGAATGCCCATACAAAGTGAACTCCCAGATTCCCAAGGAGGAGGAAGTGACCCTCCATTTATAGGAGAAGGAGGGGGGTATACATTAGGTTTAGGGCAAAAGAAATGACTGGCGGCGGCTGCTAACTTTCTGGATCTAGTCAATAGAGGAAACAATTGATTGCTTTGCATTCCTTTTGTAGTAATTTTCCGCAACAGCGATTTCGAGCGTATTTTTGGGCTAGTCATAAATTCAGAAGCGGTCCGAAAAAATATTTTTCCTGTAGATAATTAAATTTTCTTTCCAACGCATACTTGCACATTAAATTCCGCCTTGGGATGTGGGAGTTATACCAATTTTGGTGAAAGGTATATTCTGAAGTTAGACACTGCGGGAATTTGTGCAAAATTATCTTCTAGGGAAATTTACTCATGAGCTATTTTCCTCCAAAAAAAACAAGCAAATATATTTAAAACTCTAAATAAATAGAAAATTCCAAACCAATTTAATTAATAACAAAATTAAGAACATAAATAACAAAACAATCCTAGAAAGATATCTAAAAGATGAAAATAAAGGGATAAATATACATTTATCAGGTACATACATAGACTGAGTTTTTGAAAATCATAAATTTAGGCTAGATTAGATAATAAAGAATCTGTTTCTCTCACAATAGTATCATAATCTAGATGATTGCATAGGATTGATTGTTTTTTATGATCATTAATTTGGGCTTGTAAGTTTATCTTTTCTAGAGAGAGAAGATTGCAATTTGCCTCTATTGATTTCAGCTTAATATCATTGTCTTTAATAGTTGAGTTTAATGTCTCCTTAAGATCTTCATTTTAAGATGTGAGAGAAAGAAATTTAGCATGTAACTCATCATTTGTTTTATTAGATTTCTTTAATTTCTACTTGAACTCAATATACTTATCATGTGTTTCTTGAAGGCTAGCAATTAAATCTTCTTTAGATAAATCAAAAAGTCTTACCTCTTCTTCTTCTTCACTTATTGTAGCAATAAGGCATTCTTTATGCACATCTTCCTTCTTTAACCTCCATGGACAGCTAGGTGTTGAGTGTTTTGTTCCTAAGTACCAATTACAACTTGTTAAAGATGAAAAAACACTAGAGGGGGGTGAATAGGGTTTTATGATATTTTAATAATAATTTAACCAAAACAAGCAACCACAAAAAGATTGGACAAGGGGACATGGATTTAGAGTGGTTCCAACCTTAGCAAATACTAAGGCAGTCAATCCACTACCCGGTTGCTTACCCAACCAGGATTTTGAAAGAATCAAATTTTATTACCTCGCAAGGACTTTACATAAAATAACAATTCTTTCACAAACTCTTCGGACAGCCTTCACCTAGAAGTAATTGCACCAACTTTGAAGCAGCCTTCTTGAAGTAACTTCAAGCTCCCCCTTGAAGTAGCTTCCCGTTGCAATAGCCTTCTTGAAGTAGTCTGGAGTCCACCTTCTCCACTGAGAAGAACCTTCTCCAATCCGCAACCTCCAACCCTAGGAGTAGCAAGGAGAATATAAGAGATAAAAGGAATAAGAAGGAAAAATAGAAATTACAATACCACTTTGCAGCTCAAGGCTTGATTTCCTATATCAAGCATTTTGATCTCCTAACCAATGTATATAGAAGTGTAATTGCTGTCGATAGGAGATGCTAGCCTATAGGACACGAAATAGGAGCAAGGAGAAGAATAGCCAATGCAAGTGTTGCTCAATTTCTCAAAATAGATTGACAATTGCAAGTGTAAGCTCAAGTGTATCACAAGTGTAGATTGGTGAGTTTAGGTGTCCTAAGGCATGTCCTATTTATAGGAATGACCTACAAGTGCTTAAGGACGTTCTAGACACTTTCTAGGGGGTTCTTAGTGCTCAACTAGCCGTTATGTGTCTACTAATTGAATTTGCAACGACTAGTTAATTGACCCTAAAAAGTGCAGACAGAACTCTTCTCGGTCGAAGATTTGTCGACCGAGAGTCCTTCTCGGTCGAAGATTTGTCGACCGAGGGACTTCCTGGAGCAAGTGTTTACAACATTCATTTCCAACTCCCAACCATCTCGTCTGCTGGGTCTAACGGCTAGTAGGGTCTATTCTCGATCGAAGATTTTGTCGACCGAGAGTTTCTCGGTCGAAGTTTTTGTCGACCGATATTTTCTCGATCGACAATTTGTCAACCGAGAATATTACTGACTCAATGTATTCATTTACTAAGTGTGTGTATCAATGTGCAATTGTGATACTATCTTGGGGAATGACCTATCTAAGTGTTGTGAGTGGATAGGGAAGATCTAAATGCTTGATTTACATGATATCTAATTACTTGTACATTATATACTTGTACAAGCATTTACATTTGATTACAATCATGAAAGTAAAGCAATTTTATCAAATTGTTCTTCCAAGTCTTTGTTATACACCACCTTATATGATTGTTCCTGAAATACTCAAATAGCACGTTAAAACCACAAGAATGAAATGTTTGTCATCATCAAAATAAAGGGATTATCATAATGTCCAATTTAGCCAACAATCTCCCCCTTTTTGAAGATGACAAACATTTCCTAAATATAAAATAAGGAAATATAAATCATATGAGTTTCATACCTGAAGTTTACCTTTTGTAGCCTTTCTTGTTTTGCAAGTGGGTGCTGGCTGAGATATTATGAAACTCATTTTATTTTATGTTATTGATTTTATATTATTTCTCCCCCTTTGTCATTTCAAAAAGATAACCAAGATAAATATTAAGTATGACTTTTATTTCTCCCCCTTAATTTCATAATTTTGATGCTCCCCCTTAATAAGATATTCAGTTTGAAAAACTAAGGGATTAATATAATTGTAAACCATTTTTGTAAAATTTAGCCACAATTTGTTTCTCAATCATTTACAAAGGATGTTAAGCCTTGAAATGATATGAGTTTCTTTTAAGTTTATGGCATATGTGTATTGATTTCTCACCCATTTTACAAGGGATGTTAGGCCCTGAAAATGATATGAGAATCCTTTAAGCTTAGAGTACATGAAAAGTGTCTCTAACCAAATGCACGAGATGTTAAGCCCTGATTTGTTTAGAGAATTCCATTATATCACATTCATGAAATTTGTAGATTCCTTTATTTTCATAACCAAGATTAAAAATACTAAGGTTATAACAAGCTTCAAATGATGTTTACAGAGTTTTGTAAGCTTCTTAATCTTATAATCAAGATAGTTTGTGTGAGCTCCCCCTTAATCTTATAGTCAAGATAATTTAAGGATTCTAAGGTCACAATAAATATTAGATCATAATAAGTTGACCTTTTATGAGAGTTATGCACTAAAATTATGTTTTCAATATGTTAAACACATTTTGAATCAAGATACTAAGATTAAGTGCAGTAAAATGATGTACAAATAAGCATTTTGTGTGATACCTATTATGAATAACTTAATATGGGCATCACAGTGAAGTCTTTGTCCTTGATTTTCCTAGAATGTATGTTTTACATTCATTGTGAATGATGTCTCATAAGATTTGCTATGGGTATAAATCCCATTTCTTCTTGTACCCTTATTTTCAGATTAATCATAAGATTCTTTAGAAACATATATCCTTGGAAGCAAGGTTAATGTCTGAAAGACAAGATTTTGCAAATAACTAGATAAAACATTTATATTCTTGTTCTAAGAGACACTATTTATCTTGTCATAGCATCATCATTCATTTATTACAAGTCATGCACACAATAATCATTTTCTATTATGTCAATATACATAGAGTTTTAGAGTTATGCAAAAATAACATTTCCGATGATAGCATCATCTTTATTTGTAATGAGTTGAATTACGATGATCATTTGAAAACATTGTACATTTATGGTTTGTATATATGGATCAAAGATTATTTTAGACAAACCAGTGAAACACAATGATCATGGCACAAAAATTATGATAGAAAAGTAGAAGCATATCCATAATACAATGATCAAGATAAAAGCATATACCTGCAATGATTATGATCATTTAAACTAAATTTCTATACACATGGTTCCTATATAGATAGACCAAGAAATACTTTAGGAAAAACCATGTGGATTGTGATAAAACAGTAATTTTCTTTACTAAAACCCATTCATAATTTTAAGCCAAACCATGTAGAGGATAATACCAAAATAATCTCATTCATGCTTTCAATTTTGAAAACAAACTAATAAACTTTTTCAATAAATGAATAAGGTTATTTGAAGATCAGTCTTCTTATAACACCTTTGCAATATGTTTCATATTCATAATGTTATATGATGCAAAAGATTAATATGTCTTATTTCAAAAATTATCTTCCAAGTTTTATTCTTGATTTGCATGTTAAACCAATCATTTATAACAAATTACTAGCAAACTAGATTAATTGAAAACAATTTCAGCAGATTTATTGCAGACTTGAAAATAGTAACCTGCTCGGTCGACCATTTCTCGACTGATAGTGATCTCGGTCGAACAGTTTCTCGACTGAGAATGTTTCTGTACTGTTTCAGAACTGTTTTAAGTAATTGTATACAAGTAAATCATAGATCATTTTCAATTCAATTATGCAATTTGAAAACTCAGTTTAGTTGAGATAGAACATATGAATATCAAATCCCAACTAATTATATCCAAATCTTTATGTTTTTAAGGACCCTAATTAAATTTGTAAGGGTGTATCTTTGCAGATTTATTTAAAATGTGTAGTCTCAAGTTTATAGGTTTTAATTACTTGAATCAATCTTATCATGTTAAGTTGAGATAGACATATAGATATACAACTAGAGTCTTTGGTCATATCTCAACTTAATCTTATTCATTTAGTTTGGGGATTTTGGAACCCATACTAACTCAACATCCTTTTTCTTGTAAGGACATGAAAAAGAATAATGTCCAAGATGCAAACAATAATGACAACATATAGAATCAACCTCATATCTCTTTCTATGATTTTGTTCTAGGTTGTTCTTGGGTACATATGTGTATTTGCCTTTGGGTACATACATAGATTGACTCTTTGGCACTTGTACTCTTCCCCAAATAGGTTTTTGATAAGATTTTCCTTTAGGCTTGTAACATAGTCCTCTCCTCCCAACTTGATGGTAAGAATCATTTAAGATTTTATCAAAAATGCCATTATTACTTAGACTACTAACTTCTTGTTGTAATTTAGCAATCTCATTCATTCTCTTCTTGATATCTAGCTTTGCTTGATCTAGATTAGATGATAAAGAATCTCTTTCCTTCACAATAGTATCATAATCTAGATGTGTACACAACACGGGTTGTTTTTGAAGATTATTTACTTGAGTTTGCAAGTTTATCTTTTCTAGAGAAAGAAGATTGCAGTTTGCTTCTTCAGATTTTAGCTTAATATCATCACCTTCAATAACCTTTTTGAGATCTTCATTTTCAGATGTAAGAGCAAGAAGCTTAGCATGTAACTCATCATTTTCTTTATTAGATTTCTTTAATTTCTTCTTGCACTCAATATATTTATTATGTGTCTCTTCAAGACTAGCAACTAGCTCTTCTTTAGATAAATCAAAAAGGCTTACCTCTTCTTCTTCTTCTTCACTTATTGTAGCAATAAGACATTCTTTATGCGTATCTTCCTTCTTTGACCTCCATGGGCAACCAAGTGTTGTGTGGCTTATTCCTAAGAACCAACTGCAACTTGTTGAAGATTGGTCCATACTTTTCCTTTGTTTGCGGTTGTAGACACCACCACCCTTCATACTTAAAGACTCGATTAAAGCTCCTTGAAGCCTGCTCTGATACCAATTGGAAAAACACTAGAGGGGGGGGGTGAATAGGGTTTTATGATATTTTAATAATAATTTAACCAAAACAAGCAACCACAAAAAGATTGTACAAGGGGACAAGGATTTAGAATGGTTCCAACCTTAGCAAATACTAAGGCAGTCAATCCACTACCTGGTTGCTTACCCAACCGGGATTTTGAAAGAATCAAATTTTATTACCTCACAAGGACTTTACATAAAATTTCAATTCTTTCACAAACCCTTCGGACAGCCTTCACCTAGAAGTAATTGCACCAACTTTGAAGCAACCTTCTTGAAGTAACTTCAAGCTCCCCCTTGAAGTAGCCTTCCTCTTGAAGTAGCTTCCCATTGCAATAGCCTTCTTGAAGTAGTCCGGAGTCCACCTTCTCCACCGAGAAGAACCTTCTCCAATCCGCAACCTCCAACCCTAGGAGTAGCAAGGAGAATACAAGAGATAAAAGGAATAAGAAAGAAAAATAGAAATTACAATACCACTTTGCAGCTCAAGGCTTGATTTCCTATATCGAGCGTTTTGATCTCCTAACCAATGTATATAGAAGTGTAATTGCTGTGGATAGGAGATGCTAGCCTATAGGACATGAAATTGGAGCAAGGAGAAGAATAGCCAATGCAAGTGTTGCTCAATTTCTCAAAATAGATTGACAATTGCAAGTGTAAGCTCAAGTGTATCACAAGTGTAGATTGGTGAGTTTAGGTGTCCTAAGGCATGTCCTATTTATAGGAATGATCTACAAGTTCTTAAGGATGTTCTAGACACTTTCTAGGGGGTTCTTAGTGCTCAACTAGCCGTTATGTGTCCACTAATTGCATTTGCAACGGCTAGTTAATTGACCCTGAAAAGTGCAGACAGAACTCTTCTCGGTCGAAGATTTGTCAATCGAGTGTCCTTCTCGGTCGAAGATTTTTCGACCGAGGGACTTCCTGGAGCAAGTGTTTACAACTTTCATTTCCAACTCCCAACCACCTTGTCTGCTGGGTCTAACGGCTAGTAGGGTCTATTCTCGATCGAAGATTTTGTCGACCGAGAGTTTCTCGGTCGAAGTTTTTGTCGACCGATATTTTCTCGATCGATGATTTGTCGACCGAGAATATTACTGACTCAATGTATTCATTTACTAAGTGTGTGTATCAATGTGCAATTGTGATACTATCTTGGGGAATGACCTATCTAAGTGTTGTGAGTGGATATGGAACATCTAAACACTTGATTTACATGATATCTAATTACTTGTACATTATATACTTGTACAAGCATTTACATTTGATTACAATCATGGAAATAAAGTGATTTTATCAAATTGTTCTTCCAAGTCTTTATTATCCACCACCTTATATGATTGTTCCTGAAATACTCAAATAGCACGTTAAAACCACAAGAATGAAATGTTTGTCATCATCAAAATAAAGGGATTATCATAATGTTCAATTTAGCCAACAGAAGATTGGTCCAAGCTTCTCCTTTGTTTGCAGTTGTAGACACCACCACCCTCCATTCTTCAAGACTCAATTAGAGCTTCCTAAAGTCTGCTCTGATACCAAATGAAAAACCACTAGAGGGGGTGAATAGGATTTTATAAATATTTTAACAATAATTCAACTCAAGCAACCACAATTGAAACTTGAAGAAGGAGTCAAGGTGTTTAGAGTGGTTCCACCCTTAGAAAAAACTAAGGGAGTCAGTCCACTACCCAATTGTTTCCAATTGGGATTTTGAAAGTATTTAAATTTTATTACCTCGCAATGATGTTAAATAAAATTACAAATAATTTCACCACCCTTTGGACAACCTTCACCTAGAAGTAGTCCCACCAACCTCGAAGCGGCCTTCCTTGAAGTAACTTCAAGCTCCCCCTTGAAGTAGACTTCCTCTTGAAGTAGCTTCCTGCTGAGACAACCTTCTTGAAGTAGTCCAAAGTCCTCCTTCTCCACTGAGAAGATCAAACCCTCTCCAATATGTAGCCTCCAACCCTAGGAGTAGCAAGGAGAGTACAAGAAATAAGAAAGAACAAGAAAGGAAAATGGAAATTACAATTACCCTTGTAGCACAAGGCTTGATTTCCTATATCAAGCATTTTGATCTCCTAACCAATGTGTATGAAAGTGGAAGTGCAGTGGGTAGGAGATGCTAGACTATAGGACACAAAATTGTAGCAATGGGAAGGATTAGCAAATGTTAGAGTTGCTCAATTGCTCACAAGAAATGATTGCCAATTGCAAGTATGTATACTCAAGTATTGCACAAGTGTGTTTTGGGTGTCCTAAGGCATGTCCTATTTATAGGAATGGCCTATGAGTACTTAAGGACGTTCTAGACACTTTCTAGGGGGTTCTTAGTGCTCAACTAGCCATTAGTTGTCCACGAATTGCTTTAGCAATGACTAGTTGATTAATTTTGAAAAGTGCAGACAGAGTTCTTCTCGGTCGAGGAATTGTTGACCGAGACATTAGTCGGTCGAAGACTTTGTCGACTGAGGGATGGTCTGGAGCAAGTGTATATAAAGTTCGATTCCAACTCCCAACTACCTTGTCTATTGTGTCTAACGACTATCTGGGTCAATTCTCGATCGAGGATTTTGTCAACCGAGAGTGTCTCGGTCGAGGAGTTTGTTGACAGAGAATGACTCTATTTTAATGTTTTGAATTATGACCTAAGTGTATGTAATAGTGTGCAGTTGTGACATTATTGTAGGGGATGACCTATCTAAGTGTTGTGTGTCACTAGGGAAGATCTAATTGTTGGCTAAATTGGACATTATTATAATCCCTTTGTTTCGATGATGAAAAACATTTCATTCTTGTGGATCTAACATGCTACTTGAGTGTTGCAGGAATTAGGTGGATGACAAACTACTTGGAAGATCTATATGCTCTAATTTCTTTAATTCATGATTGTAATCAAATGTTAAAACTTGTACAAGTATATAATGTACAAGTACTTAGATATCATGTAAATCAAGCGTTTAAATCTTCCCTAGTCAATCACAACACTTAGATAGGTCATCCCCTACAATAGTGTCACAACTGCACACTCATACACACACTTAATACTTAGTTTAAAAACATTGAAACAGAGTCATTCTTGGTCGACAAATTCCTTGACTGAGACACTCTCGGTCGACAAACTCTTCGACCGAGAATGACCCAAATAGCCGTTAGACACAGCAGACAAAGTAGTTGGGAGTTGGATCAGAACGTTGCTATAGACAGTCCCTTGGTCGACAAGTCCTCGACCGACTAGGACTCTCGGTCAACAAATATCCGATCGAGAATGTCTCTGTCTGCACTTTTCAGAATTAATTAACTAGCCTTTGTTAAAGCAACACCTAACGGCTAGTTGAGCACTAAGAACCCCCTAGAAAGTATCTAGAACGTCCTTAAGCATCCATAGGCCATTCCTATAAATAGGATAAGCCATAGGACACCCAAAGTACACTTGTGCTACACTTGACAAAAATACTTGGAATTGGCTATTCATTCATGTGATCAATTGAGCAACTCCAACATTGGCTATTCATTTCATTTGCTCCAAATTTTTGTCCTATAGCCTAGCATCTCCTACCCACTACACCAACACTTCTATATACATTGGTTAGGAGATCAAAATGCTTGATATAGGAAATCAAGCCTTGTGCTACAAGTGGTATTGTAATTTCTATTTTTCCTTCTTGTTCCTTTATATCTTTTGTACTCTCCTTGCTACTCCTAGGGTTGGAGGCTGCAGATTGGAGAGGGTTTGACTTCTCAGGTGGAGAAGGGTCTTCTCGATGGAGAAGGTGGACTTTGGACTACTTCAAGAAGGCTGTCTCAACGGGAAGCTACTTCAAAAGGAAGGCTACTTCAAGGGGGAGCTTAAGGTTACTTCATGGAAGGATGCTTCAAGGTTGGTGAGACTACTTCTAGGTGAAGGCTGTCCGAAGGGTTTGGTGAAAGTGTTGTAATTTTATGTAACATCCTTGTGAGGTAATAAAATTAAATACTTTCAAAATCCCGGTTGGGTAAGCAAGCGGGTAGTGGATTGACTGCCTTAGTATTTGCTAAGGTTGGAACCACTCTAAATCCTTGTCCCCTTGTCCAATATTTTTGTGGTTGCTTGCTTTGGTTGAATTATTATTAAAATATCTATAAAACCCTATTCAAACCCCCTCTAGTGGTTTTTCACTAAATGCTTGATTTACATGATATCTAAGTACTTGTACATTACATACTTGTAAAAGTTTGTACATTTAATTACAATCATGAAATTAACACACTGTGAGCATTTAAATCTTCCAAAGTTGTGTCATTCACCTAGTTCCTGCAACACTCAAGTAGCACGTTAGATCCACAAGAATGAAATGTTTGTCATTATCAAAACAAAGGTATTTAAATGATGTCCATTTAGCCAACAAGTTGGACCACGAAGTGACCAAGATCCAATTCGTACATGTTAAACTGACCAATGATTCTCCACAGGAGCTTCAGTTTATCGCACAGAGTCATGTAGTCGATCTCAGCACCAAGGATTCTAACCACCATGGCATATTTCCATGGCTTTTCTAGGGCTTATTCTGCTTCCAAATTAATAGATATAGCTAGGGTGCCCTCCAACTCCCTCAATGTAACATCTTCCTCCAAAAGTTTCTCCTCAAAGAGCTTCTCCAAGAAATTTGCCGCACTGTTGTAAGAGTTGTTTCCAGAAACAACATTACGAAAGGATGGCCAATTTGGATACCTCGCTTGGTCGTGAGTTCTCTAATTCACATCGAGTGGAGGCATATGAGTTTTTTGGGGAGATCTGGATCTTGTGGAATGAAATTGTTTGCAGTGTCGAGTTGTTGTTCAATCATCGACAATTCATACACTATAAAATCAATAGTCAGGAGCATATTACTTTTTTTATGGCAATCCTCAACCTACAGTGAGAAATTTTCTTTGGAAACACAACATATATGCAAGGAAGCTTGATCTCCTTGAGAGACTCTAATATAATGTTGAATCTGACAGAGAAGAAAGGTAACCATCTCTTTAATCATAGAGAAGCTAGTGAATTTAATGAAACTCTTATTGTAGCCAGTCTTTATGATATTGGGTTTTCGGCCACAAACTATACTTATAAGAATAGAAGGATCTTTGAACCGCTCAACTGGGCAATGGAAAATAATGAGTCGATCATGGCCAATGTTGATGTATCCATATAACATATAACTAGAATTAGGTTTGATCATATCCCCTTATTGGTTAAACATTGTAATAAGAAGAAACACAACCCAGTGTTCTAGACCAAAGCAATTCAGAACAAAGATCTAGAATTTCAACACATCATATGTGAAGATTGGAAGGAAAACCTATAGTTTGGAGAGGCTGCGTCAACTATTTCTGGTAAACTTAATCACTGGGATCTTGTTTGTAGCAGAAGAAGAATAGAGAACAAAAAGAGACTCTTAGTTGAGTTTGATACTCTACAAAGAGATTTGGAGTCTCATTAATCTAAACTAAAAGACAAGACTTGTTTGATGAAACGACAAGAATTAGATGAAATTTTAGAAGTGGAGGAATTACATAGAAGCATAAATCACACATGGAGTAGCAAAAGATGTAAGACCCCTTACCTAGATTAGTGATTAATATTGTCTATTTTGTGACTCCCCGCGCCACAAACTAAGAGATAACTCCAACTAAATGCAAAAACTAAACTAAACAAGCAGGTTATCAAAATATGCTAAAAATTTAAAACTGATATCATTAAGCACCAATGCTACAAAAAAAAACCTTTACATATAAGTCCTCACAGGACACCTGCATCGGATGTCATAGATCACAAGCTGTTTACATCAACATGTTCTCATCACATATTCCATCAACCTACTACAAGACAAACATGTTCCACACACACACAATATATATATATATATATATATATATATACCCCCATAGTAAGGCATGCATTTGTAATGAGATGGTCCAAATTGTAATAGACAGACTCATTTTCTAAATACAGCGTGATGTTTGTATTCTCCATCTGGAAATAGTAAAATATATATTTATGACTGTAACAACGTTGTAATACAAAATGAGTCTTTGTATTACAATTTTGGTCATCTCATTACAAATTTGGATCGTCTCATTACAAATACATGCCTTCCTATTACAAAACCGATGCACAGGTAGCGAAGATATATATATATATATATATATATATATATATATATATATATATATATATATGTATGTATATATATATATATACCCATATATATATATACCCATATATATATGGTATATATATATATATATATATATATATATATATATATATATATATAGATATATATATAAACATGAACATCTGGCATATCTTTACATCAAAAGGGCACACAAGAAAAAACCATGTATCGATAGCATCTCTACAAACACACCCAAGAACCATCCCAAGGACCTAAGCGTACAGGGACAACTCTGGGGCTCTAAATCAAAAAACTAGTAGCAGATCCAACCTTGTCTGCTACTATTCTTCTTGTTACTGCTCTACCTCAGCTGCACGATCTCTACCTCCTCGTGCACGTCCACCTAAAAGATGTGGAGAAACCCACGGGGTGAGATCTAAATCTCAGCGGGAGATATGACTCTCCACCAATGCTATTTTTAACACAAATAAGGTAATAACAAGACGGATAACAACTTATTAACTATATTAAGAAAATTCAACTAAATGATATGACTAAAGTAGATAATCATCACTAGGTCGGAAAAGTAACAATAACTGAGTATTTTAAGAAATCATGTCTGATTTTTAGAACATCTTATCATCAGAGAAGGAATATGAAGAACATGTATATTTTCTACCAGCTATACTATACAAAAGAAAAACAAGGCCTCACCCAATAATTTTGTATTTGATCCTAAGCAAATACTATACACAATTTATTACATATTTTATTATGCCCCAAGGATTTGAGTCATACCATTCAAATCCAACTGACCACTTCTAAGTAGAAATCAATGCCATACAAGGTCAATGGAAGAGACGAAATCCACGACCTCATCAAATCTTGTGGTGAGTACATGAGTACACCACATAGACATATTAGTCAACTGCAACTAGTGACATATGGTCAAACTGTAAAACTCCTAGTCCACCTTGGTATAGATCACAATGCTAGTGGAAACTAAGCTACGACATGCAACCTCACTCCTGCTATGGTATGTCCCGCAACCAATCCTGTGAAACCTCACAAGCATCATATCACCAAGCTACGGCCCACAGCCGCACTCCTACCAGGTTATGGCCCACAACCAATCTTGTGAATGCATATACTCAACAATATATGACTCCGAGCATCCACTAAGAAAATCCCATTTTAGCATCCAACAAGTGCTAACATTGAAGATGGATCTATGACATAGGGAAAACTACATGAGTAAGTTCCACTTGATAAGTTAAGTCAATCAGGTATCTTTTAGCATTAATCAAGTTACAACTTATAAAGCCATAGAAAACTTTACAAAGATAGGGGCATGATACATTTCTAGAAGATATGAAATGTATAAGGTGTGAACTTGTCACACTATCACCACATGAGTCTTATAACATTGCCATTCACAAGGACATCATATCATCACGAGGTCATAGGACCCATTCACATCATTCCCTTATCACAAGTGTCTCAACATACCTCATGAAGACTCATTCAACCTATATCATATCACAATCATCATAACATACACTATCTATGATAATCAAGTTCATATTACCTATAATGTTAGGGGTTCATCATACTATAATGATCATTCCAAGATAGAGAAATAAACATGTCACATTCTCTTTTTAGGGTTAGGGATCCATACTATAGATGTAACATCCCATGATTTGAGGCCTCGGATATAATGATCTTTAAAGGAATGATTGGACTACCCATATCACCAACATGCACCTCCTTTTTCGGGAGCCCATCACTAAAGAAATCCATAGTTAACCATGTTCATCTTGGAGTAGTACTAGGATGGATGACTAGTTGGGAAGTTGACCCCGACTTGCGTGTGAGTGAGGATAAATCACGCAGTTAAGGCTAGTGGTGATCTGTGGGGCTAGTCATCATTCCTGAAACTCTACTAGAGCCTTCGACAGTGGGTCCGGGTGTTACAAACGCTATCAGAGCCAATTTTCCTCTAGTAGGTGGGGCCCACATGGGCATGTAGCATTCTAGTATTGAGCTGTACGGTCTAGGCATGTAAGAAAGGGCTATCCATGGTGATGTAGCCACCCTTGCACTGGTATTCCGTGATCATGAGCTGGGTGTCCATGGGCCATGTTGGGTCTGGATTGAAATGGGGAAATATTATCAGGCCACATATGTAAGCCTTGACGAGGATGTCAAGAGTCTAAGTGGGGGAGATTGTAACATCCCAGGATTTGAGGCCTTACATATAATGATCTTTAAAGGAATGATTGGACTACCTATATCACCAAGGTGGACCTCCTTTTCTGGGAGCCCATCACTAAAGAACTCCATAGTTAAGCATGCTCAACTTGGAGTAGTACTAGGATGGGTGACCAGTTGGGAAGTTGACCCCGACTTGCACGTGAGTGAGGATAAAGTGCACAGTTAAGGCTAGTGGTGATCTGTGGGGCCAGTCGTCATTCCTGAAACTCTGCTAGAGCCTTCGACAGTGGGCCCTAGTGTTACAATAGCCGATTAGGGTTTAAAGCTAGATAAAAATACCAAACCCTAGGTACACCAACTCCCATTATCTTGGAGCATTTTAGGGTTAAAAACATGATTAGGGGTGATTAGACATTATCCAAATAGCACTCTACATGACTTATGTAATACTCATAGAAGTATATCAACTATGTGTCCAAGAATGTCTCTCAACCACCCATCATACATATGTCTCAACCACTCATACAACTAGGTTGTGACCACCTCAACCTACAACATGCCACGATCACGACACTTAGGGTGTCTCGATCACGACGTCCCCCTCCAGCTTAGTCATATACATAACCATGGCATGACCCTCTAGGGTTATGGTTTCAACCACCCAAAAAGCACCTCTCGTGACTCCAAGAAGCAAGGCTATCGTGACCTCAAACCAAGGTATGTCGCGACCCAAGACCAAGCATGTCGTGACCTTCAACCACGGGCATATCACGACCAAAAAAAGGACATGACCATGACCCAAAAACTAGGGTATCAACTTGACCAAACCAGGGATCATCTGGACCATCATCACCAAGAACCCTAAATAATACATCATGGATCCACCATGAAAGGGTCTCATCTAAGAGAGAGAACCATGATTAAGGTGCCCAAAATAGAACCTCAACTCCCTCAACATCTAGCTACTCTAACATATGCATGAGGGCTAAACCAAGGTCAAAAGATAGGGGAAAAACCTCCATTACCTTTCAATCTCCAACATCGAAGATATGTGATTAGGGTTTAAGATTTCTACCCAACCAAGGAAGTTAAATCTCATTAAATAAGTTCTAGAGTTTATCATCATCTAATTAACATGGTAAGGTGACGTTTTAGAGAGAGAATACAATAAAATGAAAGTATAAAAGGTGTAATAATAGAGTAGGTTAAGTGTTATATAACCCACCTTAAGAAGCTCAACTCCAATGATGATAGCTCCAAGAACACGATCACCAAGGATATTGAAGATTCACCAAAGACTCCGCCTTTGGCCTCAAGAGAACCTCAAGGAAGAAAACACCAAAGTCATAGATTTCTTAAGAAAAAGGGCAAGAAGGAACCCATAGACCGAACCAAAGAAAGAGGGAGAAAAGTGTGGAGAAACTCCCTCTCACTTGGGTGTCGCCTTGTCAAAACATGGCCTATTACCCTTGTGATGAGGAATTCTCTTCTCAAGAATGACCATCATGTCAAAACACAGTCTAAGGCCAAGGAAGGAGAAGGAGATGAAGGTAGGAGACCCAAGAAAACTTTGTAGAAGAAAGTCATATACTTACTATGGTTGAAGATGAGCAAGGATCACCACAAGCACCACATGCAAGAAGAGTTCGGTTACCAAGAGATCCAAGGTTGGATCTTCTTGCTCCACCAATCTCCAAGATAAGAAAAAGAGAAGGAGGAAGATGAAGGGCCGAAAGGGGTCACTTGCATGGAGAGATAAGGGGTTATATAACAAAGGAGGAGAGAAGAGCAAAAGATGAGGTGTCAATAAGGTAGGGATCCACGAGGACACTTATCCACTCAAGAAGCCAATATGCACCCACATGCAACCACCTTAACCATACATGCACAAGCTGGTGATACACTCTAGGTTAGGTCTTGACCTACTTGGGTCACCCCGTACATGATTACAATAACGACCCACCATGGAGCACCTTCCTTGGTCATGAGAAGCACCAACCATCACTACTAGGCTGAGACAAGAGGTTACCACACAACCTAGGTATAGACACAACAAGACAAACTATCTCTATGTCTCCCTCACTCCCTAGGTAGAGACCAACATGGTCAAGTGAGTGTCTTGATTGAGACAAACTGAAAAACTACCTAGGTTGCGACATAGGTCGCAACATGGGTCGCTACACCCATCCATGTACACATGGTTGAGAGACAACAAGCCTTAGAAACCCTCGCCACCACAAAGGATGTCACTCCTCAACTAAGGTTAAAACAAGGTGCCCACTTATTATATATCCTCTAGATGATGTCAAATTATGGAAGACACATTCTAGAAGTCACAAATTGCACATTAACTCTCTCCTTTAAGTAAATTGCAATTTGCACCAAAACTAGCACACAAGGCACAAACATCATCCAAACAAGCTCAAACTTGAAACTTAAGCTCTTTACAAGCCCTAATATCATATCAAAAGATTAGAGGAAGGTTCTAATAACCATAAGCAAACCAAAAAAATAGGGTTACCCCAAAGCTCAGGTCAATGGTCTAACAATCCATAAACCCCTAACAATGATTTTGCCCCCAAAAACCTAAGAGAAAAGAGAGGGGTACTTCCTCCTCATATCTTCCTCAAGCTCCCATGTGGCTTCCTCAACACACGATGATGCCATAGAACCTTCACAAGAACTATGTCTTTCTTCTTTAGTTTCTTCACTCTTCTGTCAAGAATCAACACCAGACCTTCTACATAAGACATATCCTCATCAAGCTCCACCTCCACATGTTGTAACACTAACTCTGTACAGGATGGAACTTCCTCAACTTGCTCACATGAAAGACCAGATGTAACCTATGTAGCTCAGGTGACAACTCCAATCTATAGGCCACCTTCCTAACACGAGCCACCATAGGTTAAGGTCCCATAAACCTAGGAGCCAACTTACCCTTCTTCCCAAACCTTAGAACACCATTACTAGTAGAGACCTTGTGGTACACTCTGTCTCCCACTTGGAACACCAAGGGTCTATGATGGTTGTTTGCATATGACTTCTGCCTATCCTATGTTGCCTTCAACTGCTATTGAATTACTTTAATCTTTTCTATCATTTGTTGCAAAAGCTCAGGACCAAGAAGTTGATACTCACCAGTCTCATACTAACACAACAGAGACCTACAACGTCTCACATACAATGCCTCATACGGTGCCATGTCAATACTCCATTGATAACTATTGATGTAGCCAAACTCTATCAGATTGAGGTGGATGTCCCAACTACCCAAAAACTAAAGAATGCAATCTCTCAATAGATTTTGCAAGGTCT
Source organism: Alisma plantago-aquatica (assembly GCA_963693085.1). Taxonomy (NCBI): domain Eukaryota; kingdom Viridiplantae; phylum Streptophyta; class Magnoliopsida; order Alismatales; family Alismataceae; genus Alisma; species Alisma plantago-aquatica. The sequence continues at coordinate 84,350,420 of OY856414.1, read as the reverse complement.
GAATGGTTCTCTCTGAATGACCATATGTGTGTGGGTGGAAAGTAGTGTTGAACCTCAATTGTGTACCAAAAGTTGTGTGCAATCACTCCCAAAAGTGTCTCATGAACTGAGGACCTCTATCAGACAAGATAGTTGTTCGGACACCATGTAAGCGCACTATCTCATTGACATAGATCTAAGAAATCTTCTCAGTTGTATATGTTGTCTTCACAAGAAGGAAATGTGTTGACTTGGTCGACCAGTCAACGATCACCCAGATGGAATCATGACCTTTTGTTGTCATAGGTAGACCAACAAAAATGTCCATGGTCACATGATCCCATTTCCATTGTGGTATAGGCAATGGTTGCAACGTCCCTACAGGCTTCTGGTGCTTGCTTTAACCTACTGACGCACAACACATCTTGTAATGAACTCAGTTACATCCTGCTTCAAGCCAGGACACCGATACATGTCCTTCAGATTATGATACATCTTGGTGATACCTGGATGCATGGTGTACATAGACGAGTGAGCCTTCACCAGAACCATCTTCCTTATATTATCAACATCAGGAATCACAACTCTGCCATGGTAACAAATTGTCCCATCATCTGATTCATGGAAACCATCATGCTTCTTGATGCCAAACTCTGACTTAATCTACTGTATCACAGTATCAACCTATTGTGCCTCTCTGATCTGTTGTCTTAGTGTGGGCTTCACCTGCAACTATTCTAACAATCATGCTAGTAAGGAAACCTCCATCTGACATAGGGAGAACAACATGTCTCACTTGTGGCATACTAAGGAACTCAACTATGCTCTGTCCATAGGTGAAGACAAAGACTTCCTACTTAGTGCATCTACCACAAAATTAGCCTTCCCTTGATGGTAATCAATCGTGAAGTTGTAATCCTTGATTAACTGCATCCAGTGTCAGTGCCTCATGTTTAGTTCCTACTGTGAAAAGATGTACTTCATGTTCTTTGATCTGTGAAGATCTAGCACTTCTCTCCATAAAGGTAGTACCTCCATATCTTCATAGAATGGACCATGATAGATAACTATAGGTCGTGGGCCGGATAGTTCTCCTTGTGTTTCTTAAGCCATCGAGAAGCAAAGAAAACTACATTCTTATCCTGCATCAACACACAACCTAAGCCATTCTTGCCGCATCACAGAAGACGATGTATCATTTTCCTTGCTCAGGTAAGATCAGAATCGGTGCACTAGTCAAATTATCCTTCAACGTATGAAAGGCACGCTAGCATCTGTCATCCTAGACAAATGACACATCCTTCCTCATCAACTTAGTTAGGGGTAGGGTTATAACACTGAAGTTCTTGATGAACCTCCTATAATATCCTGTCAAGCCCAGAAATATGTACATTTTTGTTGGAGTCTTTGGTTTCTCCCACTCTATCACAAACTCAACCTTATTCGGGTCCACACAAACACCCTTAGCATATATAACATGCCCCAAAAATGTCACCTACTTCAACTAGAACTCGCACTTGCTGAACTTGGCATACAACTAATGTTTCCACAACAAGGTCAATGCCTAACGGAGGTGTTGTTCATGTTGCTAGCTGTCATGACTGTATATTAGGATGTCATCTATGAAGACCACCACAAACGGATCAAGAAACGGCCAGAAGACTTTGTTCATCAAGTCAATAAATGTTGTCAGTGCATTGGTTAGCCCAAAAAACATAACCACAAACTCATAATGACCATTAATGGTCTTAAAATCTGACTTAGGTATGTCATCCTCCTTGATCCTTAGCTAGTGATATCCTAACCTCATGTCTATTTTTGAGAACACTGTTGCAGCATGCAACAGATCAAACAGGTTGTCTATCCTTGGCAAGGGATACTTAATCTTTTAACGTCACCTTGTTCAACTATATGTAGTCTATACACAGTCTCATGGACCATCTTTCTTCTTTACAAACAACACTGGAGCATCCCATAATGATGTTCTTGGCATGATAAAACCTTTATCAAGTAGCTCTTACAAATGTCTCTTCAACTCTTCCATCTCAGCTAGAGCCATCCTATATAGTGTCTGAGCTATCAACTGCATTCTTGGGACTAGATTGATCTCAAAATCAATCTCTTGAGGTGGGGTAACACTTAGAAACTCATTAGGGAACACGTCCACAAATTCTTTGACCGTTGGAACCCCTTGAATACTAGGACCCTCCACCTTAGTATCCATCACATGTGCCAATAATGCTTCACAACCTTTCCTCAACAACTTCTCTGCCACCATCACTGACACCAGACACATCAGAAGAATCTTCCTATCTCCTTGGAAGATCCACGTCTTATCACCCTCTACAAATGTCTCCTTCTTGGAACCACAATCCAAGACCACTCTATACTTCTCCAAGGTTTCCATTCCATGGATTACATTGAATCCATGCATATCAAGTGGTATGAGATCCATTTGAATGTTTTGGTGTAAAAAAGAAAGGACATAAGATGGACACACCTCCCATAACACCGTATAACTAACTAATGGGGTTTCTAACAACAAATTATCTATCCTACGACTAATAGGAAAAAGTAAACTGTCAATCACTTCATGAGTGATAAAAGAGTGTGTTGCACCTGGGTCGACCAAAATAGATATGAAGCAAGAAAAAGACAAATCAGAATGAAATAACTCCATCTAACCTACCACCACTCATGAGTTGACCACCGCCTATGGCTGATTCATGGTGTATAATCTATTTGTTATATGTTGTTGCCCCCGTCCTCTACTTCCCTAAGAAGATGATCCAACCTACGACACTTTCTATGCCCTCATCCTCCTACACTGTTAAACTACTGTCTCTGTGTGTCCTGTTGGATCTACCTTGGTTGCTGGGTCACCTCATCATCTCTCATTAAGAACTCCCACCTTAGATGTCCTACCTGCCCACACTTATGGCAAGTCTTGGTCTCAAATTGTGCCCTAGGTGGCCTCATCACTGATATTGATGCTATGTTGTGAGATCTAACATGTGGAAGGCTATGACCTCTACCTTTACTTGGTGACCACTATGTCGACACAATGAACCTTTGAGGTGCTAGTGGTGCAGAAAACCTCAGCTTATTAAAGTCTCCTGATGACTGTCCCTACAACTGAGCATGCCTCTTCCAAGCACTTTCCTCTCGCTTCTCTATCATAGATCTCTATATCCTGTGGATAGACTCAATAAATGTGACAAACCTTTCTCGATTCTCTAAGGCAGCCACTGGGGTAGACAAATCAACATTCAACCCCTTCTTAAAATGCTTAATCCTCTCATCATCCATAGTATCCATGTGAGGGAAAAATTGTAGAATCTCCCTAAACTTGGCCTCATACTCATTTATCATCATGGATCCTTGCCTAATCTACTCAAATTGGGATATCTTATTGTCAAGATATATCCATGGTAAGTACAGACTAACAAACTCATGTCAAAACTCTCCCAACCTACCTCAGCACCAGGCCTCTTCCCCTCTTCTATGGCCCACCAGTGGCCAACACTCCCTTTCAGAAGGTACATTGCATGCTTCACCTTATCAACCTCTAGGATGCTAAGGATCTTGAAGGTTTTCTCAATCTCATTTAGCCACAAATCCGCATATACTGGATCATCTCTCCCAAGATACTTCACTTCTCCAACAAGTACCCAAAGATTTTGCATTGGGAACCGGTTCCCTAGGCTGAGGTGTGGGCATCCTGTCCACCATATGCTTCATAGTATCCATGAACTATCCAAAAAGAGACTGAAAGGATGAATTCTCAAGCATGGCTAACACACCCAAGAACCATCCCAAGTACTTGATTATACAGGGATGACTCTAGGACTCTACACTAAAAGACTAGCATCACATCCAACCATGTATGATACTGTTCTTCTTGCTACTGCTCTACCTCAGTTGCACGATCTCTACCTCCTCATGCATGCCCACCTAAAAGATGTAGAGAAACCCATGTGGTGAGATCCAAATCTCAGTGCAAGAAATAACTCTCCACCAACACTATTATTAACACAGATAAGTTAATAAGAAAATAAGCAACAACTTATTAATTACATTAAGGAAATTCAACTAAATGATATGTCTAAAGTAGATAATCATCACTAGGTAGGAAAATTAACAGTAACTGAGCAATTTAAACAATCATGACTGATTTGTAGAACATCTTAATATCAAAGAAGGAATACAAAGAACATGTATATTTTCTACCAACTACACTGTACAAAAGCAAAGAAAGGCCTCTTCCCTGTATTTTCATGTTTGATCCTAAGCAAGTACACTAGATGGCTAATTACATATTTTATTATGCCCCACAGATTTGATTCATACCACTCAGATCCAACTGACCACTGCTAAGTAGAAATCAATACCATACAAGGTCAATGGCAGAGACAAAATCCACGACCTCACCGAACCTCGTGGTCAGTACACGAGTACACCGCAGAGACATACCAGTCAACTACAACCAGTGGCATATAGTCAAACTGTAAAACTCCTGTCCCACCCTGATACAGTTCATGACGCTAGTGAAACTGAGCTACGATCGACAACCCCACTCCTATAAGGGTATTGCTCGTAGCCAATCCTGTGTAACCTTACAAGCATTATATCATTAAGCTACGACCTGCAACCACACTCCTACTAGGGTATGGCCTGCAACCTATCCTGTGAATGCATATACTCAACAATATATGACTCTGAGCTTCCACTAAGGAAAACATGTTTCACCATCCAGCAAGTACTGATGCTGAATGTAACGACCCCGCCTCCCGGTAACCCCCAATTAAGGGAGACCAAAAGGTCAGAGCCGTTAACCCAATTAACAGGATCAAAGGTTTGACAAATAATTAGTAATAATTATGAAATTCTACCAAACTAAACTGAAATTTGGTATAAAATAAAACTTTTCATACCTTTTTCAAAAACTTGTATATCTACTTATATCCACATCTAGAGTCTATTCTAGCTAATCCTCCTTTGTACTTTAATTCTTATTTAATTCCACGTATGACACTTTAATGTTTTTCCTTTTCAAACTTGTACCTAAAATGCTGAAAAAAAAATGCCGGTCAGCATAAATGAATATGTCGGTATGTGGGGACAACCAAAATTTCGCAAATATGGCTAACAATCTAAATTTAACAATCACGTTAATTAACAATCCAAATTACGCTTTCAGTGTGACATTCTCCACCACTTTTTCCCTAACCCTGGCATACCCACCTTAGGGTTTCTCTTATGCCAATGACTTAAGGCCACCTTCTCAATCCTGAGCTTAGTGCCTGGGGTCACCTCTCATAGTGCCCATTAGTCATTCAATAAAGGCCACCTTCTCAATTCCGAGCTTGGTGTCTGGGGTCACCACTCATGGTGCCCATGGGTCTTCCCTCTTGGGCTTGACCTTTTTGCATCATCCATCAGGGTGGCATGTAGGTGCGAGAATTCACACTTTTATTATTATTGTGATAATCATAGTGACTTTATGATTGGCAAGTATAAACATCCAAACTGATAGGTTGCATTCAATGTGATGAATCATCCGAAAAACCTTCGGGAAACTAATGTGATTAACCATAATTAACCACATACCTGTCAGGCAGACTTGAGTGCAAAAATAATCCAACTAAGTAAGAAATCCAGTAAACAAGCAAGCACACAAGATGATCCTAAAACATGCATCCAATTTTACTATCATTGATCAGGCCATCAAGGTCTATTAAACCTAGCTCACTTCCTAGGGTTTGTAGTCCACTTTTAGGGTTTCCATTGTAATTACGGTTTCACTTCATTTTGACTATTTTAACCCTAATTTTATACAATTACTCAAAAACCCTAATTATCTCATCTACTCCTCATGAAAGATATTAATGTTACCTTTTAACAACAAATAACCCCAATTTCAGATTAAAGGCACAATTAAAAGCCAAATAAGTCTATTATGCCCCTTTTACATTAAAATTACCATTTTTATCCTTTTAATTCATGATATGATCTTTAGGTCCAATTATCATCTTTGGTTCTTTCCATATTAACAACTCATAGTTCATTATGGTCTAATTCACATATGAACTCTTTTATCATTAATCCCACCATTATCTATTAGAAAACCCTAATTACCATATGAAGTGTATTTATCCATAATTAGGAACTTTTATACTCAAAATAGCTTTGAACCATCAGATCTCAGCCTTATTCATGAATTTGAACAATTAAAGTCATTAAGAGTCATAATTACTAACATTAGGGTTTCAAGGCCCATTAAAGTTCATTTATGCACATGGAACCCTAAACTAATCCAATTACATGTAAAGTTCATCCTTTTCGATATTAATGTATCTTTTTATAATTAACAGGTTAATATCAACTTTAATCATCCATAAAACCCCTCTTAATACATTAGTCATCTCAAAATAGGGTTTCTTAATCATTAATACCTTAAAGTTGATAAATTTCACTATTTTTCGAATTTCAAGAGGAATTAGCTTCTAAATCTATTTTTAATGGATTCCTCACATTTTTCTGAGCAAAATTCATATTTTATACGCATCCATCCGAGCTACCAATAAAAAGATACGAATTTTGCAATATTTACTTACTTGGGCCAATCATTGAGTGCCACGTCATCTCCTTCCATGCAACGTAGCTCGATTAGAAACATAACGAAAAGATGAGTTTGCCCTCACATAAGTCATTGTTTCTTCAGCTCGCGGAGGGGTAAAATGGTCCAAAGTCATCCACCCATCTTCAACCTCGCGGAGACCTAGCGCTGCCACCACGGCCGTGGTTGGTGTAGGTCCTCCTCCTCTTCCGTGACCCCGACAGCCACCAGGGAGAGTTCTCCTACCTCTGTCGCACCTCCACGCACCTCAGGGTACCCTCATCCTATGGCCAAAGTAGTTGGTTCATGTTGGCTGTATCCACAACCAACAGCAAGTCTTGCAACCATGCTACTGTTGTCATGCACGGGCTAGGGCATGGTGATGATGGCAGAGCCTCTCTTTGGAAACATGGAACATCACTCATCCATCGTTACGACTCCACAACTCCTCGCTGCCCCAGGGTTGGCACTATTCCCTATCCTAGGGTTTGCTTGCAAAGAATAAGAAGAAGAATAAGAAGAAGAAGAAGAAGAAGAGAGGGGGTTGCGTGGGATCTCTCTTGAACTCAAACCCGAGGTTCTACCCCTTATATAGGGGAGGGCATCCACACCCTAAGATGACCATCCACGAGTTAATAAGTCCTTTTCCCAATAGGAACCCAAGTTCCTTCATTAGGAAGCAAACTTCTCTCTCCTAATTATCTTCTTAATAAACCATGTTCATTGGATCTTTAGGAATTCGAAAATTCTCTTTCTTATTCTCTTTATGCTTGACTTTTAATCCATTGGCACGAATTTATATTTTCTTTTAGTAGAAAATACCTCCTTTTTAACAATGCCACAAAATTCATTAATTATGCATCACATTATCCTCTTATTTTGTATTATTTGTATTTTTTGTTTCTTTTTCTCCATTGGGGCTCCTTGGACCCCAAGAAACTCTAATATTTCGAAATCCTTTTTATTGGATACTCATTATCCTTCTAGATGCATCTATATCCATTATTTCTCATTATCTTATTTATTTCTTATTAAAATATCTCTTTTCGAGGATTTCTCTTTATCTCTCTTTTTATTTTCCTTTTTGGAATTCCTTATAATATTAGAAACCTTAGGGATACAAAAATCCACCAAAGATGACTGAATCATACCTCTTTCCACTTATTTTCTACATTTTATCATTATCTCCAATTTCTTTCTTAATAAAGAAATATTTAATTGATCTTTTCTTTTCTTATTGTATTATTTTTTGCAAGTTTGGACTCCTTGGAACCCAAGGAACCCAAGAGGCATGAAATACACCTTTGGATAATATTCCTTTGCCTTTAAGAGGTTTCTACATCTTTCTTTTCTCCATTTCTTTAATAATGGAGTTTCCTTTGTCTTTTCCTTGTTATTGGGCCCAATAGCCAATAAAGCCCACAAAACAACCAACAAGGCTATTGTAAACGAAATCCTTTTATTCAAAACAAATTATATCATTATTTGTTCAAATATCTTTAATAGGAGAAATTACATTTCTCACCAAAAGAACCCAAAAATTGGGGTTGTAACACTAAAGATGGATCTATGGAACAAGGAAAACTACATGAGTAAGTTCCACTTGATTAGTTAAGTAAATTATGTATCTTTTAGCATCAATCAAGTTACAACGCATAAATCCATAGAAAACTCTACAAAGATAAGGGCATGATATAATTTCAGAAGATATAAAATGTATAAGGTGTGAACTTGTCACACTATCAGCACATGAGACCTGTAACACTAGCATTCACAAGGCCATATCATCACTAGGTCATAGGACCCATTCACATCATTCCCTTATCACAAGTGTCTCAACTACCTCATGAAGACTAATTCAACCTGTATCACATCACATTCATCATAGCATACACTAGCTATGATAATCAAGTTCATATTACCTGCAAGGTTTGGGGTTCATAAACAAGCGAGAGACATCATCATACTATAATGATCATTCCTAGATAGAGAAATAAACATGTCACATTCTCATTTTAGGGTTTGGGCTCCACACTATAGATGATTAGGGTTTAAGCTAGATACAAATACCAAACCCTAGGTAGACACGTTCTATTATCTTGGAGCATTTTAGGGTTAAGAAACATGATTAGGGATGATTAGACATTATCCGAACAACACTTTACATGACTTATGCATTACTCATACAAGTATATCAACTATGTGTCCAAGCATATCTCTCAACCACCCATCATACATATGTCTCAAAAACTCATACAACCAGGTCACAACCACCTCAAGCTAGTACATGTCACAACCGCGACACATAGGGTGTCTCAACTATGACGACCCCCTCAAGCTTAATCATATACATAACCATGTCTCGACCCTCTAGGGTTAGGGTTTCAACCATCCAAGAAGCACATGTCACGATCCTAAGAAGCAAGGCTATCGCGACCTCAAACCAAGGTATGTTGCAACCCAAGACCAAGCATGTCATGACCTCCAACCAAGGGCATGTCATGACCAAAACAAGGACACGAGAATGACCCAATGACTAGGGTATCAATTTGACCAAACCAAGGATCATCTAGACCATCATCACCAAGAACCCTAAATTAGGCATCATGGATCCACCATGAAAGGGTCTCATCCAATGGAGAGAACCATGATTAAGGTTCCCAAAATAGAATCTAAACTCCCTCAACATCTAGGTACTCAAATATTATGAATGAGGGATAAACCAAGGTTAAAAGATAGGGGAAAGACATCCATTATCTATCAATCTCCAACATCGGGTACATGTTATTAGGGTTTCATATTTCTACCCAACCAAGAAAAATAAACCTCACCAAACAAGTTCTAGAGTTTATCATCATCTAATAACATGATAAGGGGACGTTTTAGAGAGAGAAAATAGTAGCATACAAGTATAATAGGTGCAATAATAGAATAGGTTATGTGTTATATAACAGCCTTAAGAAGCTCAACTCCAAAGATGATATCTCCAAGAACACAAACATAAAGGATATTGTAGCTGCACTAAACACTCCACCTTCAGACTCAAGAACACCTCAAGAAGAATAAAACACAAAGGTCAAATATTTCTCAAGAAAAAGGGCAAGAAGGAACCCTAGACCGAACCAAAGAAAGTGGGAGAAAAGAGAGGAGAAACTCCCTCTCCCTTGGTTTTTGCCTTGTAGCATGGCCTATTACCCATGTGATGAGGAGTTCTCTTCTCAAGAATGGCCATCATGTCAAAAAACAATCTAAGGATAAGAAAGGAGAAGGACATGAAGGTAGGAGACCCAAGAATACATTATAGAAGAAAGACATATACTTACTATGGTTGAAGATTATCGAGGATCACCACAAGCTTTACACGCAAGAAGAGTTCAATCACCAAGAGCTCCAAGGTCGGATCTTCTTGCCCCACCATGATTGAAGATGAGCAAAGAGAGGGAGGATTATGGAGGGCTGAAAGGGGTCACTTGCATGGAGAGATAAGGGGTTATATAGCAAAGGAGGAGAGAATAGCTAATGATCACGTGTTAACAAGGTATGCCTCCACTAGGACACTTGTCCACCCAAGAAGCCAACATGCACCCACATGCAACCACCTTAACCATACATGCACAATATGGAGATACACTCTATGTTGGGTCTCGACCTACTTAGGTCACCCCCAACATGGTCCCATTTGTGAAACATGGAGCACCATCCATGGTTGAGACAAGAACCAACCATCACCACTAGGTCAAGACAAAGAGGTCATCACACAACCTAGGTTGAGACACAATAAGACAAACCATCTCTACCTCCCCCTTACTCCCTAGGTCAAGACCAACATGGTCAAGAGAGTGTCTCGGCCGAGACAAACCCAAAAACTACCTAGTTCACGACATAGGTCGCAACATGGGTCACTACACCCATTCATGTACACATGGTTGAAACACAACAAGCCTTAGAAACCCTAGCCACCACAAAGGGTGTCACTCCTCAACTAAGGTTAAAAAAAGGCACCCACTTATTATCTATCCTTTATATGAGGTCAAAGGATAGAAAACACATTCTAAAAGTGACAAATTGCACATTCACCCTGTCTTTTGGGTAAAAATTGCAATTTGCACCAAAACTAGCACACAAGGCACAAACGTCATCCAAACAAGCTCAAACTTGAATGTTAAGCTCTCTAAATGCCCTAATATCATCTCAAAAGATTAGATAAAGGTTATAAGAACCATAAGCAGGACAAACAAATAGGATTACCTAAAAGCTCCAGTAAGGGGTCATACATGTTTTGCCTAATAAGATGCTTAGACATTAATCTGATCATATGATGTGCCTTAATAACATTTGACATGCCTATATTTTCAATTTGGTCCTGCTTGCATGATATTTGAGATAGTTGTGCTATATGTGTGCTTGTTTTGTTCCAAGTTGCAATTTACCCATGTTGAGAGTGTATCTTACAATTTGTGACATGTTGATTATGCCTCTTGTGCCTTAGTATCATGAGAGAGAGAGAATGATTCTTGAGGGCACCTTGTTGAACCTTATTTGTTGAGGTGGCATCATGTGTTGGTGTTAGGAATTTCATGTGTGCAAGAGTTGATGGTGGTGTTGACCATGTTTGTTGATCCTCGATAGCGCCTAATGTGTTTCGTGGCTATAGCGACTGAAGTGCTTCCTTGGGTTAAGTTTTTAGAGACCAACATGCTTTGTCTTTGATCTTGGTCACTAGGTTTTGGCTTATGTTGGTGTTGTAGCAACCCTTTGCTTTGGGTGTCATGGGTAGCGGTCACTACCATGATGATCCTTGGTTTTTTGCTTTGACCGAAGAGGTGTAGTGGACCAAGTGGTCACTGTGTAGCCTTGATTTTAACAACCTTTCTTGCATGCTTGTTGTGGGTGCTTGCATGGCTGAGGTTTTAGGGGGACACGTTTCTCTAGTGGTTCTCGTATCTTGACATCTCATATCGCTCACATCTCTCCTACCCTTGGGTATTTATACCCTTCCTTTCACATGCAAGTAATCCCTTTAGCTCTCTCTTCTTTCTCTGTTCTTTCTTGGGGTCGACCCTTGTTCTTAATGGTGCAAGTGGAGGTTCTTGATCTTAATGAAGGTGTTCGAACCCTTGCATGTGGTGACCTAGGGTTGGAGCATCTCTTATTTGTTAATCCTTTGGTGATCCTTGTGCTTGGTAAGTGGTTTATCCTTCTTGATCTTATTTTTCTTGAAACCCTACCCTCCTTTTCTTCTCTTGGCTGAGACTAAGGTTCTCCATGGTGGATATGTTGAGGAACTTATCTCCATAGAGGTTGAATCCATGGATCTCCCATGGTAGTACCTGAGTGAGATGAAGTTCTCCTCTTTCTCTTTCTTTTTAGCCTAGGGTTTGTACCCTCTCTTTTCTTTGAGCTTCTTTGACCTTGGTTTGCTCTTCATCTCTTAAGGTGAACTTGCTCGGCCATGGAGTTGATCCAAGCTTGGTGTTTCTTCTCTCTCTTAGAGCTTCTTGGATTTTGGAGTTGATCTTCACATCAAGGTGGGTTATATAACTCTCTCCTCGACTATCGTTAGACATAATCTTGCATGCATGCTATCTTATCTCTAAAATGTGAGTATAAGTTTCTTGGTGATGATACCTTGTTTTAGGGTTTATGACTATGTCGTAATCTTGTATAGATTATCTCTTTCTCTTAACCCTAATTCTTGTACCAAGAATGAGTGGATGAAGGAGTTGTTTGTTCTTACATGCTTCTTTAACGTTGAGTTTATACCTATGGTCATGTTTGGCTATCTTATGGAAGATGGTGGTTTTTGAACTTGGTTACATGAATTTGGTGTTTGGTTTTCGTCCCCTTATCATGCTTTTCTATGTTGGTATTTGTGACATTTGTTTTTAGGATTTTGATGTTCATCACCTTCATGAGGTTTCTACCTTAGTGACGTTTCAGATTCTTGGTGTTTTACTTTTATTTTGGTCACCATGTTTCTCTTGTTTCTTAGGGTGAATGTGATACATGGTGGGCATTATGGTTTGGGTTTGGTTTAGTCACAATAATCCTAGACCTAACCACCTTGGTTGCTATGTTATTCTGACCTTGCACGATCATGATGTTCCCTTGTTTGCTTGATCGTTGTGGTCGTTATGCTTTGTTTCATGTGTTGAGGTCTCTACGTGTGATGTTGATGTGGTGGTTGTTGTACATGAGTTCTTGGTTGGTATCTATACATGGGACACCTTACTTATGGTCCCTACATGTCTTGAGTCATGTGGTCTCTACATGTGTTGATTCATGTGGTCGCTACATGTCTTGGTGGTCACTATGTTTGGCATACATGTGGGTTGGTTGCTATGGATGACCTAACCCTAGTGGTCGCTCGAGGTGATGTAGCTCATATGGTCGCTACATGTGGTGGTCGCTACACATGATGAGGTGTTGTGGTTGCTAGAGCTAGTCATACCTAGTTTGGTATCTACATCTTGCTGGTTTGTATGATTGTTTAGGTATGGTGATGATGCTTAACCTAATGTGCTCCAAGAATGTGGGAAAGAGTGAATAATAGGGCATGTTTCTAAGCATTTTTACAGAAACTCTAATTGAGTAAATATAATAAAACCTAATTGTAATCTTGAATACACAATGTGATGTTTATCTTGCTTAAGTGATTAGCATGTATTGAAGTGTTATCTCTCTCCTACTTGTATAACCCTGATGTTTTAGGTTGAAATAACATCATATATTGTGATTTCTATGGTATCTCTTGCATAATACATGGTGTGATTATGAGCCTTGATGAGGCACGATACGATAATGATGATGTGACTAGGTTTTGTGACCTTGGCAGAGACTTAATGCCTATATTTGAAGTGATATCCTCGATGATGTAATGAGGGATTTGTTATACCATGATGATGTGATAATGGTGATGACCTTATGTATGACAGTGAGACAACATCATGTGGAGATGTGATTATCTTTATGATTAATACATTTTATATCTTCTGATGTCACAATCTACCTTTATCTTTGTAGGATCTATTTAGGGTTGTACATTGTAACTTGATTGATGCATTAAAAGATACCCAATTGGAAAAAACTAATCAACTGAAACCCTAATCATGTAGTTGCCATGTGCCATAGATCCATCTTCAGCGTCAGTACTTGTTGGGTGGTGAAATGAGTAATTCCTAAGGAAAACTCAGAGTGCATATTGTTGAATATGTGGGGTGCAAGTCGAGGGTATGTCCTTGCATCCACAATACAGGTTATGGAGGATGACTGCGGTCATGCCTTGGCAGGAGAATGGTTGTGGTCATATCTCAGTATATGATGTAATAGAGGAGAACTGTGGTTGTACCTCAAATGATTGGGTTTGTATACCCTATTTAGACAGTTTCAACACTTCCAACCTTGTTAGGTGCCTTATCATTCATCTCTCCCATTTCACATTGTTATACTTTAATGGGTCAAAGCCATTATATTTGTAACAATGATGCTTGTTCCTATTGTTGAGATCACCATGAGTACATGTAAGTAGGAATTCTATGCACATTGTATATACCTCTTTCCTATATCAACACCATGACTTAAATGCATTTTTTTCTTAGTTGATGGCTTCAATGTATAGTGAAGCTATATGCTATCTTTAGGATGTAGTTTGTAATCATGTGATTCTATCTACATGGTGGTCAAAATTATGATCACTACAATAATGCATAATATTAATATTATCAGAATATTAAGGAGGAAACTATAAGGTCCCTAACCCTATTTAACCTTTAAACATAAATTGTTTCACTTATTTGGATTAATTTGATGCTTAGTCTTGAAAATTAACTCTTGTTACAAATGAATTCTAAAACTATTTTTATAATTTGAACCAGAACACGCTTTTTATGCTTGAGATATACAATTGATGTAATTTGGGACTTCTATGAAAATAACCCTTTTCTAGTGATATTAACATATTAGTGACACTTGCTTGAGTTGCTCCATGAGGAATATAAGTATTTTATAATTCTACTTCTCCTTTGAGTGATTTTAAACATTGATTTGATAGAGATTACATAAGCTTGGTGAGGTGGTAGTGTAGTGCCTTCATCAATCGAGAGTTTTCCATTGATTGTATGTTCTCTACAATCGATGAGTTTTAATGGTGCCAAATGGTTTTTCAGGTGCCATAAGGGAGTCGATGGGTCATAGTGTATTGATTGGCGAACAGTTTTCTCAATGGAGGATGGCTATCTAGGTGGCTAGTGAGTTTATGGCACCCAATGGAACTACTGGCTACCTAGCTAGGGTTCTCATCGATCAATGAGGTTGGTAGGGTGACCAAAAAGATTTGGATGGGAAAGTTTTTTATAAACCTATGAACCTGATCGAAAAGCTTTTGACCAATGGTGTTTTATGGTCAATGTGTTTCCAGTGAGTAATGGTTCATAATGACCGATGAATTTTCTTGTGCCTAATGGGGTTTTGATTGATTAGTTTTCAGGTGGGTTGGACAATGGGTGTTCTAAACAATGAGAGTTTTTCTATATCCATATAAATACCTCCTCTCCTCTCTCATTTTCATCAATAGAGCTCTAGTTGCAACCAAAAGAGCCCAACAAGAGTTCCAAGAGGGCGGAGGTCGATGAAGGTCAGCTGAGGTCGATGATCGTAAACTTTCCATGGATGCATGTGCAAGAATCAAGGTTCCTTGGTCTAATCCAAAACCCTTCATCTTGTTTCTTGCTCCTTTCATGCACGATTCTTGCTCTTCTACTCATTTCTTGTTGTTCTTCAACCTCTTTCATCTTGCAACCTAGTTTCATGGTTTTCTTGGTGTTTTCTTGTTGGAACCCTGCATGTGTGAGTTTGAAACTCCTTTTTTTATTCTTTCTTGCCCTAGTTACACCTTGTTTTTGGAAATAGGAGACATTCTTGGAGCTTTTTTGAGTTGAGATTGACATTTGAGTGCTAATTTTTGAAGTTTCTACCTTAAATTTTGGATTTCTTCTCTCTACCAAGCAAGTTATATTACTTTGATTACATTTGTTTTCTAGAATCTACATGCATGTCATTAAAATATACTTAAGATGTTACAACCCCAATTTTTGGGGTTCTTTTGGGTGGAAATGCAATTTTCCCCAATCAATGTATGATTATTAATTTGTTTGACTAAGTAATGGAATGGACTCTTCTGATAAGTAGCCTTGTGTGGCTTCGTGAGCCTTGTTGATTAAGGAGTCCAATGTCAAAAAAAGAAAATAAAAGTTGAAGAGAATTTCTTAATAAAAGGGAAAAGAAATCTTTTAATAAAGAGAATAAATAAGATAATGGGAAGTGAAGGATGTAGATGCATCTAGAAGGATGAGAATTATCCTTCATGAGGGATTTCAAATTCCTAAGATTTCTTGGGTTCCAAGGAGTCCCAATTGCGAAGATAAGAGTAGAAGGAAGAGAAAATACAAATAATAAAAAGTCTTAATATGAGAATATTGTGCCATATATGGAAGTATTTAATGACTTTTTGGTGTTTTCAAATAGAGATACTATTTGGTATAAGGAAGTAAATCCTCATGACCAATGAATTAAAATCCAAGCCAAAAAGGAATATAATTGATGACATTTGGATTAGCCATTATATAATAATTTAATGAAAGATTCCTTGATAACCAAGGAACGTGTTTGATAAGGAAAGTGATCCTCTATGGATAGAGGGACTGGTTTCCTCATGGGTAAGTGCACTGGGATGTTGCTATCCTCCCCTTTATAAGGGTTGGACCCGTAGCCTCAAGTCCAAGAGGATCTCGGGCATCCCTCTCTTCTTCATTTTGTATCCATTTTGACTCTAACAACGGGGAGTAGTGCGACCCCTGGAGCAACAGAAGGAGTTCGAGGGGAGTCCATACACCCCCCTTTAAAGCCGGACAGCTACGGGGTTTCCAATTCGAGAGAGATCCTCGCCTTGGTCACCTACAATTCGTCTGCAAGGGGTTGAGGTTTGCGGACCTGATGCTCCAGACCCCAGTCAATTCAGTAATGGTTGGAGGCCTTAAAGTGTGCGACGAAGGGTGGCAGAGGTAGAGGGATCTCTGCGGGCGACCATCGGGCCTTGGGAGGGGGAGATAACCCCCCCGGTGGACAGATCTGGTTGGCGGCAGTGTAGGGTTCCGTGAGGTAGGAGACGGACAAGGTCACCTAGACAAAATTGCCCCTCTGGGTATTGAAAAACCAAGTAGCCACGTGGGGGCATAAGTGTCCTTTCATCATGTTTTGAGTCGGCCCAGCTACGCAGGAGAGCTTGCATGCAATGGCTGACGTGTCAGCCTCTCATTGGTCCAAGTAAGTAAAACTTGCAAAATTCGTAACTAATTACTGGTAGCTCGGATTAAAGGTTATAAAATAAAAAATACATGTAAATACTAATTAATGTTACAAAAGATGGATATTTGCTCATTATATTTGGTTCGACCCAATCTTTAAAAAAAGATTGGGCCGAGTTTTTAAGGTATTTCAAAAAAAAGGCATTGAATTAAACTGTAATTTTTAGCCAACCAGGATGAGAATTTTCACTTATAAAAAGACCTTGGTTCTATTTCATCATCTCAACAAGTTTAGTAATGAGCATAACGGAAAATTATATATGAATCTTGCTCAGAACAATGTGAGGAATCTAGTAAAAATATAATCAGAGTCTTTTTATGTTCCTAATTCGAAAAGAGCATAAAGTTAGTAACTTTAATCTTTAAGTGTAATCAAAACCCTAGATGATGATTAGGAATAAGTTCAATTACTTAAGTTGGCATTATGAATCAACATTTAGCATGTTGGCATAAAATGGATAATATGAATCTGATTTGAGTTTAACAACCCATGATTTGCTTAATTAGGGTTGTATGACTAAGAAAATGCATTAATAGGCCTAAAAGCCCTAATGATGTTAAATATGACTTTAATGGCTCTTATTTCAAAAATGCATACTTGAGACAGAGATATGATGATTCTAAGTCTAATTAAGAATAAAGGAGCTTTGGATCAGATAACATGAGTAAATAGAGTTCTAATGTAAAAAGGGATGTTTAAAGGTTTCATATGAATAAAAGATGTACTTGAAAACATAGAAACCCTAATCTAAGTATTTTTGAATTTTGGATGAGTTATATTTCGAAAATCTTATGTATAAGATGAAGTTAGAACTGATCTTAATTGGTAATAAAGAGGCTTAAATATGAATAATGGAGTTATTAGGGTTTTGGAATATAGAAACATTGTTTTAGGGTTTAATTGACCTAAAGGTAAAGGTTATGAAATGAATATAAAGAACTAAAATAAAACCCTAATTCAACTTAGGAACACCCTAGGAGGGAATCCCAATTCAATAAAGTAAGTGCATGATGGAAGTGTAGTAATTGGATTGCACATGTTTTCCAGGTTTCTTGTTGTGCCCGAGTGATTGGGGTGATTGGCTGCTTGGTTTATCTGACTGCTTGATTAATTACTCTCTTACAATTCTTGAGCCTTCCAAATCAGGTATGTGATTATTTATGAGTAATCGATTTAGGTTCACGGTGTTTCCCGAATGTTTTATTGATTGGATGAAACCTAAACTGTTGGATGTTTAATTCTACAATCTCATAAAGTCACTATGTGTATAACAATAACTATGAATGTACTTCTCAAACCTACATACCACCCTGATGTATGATGCAAGACCAATCCCCGTAGGGAAGGTCTGAGTTTGTCAAGCCCTGGAGGGAAGACCATTGGGTACCCAAGTGGTGACCCCAGGCACCAAGCTCAGGATGGAGAAGGTGGCCTTATGTCCCTTGCAAGGATAAAACCCTAAGAGAGGGTAATCCAGGGTTTAGGGTAAAAGCGGTTGAGAAGTTACATGCAAAATGTAATTTGGATTGTTTATCAACTATTTGCTATGATTAGGTTGTTAGAGACTGTTTGTGATGTTGTGTTTGTGCCCACATACCCGTATAGCAATATACTAATCGTCATTTTGTTTTTCGGCATTTTAGGTATTATCTGAAAAGGACAAACAGTAAAGTGAAATTTGTGAAGATGAATTTAAGAAATCCAAAGGAGGATTAGATTAGTTAGATTTCTACTGTGGATAGAAGTCTTAGATCCTATTTTGAAAAGGTATGCAAATGTCTTATTTTATACCAGCTTTCTAGTTTAGATAGTATAATTTAATAGTTATTTCTGATTAAATGTTAAACCTTGGATCCTAAGTTATTGGGATAGTGACCGGCCTAAATCGCGTGCCCAAAAGGAGCGGATTTGAAGTAGTCAGACTTTTAAGTTACCCGACTCTTAGGCCCCCGCAACGATGAAAGGGTCCGAAGTAGCGATCAGGGTCGAACCACAGGGACAAGGGTGGTGGTGTTAAGAACTCGGAATCTACACGTTACACTCTGGTAAAAATCAAAACAAGGATAAAGTTCCCAAAGGGAACAATAGGCAAAGATCGATGAGATAAAAGGAAACTATCTCCAACTGGAGCTATAAGGAAAAATTAAGGTTTTATGCATTTATCGATTTTTAGGGGTTTTGTGCAACAAAACCAGAGAGAATTACACTATTGCTTTAGTAAGGAACGAAGGAGGAAACTTCGGTAAAACAAGTGACAACAGGAACATGTAGTACCCCTTCTCTCGAAGAGGGTACCTCTAACTGAGCACCAACACCTCTCTCAAGGTTGTGGGACTTGGATTAGAGTGGAAAGATCACTAAAGCCACTCCGATCCTGGGTACTCTCGTACTCCCATATCGGACCAAACACTAGAGCCACAACACCTCTCTCGAGGTTTCTGCAATGGGAAACACGATTCGATAGCTAGTCAAAACATGATCCAAGCATACAAGCTAGAGTTCGAATGCTAAACAAAGCAATCATCCAACAAAAAGGAACCAAACGTAAAGCAACAGATATTTAAAGCTCCTCTGATTCCACTAGTATAATCATGTATAAAAAGGGTTTGGTTACATTGCATAAGTAAAGAAAGTAAATAACTGAAAACGAATGATAAGTATCGCCTCCTTGATTTAGAAGAGCAACATATAGCAGTAGATCCGCAAGATTCCTCTAGCCTGATACCAGTGTGGAGCTCTTCCCGATATGCCTGTGTCGGGCGGCACTCCCTGTCGGGCGATAGGCCACGACGGGAAAACGTACCGGCCAAAGCACTCTCGCCCGATACGGTCGTGACGGGGTGCTACCCTCTCAGGAGACACACCATGACATGTGATTTGTATCGGGCTCGGTATCGTGTCGGGCTAGAGGCTGCTAGGGTGTTGGGTTACTTGTATCGGGTGCCCTTGTTGGTCAATATTGGGCTGATGCGGTGACCGGGGTGGATTCTAAGTGAACCATTCTCGCCCTCTCGGGTCGGAGAAGTGCTCACCTAGTATCACCTGGTGTACCTCTGGGACGCGACACGCTAGCTCCAAGTGCTTTCCCAAGTTAGCTTTTGTGAAATTCCGACCCGTCCCATTGGAGTCCTGTAGCTGCTATTTATAGGCAGCGGTTGGGAGAAGTTATGGTTCTCCGGGCGCCACGTGTCCTCCATCATCTCCATCATTGCGGCTTTAGGGATGCCCGATATGTGTGTCGCCCGACATAGAGGGTGTCGGGCTGTAAGCGTGTCAGGTGTCGTGATGAGTGGGCGCCAGCCAGTGGGTGGCTTGTATCGCGCGACACACTTCAGTAGTCGTGGCGAGTATAGCTCCCTGTCGGGTAAGTGTCATATCGCCCGTCAGATCCTCCTTGCACGACACCCCCGTGTCACACGGTAGTGTATTGTGCTATCATATGTTGGGCAGTGGCCGACTAGTAGGAGGGCCGATGTAGGTAGAACACGTTCATGGTCTGGGATGGGCCTTTTTGCTGATAAAAGAGTGGAAAATGAGGAAAACCCTGCAATAGATGATAAAAATGGGATAAGAGCGTAGCGTGGCCTGTTTATTCAAAAACATGACAAAAAGGAGAGGAAAACAATTTAAAAGGGGAGATTTGACAGCAAAATAAGGGCCAAAAACATCACAAAATTTGGTGTTATCAACTCCCCCAAACTTAGCATTTTGATTGTCCTCAATCAATCTTTAAAACTTTGTTTTGTGCTTCTTCTTAACCGGTATGGTTTTCAGACCGGTATGGTTTTTAGACCATGAGTTTGAGTGGGTATTTGAGATGTCTTAAAGAGAACACTGCCCAACCACGAACAACAGACTTTACTTTACTTGCCTTATTTAAGAAAATTTTCTCCACAGCTTCGGTGAGACTTGGGTGTACAAAGTTAGCTTTCACACCAAATAGCTTTTGGGAACAGAAAGTTGTGTGTTTAGGTAGGTTTGAGGCTTTTTGGGTTTTTCTTGTTTCCCATCAGTCCATCCAGGTACGGGTCCGTTAGTGGGCGAGTGGTCCCTGCAGTCCAAGCCAGTTGGCTTTAGAGCAGTGATTTCACATCCTACGTACCACTGCCCTGGATCTACCATGCCTAAATATGGGTACTTTTGGAGCACACGTGTGTAAAATAAATAATATATATATATATATGTATATATATATTTCATTTGGCACAATTCTCATGTTTTTATTCACTCTCATAAGGCTATTCTCTCTTTTTGGGATTTTTGTTGGGTAAGGGAAAACAAGAGAAAATTTTTGCTGTTTGGGCAACTTTTTCCTTCTGCATACACGTCTCTTAGCTGTTGCGAGATTATTTTCTGAAATTTTTTTGGCGTGGAAAGTCTTATCCTTTTGTTGTTTGAGGCTGCATTTTCAAAAAGACATAACAAAACATGTACCTCTTTGGACATATTGAAAACAAACTGGCAAGAAGTCATATCATGTTTTTACTATACAGTGTCTTTGTACATATGTATGGAGACAAAATAAGCAAAAATTTTAGCAAAATTTTGTATGAGCATGTATATGTATATGTACACATGTTATAGAAAAAGAACAGAAAGAAAAAAAAGGGGTGAAGTTTGAAGTGCTTTTAGTAACTCCCTCACTGGTACATAGTATCCCCCCCAAACTTACTCGACACTCTGTCCCAGAGTTGTGAAGTAGATAAGGTAGGGTAATGTTAACTCAGTGAGGGTTTTAGCTGGTGAGCGTGCCTTTTCCAGATAGAAGCTCCCACATGTATTCTCCTCATTTGCTGTGGTAGTCGATGTGGTGGAGCTGGTCAGGTGTCTCTTCATTTGATATCCATTCCAGCACGAAGATGCTACAGTCGTTGGATAAAGGAATTTGTTGTGGACTGTGGTGGCAGAACTGGAGCTCATGCCATTTTCTCACTGCCGTCTCCAAAAATGGTTGTATCAGCGCTGCCACCTCATCGTAGTATTTTCATACTAAGCGCTTGAGGGATGTCAACACTGTCGATATACACTGCACTGGATGATCTTTGTTGCTGTCCGAGCTGTTGTAGAAGATTCCTGCTCGTTGGCGAGTGTACATCGTTAGGAGGGTCCAATGGTTGTAGTGCAGGATGGGTAGGAAGATTGTGCGTGGAACCCTACGCTGCAACTCTGCCAGAAATGATTGCTTTGCTCCTGATTCGTCGACAAGGTAGATGTCGTTGAACAACATTAGATGAGCTATGTATGCATGTTCAAACTTCTTCTGTAGTGTCTGGATGTAGGCGGCCGCCACAGATATCTCCAGACATCCTCCTTCTTTTACCATGTCCCTCAAGTCGTCAACCGGGACTATGACATTGTCTGCCTCGTAGATAACATGTGTTGGGGGTAGAGTCATCTAACCTTAGAAGAACTTCATTGACCTTCTTCTGCGTGAGTGTAGAGCACGAGAAGCGGTCGAAGTTGTTGATCATTTCTTCTGATGTTTCAGGCGAAGTGGGGTCTTCGATTCCGTATACTTCCCGCAGGATTTCTAACTGCTTGCCTGCCCCATAGATGTCTATTTCTATCTCAGCTTCTTTCTCTGGAGTGCTGCTGGGTTGTGAAGATTTGTCTGTTTGATCACTATCCAGCAGCCTCTCTGATACCCCTGCGTCTTGGAAATAGCACCTATCTTTGATCAGCAGCAGTGCATATATGCTTTTGAGCTGGTAGAAGTTTTGGCCTTGGAGATGCCTTATGTATCTGAATATGTTGAGCAGCTCCATGGCACGCAAGACGATAAAGGCACTGTTTCCGCTTCCCTCTTCTGCTTGGACGGGGAAGTATTCGATAGAGAAGAAGTTCCAAATGCCGCTATGACATTGGACTCCTTGCTTGATGGCTTGTAGAAGACGCAGCGGTAGAAGCCTGAGATGTTTGTCTACCGGGCGACTGAAAGTAAGACCTGAGCATGGCACCTCCTTGTTGCAGTAGCTGAGGAGATGGACGTCATGGTTCCGGGGCCAACATGATGTTTGTGTTGTGCTCTTCGATGTGTCGTAGCATGTTTACCACTGCGATGGAGTCTAGTACTCCCATCATCAATCTTCTTGCCAAGGTTGAGGTGGCGTTGTATATTGTTCTCCGACCTGTCCCGGTGCTGATATTCTCTATTATAGCACCTTCTAGGACCCTGAACAACTTCTTTCTGACGACGGCTGGCGAGTGGAATATGCTTCTGAGTGCTCCCCGTCATACGAAGAAGTAGTCGTCGCTCCAGACGACATCTTCTTCATCAGCCTGCGACCTCAGGACCTTGTTTAGCAACTTCTGGTCCCTGATCGACATGTAGTCGATGACCCTTCTATCGAAGTTGGCCATCTCGAAGGTAGGTATCTGTGATGGCACAGAGAATTCATCTGTCGTCGAGTGTCTTCCTCTGGGGGGTGTCTTTCATTGGCGACACATATGTCCCCCCCTCTCCCTCAAATTCGTCAGAAGAGTCTTCCCCGACGCTGATTTCTTCATTGTCATCCTCAGCTTCGTCCAGGGGGACTGAGGGAGCTGCTTCTTCTAGACCGCGGGAGCTCGCTTGTCCTACTGGAGCTCCGTTGTCTGACCTTTGTGGCATCCCTTCCTCGGGCGTTGGGGATGGCCCGCTGGAGGAGGAAGTGGACGACGTTCTTGACGAGGATGCTGACGATGAGGGTTGAGAGCCTAAGGTAGGAGGCGACGGAGACCTTCTCGACTGCCTTGGGCGCGGATGGTCGTCCCCCTATTCAACCTCTCCTCGATCACATCAAGGCACTGGAGGGCCTATTGAAGTGTGGCGTTGAGTGCCTCTAATTTGTCGGGAAGACCAACTAGGGTCAGCAGTTGCCGCTTCTGGCTGTTCAACCTCTGCTGGAAAATGGAAAACATGCGGGTGAGCGAAGAAAAAGTAGCAGAGTAACTTTCTGTTACCTCCCGCAAGTTATCGAGTTTGTTTCCCAGCATCTGTCCGAGTGACGTAGGGGCTCCTACAGATCTCCCTCGCATCCTCGCGACACTCCTCCCGCGTGAAGATCTACCCGACAAGTGTGCTGCCTCACTTGAGGTAGTGTCGATCTGCACTGTTTGTGAGGTGGATGCTTCGGGGCGAGGCGTCAATAATATTGCAGTTGTCTCTGCCTCGCCCTCTTGTTGTGATGGAGAAGGCCGTGGTGTGGGTGGATGTTGCTCCACTTCTCTGTTGTCAGCGACCTCCTCTGCAGCTGCTACGGGGGACACCGGCGGTGGTGTTGGCGTAAGCTGTGCAGCTCCGAGCTCCATCTCGAGGATCTCGGCGAACACACCATTACTGGCGCCCGACTTTGCTTCTTCTTCTTCCTCTAAGGGCACCATAGAAGATTCTAGAGCTGCGGTTGTCTCTTCCACTTTAGCTTCCCTCGGGGCTTGTACGGTGGTTTCTGTCCCGGTTGTCTCGGCGACCTCGATGATCGCCGGTTCTTCTTCAGCCACGACAGATATTGTCATGATCGTGGCTGGAATTGTAAGAGCGACGACAGCTCTATCAATTGGTGTCGTCGGTGGCTCTGGAGCATTGGGCGTCTCGGCAGGAGTTGTGGAAGATGTGTCCTACCATGCGTCGAGAGGAATTGGTTCTCCTCTCATAGCCGCCCTCTCTTGTATACTGGTGGTGGCGGCGTAAGCGGCTTCGACTGCCACCGCTTCAATCTCAGCGCTGGTGAAGACCAGCTTTTCTGCGTCGTAGTTGGCGTAGCTAGGAAGTGGAAGGAGGGTGCTTGTTCTTACGAATTTGTAGAAGTAGCTTCGCCCCTCCTTCTTGATGATGCTGGCTCTCATGAGGAACTTGAGGTCGATCTTCTCCTCGCCCCTTGTCCTTGAGATACTGCGTGGCTCCCGTGGGTACCCTAACCCAACCGCGATCAGATTGATGATGCCACTCATGCAGTATTCTTTGGTGGCATCCTTTACTGGGGGCAACCTACTCAGCAAGAAGCGCCACAGGTTGATCACCCTGCCCTCCATCATGTGCCACATGAGATGGAGTTCTTAAGTGTAGACGTTGCTGTATTCATTCTTGCTGAAGAGCAGGCATGCCACCAGCTTGTGCACTATTCTCTAGAAGTAGGAGTGCACTGCCGCCACCTTGCTTCTCGGCTTGAATGATGACTCGCCGGTCATCTTCCTCTAGAGCTCCACGGGGTTGAACCTATCTCCTTCGGTGATCCTCACACCGTTATTAAGCTGTTCCTTCTCCTCCTCGCTGGAAGAGAAGATCTCATTGAGTAGCTTTTTGGAGATGATGTGCTCAAAGTTGTATAACCGCCCCTGCAGTCTGTCTGCTCCGCCGTATTCTTCGATTTCTTTGGGTCTATTATGCACCCGGCGGAGAGATGACATGAACTCCCTAGTGAGTTCAGTGTAGGAGGCGGAGTGGCTGAAGCAGATCTTCCACAACCCTGCTGCAGCCAAGACATTTTTGAGTCTGTCGAATATGCCTAGCTGAAGGAAGGACGACTGGTGGCAGAACCTGCTCGGCCTGTAGAGTTTTGTTGCCAATTCTGAGTACACCACGATGTCACAAGGAATGAAGAAACTTCCCACTCGGATTGGTACATCCTCAACAACACCTACATGTCTTTTAAAGGTATGGTCTACCAATTCAATCCTCATGTTGGTCTTGACCATATCAGTCAAACCTAATCGCTGTGCGAGGCTTAGGGGCATAAGGCTGATGCTAGCCCCTAAATCAGCAAGACCTTTTCGTTCGACATTATCTCCAATGGCAAAAGGAATGGTGAAAGCCCCTGGATCTTTCTTCTTGTTGGGTAAATCTGCTTTGACAAAAGCAGAAGACATACTAGCTAGATGCACAGTCTCGATTCTTCCTCCTCTTTTCTTCTTGGTGATCAGATCTTTGAAAAACTTAGCATAGGTCGGCATTTCCTCTAAAGCGTCCAAAAAGGTACTTCGAGGTGAAGTTTCTTTACTGATTCCATAAACTTCTCGTAACGCTTTTTAAGATGTGCCTTTATCAGTTTGTAAGGGAAAGGCAACTTGGGAGAGTAAGGACTTCTCTTACCAAATAGTTCCTCAAAGGATCTTGGTTCAGGTTCTCTGACACGAGCTTGTTGATTGTCTTCTTCTGTGGGATTATCAGCCGCAATCCTCGATTCAGGTTCCTCGAGTCTGGCTTCTTCAGGACGTTCTACTATCTTCCATGATCTCAGCACTGCCATTTTAGCAGATTCGGTGTTGGATGGTATCTTACCCGAGGGATTCTTTATTAACTCGGCCATCTGGGCCAACTGCTGATCGATTTGGCATTGGTGTGTCTGCATGTCCGCCATCTGAACCTGCATTGTGTTCAGAACTCTTGAATTTGACAACGCACTTTGCGCCAGCTGGTTGTTGATGGTATCTTGTCTTTTGACAAAATCAAGCAATTGACCCACCAAATCTGGTTGGTTTGGGCTCTTGTTCTGACTTTGCTCCTTAGCTTGACCCTGGCTGTGACTAGGGTTAGATGCTTGCCGACTTTGGTACTTTCCTTCTCCTAGGAAGTTTGCCTTATTCGATTGGAAAGTGGTAGTTCTGGTGAACTGGCCTTGTCCCCCTCTTTTCTCAAAACCTTGCGGTTGCTTGGTGGGGTTATTCAGCTGATGTGAGTTTTCGGCCGCATCCTTGTTACCATAGTTAAAGCCAGGGTGATCTAGTCTCTTGAAGTTGATAAAAGAGACGTTCTCAGCTTCCTCTGCCTCAGATTCACTTTCAGTTGACTCGTCAGGTCGGGTGTAGACACAGTTATCAACCCCGTGTCCACCTTCTCCACAGGTGACACATTTCATGACTTTCTCAACTTGTTTCTTCCCTTTTCCACCTGATTCTTACAATTGTCAGACATTAGTGTCTATCTTCTGGATTTGAGTGGTGATATCCTCCAGAGCTTTGGATTCTACAGAGGGCCCTTCACTAGCTACCTTCTTAGCATATCCTGTATCAGATCTGTCGTAGTCGGTGCCGGCTTGTAACTCGACCATGTTCTCAATGATCTTTTTGGATCTGCTAGGCTTCTTCCCCAGAAAGTCGCTGCATGTAGCTGCATTCAGCGAAACCCTTTCCTCAGGGGTCAGACCATTATAGAAGGTGGTTATCAAGAAACCCTTCTTGTAGTTGTGGTGGGGGCAGTCCCTTTGATATTCTTGATACCATTCCCAGGCTTCATGTAGATTCTCATTTGACTTTTGCATGAAAGACGTGATCCTCTGTCTATTCCTGACGGTTTTCTCCGTAGGGTAAAACTTGTTCACAAAAGCATCTGCCAGCGCATTCCATCTATTCAGAGCTTGATGCGGAAGCCTGAGGTACCAGGATAGGGCCTTGTCTTCTAAAGAAAAGATAAAACCCTTGCAATAAATCACCTCTTGTGGGACTCCCCACATTTTAATGGTATCACAGATGTTTTTAAAAGCATCAAGATGATGGTAAGGGTTATCATTCTTTGAATTCCCTTTGAAGCTCTTGTTCTAGATCATAGAGATGACAGATGGTTTTAGCTCAAAGTTGGTTTCATTGAACCTTGGGATGACAACATGACATCTTGAATTTATTTGCCTTTGTGGCAACTAACTCCCTGAGGGTCTTTTCTTCTTCGTTAGAATCTTCACTGTCACTGTCTCCCTGGTTCTGTTCCTGGTTATGTTGATTTCCTCTGCATCTTCGGTGATGACGGCGTCTCTCATGGCGATGGTCATCCTTGAATTGTTCTATTTTAGGATCTTAATGTTGAGAGTTTTCGTCATAACGATCATTGTCTTCATGTAGAGACGAGTGAGGTCTAACTCTCACGTGTTGTTCACCTTCTGAAAGAGGTGGTTCGATGCGAGGTGGCATGTCTAGTGATGTCGGTGCTCAAATGAGCAGAATGCTTCCTTCCTGAGTACCTGAATAGCACGTATAATCAAGTTAGAAGACTTGTATTAATAAGACGAACTACTCTATACTCATTTCAGGTTAGAAGATCAAAAGGTAGTGTTGTCAAGCTCATTACAAAGCTTGAGGCATGGGAGTGTAGTTAGTGGACCCATGTTCGTCAACAAGTACCATTTTACCTGTCCTCGGCAAAGGTTCCAAAAAGTTGACCGGCCTAAATCGCGCGCCCAAAAGGAGCGGATTTGAAGTAGTCGGACTTTTAAATTACCCAACTCTTAGGCCCCCGCAACGATGAAGGGGTCTGAAGTAGCGATCGTGGTCGAACCATAGGGACAAGGGTGGTGGTGTTAAGAACTCGGAATCTACACATTACACTCTGGTAAAAATCAAAATGAGGATAAAGTTCCCAAAGGGAACAACAGGAAAAGATCGATGAAATAAAAGGAAACTATCTCCAACTGGAGCTACAAGGAAAAATTAAGGTTTTAAGCGTTTATCGGTTTTTAGGGGTTTTGTGCAACAAAACCAGAGAGAATAACACTATTGCTTTAGTAAGGAACGAAGGAGAAAACTTTGGTAAAACAAGCGACAACAGGAACATCCAGTACCCCTTCACTCGAAGAGGGTACCTCTAACTGAGCACCAACACCTCTCTCAAGGTTGCTGGACTTGGATTAGAAGGGAAAGATCAATAAAGCCACTCCAATCCTGGGTACTCTTGTACTCCCATATCAGACCAAACACTAGAGCCACAACACCTCTCTCGAGGTTGCTGCAACAGGAAACACGATTTGATAGCTAGTCAAAACATGATCCAAGCATACAAGCTAGAGTTCGGATGCTAAACAAAGCAATCATCCAACTAAAAGGAACCAAACATAAAGCAATAGATATTTAAAGCTCCTCTGATTCCACTAGCATAATCATTTATAAAAAAGGGTTTGGTTACATTGCATAAGTAAAGAAAGTAAGTAACTGAAAAAGAAAGATAAGTATTGCCTCCTTGATTTAGAAGAGCGACATGAAGCAGCAGATCCCCAAGATTCCTCTAGCCCGATACCGGTGTGGAGCTCTGCCCAATACGCCTGTGTCGGGTGGCACTCCCTGTCGGGCAATAGGCCACGATGGGCAAACGTACCGGCCAAAGCACTCTCGCCCGATACGGTCGTGAGGGGGTGCTACCCTCTCGGGCAACACACCATGACAGGTGATTCGTATCGGGCTCGGTATCGTGTCGGGTTAGAGGCTTCTAGGGTGTCGGGTTACTCGTATCGGGTGCCCTTGTTGGTCGATATCGGGCTGCTCCGGTGACTGGGGCGGATTCTAAGTGAACCATTCCCATCCTCTCAGGTCGGAGAAGTGCTCACCTAGTATTGCCCGATGCACCTCTGGGATGCGACACGCTAGCTCCAGGTGCTTTCCCAAGTTAGCTTTCACGAAATTCTGACCCGTCCCATCAGAGTCCTATAGTTTCTATTTATACGTAGCAGTTTGGAGAAGTTATGGTTCTCCGGGCGCCACGTGTCCTCCATCAGCTCCATCATTGCGGCTTCAGGGATGCCAGATATGCGTGTTTCCCGGCACAGAGGGTGTCGGGCTGTAAGCGTATCGGGTGTCGTGTAGATTCTCATTATAGAAGGTGGTTATCAAGAAACCCTTCTTGTAGTTGTGGTGGGGGCAGTCCCTTTGATATTCTTGATACCGTTCCCAGGCTTCATGTAGATTCTCATTCGGCTTTTGAATGAAAGACGTGATCCTCTGTCTATTCCTGACAGTTTTCTCCGTAGGGTAAAACTTGTTCACAAAAGCATATGTCAGCGCATTCCATCCGTTCAGAGCTTGATGCGGCAGCCTGAGGTACCAGGATAGGGCCTTGTCTTCTAAAGAAAAGATGAAACCCTTGCAATAAATCACCTCCTGTGGGACTCCCCGCATTTTAATGGTATCACAGATGTTTTTAAAAGCATCAAGATGATGGTAAGGGTTATCATTCTTTGAATTCCCTCTGAAGCTCTTGTTCAAGATCATAGAGATGACAGATGGTTTTAGCTCAAAGTTGGTTGCGTTGAACCTTGGGATGACAACATGACATCTTGAATTATTTTCCTTTGTGGCAGCTAACTCCCTGAGGGTCTTTTCTTCTTCGTTAGAATCTTCACTGTCACTATTTCCCTGGTTCTATTCCTGGTTATGTTGATTTCCTCTGCGTCTTCGGTGATGACGGCGTCTCTCATGGTGATGGTCATCCTTGAATTGTTCTATTTTAGGATCTTCATGTTGAGAGTTGTCATCATAACGGTCATTGTCTTCATGCGGAGGCGAGTGAGGTCTAACTCTCACGTGTTGTTCACCTTCTGAAAGAGGTGGTTCGACGCGAGGTGGCAAGTCTAGTGATGTTGGTGCTCAAATGAGCAGAATGCTTCCTTCCTGAGTACCTGAATAGCACGTATAATCAAGTTAGAAGACTTGTATTAATAAGACAAACTACTCTATACTCATTTCAGGTTAGAAGATCAAAAGGTAGTGCTGTCAAGCTCATTACAAAGCTTGAGGCACATGAGTGTAGTTAGCGGACTCGAGTTCGTCAACAAGTACCATTTTACCTTGTCCCCAGCAAAGGTGCCAAAAAGTTGACCGTCCTAAATCGCGCGCCCAAAAGGAGCGGATTTGAAGTAGTCGGACTTTTAAATTACCCAACTCTTTGGCCCCCGCAACGATGACGAGGTCCGAAGTAGCGATCATGGTTGAACCACAGGGACAAGGGTGGTGGTGTTAAGAACTCGGAATCTACACATTACACTCTGGTAAAAATCAAAATGAGGATAAAGTTCCCAAAGGGAACAACATGCAAAGATCGATGAAATAAAAGGAAACTATCTCCAACTAGAGCTACAAGGAAAAATTAAGGTTTTAAGCGTTCATCGTTTTTTAGGGGTTTTGTGCAACAAAATTAGAGAGAATAACACTATTGCTTTAGTAAGGAACGAAGGAGGAAACTTCAATAAAACATGCAACAACAGGAACATCCAGTACCCCTTCTCTCGAAGAGGGTACCTCTAACTGAGCACCAACACCTCTCTCGAGGTTGCTGGACTTGGATTAGAGTGGAAAGATCACTAAAGCCACTCCGATCCTGGGTACTCTCGTACTCCCATATCAGACCAAACACTAGAGCCACAACACCTCTCTCGAGGTTGCTGCAACGGGAAACACGATTTGATAGCTAGTCAAAACATGATCCAAGCATAAAAGCTAGAGTTTGGATGCTAAACAAAGCAATCATCCAACAAAAAGGAACCAAACATAAAGAAACAGATATTTAAAGCTCCTCTGATTCCACTAGCATAATCATTTATAAAAAAGGTTTTGGTTACATTGCGTAAGTAAAGAAAGAAAATAACTGAAAAAGAAAGATAAGTATCACCTCCTTGATTTAGAAGAGCGACATGCAGCAGCAGATCCCCAAGATTCCTCTAGCCCGATACCGGTGTGGAGTTCTTCCTGATACGCCTGTGTCGGGCGGCACTCCCTGTCGGGCGATAGGCCACGACGGGAAAATGAACTGGCCAAAGCACTCTCGCCCGATATGGTCGTGACGGGGTGCTACCCTCTCGGGCGACACACCATGACGGGTGATTCGTATCGGGCTCGGTATCGTGTCGGGCTAGAGGCTGCTAGGGTGTCAGGTTACTCGTATCGGGTGCCTTGTTGGTCGATATCGGACTGCTCCAGTGACCGGGGAAGATTCTAAGTGAACCATTCCCACCCTCTCAGGTCGGAGAAGTGCTCACCTAGTATCACCCGATGCACCTCTGGGACGCGACACGCTAGCTCCAGGTGCTTTCCCAAGTTAGCTTTCGTGAAATTCTGACCCGTCCAATCGGAGTCCTGTAGTTGCTATTTATAGGCAGCAGTTGGGAGAAGTTATGGTTCTCCGGGCGCCATGTGTCCTCCATCAGCTCCATCATTGCGGCTTGAGGGATGCCCGATATGCGTGTTGCCCGGCATAGAGGGTGTCGGGCTGTAAGCGTGTCGGGTGTCGTGATGAGTGGGCGCCTGCTGGTAGGTTGCTTGTATCACGCGACACACTTCAGTAGTCGTGGCGAGTACAGCTCCCTATCGGGTAAGTGGCGTATCGCCCGTCAGATCCTCCTTGTGCAGCACCCCCGTGTCGCGCGGTAGTGTATCGTGCTGCCATATGTCGGGCAGTGAGTGTGTCAGCCGACTGGTAGGAGGGCCGATGTAGGTAGAACACGTTCATGGGCCGAGACGAGCCTTTTTGATGATAAAAGAGTGGAAAAATGAGGAAAACCCTGCAAAAGATGATAAAAATGGGATAAGAGTGTAGCGTGGCCTGTTTATTCAAAAAATGACAAAAAGGTGAAGAAAACAGTTTAAAAGTGGAGATTTGACAGCGAAATAAGGGCCAAAAACATCACAAAATTTGGTGTTATCAGATAGTAGCTTTGACCTTTTGGTCTCCCTTGATTGGGGGTTACTGGGAGGCGGGGTTGTTACATTTGTTATCAGAGTCGTGGTTTCTCATTTGATCCTTAGTAATTATTAAATTTTACAAACTCTACAGAACCCGAGGGAGTTATTAGAGGGTTTTCCGATAATGGAGGTGTCTAGAATAGGATCACAGTCTAGGGACTGGTGATATTTTCCTCCGCCCCGTTAGTCGGTCACGAGGACTCCTGGATGCAGTGTGTCTGCCTTGCCAAAGTCCGAGGTCTTGACTCAAAATAAGATACCTTTAGGACTCTCTCATCTATTTCTTCACTTCTCAACCCTAATTCATGTAGGATTCTAAGGTTTAGGGTTTTTCTCTCTCTTCCCCACCCTCTTGGGGTCAAGGTATGTATGATTAGATTAAGGAATCCTCCACCAAATTAATGAAAAACATGTAAACAAGAGGTCATTGACATAAGTTTAACAGTTTACGCATAAACTAGTGATTAGTTACATGCTTAGGTTGCATGACATGTGTTTTCGTGCCCTTAGGAGAGACCTGAGGTTATACCTTGTTGTAGGAGGATGAAGAGAGAGTTAGCCCTGGAGGCAGAGGTCTTCAGGAATAGGTAGAGACCTGATGCATCCTCTGAGGACGATGCTAACCCTAACCGTAAGTGTTTGTATGAGAGAGATGACATGATGCGTTAGATATCATGGTCGACCATATATGTGGGTTGACATACTTTTTGATTTTGGGTACCCGTGAGAAGCATGAGCTATGTGAGGTTGGTTAACCTATTGTTTTTGGTGACCCGACCTTAGAAGGGTCGTTCCTGTTAGGATGAAGGATAGCTCCTTCATTGAAGAGGTTAGTGATGACCATATGGAAACCCTTATGGGCATATATGAGCATAGAATAGCATGCACCTATGTAGGAAAGAGTGTCAACAGTGCTAATAGTAGGTTGAGACTTAGGTCAGAAGTTCTATGCCTAACTGGTTAGGAGATGAACATGCAGAGCTTTGGATAATCTTGATCGAACATAGGTTTGGATCATACGTTTCACCCATGTAGGTGTTTGCATGTATCCTTAAGAGCTTGACCCATCTTCTAAGAGAGAACCTCAAGTTGTAGGACCAGTTGTAGGGTTTTCTCTAGAGAATGAGGGTAAGAATCGATGAAGAAGGTTAGAGACCTTGACTCTGAGACAAGAAGGACCATGAGAAGTTGGGGTATGATATGACATGTTTTAGACAACCCTAAGTAGATAGTTGTGGTTGCCTCGTGCATGATCCTTGGGAGCTTGTTGTACCTTGGTTACCCTTAGAGGAACCAAACCCTAGAAATATGAAGAGGCTTTTGGAGTCAATAAATAGATGTTATAGGTGCCTACGTTTTAGGTAGAGGAAGAGATTTCCTTAGACCAAGGAAGTATGGTGACGAGTTGTGAGGCCTCACACCCAGTTGGATGTTCTTGTGTAGGACTCTGAGGTGTTGTTCACGTGAAAGAATGGTGGTAAGTGTATGCCCTACCGTGTGCATGTGTGGTATGTGGTTGGACAGTTGATGCATAAGGAGTGAACCTAGAGTTCATAAACCTAAGAGGGGAAGTAGTAATACCTGGTGCACCTGATGGCCATGATGATGTTTGAGTTTCTACATATTTGAGCAAGGCACCCCTCATGTTTAGAGGAAAAGGAAACCCTTTGGACTAAGGTATAAGTTGGACGAATGCCTCATGCATAGGTTGCCGTGTGCATGTGTGGTATGTGGTTGGACAGTTGATGCATAAGGAGTGAACCTAGAGTTCATAGACCTAAGAGGGGAAGTAGTAATACCTGGTGCACCTGATGGCCATGATGATGTTTGAGTTTCTACATATTTGAGCAAGGCACCCCTCATGTTTAGAGGAAAAGGAAACCCTTTGGACTAAGGTATAAGTTGGACGAATGCCTCATGCATAGGTTGGTGACATATGCATATATGATATTGGTCCAATGTTAAGGAATAGGAACAAGTATGACATACCAAGGAAACTTGGCATGGTTTAGTAGGTGGTCTTCTTGTTAGCTACATGCCTTAGTAGTTGGATAGGGATAAGCATCCACATGATGTTGTAAACCCTAGAAGTAAGGACGTTTGTGACCTTTGTTACTATCATGAGATAGTTTTCTCTCCATCCTGGGGAGGGATCCTTCTGTCAGGTGCAACTTTTATGTAAGTTCGAGGTAACCTAAAGAGGTCTCTCATAGGATCTTGATGAGCTATATGGAGAACACATAGTATGGGCACAAATCTATATACCCTTGTGTGACCATCTCTAAATGGCATGAGGATAGGTTGCCATGGTGGGAACTTGTATGGGGTCAGACCAAGGTAGGTAGGTCACCATGATCCCTATGAAGGGATGTAAGTTTGACCACATATGCCCATGGAGATGATGGAGTTTTGAGTAAGGGTTCAGGTTTGAGATGTACCATGATAGAATCCTAAGTCTATACTAGGGTCAGGTGGGGATAAGAATGATGGGAGTAGGAGTTGCCTAATTCCCTAGTTGCACAAGACCCTAAGGTCGAGAGGTAACATCTATCGTTGTCCGAGGACCATGGGTTAGGATATCGATCACCTTCATGAGCTCATGGGACCCAGAGGACAAATGAGGTGGGCACTCCCTAGATGCGTAAGGGAAGAGGGATGACCCCAAAAGTACCGGCACCCTATAAACCTAGAGGAGATGACTAAGGATTGTGTGATGACCCAAGTGTGTGTGGATAGTTTCCATGGATGTAAACCTGAATTTGAGATGTTCATGATGTGGAGACATGTGATGTACGTTTCAACTAAGTTTGGAAAGTGTACTGGCGATGTGTGACGCACCATCTCTACTCTTGGAATGGGATGAACTTTGTATTTGGACTGCAGCCAAATGCTTATTTCCTCTCATTATGGGGATGAGAGATAGGGCATTATGCATGCCATACACTAAGGATAAAGATGATGTGAGTTGAAACATTGCTATGATGTATGAGGATAGAGATAGTAGCATTTCTTTGTGGAGGGTACGATGTATGGATGGTTAGTCAAGACAAAGAGAACTAAGGTAGTCATCATGAGGACGTTCTTATCAAGGGAAGTATGGAAGTTATGAGTTATATTAGTTTGAGTTTGATAACCAAGATGATGATCTCTGAGATTTCTTGACTCAGTTAGACTAAAATTTGTAATGAGGATGATGAGTGGAGTATATGAAGGTTTATGACTTCATTGTTGCCTAGCACATAAGGACGTAAGGTGGTAATGGTTGCGCTTTGTCAAGACGTAGATGTCTTGTTAGCCAGTAGAGAGGCTAGAAGAGGTTGTTCGGTGAAAGCTAAGTTCGTGAGACATACAGGGATAACACTCTGGTACATCAGACCTGTTGGTCAATGTGGTTGCTCAATTAGCTAGCATAGAGCTTGATGCGATAGAAGGATGGTGGTAAGAACCTCAGGTACACCTCTCAGGAGCAGAAGGTGGTGAAACCTGTTACTAGAGTGTTTTAGGGTTTCTGAGGAGCCAACCTAGAGGTATCATGACAAGCAGGGGCTGATGATGTTAAGTACATCATAGTACTACCGAGATAGTTAAAGTTTGCAATAGTACTTTGAATATATGATATGAAGAAGTATACAAAGTTTCTTGTGGCTTCTCGCCAAGCATGTGAGGAGGTGAAGGATGAACATCTGTAACCCGGTGAGTTGCTACAGATAATGAAGAGTCCTTGAGAGGGAATGGGAGTGGATCACCATGGACATTGTGGTGAGTCTCCCCTAGACCAAGAGAGGTCAGGATGCAATATGGGTTATGGTAAATCACCTTACCAAGTTGACCTAACCCCTTACCTAAGAGAGAGTGATGTCAATGTGACATATCCGATTGAACTGTATGCATGAGAGAGAGATATTTCAACTACATCGTAATCTGAGTTCAACTTTTGGAGCATGACCTCAAGTTCACTTAGGTCCTTAACAAACTCGATACTAGATTAATGTTTAGTACCCCGTATCCCCCGTGTTGACAGACGGTCAAGAGAGTATGGTCCAGACTAAAGGGTCTGATGAGAGTGTGTGTGCTCGTTCAGGGTGATACATGGGAGCATTTCTTGCCCCTAGAAGAGTTTGCTTGTGATGATACCCACCACAGCCAATATTGGGATGTATGAAACTCTGTAAGGGAGGTTGTGTCGGTCACCGCTTCATTTGGATGATGCTAGTGAGCAAACCTTGTGAAGGTCAAAGAGACCACAATGTGTGTAGATGAAGTTACTTTGATCGTGTGATGGATGAGAAAGCCCAGGGACAACAAGAGTCATGAGCTGATGTGAAGCAGACTGACATGCAGTGCACTGTGGGAGAACATGTGTTATGAAAACCCGACCCCTCTAAGATATAGCTGAGAAAGATGAGTCCCCGATACATGGGCACATTGGAGATGGATTGGTGGAGTTGCTTATGTTTAGCCTTGCCCCCAGGATAACATGATGTATGATGTGTTCGATGAGTCCGAACTAGAGCACTATGTGATGTAACCAAACCATGTGTTGGGTCATGAACCTATTGATCTTCTAGGGAGGCTAAAATATCTTGATTCACCTATGAGGGTATGAGATACCAAGGTGAGAGAGAACTCAGATGTAAGAATATAAGATGATAAAGGTTCTTTGGAAGCACCATGGAGAGGATGTAGCCATATGAAAGCTGATGATGGACATGAGAAAGTCTTATCCTGTTTGTTTGTATATTTGGTAGAATTTTGAGGAAAAAATTCCTATAAGAGGAGAAGGATGTTACAACCCCAATTTTTTAGGTTCTTTTGGGTGGAAATGCAATTTCCCCCAATCAATGTATGATTATTAAATTGTTTAATTTAAGTAATGGAATGGACTCTTCTGATAAATAGCCTTTTGTGGCTTTGTGAGCCTTGTTGATTAAGGAGCCCAATGTCAAAAAAAGAAAACAAAAGATGAAGAGAAATTCTTAATAAAAGGGAAAAAGAAATCTTTTAATAAAGAGAATAAATAAGATAATGGGAAATGAAGGATGTAGATGTATCTAGAAGGATGAGAATTATCCTTCATGAGGGATTTCGAATTCCTAAGATTTCTTGGGGTCCAAGGAGTCCCAATTGAGAAGATAAGAGTAGAAGGAAGAGAAAATACAAATACTAAAAGTCTCAATATGAGAATAATGTGCCATATATGGAATTAGTTAATGACTTTTTGGTGTTGTCAAATAGAGATACTATTTGGTATAAGGAATTAAATCCTTGTGACCAATGGATTAAAAGTTGAGCCAAAAAGGAATATAATTGATGACTTTTGGATGAGCCATTATATAAAAATTTAATGAAAGATTCCTTGATAACCAAGGAACGTGTTTGATAGGGAAAGTGATCCTCTACAGATAGAGGGACTAGTTTCCTCATGGGTAAGCACACTGGGACTTTGCTATCCTCCCCTATATAAGGGTTGGATCCGTAGCCTCGAGTCCAAGAGGATCTCGGGCATCCCACTCTCTTCTTCATTTTGTATCCATTCTGACCCTAACAAAGAGGAGTAGTGCGACCCCTGGAGCGATAGAAGGAGTTCGAGGGGAGTCCAGACATCCCCCCTTCAAAGCCGGATAGTTACGGGGTTTCCAATTCGAGAGAGATCCTTGCCATGGTCACCTGCAATTGTTCTGCAAGGGGCTGAGGTTTGTTGACCTGATGCTCCAGACCCCAGCCTATTTGATCATGGCTGGAGGTCATTCTAAGTGTGGCGGAGGGTGACAAAGGTAGAGGGTTCTCTGTGGGTGGCCACTGGACCCTGGGAGGGGGAGATAACCCCCCCCCCCCACGGACGGCTCTGGCTGGCGGCATCGTAGGGTTCTGCGAGGTAGGAGACGGACAAGGTCACCTGGACAAAATTGCCCCTTTGGGTATTGCAGAACCAAGTAACCACGTGGGGGCATAAGTGTCCTTTCATCATGTTTTGAGTTGGCCCAGCTACGTAGGAGAGCTTGCATGCAACGGCTGACGTGTCAACCTCGCATTGGTCCAAGTAAGTAAAACTTGCGAAATTTGTAACTAATTACTGGTAGCTCAGATTAAAGCAAATTATATATGAATCTTGCTCAGAAAAATATGAGGAATCCAGTAAAAATATAATTAGAGTCTTTTTATGTTCCTAATTCGAAAAGTGCATAAAGTTAGTAACTTTAATGCTTTAAGTGTAATCAAAACCCAAGATGATGATTAGGATTAAGTTCAATTACTTAAGTTGGCATTATGAATCAACATTTATCCTATTGTCATAAAATGGATAATATGAATCTGATTTGAGTTTAACAACCCATGATTTACTTAATTAGGGTGCTATGACTAAGAAAATGCATTAATAGGCCTAAAAGCCCTAATGATGTAAAATATGACTTTAATGGATCTTCTTTTGAAAATGCATACTTGAGACAGAGATATGATGATTCTAAGTCTGATTAAGAATAAAGGGTCTTTGGAGCAGATAAGCTGAGTAAATACAGTTCTAATGTAAAAAGGGATGTTTAAAGGTTTCATATTAATAAAAGATGTACTTGAAAACCTAGAAACCCTAATCTAAGTATTTATGACTTTTGGATGAGTTATATTTCGAAAATCTTATGTATAATATGAAGTTAGAACTGATCTTAATTGGTAATAAAGAGGATTAAATATGAATAATGGAGTAACTATGGTTTTGGAATATAGAAACGTTGTTTTAGGGTTTAATTGACCTAAAGGTAAAGGTTAAGAAATGAATATGAAGAACTATAAGAAAACCCTAATTCAACTTAGGAACACCCTAGGAGGGAATCCCAATTCAATAAAGTAAGTGCATGATGAAAGTGTAGTAATTGGATTGCACATGTTTTCCAGGTTTCTTGTTGTGCCTGAGTGATTGGGGTGATTGGCTGCTTGGCTTATCTGACTGCTTGATTGATTACTCTCTTACAATTCTTGAGGCTTCCAAATCAGGTATGTGGTTATTTATGAGTAATCAATTTAGTTTCACGGCATTTCCCGAACATTTTATCGATTGGATGCAACCTAAACTGTTGGATGTTTAATTCTGCAATCTCATAAAGTCACTATGTGTATAACAATAACTATGAATGTACTTCTCAAACCTACATACCATCCTGATGTATGATGTAAGACCAAGCCCTAGAAGGAAGGTTTGAGTTGGTCGAGCCCTGGAGGGAAGACCATTGGGCACCCAAGTGGTGACCCCAGGCACCAAGCTCAGGATGGAGAACGTGGCCTTATGTCCCTTGCAAGGACAAAACCCTAAGAGAGGCTAATCCAGGGTTTAGGGTAAAAGTGATTGAGAAGTTACATGCAAAATGTAATTTGGATTGTTAATCAACTATTTGCTATGATTAGGTTGTTAGATCCTATTTGTGATGTTGTGTTTGTCCCCACATACCAATATAGCAATATACTTACCGTTTTTTTTTGGTGTTTTAGGTATTATCTAAAAAGGACAAATAGTAAAGAGAAATATGTGAAGATGAATTTAAGAAATCCAAAGGAGGATTAGATAGTTAGATTTCTACTATAGATAGAAGTCTTAGATCCTATTTTTAAAAGGTATGCAAAAGTTTTATTTTATACCATCTTTCCAGTTTAGATAGTAGAATTTAATAGTTATTTCTGATTAAATGTTAAACCATGGATCCTAAATTATTGGGATAGCGGCTCTGACCTTTTGGTCTCTCTTGATTGGGGGTTACCGGGAGGTGGGGTTGTTACATTAGAACTCTTAAAATAATAAGAATATAGACATTTTAGTATTGTTTGATATCACAATGGATGATGATACAAATCTTTACGCTACACTTAGTCGTCATGAACAATTTCTTATGGAATGTGAACTTCCTTGAGTACAAAGCGTCTGAGATCTTCATATATTACTGCTTGATTTTCCAAATTACCATATATCTTCGCCCAAATAGGTAGAACAATCTGACCCATATACTATGTCACACGGTTTGATGAATATTTAATGCAATATTGGGAATTGAAATTGCGGTTATGATGATGTCATGATGGTGGGACGAAACCCTAGTGATGAAAGTAACTCTTTATTTATGAAGTTTAAGTGCATGGACACTTATGTCCAGAGTGACATGAAACCGTTTAATATGTTTTATGTCTTCTAAGGTAGTAAATCCCAATGATCTTTGTAAAAATCTTTTTGGTTTTTATACTTAACTCGAACGATGCAGTCAAATATTTAAATTGATCTAAGTAATTAATAAAAACCCTAACATGTAGTGCCCTGAGTCTATAGAGCTATTCTAATGTCAAAACTTGTTGGATAGTGTAATAAGTTATTTGAAAGGATCTTGAAGTCATATAATGTTTAGTATAAGCTACTAGTGAAGGGAGGGTATATTCCTGTAATATTGATCCTAAGGTTTTGGAGAGCGGTCAAGGCCCTGTCTTGGATGTGGATGTGAATTAGAGTGACTACGTCTATAACTCTAATTTGAGGATTTATACCCTGGTTTTTAGTGTTGTGGCCTGCATACTTTGGATGAACTAGGATGTTTTGGTAGCTGGTCCAAAGTTCCACCACAAGTTGTTACTTGTACTGATCAAGAGGAAGATATCCTAGGATTCTGGTCAGCCTAGATCTTATATGGGGATGATTTTGACTTAGCAGTGGCCAACTAGTAGTTTGAGAGATACACCTCATACTATACAAAACATAATAAAATATGTAATCCAACCATGTAGCATATATGTTAGGGTTACTTGGTGAATCATATTGGATGATGATCCTTGCTTTGTTTCTTTTAATTTATAGATGATTTGTAATATTGTAAGAGAAATCAATTCTATTCATGACTCTGAGTGTGCCTAATGTTTATGCATGTTATATACTCTTTCAACTTTGTGCTTAAATTGTTTAAAATACATAACCCTAGTAAGAAAAAGATGTTTTTAGAGTTATATCTCTCATTGGGACAAGGGTTTCACCTCCGATCGACAATATTGTCAAACATAGTGACACAGAGGTGTAGTTTGAGTACTTGTAGTTTAAGGAGGTTGTTGTTGTTTGTATAGAGTCCTAGAATCATACTTGTACTCTTAGGTTGGTGTGGGGGTTTTATATATCATGTATATCGAGTCAAGATTTTTCTAAGTATGCCATTAGCAATGTAAATGA
Organism: Alisma plantago-aquatica; assembly: GCA_963693085.1. NCBI lineage: Eukaryota > Viridiplantae > Streptophyta > Magnoliopsida > Alismatales > Alismataceae > Alisma > Alisma plantago-aquatica. The sequence goes on along the minus strand of OY856414.1, from coordinate 84,308,859 downwards.
TGTAATTATGTGGACAACATCTTTTATAAACATGTTATGGCTAAGGCCATGGAAATCATGTGAAAACACCTATTATATATAAATTTATATATATATATATATATGTTTAAATATATATCAGTTGGACCTTTATGCAAATGCTTCCTTTAACATGTTTTGGAAATTTTATTTTGGTTTTAATTTTGCACCTTTTTGTAATATGATTGATTAAGGTTTCATTGGCATTTCAGTTTGGAATAATCTCATTGCGTGTGGCACATTGCCACATTTGATGGTATCAGAGCCTTCAGTTCAGTGAGTCTATAGGGACATAGGACTTAGGTTGTTGTGTCTATTCTTACATATTCAACATATTTAACAATGGTTTATGGTTATACAGATATGTATGGAGAACATGTAGAACTTGATGAGAGTAATTTCTTTATAGAATATGACTAAAAAGTAGGAAGAGGAAACAAAAAATTATCTACCATATTCCTCATAATAGTAGATCACATCAATAACTATAATGCATGAAGGATGGTTTCGAGGATAGACCTAGTACTGGAGCAAGTCCAACAACTATCCTCATCACTATAGATGTGCAACTTCTGAATCATGGTTGCATTGGGACTCGTCTAATTGTTGTGGCTTCTGGTCTGCACCACAGATTGTAGTCACAAACTTCGTCTACTTCAGTATCTCCTCTTGTTACAGTCTGCTGGTTGATATTGTCCTCCTAGAGGTATACAAAAACCTCCAACCTCTATGGTAGTCTACACAGACCTCCTAGAAATCATGTCATCCTATTGGACTAGACATGAAGGAGTTGGCCCTCTCGTTGGTGTACTAGTCACCAACATGCTCTCCCACGACAATGATCTCAATTTCCCTTCACTTGTTGTTCCTCTCTAGTCGGGTAGAACTTGCTCGGGCTCAACCAGAGAGGACAAAGTTTTTTAGAGAAACTATTTCTCAATTATCTGTGATGTGTTCTAGTAAGCCCAAGTGCCCACTCTATTTATAGGCAAGGTTTGGGTCCAGGTTCCTAGTTTGTGCGGGAGTGGAAGGGATCAAAGTATCTCAAATTTTCACAACAATTCTAGAATTTTCACAACTTGTGACCACCCAGACGGTTGTTTGGCAACCCAGACAATTGTCTAGCATGCCAGACGATCATTTGGCACAGCCCAGATGGTCGTTTAGTTTTGTTTCCAGTTGTACACAAACTTGGCAATTCGTTTCCATTCAATATCCCATATTAATTTCCTCGCTCAACAAGTAGTGTGCAACTCAAACAAATTAGGAAATATCTAGAACCTTCCCTCAATCGAACTAGACCATCTCACCCATGTGATACGACTATCTCAGTTCACCCAGACGGTCTTTTGGTGACCTGAGTCATGCCTGTTTATTTGGTCGGTTCACTTCCTCAACCAATTTGAACTCATAATAGGCCTGACTCCCCAGACGCTCGTCTCATCAATTGAAATGACCATTTGGCACTTCTAGATGGTTGTCTCAACACTTGATATGGGCATTTTCCAGTGTTGTCACCCTATTTGTTGCCCGAATCAAATACCTAAATATATTAATACTTACTTCAATTGTAATTTATGATCTTTACTACTTTTCTAAGTCGAGACCTATGTGTGTGACCCTATAGGTCCCATATTACATAGGCAGTGAATGTCCATAACAACTTATGGCATCACAAGCAATGAGTGGTGCCTATTCACACATTAATGCCACCCAAGTAAATGGAATTTTGGAGAACAACTTCAACCTATAATCTGTGTTTGGTGTTATAGTGTTTGTATAGTTCCTTTGTCACTGATGTCCAAATTGAACTAGAGGCATAGGACAGTCACTGTCATTATTATTCAAACTTGTTTCTTGAACCAATAGTAGACTGTCTGAGATATATGTAAGCTCAATATCACATATTGGATCACATCACTACTTCAGAAATAGCATTCAGTGTCGCTTTTCTGGGCGTCGGTTCTTTAGGAAAACCGACGCCTAGAATATTAGACGTCGATTATTTAGGCAAACCGACGTCTATATTCGAAGACCAGCCAGACACGGGTACCGCTTTGAATACAACGTCGGTTGTTAATAACAAACCGACGCCTAAAGTCACCCACGAAATCCAATTTGCACGCAAAAAAAAAGTGTCACTTTCAGCTTCGGTTATGTAGATAGAAACCGACGCCTATGTGTGATGAAAATTTGCGCAAAAAGTGTCACTTTCAGCGTCGTTTATCCTTTGATAACTGACGCTGAAAGTGGTTCCCGCCAAACAATTTCGTGTAAATATTGTCCAATTGGGCATCAGTTGTTTCAAACAACCGACGCTAAAGATATGTAGGCGTCGGTTGTTTGAAACAACCGACGCTATTTGGGAACTTAATATCCTGCGATCGCCCGACTCTTCCCCTTTCTTCTGTTTCATCGCGAGCCAATTTCCCTTTTCTTCTCTGATGTCGCACGACCACGCCGCCAATTTCTCCTCCACGAAAGCTCCTTCTTCCTCCACGAAAGCGTCGTCACCGCACCCCCTTCTCTGCCGCCACTGCTGCTGCCTTCTTCCCCTTCTCCGCCGTGCCCCCTTCTCCACCGCGCCCCCTTCTCCGCCACCACTGCTGCTCCAGTGCCTGAGATTAGGTGCTCCAGCGCCGCCACGCCTAAGATTAGGTGCTCCTCCACCGCCGTCGCACCGCCGCAACCATCTTCTCCAGCCTCGCTGCTAGCTGCTCTTCCACCGACGTCGCTGCTAGTTACTCCTCTAGCCAGAGCCACCAGAGCCTCTGCCTTCTTCCCTTTGACAAGGTTGGTCCTTCTCTACTTTTTTTCATCGATTATATTCTTGTGATAAAAATGCATTATATGTATTTGATTAGAGTTGGAATTATGTATAAATTCTAATATGTTTTTGTCCCAAATCTAATTATATTATAATGATTGTATGAACATGCATATATGTAACTATGTATTTATTGAAATTTAAAATTATTTGTAAAGAATGACAACATACATGTATTTGTTGGCCTAGAAACCCGTCTAAGATTTACTCATTTGGAGTAAATCTTGGATAGTCCCCGGTTTGGGACTGTTCTTGAACACCTAATCTCACTTAGGATGTAAGTGTATAATGTGTATTGGGTTTTCGAGAAAATTTCAGTAGCATTTCCCCGTTTATTCTCTAAGTACATATGTACTTAGAGAACAACGGGGAAATGATGCCGAAATTTTCTTGAAAACCCAATACACATTATACACTTACTAGTGAGATTAGGTATTCAAGGATGGGATAGGTGGTACACATTTATTATATATAAGAATGACATCAAATGTGTTTGTTGGCCTAGAAACCCGTCCAAGATTGACTCATTAGGAGTAAATCTTGGATAATCCCCAGTTTGGGACTGTTCTTGAACACCTAATCTCACTTAGGATGTAAGTGTATAATGTGTATTGGGTTTTCGAGAAAATTTCGGTAGCATTTCCCCGTTTGTTCTCTAAGTACATATGTACTTAGAGAACAGCGGGGAAATGCTGCCGAAATTTTCTCGAAAACCCAATACACATTATACACTTACTAGTGAGATTAGGTTTTCAAGGATGGGATAGGTGGCACACATTTATTATATATAAGAATGACATCAAATGTGTTTGTTGGTCTAGAAACCCATCCAAGATTGACTCATTAGGAGTAAATCTTGGATAGTCCCCGGTTTGGGACTGTTCTTGAACACCTAATCTCACTTAGGATGTAAGTGTATAATGTGTATTGGGTTTTCGAGAAAATTTCGGTAGCATTTCCCTGTTTGTTCTCTAAGTACATATGTACTTAGAGAACAGCGGGGAAATGCTGCCGAAATTTTCTTGAAAACCCAATACACATTATACACTTACTAGTGAGATTAGGTGTTCAAGGATGGGATAGGTGGTACACATTTATTATATATAAGAATGACATCAAATGTGTTTGTTGGCCTAGAAACCCATCCAAGATTGACTCATTAGGAGTAAATCTTGGATAGTCCCCAATTTGGGACTGTTCTTGAACACCTAATCTCACTTAGGATGTAAGTGTATAATGTGTATTGGGTTTTCGAGAAAATTTCGGTAGCATTCCCCCGTTTGTTCTCTAAGTACATATGTACTTAGAGAACAGCGGGGAAATGCTGCCGAAATTTTCTCGAAAACCCAATACACATTATACACTTACTAGTGAGATTAGGTGTTCAAGGATGGGATAGGTGGTACACATTTATTATATATAAGAATGACATCAAATGTGTTTGTTGGCCTAGAAACCCATCCAAGATTGACTCATTAGGAGTAAATCTTGGATAGTCCCCGGTTTGGGACTGTTCTTGAACACCTAATCTCACTTAGGATGTAAGTGTATAATGTGTATTGGGTTTTTGAGAAAATTTTGGTAGCATTTCCCCGTTTGTTCTCTAAGTACATATGTACTTAGAGAACAGTGGGGAAATGCTGCCGAAATTTTCTCGAAAACCCAATACACATTATACACTTACTAGTGAGATTAGGTGTTCAAGGATGGGATAGGTGGTACACATTTATCATATATAAGAATGACATCAAATGTGTTTGTTGGCCTAGAAACCCATCCAAGATTGACTCATTAGGAGTAAATCTTGGATCGTCCCCGGTTTGGGACTGTTCTTGAACCCTAATCTTTTCCTAATATATTCTTGTTTCCTAATATATACTTGTTTTCTCTTTGATCATAGAATGGATAGATCATGGATGTCCATTCGTAATAGTTGCACCCCAGAGTTTATATCTGGTCTTGATCAGTTTATTAGATTTGCCGAGGAACATAGGAAAAAACCTACAGATAGGTTCTACTGTCCATGTAGGCATTGCGATAACAACTTGAAAGTCAACACTGGTGAGGAAATCAAAAGTCATGTCATGTGCAACGGGATTGTACAAGGCTATACAGAATGGCACTGGCATGGAGAGATTTCAAAATTGAAACCAGTAGATGTTGATAGCAGTACTTGGGTGGAAGAAGAAATTGCCTCTGATGACGTAAATGTGAACAAACCAGTTCCAGCAGACATCGTTGATGCGATGCTGGATAGTTGTAGGGTAGAGCACACCGATCCACCTCCTATCTTTAGAAACATTGTGCATGATGCTGAGATACCGTTATACACAGGCTGTGCTAAGTTTACAAAGCTTAGCGCTGTGTTGAGATTGTATAAGTTGGAAGCTAACAATAGATGGAGCGACAAAAGCTTCACTTCATTGTTGACTTTGTTGAAAGAAATGCTTCCTGAAGGAAACGAGTTGCCAATCTCAACATACCAGGTAAAGAAAATGTTGTGCCCAATGGGAATGGAGGCCAAGAAGATACACGCATGCCCGAATGATTGTGTATTATTTCAAAAGGACTATGTAGATTTGAAAGATTGTCCAAAATGTGGTGCGTCACGGTATAAATTGACGACTTCGGGGGAGTCCAAAACTGGTTCTCCTGCCAAGGTGTTGTGGTATTTACCTATAATATCACAGTTTCAACGCTTGTTTGCAAATCCGAAAGATGCGAAGAATTTGAGGTGGCATGCAGATGTTAAGAAAAATAATGATGGGATCCTACGACATGCGTCTGATTCCCCACAGTGGAAGAAGATTTATCTATTATACCTCAAATTTGTTGAAGAAGATAGGAATCTAAGACTTGGGCTTTGTACAGATGGGATGAATCCGTACAGGACATTGAGCAGCCAACATAGCACTTGGCCAGTCATGCTTGTTATATACAATCTTCCTCCTTGGATGTGTATGAAAAATAAGTACGTTATGTTGTCGTTGTTGATATCGAGCCCTAAACAACCCGGAAATGATATCGATGTTTATCTTGAACCTTTGATTGATGACTTAAATAAACTTTGGGCTGAAGGTGTGATGACCTATGATGCTTCAGCAAGAGAGACATTTCGTTTGCACGCTATGTTGTTTTGCACTATTAATGACTTTCCAGCATATGGGAATTTGTCTGGATATAGTGTCAAAGGAGCTAAAGCGTGTCCTATATGTGAAGAAAGCACTGATTCAATAAGACTAAAACATGGCGGCAAGACTGTATATCTTGGTCATCGAAGGTTTCTTTCAAAATTCCATCTGTATCGTAGGAAGCACAAAGCATTCAATGGATGGAATGATGAATGGATTGCACCTAAACCTATACCAGGGGATGTTGTTTATGAAAGAGTAAAAGACATTGTCAATGAATTTGGTAAGAAATCACAATGTAGTATTGCCACACGGAGTGACAATTCTTCATTCAAGAAGAAGTCAATATTTTGGGATCTTCCTTATTGGAGTTCTTTGACAGTCAGGCATTGTATCGATGTAATGCACGTTGAGAAAAATGGCTGTGATAGCATCATTGGTACTCTGTTAAATATACCGGGTAAGACTAAAGATGGGATAAAATCCAGACTGGACCTACGTGAAATGGGAATAAGGTCAAAATTAACAGAATTACGTGAAATGGGTATTAAAAGAACATACTTACCTCCCGCTTGTTACACGTTGTCTAGAAAGGAGAAGAAAACTTTTTGTGAATGCTTGGTAAATGTTAAGGTGCCACATGGTTACTCATCCAACATCCGTAGATTGGTATCAATGAAAGATCTGCAGTTGATAGGTCTTAAATCTCATGATTGTCACACTCTAATGCAACAAATATTGCCCGTGGCAATTCGATCTATATTGCCGAAGCATGTAAGGTTTGCAATTACTAGACTTTGTTTCTTTTTCAACAGTCTATGCAGCAAAGTTATTGACCCTGATACTCTCGATAATTTGCAAAGAGAAGTGGTTGTTACCCTATGTCAGCTTGAGATGTATTTCCCTCCTTCGTTCTTTGATATCATGGTACATCTTGTTGTCCACTTGACTAGGGAAGTGAAAATGTTGGGACCAGTGTTCCTGCATTGGATGTATCCCTTTGAACGATACATGAGCATTTTTAAAGGTGATGTTCGAAACCGTTATCAACCTGAAGGGAGTATTATGGAAGGTTATGTGGCGAGAGAGGTTATGGATTTTTGCAATGATTTTCTCAGTGGTAATGACACTCCTGATAATGACAAGAATATTGAGGAGGGCAAAGGAATTTTGGGATCACGGGTGAAAGTAATCAGCCGTGATCAGTTGGAACAAGCTCACTTGTATATTTTACACAATATGGACGAAGTGAGTGTTTATATCGAGGAACATACCAATTTCATAAAGAGACAAAATCCTCGAGCAAGTTCAATGTGGCTTGCTAGAGAGAATAATAAGACTTTTACTAAGTGGTTTGAAGATAAAGTCTTACATCAACTATCTCAAACACCAAATGATATTACAGAAACTATCAAATGCCTCGCCTTTAAACCAAAACCGAATGTTATGTCTTATGAAGGGTTTGACATTAATGGATTCACATATTACACAAAGCCCCAAGATGATAAGAGTGTCGTCCAAAATAGTGGGGTCACTCTTCAAGCGTCGACTATGTACTTTGCAAGTGCAAAGGATAAGAGTCCACGTGAAGCTAAAATGTCATATTACGGTGTCATTGAAGACATTTGGGAGTTTGACTACATAGATTTCAAATTTCCGCTCTTTAAATGTAATTGGGTTGATAACACCAAAGGAGTTATAGTGGATGAATTGGGTTTCACTTTGGTGAACTTTGAAAAGATTGGCGAGAAGGGTGAACCATTCATATTGGCATCACAGGAGAAACAAATATTCTATATCGATGATCCTGCAAATGATAAATGGTCGGTTGTTCTTCATGGTAAAAGATAGTTCATTGAAGATCCTATAGATGAAGAAGAGTACTATGATAAGTATGATGACTCCAGTCCATTCTCAGTTGGGTTGCCAACTCCACAAAATATTGAAGCTAATGATGATTTATATGTGCACGGAGATCACAATGAAGGATTGTTAATTGATAAAAGATCACAATTTTAGAGACATGTATGTTTATACAAATGCTAAATGTTTTCCTTTTTCTAGTTAATACAAATGCTAAATGTTTGCCGTTTTCTAGTTAATACAAATGCTAAATGTTTGCCTTTTTAATGACATTTTCAGATGACTGACCATGATGAGCATGATGTCCATGATGAGCATGAAGTCCATGATGAGCATGCTGTCCATGACGAGCATGGCGAGGATACCAATGTAAGTTCTAAAAACATATCTTGTATTTCTATAAAATTCATTATCTTCTAGTTATGTCATATATCCTATATTTCTATATTGGGCTAATTCAGTGTGTTTATATTTGTCAAATTTTAGGTTGATGATGCACATGTACCCACTGAAGCACTGGAGCAACTTGATGCGCAGCACCAAATACTTAACAAGAAAAGGGGCCTCACTCTGTTGAAGAAGTTAATAGCGCTAAGTGGCAGTGGATCCAAATTGGTTGTGGAGTTTGATAATGGAGGAAACGCAATTGGAGTGAACCGCAATAATTTTGTAAACTATCTTGGGTGTACCACTCGGAGCCATTGTGGTGTTAAGTATGATAATTGGCATAAAGTTCCTCAGGGGAAAAAAGACTTGATATGGAAGGATTTATGCATGAGTTATTATTATTTGCAATTCTATTTTTTAGATTACAAATTATATTATTTACAATTCTATTTTGGATACTAGTTAATAACATTTCTATTTTACAGAATCTGTTTGCATTGGATGAGAAGTTGCATCGTAAAAGTGTGATGCAACGCGCTGGAAATATGCTTAGGAATTATAGGACAAATCTGAATAGAGAATACATAAAAGAGGGTGATAAGAAGAAGAAGTCAGCCCTTGAACAATGGAACTTCTTGGACAAAGAAGATTGGGACAATTTTGTTGCTTCAAGAAAATCTGAAGAATTCAAGGTATTAAGCGTCACTCCCAATTTAATTAATATACATTGTATTCACCTATTCAATATTAACATTTAGTGCTACTAACCAAATCATTAATGTGCTTACTAACTAGGCCCTCAGTGACGCACAAAAAGCAAGGCGTGCACTGAATGTGCATAACCAGACTATGGGTCCAAAAGGCTATGCAAGCGTTCGCCAAAGACTACAGGCGGAGTCTGCGGCTACTCAGGAGTCTGCTCCTACTCAGGAGTCTGCTCCTACTCAGGAGTCTGCCACACCCATGCCTCACCATGATATCTGGATAGCTGGGAGGAAAAACAAGAAGGGTGAAATAAAGAAGCCCGTAACTGTTAAGGCGGCTGTGAAAATGGTAAAATACAACTCTTAGAGCAATCGTTTGAATATTGATTATTTGTGGTGTTAACTTACCAATTTCTGTTGATGGTGATTAGCGGGAGCTGCACGAGCAGAGGAAACAAGGCACGTTCATCCCTCAGGGCACAAGGGATGAATTGACAGTTGCTCTGGGTAACCCAGAGCATCCTGGACGTGTTAGGGGTGAAGGCACTGGTGTGGGCATCAAAGCATTGTTTGGGCCATCCCAGCGCAAACCCAGAGTGGGACTTTCTCAAGAAGAGGTAACCTATTCTTTTTTAGAATGTTACTACAAAAGGAAATTCAATAATAAGAAGGTAATGTTTCTTTTATCCATGTATAGGAGAATAAGAGAGTCGAGGATATAGTTTCTAAGAAGGTCAATGATGTAGTTGCTGAGAAGGTCAAGGAAGAATTGATGCGGTGGCAGGCATCTCAGGCTTCCAATCAGCCTATGGCGACCCACTCTTCTCCTGATGCACAGACTGCGAGTAATCCTGGAGACCCATCACCTAACACGTCTGTTGTAAGTATTGTTTATGACATTGTAGCTAGTCTTTTCAAGATGATATGTTTTCAAGATGATATGTATATATGTATAACATTATTTACGTAAATTTGTAGGCATTGAAGCCATGCCGCTTAAGAATGCAAGACTATGTTGTTGCAGAGGCGCAGGCTTACCAGTCCCTTCCTAGGGCAACATTTCATGGGACTCCAATGCCGCAGGGCTACATTCGTGTGAACCCGATATGTGTATTACCAGATTGGAGGGAAGTTGCGTTGCCATATGCCCACCCAGATATTGATACACTTGGTGAGGCAAAAGGCGGGGTCATATTGTGGCCCAAAGCAGATGTCGTCTACACTACTGAAATTGTAAGATAAATTTACATTGATTTAGACTGTTAATGTCTATATATGAGGTCAACTGATCTGAAATTATATAAACAGGTTAAAAAGAAGACACCAGGAGCACCTAGGCCTCCACCTCCACTTCCCGCATTACCAAGTTGGGTTCCAACTGACCTAACATACCTGTTAGGTCCTGCTTGTAGGGGAATGGCATGTTGGCTACAGGCACATAATATACATTGCCCTATAATTGTTTCTTTAGATGCAGATTATGTAGGTCAATCATACGATAGCTCTTTATTTATACAAGATATTATTGAGTTGTTTATGTATGCTTGGCTGAATACATCAATGATAGAGACATGGATAAGGTGAGATCTTGTTTATACATCCATATACCTTGTGTAAGATCTGGTGATCTTGTTTCTTATATATTAATGCATACGTAATACATGTTTTGCAGCTACTTAGTCGAAGATCAATGCAAACAATTTGCATTTGATCATGTGGGATTTTTGATTCCATCATTGATTAGTATGGTAGCTAAAGACCCTGATAGTGTTCAACAATATTGTATATATGCTTTTACAATTTTTGGTCAGCAAAAGAAGACGATAATAATAGCTCCATTCAATGTCAAGTAAGTCTACTTTATTTATAATTTGGACTTAAGAAAATTCCATTTTTATTGTGCATTTTGAGTTATTAATTGTTAACTTTTTACCTCTAGTGGTAGACATTGGGAGTTACTAGTTATTGTCCCTGGGACATTCACTGTTTATTATCTAGATCCCGCGGGAAGTACATTAAACACTAAAATTGGACACGTAATGAGAATGCCATTATTCTGGTGAGAAATATTTCATTTTTTTATCTGTTAACATATGTTATTACATTACTATTTACTTATGCAATTTACTATGTTATATTAACATGTAGGGATTTAGATGCATTCAAAAAGGCTGGAGGAACAGTCCCAAGGAAAAAGAACCAGCCAATAAATTGGCAGAACGTACAAGTAAGTTCCCGACTCCAATGTATATATTATTGATGTGAATTGTGCTTAGTTGTATTATTTTGTATGTTTCAATTTATAGTGCGCTACACAAGACAATGGCTGGGCATACGCATACTATGTGATGCGATTTATGCAGATGATTATCAAACATGCCGCATTGGACATCGATACCATACATGAGGTATTATATATAGTCTCATTAGTTAGTATGAAATATATCAATCTTATTTTTATATTATTACTTATATATATACATCATTCTCTTTGCAGGTGTTTAAAACTGACCACACTATAGGTAAATGCTTAAAAATATACATGCTCCATATACGATGGAAGCATTAAATGAAATAAGAGAAGAATGGGCAAAAGCCATACAAGCAGTGACAATTGTAAGATATAATTGGGATGTTGATAGCGATACTGAATGATACTTTGTAAATGAATATTTCTGAATGTTAATACATGTATTTGAATGTTTCTATATGTGTGAATGTGAGAATTGAATTGATGTCTGAATGTATCTACTTGTGTGAAATGTTTTTTGTTAATTTTGCAGGTTTGTGGCCTGTTTGTAGGCTGATATCAATGGATGTCGTAAACCTGCAGTTCAGAAAACTGAACTGCAAGTTCTCATCTTGCTGACCAGCCACAGTAGGCCTTCAAACTGATATGAAAAAAAATAGATATAGGCGTCGGTTATTTATAGAAAACCGTCAGCAAAGACCTACAGCGTCGGTTTTTTTGCACAAAACTGACGCCTAATGTGGCCACGGCCGTACTGGAAATGGCGTCGGCTGTTAGTGTAAAACCGACACCTATAATACATATAGCGTCGGTTGTTTATTTGATCACTGATGCCAAATGTGTCGCGCCACAGAAAATAGCGTCATCTAGGACACTTTCTGCGTCGGTTACCAATTAAACACCGACGTTATATTCCATATAGGCGTCGGTCTTTTAGTAGATAACCGACGCAGAATGTGTCCTAGATGGTGTCGTTTTCTATGGCGCGAACCCTTTTGGCATCGGTTTTCTATAAACAACCGACGCCTGTACGTTAAATAGGCGTCGGTTAAAAAACCGAGGTCGAAGTGTTCGACCTTTAGCGGCGCCCACATAGGCATCACTCGGAAACCGATGCCAAAGGGGGTTAAACAACCGACTCCAAATCAGGTATGTGGTTATTTATGAGTAATCAATTTAGTTTCACGGCATTTCCCGAACATTTTATCGATTGGATGCAACCTAAATTGTTGGATGTTTAATTTTGCAATCTCATAATGTCACTATGTGTATAACAATAACTATGAATGTACTTCTCAAACCTACATACCATCCTGATGTATGATGCAAGACCAAGCCCCGGAGGGAAGGTTTGAGTTGGTCGAGCCCTGGAGGGAAGACCATTGGGCACCCAAGTGGTGACCCCAGACACCAAGCTCAGGATGGAGAACGTGGCCTTATGTCCCTTGCAAGGACAAAACCCTAAGAGAGGCTAATCCAGGGTTTAGGGTAAAAGCGATTGAGAAGTTACATGCAAAATGTAATTTGGATTGTTAATCAACTATTTGCTATGATTAGGTTGTTAGAGCCTATTTGTGATGTTGTGTTTGTCCCCACATACCAATATAGCAATATACTTATCATTTTTTTTCCGGCATTTTAGGTATTATCTAAAAAGGACAAACAGCAAAAAAAAATATGTGAAGATGAATTTAAGAAATCCAAAGGAGGATTAGATAGTTAGATTTCTACTATAGATAGAAGTCTTAGATCCTATTTTTAAAAGGTATGCAAAAGTTTTATTTTATACCAGCTTTCCAGTTTAGATAGTAGAATTTAATAGTTATTTCTGATTAAATGTTAAACCATGGATCCTAAATTATTGGGATAGCGGCTCTGACCTTTTGGTCTCTCTTGATTGGGGGTTACCGGGAGGCGGGGTTGTTACATTAGAACTCTTAAAATAATAAAAATATAGTCATTTTAGTATTGTTTGATATCACAATGGATGATGATACAAATCTTTACGCTACACTTAGTCGTCATGAACAATTTCTTATGGAATGTGAACTTCCTTGAGTACAAAGCGTCTGAGATCTTCATATATTACTGCTTGATTTTCCAAATTACCATATATCTTCGCCCAAATAGGTAGAACAATCTTACCCATATACTATGTCACACGGTTTGATGAATATTTAATGCAATATTGGGAATTGAAATTGTGGTTATGATGATGTCATGATGGTGGGACGAAACCCTAGTGATGAAAGCAACTCTTTATTTATGAAGTTTAAGTGCATGGACACTTATGTCCAGAGTGACATGAAACTGTTTAATATGTTTTATGTCTTCTAAGGTAGTAAATCCCAATGATCTTTGTAAAAATCTTTTTGGTTTTTATACTTAACTCGAATGATGCAGTCAAATATTTAAATTGATCTAAGTAATTAATAAAAACCCTAAAATGTAGTGCCCTGAGTCTATAGAGCTATTCTCATGTCAAAACTTGTTGGATAGTGTAATAAGTTATTTGAAAGGATCTTGAAGTCATATAATGTTTAGTATAAGCTACTAGTGAAGGGAGGGTATATTCCTGTCATATTGATCCTAAGGTTTTGGAGAGTGGTCAAGGCCCTGTCTTGGATGTGGATGTGAATTAGAGCGACTACGTCTATAACTCTAATTTGAGGATTTATACCCTGGTTTTTAGTGTTGTGGCCTGCATACTTTGGATGAACTAGGATGTTTTGGTAGCTGGTCCAAAGTTCCACCACAAGTTGTTACTTGTACTGATCAAGAGGACGATATCCTAGGATTCTGGTCAGCCTAGATCTTATATGGGGATGATTTTGACTTAGCAGTGGCCAACTAGTAGTTTGAGAGATACGCCTCATACTATACAAAACATAATAAAATATGTAATCCAACCATGTAGCATATATGTTAGGGTTACTTGGTGAATCATATTGGATGATGATCCTTGCTTTGTTTCTTTTAATTTATAGATGATTTGTAATATTGTAAGAGAAATCAATTCTATTCATGACTCTGATTGTGCCTAATGTTTATGCATGTTATATACTCTTTCAACTTTGTGCTTAAATTGTTTAAAATACATAACCCTAGTAAGAAAAAGATGTTTTTAGAGTTATATCTCTCATTGGGACATGGGTTTCACCTCCGATCGACAATACTGTCAAACACAGTGACACAGAGGTGTAGTTTGAGTACTTGTAGTTTAAGGAGGTTGTTGTTGTTTGTATAGAGTCCTAGAATCATCATTGTACTCTTAGGTTGGTGTGGGGGTTTTGTATATCATGTATATCGAGTCAAGATTTTTCTAAGTATGCCATTAGCAATGTAAATGATGTAATTATGTGGACAACATCTTTTATAAACATGTTATGGCTAAGTCCATGGAAATCATGTGAAAACACCTATTATATATATAAATATATAAATATATATATATATATATGTTTAAATATATATCAGTTGGACCTTTATGCAAATGCTTCCTTTAACATGTTTTGGAAATTTTTATTTTGGTTTTAATTTTGCACCTTTTTGTAATATGATTGATTAAGGTTTCATTGGCATTTCGGTTTGGAATAATCTCATTGTGTGTGGCACATTGCCACATTTGATGGTATCAGAGCCTTCAGTTCAGTGAGTCTATAGGGACATAGGACTTAGGTTGTTGTGTCTATTCTTACATATTCAACATATTTAACAATGGTTTATGGTTATACAGATATGTATGGAGAACATGTAGAACTTGATGAGAGTAGTTTCTTTATAGAATATGACTACAAAGTAGGAAGAGGAAACAAAAAATTATCTACCATATTCCTCATAATAGTAGATCACGTCAATAACTATAATGCATGAAGGATGGTTTCGAGGATAGACCTAGTCCTGGAGCAAGTCCAACAACTATCCTCATCATCATAGATGTGCAACTTCTGAATCATGGTTACATTGGGACTCATCTAATTGTTGTGGCTTCTGGTCTGCACCACAGACTGTAGTCACAAACTTTGTCTACTTCAGTATCTCCTCTTGTTACAGACTGCTGGTTGATATTGTCCTCCTAGAGGTAGACAACAACCTCCAACCTCTATGGTAGTCTACACAGACCTCCTAGAAATCATGTCATCCTATTGGACTAGACATGAAGGAGTTGGCCCTCTCGTTGGTGTACTAGTCACCAACATGCTCTCCCACGACAATGATCTCAATTGCCCTTCCCTTATTGTTCCTCTCTAGTCGGGTAGAACTTGCTCGGGCTCAACCAGAGAGGACAAAGTTTTTTAGAGAAACTATTTCTCAATTATTTGTGTTGTGTTCTAGTAAGCCCAAGTGCCCCCTCTATTTATAGGCAAGGTTTGGGTCCAGGTTCCTAGTTTGTGCGGGAGTGGAAGGGATCAAAGTATCTCAAATTTTCACAACAATTCTAGAATTTTCACAACCTGTGACCACCCAGACGGTTGTTTGGCAACCCAGACAATTGTCTAGCATGCCAGACGATCATTTGGCATAGCCCAGATGGATGTTTAGTTTTGTTTCCAGTTGTACACATATTTGGCAATTCGTTTCCATTCAATATCCCATATTAATTTCCTCGCTCAACAAGTAGTGTGCAACTCAAACAAATTAGGAAATATCTAGAACCTTCCCTCAATCAAACTAGACCATCTCGCGCATGTGATATGACTGTCTCAGTTCACCCAGACGGTCTTTTGGTGACCTGAGTCATGCCTGTTTATTTGGTCAGTTCACTTCCTCAGCCAATTTGAACTCATAATAGGCCTGACTCCCCAGACGCTCGTCTCATCAATTGAAATGACCGTTTGGCACTTCTAGATGGTTGTCTCAACACTTGATATGGGCATTTGCCAGTGTTGTCACCCTATTTGTTGCCTGAATCAAATACCTAAATATATTAATACTTACTTCAATTGTAATTTATGATCTTTACTACTTTACTAGGTCGAGACCTATGTGTGTGACCCTATAGGTCCCATATTACATAGGCAGTGAATGTCCATAACAACTTATGGCATCACAAGCAATGAGTGGTGCCTATTCACACATTAATGCCACCTAAGTAAATGGAATTTTGGAGAACAACTTCAACCTATAATCTGTGTTTGGTGTTATAGTGTTTGTATAGTTCCTTTGTCACTGATGATAAATTGAACTAGAGGCATAGGACAGTCACCGTCATTATTATTCAAACTTGTTTCTTGAACCAATAGTAGACTGTCTGAGATATATGTAAGCTCAATATCACATATTGGCTCACATGAGCATGGACATGCTTTTCTCAATCTCTTTAATCAAGAGGCCTAGGACATCACACTCTAGTAGAAGGAAAAAAATCCCATATCTATCATTCACAGTCTATCC
Organism: Alisma plantago-aquatica; assembly: GCA_963693085.1. NCBI lineage: Eukaryota > Viridiplantae > Streptophyta > Magnoliopsida > Alismatales > Alismataceae > Alisma > Alisma plantago-aquatica. The sequence goes on along the minus strand of OY856414.1, from coordinate 84,292,284 downwards.
CCATGTGTCAAAGCCACCCAATCATCACCTTTATAACAATCCATGTTTTAGGACTACGTTTAATGATGTCAAAGTGTACACAATGACATGTGATGAGTGCAATGATTTCATGTCTAAGAACTACAACAACCACCATCACTGTGAAACTTGACTATGACTTTCATGAAGATGGCTTCCATGTGTCAGTCTCATGGTGGGTCTATCCAATACATTCTTCTCTAACATGTATATGTGTGCTTGGTTTGATATCGACATATCATAACTAATGTGATTTTGTCATGAACCAACTCACAGTTGGGTCTTATGTGTCATTGTTGTCTATCAACCTTCCACAATAACAACCGATCAGGGACGCAATGAGAATATGTATATATACTCTTAACATATGTATATCTCATCCACAAGGTTAGTAACTTGAATACATACGTCATTGAGTACTATGATTCTCTATACATTTATAATATTACATCATTATCTCATAAATGGGATAAACATAATAAATTGGAAGCTTGCTTTTTATTAATAATCAAATCCCTTTATATGATATACCATTCCAATCATCACATGATTGGATCTTTGGGCATAGATAACCAACAGACTCCCACTTGCACTTATAGTCAATCACCCACAAATCATATTCCAAGTGATCTAACATGGCCATCATGCTGCTACTGTGAAAGTGCTTTCGTCAAGGGATCGACAACATTTCTTTCAGTTGGTACTTTGCAAATCTATACATCTCCACACTGTAAGATCTCTCGTATAAGATGGAACATCCTTTTTATATGATTTGATTACTGATGCGATTTGGGTTCCTTAGCTTGTGCAATTGCTCCATTGCTGTCACAATATAGCTTGACTGCCTCGCTGATGTTTGGAACAACCCCAAGTTCTATGATGAACTTCTTGATCCATACAACCTCCTTTGTTGCACTCAATGCAGAAATATACTCGGCCTCTATTGTATAATAAAAAACTATTTCTTTCTTGGAACCATTCCATCTCACAACTCCATTTTTGAGGCAGAACACGAATCCTAATTGTGATTTGTAATCATCTTGACCAGTCTGGAAGCTTGCATTGGTGTAACCCTTTACCGCCAACTCTTCCTCTCTGCCGTAGACAAAGAACTGATCCTTAGTCCTTCTCAAGTACTTGAGGATGTTCTTCACGTCTATCCAATGAGCATCGCCTGGATCTGACTGATATCTACTTGTCATGCTCAAAGCATATGTGATGCCTGGATGGGTACACAACATTGCATACATGATTGATCCAATTGCTGAGGCATATGGAATTACACTCATGTGTTCCCTTTCTTCATAAGAACTGGGACATTCATCTCTAGAGATGGGGACACCATGACGTGCATGCTTGTTTCCTCTTTTTGAGTTCTCGATGGTGAACTGCTTCAACACTTTGTCAATGCATGTGCTCTGACTTAGTCCAAGAATCCTTCTGGATCCATCTTTATAGATCTTTATCCCCAAGATGTAGGATGCTTCTCCCAAGTCTTTCATAGAGAATGTATTTCCAATCCATGTCTTTACCTTTAGTAAAGTAGTGATGTCATTTACCATCAATAGTATGTCATCTACATACAATATGAGGAATGTCACTATGCTCCCACTAGCCTTCTTGTACACACAAGGTTCATCATAATTTTGAATAAAGCCAAACCCTTCGATCATCTAATCAAAACAAAGATTCCAACTCTGAGATGACTGCTTCAATCCAAAGATTGACCTTTATAGATTACAAACTTAATTTGCATTCTTTAGATTGATAAAATGCTCAAATTGTGTCATGTACACATCCTTGAGTAAATTCCCATTAAGGAATATTGTTTTAACATCCATCTACCAAATTTCATAGTCAAGATAAGCTGCAATAGAAAGCTTGATCTTGATGGACTTAACCATGGCCACTCGAGAAAACGTTTTGCCATAGTTCAACACCTTTAACTTGTCTGAAACCCTTTGCAACCAATCTTCGCTTATAGGTCTGTACATTACCATCCATGTCAGTCTTCTTCTTGAAGACCCACTTGCACCATATGGGTTTTACCCCTTCAGGTGGATCCACCAAAGTCCACACTTTGTTGGTATACATGGATTTCATCTCGAATCTCATGGCCTCAAGCCACTTCTCAAACTCTAGTCCTCTATAGCGTCTTGATAGGAAATTGGCTCATCATTTATGACCAATTCACCACCTTCCTGAGTTACAAGATATCCAAATATTTTAGGATCAAGGTGTGTCCTATTAGATCTACGAGGTTCCTCTATTACTTGATGAATTTGAGATTCCACAACACCTTGTGAATCTCTTGGTTCCTCTTGTACATCTAACAATTCAATGTTTTCTTGTCAGTCTTGAACCTCTTTGAGTTCCACTTTCCTCTAACTGATTCACTTGGAAATAAAGTCCATCTCAAGGAATGCAATATCCCTAGAAACAAACACTTTGTTGTCAGATTGGTAATAAAAGTAATATTCTCTAGATTCCTCAAGATATCCAACAAAATAACATTTATTAGATTTAGGACCAAGCTTATCAGGAAACATTTTCTTGAAATAGGCTTCACATCCCCAAATCCTCATAAAAGACATATTGGGATGCTTCCCATTCCATATCTCATAGGGTGTCTTTTGAACCGATTTAGATGGTACTCAATTTAACATAAATGCGGCAGTTTGTAGAGCATGCCCCCAGAAGGTTGTTGGAAGCTCAGCTAATCTCATCATCAATCACACTATATCCAGTAATGTGCAATTCCTTCTTTCTTATACATCATTATGCTGAGGTGTTCTAGGCGGAGTCCACTAGGATACAATCTCATGGGCTCTGAGAAGGTCCTCAAACTCTTGATTTAAGTATTCTCCACCTTAGTCAGAATGAAGTTCCTTAATACTTTTATCAAGTTGGTTCTATACTTCATTCATAAACTCCTTGAACTTTTTAAGATTCTGGACTTATGTTTCATCAAATAAACATAGACATACCTACTAAAGTCATCAGTAAGGTGATGAAGTACTAATACCCTCCTCTAGAAGTTATTCTAAAAGGTCCACACGCATCAGTATGTATGAGTCCCAATAGATCACAAGCCCTTTCATTGTTACTTGTGAAAGGGGTCTTAGCCATCTTACTGATCTACCAAGATTCATATGTCTCTATTGATTCAAAAAAAAAAGTCCAGATAACCATCTTTATGGAGTCTAGATATGTGATTCTCATTTATGTTTCCTAGATGACAATGTCAAAGGTATGTTTTGTTTGAGTTGTTAAGTTTTAGTCTTTTGGTATTAATGTTATATACATATGTCTTTAGATCTAACAAATAAAGACCATAAGACAATGGAGCACTACCATAAAAGATCCCATCTTTTGAAATAGAACATTGACCACTTTTAATATGGAATTCCAATGCATCCTTATCCAAACAAGATACATAAATAATGTTTCTATTTATAGAAGGTACATAATAGCAGTTCTTTAACTCTATTACAATCCCTATGGGTAAAGATATACTATAGGTTCCAACTGTGTTGACTGCAACTCTTGCGCCATTAGCAACTCGTAGTTCCACCTCGCCCTTTCTCAAAGGCCTACTTTTTTTCAAATCCTTCATATGAGAATATATGTGAGATCCACATACAGTATCTAGTACCCATGATGATGAAGTAAATATATTTATATCAATAATATATATACCTAAAGTGGAGATCACCATCCCCATCTTCTGCTTCCTAAAAGCCTTCAAGTACAAAGGATGAGTTCCACTTGTACTTTTCTTTCTCCTTATCTTGAGCGTTAAAGAATTAGACTTAGGCTTTACCATAGCACTCTTCTCAGTCTTGCTTGGATCTTTGGACTCAACTCTATTGATCACCATCACGGGCTTGTCCTTCTTCAATTTTTCTTTAGCATGAATCAATATGGCAAGCATGTCTGACATATGCCCAACTGTATTACTCACATGATAACATGCAATAAAGTGGCTTATGATTTAGGAATAGTCCTTAGAATCATATCAGTGGCCAGATCTTGGCTCAAGGTGAATCCTAGTTCTTCAAGATGATACACATGTCCAATCATTTTGAGCACATGTTCCTCGATTGAGGTTCCCTCTGTCAGCTTTGACTCAAGCAACACCTTCAATGTAGCGTCCCTTTCTTGCTTTTCAAGACCAAGTGTCACTTTCTTAAGATGTGTTACCATCTCAAGAACACTCATGTCTTCACACTACTCATGCAACTCATAGTTCATGCATCTAAGCATAAGGTACTTTATCTCCAAGGCATCATTGGCATGCATCCAGTAAGCATCCACATGTGCCATAGGTGCATCAGGAGGCGGTATTTCATGCAAGGGTTTGTCAAGGATGTAGATTTTGCACTCTTCATTGGGAACCTTTCTCAAAGTCCAAAACTAGTCATGGAAATTCCTCCTATCAAGTTTGTCCTTCTTCAGGACCAATCTCAAATCAGATGTGTTTGTCATGTGATTCTGTAAGAGAAAATTTGCATTTTTCAAAAACCATTTTTGATTTGATTTGTTGAAAAAAATTACAATATTAATTAGGTATATAATTATTGTGGATCCCACTCTTTTATTCAAATTCATAGCCCTCAATATCAATTCAAAATATTGCAGTATACAATATTCTAGTGGGCATATCCAAGATGATTCAACTATGGCCTGATCAACACTACAAACACAGTCAAGCATCAAGGTAGGAAACTATTGGAAATTGCATCATATGCAATTCTGGATAGATGATATGCACAATCCCTTGCCATAATCATCTGTATGACTCTGGGCCTAGACACTCTAAGAATCACCAGTCAAGCCTGACCAAAATGCTGACACGATAATAATGCACCCCGCAGAGGCAGAACCTACATTATTACCATCACACTTCCATGAGATAGATGGAACACTCTGCAGAGGCAGAACTTGCGCTTAGTCGATCAAGCTTTTCATGTGTTCCACATTTGGAAAGCATCTAAGACTTGATATTTTAATTGAGGGAGTTTGTATTAATAAGTATATAAATATACTTTATCCAATCACCACATATATAGTATGTATCATATATGTGCTATATCCGATATAAAAACATGCAATAAACAAAAGTGATGACTCTGGTCTGCCTAATGTAATCCCTTGGAGCCATAAAAAATTATGGTCATCTAGGTCTACATCACATGTAGAAACCTATTGTTGATGAATATGTGTGCTTGCCAATCCAATTTGATTGGTTCAACCTTTGAACTAGTCAGCTTGCCTCTTGACTGGTTGTTAAGTCATCTCACTGGTCGTCTAGTTCCATCGATCCACCTTCTGCTGGCTCCTCTAGCTGATCAGTCGGGGTCCACCAAGTGATCGGTCTGACTTGTCCTCCTGGTCCTCCATGGTCCTTCATCTAGTCTTCTCATCTTTAGGACATATTCTTCTTTGTCATAATAGAAAATAAACTATCCCTCTTTTATATATATTATATGGAGACCTCGAGTTACATTTGAGGGGAGCAAGGCTAAGGAAGAATTAAATTTACATGGGGAAGAAGAGATAGGGGCTCAGTACTCAGACTGAGATAAGAGGAACAATCAACCATACAACCATGCATACAATATAGGGGTTATTGTCCATAATCATTATACACATCCATCATAAAAACCACATTTAGAGTGACACATGTAAATTGCATATATATATATATATATATATATATATATATATATATATATATATATATATATATATATATATATATATATATATATATATTAGTCTGGGATTATCATGATATTGGATTTGATAAGATACTATTCACATAGTATGTAATAATAGAACAAAAAACCAAAATCTAATCATATCGATTATCCTATAATAAAGTAAATTGACATTGGCTCTGATACCACTGTAGGGAAAATGGCTACAGAGAAGGCAGTGGAAACAAAAAACTATCTACCATATTCTCCATAATCAGTAGATCGCGACAATAACTATAATGTAGAAAGGATGGTTTTTAGGATATACCTAGTTCCCGAGAAAGTCCAAATACAATCATCATCATAATAAATGTGCAACTTTTGAATCTTGGTTGCACTGGGACTCATCTGATTGTTGTACCTTCTGGTCTGCACCATGGATTGCAGTCACAAACTTCGTCTACTTAAACAACTCCTCTTGTCACAAACTACTGGTTGACGTTGTCCTCCTAGAGGCAGACAATGGCCTCCCGCCTCTATGGTAGTCTACACTAACCTCTTAGAACTCGTGTCGTCCTACTAAACTGGATAGGAAGGAGTTATCCCTCCCATTGGTGCACTAGTCACCAACTTGCTCTCCCACAACAATGCTCCCAATTTCTCTTTCCCTTATTGTTCCTCCCTAGTTGGGTAGAACTTGCTTGGGCTCTCGTGGTTACCACAACTAGAGATGACACTATTTGTCAGATCAACTATTTATTAAATGTCTATGTTTTATTCTGGGAAGCCCCAATATCCCCTCTATTTATAGGAGGGGTTTGGGTCTAGGTTCCCAATCTGTGCAGGAGTGGAAGGGACCGGAAGATCTCAATATTTGCAACAATTTTGGATTTTTATCAACCTATGATAGCCAGACGGTCATTTGGCACAACCCAGATGTTTGTTTGGCTATTTCCCAGTTGTACACAAATTTGGCAACTCATTTCCAATTAATATCCCATATTAATTTTCTTACACAACAAGTAATGTGCAACTCAAACGAATTAGGAAATATCTAGAACCTTCTCTTGATTGAACAAAACCATCTCTTCCATGCAAGACAACCATCTCAGTTCACCCAGAAGGTCTGAGGTCAGATGGCTTATCTGTCACCAAAGAGGCTAAAGAGGATACTTCAACATAAAAAGGTGAGTTGCGCGGACGGTCTCAGTGGGTTATCCAGTAAGCGCCAAGTACTACAGACGAAGGAAGCACACCGAACCGGGGTGGGGTTTCTTTCTACCTCGAAGAAGTGGATTCTAGTTTGTATACGAGACTGGGCTATGAATCTAATCCCTTCTATCTAATAGAATAACAAGTTTGAGTGATTTGATGTTGTTGTTAAGTTTCAGTCACCCTCCACGACTAATGCTTGGTCTCATTCAAGTTCGCCAAAACCACCTTCTTTCTCCTGGGGCCAAAGTCCAAAATCTCTATATAAGTCCGAATGTCATAGATTTGATTCTAGATGCAAGGTCAGGTGCAGAGCGAAGCAAAGCGGCAATCAAAGGAAAGGTCGCAAGAGCTATTCTTCTTCTTCTTGGCTATCTAATGGGAAGGTTCTACCTAAGACCTAAGATAAGAAAGGTGGCTTGAATCAAGATGGAATTCTGACCCCACCCTCCTTCTTTCTTCTCTTCTTCTAATTGTTTTGTTCAAATGGCATAGAAATCTTCAACTAGAAAAGGTCCTCCGCACCAGCTTCTCAAAACCATAAGTTCTTCCCAGGAGCCTTCCTTAACTGAGACTCGGGTTAAGCTCTGTAGACCATAGTCAGTGCCCAGCCCCAGCTGCTGCTCCTATCTACTTTATTGGATTTTGAGAAATAGGAAATTGGTTGATTCTTGTGCTTGCTTGTCTTTTAGGAAATCCCCGCTTTTCTAGTTCTAGTCCCGTATAGTAGATCTTGTACGTACGGGTTCTTATCAGGTGGGGCACAGCACAGTAGTTGCAATTCGACGATCAAAATACCGATTCCAGAGTCTCCCGAGCTCCCCGGCAGGAAAAAAGCCTACGCCTGAAGACCAGAGGTTTCCCTCCACGGTCAATCTAAGCCTCTGTCTTTCTTGTACCCCTCCATATAGTATATGCAGAGATTTGCTTTTTTTGTCTCCTCGGAGAGACTACATAATTCATTAGACCAACTTATCTTCCCAGTAAGAACTGCTTTCTTCCACTGGGGCCCCAGGTAATCAAACTCTATTTCCATGTATCAGTAGTACCCATACCGGTATGTAGTCCTTTCCCTTAGGCAAGTGGGTAAGCAATCAGGTATAGAAAATCCAGCAGTAAAGGAAGAAGTTGGTAAAGGCGGGCCGGCTTCCAGCGAGAAAGCAAGGAAACATTTTTCTTTGAAATTGTTCTCCTCGTATGAGGTTTTTTCTCTACTTACTCTCGCTCTCACTCTCTAACTATCTCCAGGGCTATTCCAAAGGGTTTCGGTCCCGGCGATTCCATTGTATTGTATTTCTAGAGTCATCCCCTCCTATTGCAGTTTGAATTTTGAGCGATCTAGTCGGGAGGTGTGCTCCCGCAATTGCAGTTCTATGGTATTTGTTTGAGATCCAGCAGTCTCCTTGTAAAGAGATTGATCTGCTGTTCCAGCCATCATTTTCTTCTCTATTCGATCGAGTGGAAGGGTCGTCGCCCTCCCTCTAAGTCCTCAGCCCTTAAGCCAGAGCTAATTGGAGTCGCTTTCGATGGTAGGCCATGGACCTTCGAAGGGATTGACTCCTATGTATTACCTGCCTATTGATCCCTCTTACCCGAACTGATTTCAAATCTCGCCTTATCTTGTTAGTTTAATAGCAGTAGGAGTAGTAAATTGTTGGGTTTTATGGGAGGCAGAGAAGTAGCGGAAACAAAAAAAAATTCTCCCCAAAACCCAGAACAAAAGGAATCACATCAACATCTATACAATAGGAAAGATGGTTTGTGGATGCATACCTTGTCCCGAGGCTTGCTCGGTGACCGTACCTCATGCCTTGTGCGGTCTTCACCTCTGGTCTTGGACAGTGTCTGTGCAGCTCCTGGTCGCACCTGGACTGAAGACTCCTGGTCTCACCGGGACTGTCAGGATTGAAAGTTGTCCTTCGAGCGAAAGAGGTCTCCTGCCTCTGTAGTCGTCCACACAGACTGCCTGGAACTCTGATCTCCTTGTCCCATAAGGAATCAGAAGAAGTCACACCCTCCTGTCGGTGTACTAGTCACCGACACACTCTCCTGCCACCAGTCACTTTCTGCAGTTGTCTTTCCCTTGTTGTGCCTCCCTTATCGGGTAGCACTTGCTCGGGCTCTCTCGGTTACCAAAACCAGAGAGAACGACAACTTTACAGAGCAATTAGTTACACTGAGTTGTACTTTGAGAAGCCCCCAATACCCCTATATATAGGAAGGTCATGGGATAGGGTTCTCTATCCCAGGCAATGCGGGACTAAAGCAGGAGTAGAAGGGTTCGAGATTTTCCACAAAAACAACCAACTGCGTAACTTGAACCGATCGTTTCACAACTGAAACGGTTGGTTGGGGATCTGAGTCGGTCAGTTGACACCTCAACTGATCGGTTGGGACCCATGAAATGGTCAGTTCACTTCTGAACCGGTCAGTTCGTGGTCCTGATCAGTTCCCGATTGAATTTTCTTCTTTTGTTTCGAATTGGTATCAAATACCAGTCCTTGTTCCAATCAAATTGGGCAAGTGAAACGAAAGGAAATTTCTCACCAATCTTACTTTCCCAACTTGCTCAGTTGGACTTGAACTGATCCTTTCAACACTTGAACGGATCGTTTCACCCTGTCCCTGAGCCGATCGACTCACCAGTTGAGCCGATCGGTTCACCAAGCTCAGCCGATCGATTCATCACATGAGCTGATCGGTTGGGAGTGCAGATTGTGCAGAATCAGTCAATCGCAGTTTCAATCAATCAGATACTCTAATCAATCAGTCCAACACCTTGAACACTATGATACTGAACTATCAATTGATTGAGTGTTTAATTGAACTACTAAACTCCTTTAGTAATCAATCTAACATGTTTGTGGACAAACTCCTATTCCAGGTTAAATCCTATGTGTGTGACCCTGCAGGTCCATTTTACGTTGGCAGTGAAAGTCCATAACACGTATGACTTCACAAGCAAAGATTGGTGCCTAGTCACACATCAGTGCTACCCAAGTGAAATAGAAAGTTGGAGAACAACTTTCAATCCTACAATCCATGAATGGTGTTATAGTGAATGTATAATTCCTTTGTCACTGATATCCTGAATGAACTCGAGGCATGGAACAGTCATCCTGTCAACGTTCATTCATTTCCTTGATCTCAGAGAAGACTGGGTGAGATGTGTGTGACATCAATACCACATATTGATTCACACGTGCATGTGCATGCCTTTCCCAATCCTACTCATCAAGTGGCCAAGGACATCAAACTCCCTCTGGAGGGACAAATCCCATATCTATCACTCACCCATCAAAAGCCCCATGTGTCAAAGCCACCCAATCATCACCTTTATAACAACCCATGTTTCAAGACTGCGTTTGATGATGTCAAAGTGTACCCAACGACATGTGTTGAGTGTAGTGATTTCAGGTCTAAGAATCACACTCACCACCATCACTGTGAGAGATGACTGTGACTACCAAGTCATGGTTCCATGTGTCACTCTCACGGTGGGTCTGTCCGGTACCTTGTTCTCTAACAAGTACCTATGTGCTTGGTTTGTTATCACTATATGATGACTAATGAGATTCTGTCATCAACCAACACACAATCTAGTCTTTAGTGTTATTGATGTCTATGGTTATTTCCATCAAAAAAAGATGTCTATGGTTATATAAACATAAAAAAAAAGATGTCTATGGTTATATAACCATAAAAAAAGATGTCTATGGTTATTTCCACAATAACAACCGACTAGGGACCAAACAAGAATGTATACTCTTAACATCCGTATGATCTCATCATTTAGGTCCTCAACCCAAAAGCATACGTCATTGAGTAAAACAATTCTTTAGACATCTATCATGTTACACTATCATCTCAGAAACAGTTTAAACATATAGATCGGAAATTGCCTTTATTATTATTCAAATCATTAACAAAGTATCCCATTACAATAATCATATCACTTGCTCTATGGGCATACATACCAACAGACTCCCACTTGCACTTAGAGCTAGTCACCAAGGAACCTCAATCCTTGTGACCTAGCATGACCATCATGCTTCTGTTGAGAAAGGGCCTTAGTCAGTGGATCAACTATGTTGTCTTCAGTTGGTACTTTGCAAATCTTCACATCTCCTTGTTGTATGATCTCTCGTATGAGATGGAAGCACCGCAGTATGTGCTAGGACCGCTGATGTGATCTGGGTTCCTTAGCTTGTGAAATAGCTCCATTATTGTCACAATAAAGCTCAATTGCATCACAGCTACTGGGAACTACACCAAGTTCAGAAATGAACTTCCTGATCCACACCGCCTCCTTTGCTCCATGTGAAGCAGCAATATACTCAGCCTCTGTAGTAGAATCGGCAACTATTTCTTGCTTGGAACTCTTCCAGCTCACAGCTCCATTATTAAGGCAAAATATAAATGCTGACTACGATCTGTAATCATCTTTATCGGTTTGGAAGCTTGCATCGGTGTAACCCTTTACAACCAGCTCTTCCTCGCCACCATAAACAAGAAACTTATCCTTAGTCCTTCGCAAGTACTTGAGGATGTTCTTTACGGTTGTCCAGTGAGCATCCCTGGGATCTGACTGGTACCTTCTCGTCATGCTGAGAGCATACGAGACATCTGGGTGTGTGCACAACGTAGCGTAAATGATGGATCCGATGGCTGATGCATATGGGATCCCATTCATACGCTCCCTCTCTTCACAAGATTGGGGACATTGAGCTCTAGAGACGGTGACTCCATGTAGCATGGGGATGTTGCCTCTCTTTGAGTTCTCCATGCTGAATCGCTTCATCACTTTGACGATGTACGTGCTCTGACTTAGTCTGAGAAGCCTTCTAGATCTATCTCTATAGATCTTAATTCCTAGAATGTAGGATGCTTCTCCTAAGTCATTCATTGAGAAAGTATTCCCAATCCAAGTATTTCCCTTCTCTGAGTCTAAGACATCATTCCCCATCAAAAGTATGTCATCCACATACAATATGAGGAATGTGGTTGAGCTCCCACTAACCTTCTTGTAAACACAAGGTTCATCTTCATTTTGAGTAAATCCAAACACTTTGACTTCCTCATCAAATTGAAGATTCCAACTCCGAGATGCTTGCTTCAATCCATAGATTGACCTTTGTAGCTTACAGAATTTATTGGCATTATTTGGATCTACAAAACCTTCAGGCTGTGTCATGTATGTTGGTATGTATGCCCTGAGAGCCAATCATGGGATGATTGGTTGGATACATTAAGATTGATTTGATAAACATCAAAGGCAAGCTTCCAATTCTTTCTGGTTCAGTCATATGAGATAGTGATAGAACAGATTGAATGTCTAGAGAATGACAGTACTCAATGACGTATGCTTTCAGGTTGAGGACCTGAATGATGAGATCATACGGATGCTAAGAGTTTGTACATTCTTGTTATATCCCTAGTCGGATGTCATTGTGGAAGTTAGATAGACAGCAATGACACACAAGACTAGATTGTGGTGTTGGTTGATGACAGAATCTCATTAGTCATGATATAGAGATATCAAACCAAACACATAGGTACTTGTTAGAGAACAAGTGTACCAGACAGACCCACCGTGAGTTTGACACATGGAACCATGACATGGTAGTCACAGTCAGTACTCACAGTGATGGTGGTGAGTGTGATTCTTTGACCTGAAATCACTACACTCAAACATGTCGTTGGGCACACTTTGACATCATCAAACGCAGTCCTGAAACATGGGTTGTTATAAAGGTGATGATTGGGTGACTTTGACACATGGGGCTTTTGAGGGGTGAGTGATAGATATGGCATTTGTCCCTCCTAAGGGAGTTTGATGTCCATGGCCACTTGATAAGTAGGATTGAGAAAGGCATGCACGCATGTGTGAATCAGTATGTGATATTGATGTCATACATATCTCTTCCAGTCTACTCTGAGGTCAAGAAAGTGAATGAACGTTGACAGGATGACTGTTCCATGCCTCGAGTTCATTCGGGATATCAGTGACAAAGGAATTATACATTCACTGTAACACCATTCACGGATTGTAGGATTGAAAGAAGTTCTCCAACTTTGTACTTTCACTTGGGTAGCACTGATGTGTGACTAGGCACCACTCTTTGCTTGTGAAGTCATAAGTGTTATGGACTTTCACTACCAACGTGAAATGGACCTGCAGGTTCACACACATAGGATTTAACCTGGAAGAGGAGTTTTGTCCACAAGCAATGTTTAGATTGATTAGTAAAGGAGTTTAGTAGTTCGATTAAACACTCAATCAATTGATAGCTCAATATCATATTGTTCAAGGTGTTGGACACATTGATTGGAGTATCGGATTGATTGAAATCGCAATTGACTGATTATGCACAATCTGCACTCCCAACCGATCGGTTCATGTGATGAACCGGTCGGCTGAGCTTGGTGAACCGGTCCTCTCAAGTGTTGAACCGATCGGCTCAAGATTAGGGTGAACCAATTGCTTCAAGTGTTGAAACGATCGATTTAACTGGTGCAACCGAGCAAGTTGGGAAAGTAGGATCGGTGAGAATTTTCCTTTCGTTTCAATTGCCCAATTTGATTGGGAAATAGGATTGGTATTCGATACCAATTAGAAACAAAAGAAGGAAAGTCAATCGGGAACCAACCAGGACCACCAACCGACCGGTTTAGGTGTCCCAACCGACCGGTTCAGGTCCCCAACCGACCGTTTCAGTTGTGAAATGATCGGTTCAGGTTGTGAGTTGGTTTCTTTTGTGGAAAATCTCGAACCCTTCTACTCCTACTTTTAGTCCCGCATTGCCTGAGATGGAGAACCTTGTCCCATGACCCTCCTATATATAGGGGTATTGGGGGCTTCTCAAAGTACAACTTAGTGCAACTAGTTGCTCTACAAAGTTGTCGTTCTATGGTTTTGGTAACCGAGAGAGCCCGAGCAAGTGCTACCCGCTAAGGGAGGCACAGCAAGGGAAAGACAACTGCAGTTGCAACTGGAGGCAGGAGAGTGTTGGCGACTGATAACACCAATTTTTGTGATGTTTTAGACTATTTTTCTATTATCAAAACTGCCCTTTCAAACTGTTTTCCTCTCTTTTATTTGTACTTTTGCAATAATTGGTCAAACGACGCTCTTAATTCAATATTTCCATCTTTTGTAGAGTTTTCCTCCTATTTTGACCCATTTATCATCAATAAGGCCGTACCGGCCCATAAACAAGTTCCACCTGCATCGGCCTTCCAGATGGATGATACGGTCACTTCCCGACAGGGTAAGTGCAACACACCGATGCGCGACATGTGGATGTCGTGCAAGAAGGAACTAGCGGGCGATACGTCTTTTACCCGAGAGGGAGCCGAGATCGGCACAACAGCTAAAGCTTGTCGTGCGACACAGGCCACCCACCGGCAGGCGCCGCTCGTCACGTGACCGATAGCCGACATCCTCGTGCTGGGCGATACCGATATCGGCCGTCCACCGACTCCACGATGATAAGGGGGATACGTGGCACCCTGAGCACCATAACTTCCCCCAACCGCTGCCTATAAATAGCAGCTACAGGAAGCCGAAAAGATAGGTCGGAACCCTGCACAAGTCACCTCAGGAAAGTTGCAAAGAGAGTGTATCGTGCCTCAGTGATGTGTCGGGTGATCCTAGGTGAGCACTTCCCCATCCCGAGAGGGAGGTGAATGGTTCACTTAGTATCGTCCCGGGTGACACTGCAGGCCGATATCGGTCGACACAGATCCCCGACTTAAGTGACCGATACTAGATGGGTCATTCTAGCCCGGCGCGATACTGAACCCGATACGCATCGCCCGTCACGGCGTGTCACCCGAGAGGGTGCCACCCTACATAAGTGTATTCGGCAAGGGTCCTCGCACGGTGCAATCCGCCTATCACGACATGTCGCCTGAGAGGGCGTGCCGCCCGACACGGTTGTATCAGGCTAGGCTCCTGACCGGTATCGGGTTGGAGGGTCCATTGTAGTCTATCGTCCTTCTATATCAAGAAGGCGATATCTATCTTTACTTCAGTCATTTAATTCTTTTACTTTTGCATTGTAATCAACCCTTTATATGTTATTGGAAATAGAAGAGTTTAATTATCTACTTCTTTATGTTTGGTACCCTTATTGGATGATTTCTATGTTTAATATCTGAACTCTAGCTTGTACGTTGGATCGCGTTTCGATTAGCTACCGAATCGTGTTTTCCCATTGCAACAGCCTTGAGAGAGGTGTTGTGGCTCTAGTGTTTGGTCCGATTCTAGCGTACGAGAGTGCCCAGAATCAGAGTTGTTGTAGTAACCTTTCCACTCTAACCTAAGTCCAGCAACCTCGAGAGTGGTGTTGATGCTTGGTTAGAGGTACTCGCTCTGAGAGGAGGGGTACAGGATGTTCCTGCTGCCACTTATTTTACCGAAGTTTTCTCCTTCGTACCTTGCTTTAGCTTTAGTTTTATCTCTCTGTTTCTATTGCATGAAAACCCCTAAAAACTGATAAATGCTTAAAATCTAAGTTTTCCTTGTAACTCCAATTGGAGATAGGGTTTTCTTTTGTCTTATCGATCTTGTTCTGATGTTCCCTTTTTGGGAATTTTATCATACCTCTATCCTTGTCGGAGTGTAGCTTGTCGATTCTGAGTTCTCAACACTACCACCCTTGTCCCTGTGTTCGACCCTGTATATCTACTTCGACCCCGTAAACAAAGTTGCGGAGTGCTAGAAGGATGCAGGTTATAAATGTAAAAGCTCAACTACCTCAAATCCGCCTCCACTTTTGGACGCGTTATTTAGGTCGGTCAACTTTTTGGCTCCATTGCAGGGGACAAGGAAAAACGGTACTGTTGATGAATCTGTATCCACTAACTACACTCCCATGCCTCAAGCTTTGAAATGAGCTTGATAGCACTCCTTTCTTTTTCCTTTTCTTTTACTATTACTATTCTTTGCATAAAATAAATAATTCTATTTTCTGACTTGACTTTTGTGCCATTTCAAGAACTCTGAAATACGGTGACATGTTCCACCGAGCTCTGACACCATGCCTCGCCATGAGAAATCTCTTTCTGAGGGTGAACGTCAAGGCCAGCTTTTCACTTTCGTAAAAAGGCAAGACACTATCATCAATCAGCTGGCTCAGGGAGTGCTCGCCAGTCCTGGAGCTCTGAATTCCATGCAACACCAGATGGCAAGTCTGCAGATGCGCCAGCGCGAGGTCGATCAACGATTGGCCCAGATGGCCGCTCTGATGAAGGACCCTGCAGGAAAGACACTCTCCTACTGTGAAACTGCCAGAATGGCAGTACTAAGATCTGGGAAGATGGTGGAGCGCACTGCTGAAGCCGAACCAGAGCCTGAACCAAGGTCTGAGGGTGCAATTCTGATAGAGGATGAAGGCAGACAAGCAGAAGCTCAAGGCTATCGTTTCCGTATAAACTGATTAAGGAAAATCTGAAAAAGTGTCACGAAAGGTTCATGGACTCGATCAGGAAACTACATCTTGAAGTCCCCTTCCTTGACGCCTTGGAAAAGATGTCGACCTACACCAAGTTCCTTAAGGATCTTATCATGAAGAAAAGATGAGGAGGAAGGGTTGAGACCGTGCACCTAGCATCATCTTCCTCAGCTTTCATGAAGCCTGACCTACCAAACAAAAGAAGAGACCATGGTGTTTTTATGATCCCGTTTGCCATCAGGGACAACGTCGAGCGAAAAGGTCTTGCCGACTTAGGGGCAAGCATCAGCCTCATGCCCCTGAGCTTCGCGCAAAGGTTGGGCTCAACTGACATGGTTCGTACCAATATGAGGATCAAAATGGCTGACCATACCTTTAAGAGACCAGTAGGTGTTGTTGAAGATGTGTCGATCAGGGTCGGTAATTTCTTCATTCCTTGCGACATAGTCGTCATTGATACAACAGAAGACCCCCGCTGCCCGATCATCTTTAAACGTCCTTTCCTGGCAACAGGAAGGGCGTTGATCGATGTCTCTTAGGGGATTATCATGCTGAGGGTCGGGAATGACCACGTGGACTTCAAGATGAAGGAAGCAATAAAGGGTCCTTCCCTGTCTGAATCTGCATGCTTTGCAGACAGCTACGATAAATTCTGCGAGGAGATAGAAGAGGTTATCTGGATAGTGGACCCCCTTGCTAGGGTTATAAGCTGTCAGGATTCCAACTTCGAAGATCCAGAAGCTGTGAAGTATCTCGACCTTTTTGACCTGTCTGACAAAGATCTGCACGAAGAGGATGAGGTGGTGGAGTCTATGAATTATGCCTCTCTCGAGGAGGAGCCTCAAGAGAAGGCATCTAGAGCAAAGCCTGAGTTGAAATCATTGCCCGAAGGTTTGAAATATGAATTCTTAGATGAAGAAGAGAGAAACCATGTCATCGTTAATGCTAATCTTTCGAGAAACCAGCTAGACCGACTTCTTGAGGAGTTGAGACTCCACAGGGGGGCTATAGGATATTCAGTTGAGGATATCAAAGGCCTTAGCCCCGCCTTATGCATGCATCACATCAACCTAGAAGAATCTGCCAAGCCTCTGGCTCAACCCCAGAGGAAGCTGAATCAGATGCTCAAGGAAGTCGTCAAGAAAGAGGTAATCAAGCTAAGGGATGTGGGGATCATTTACCCAATCAGCGATAGCAATTGGGTGAGTCTGATGCACGTAGTACCCAAAAAGGGCGGGATGATAGTGGTAAGAGGAGAAAATGGCGACGAGGTGGTGGTTAGCACCGTCACCAGATGGCGGATGTGCATAGATTACAGAAAGCTAAACCAGGCTACCAAAAAAGATCATTTTCCGCTACCTTTTATTGACCAAGTTCTTGAAAGATTAGCGCATCATGACTTTTAATGTTTCCTTGATGGCTTTTCAGGATTTTACCAGGTACCCATCCTGCCCGACGACCAGGAGAAAACAACATTCACCTACCTCTACGGCACTTATGCTTTTAGAAGGATGCCCTTCGGACTATGCAACGCTCCCGCCACGTTCCAAAGATGCATGATATCCATGTTTTTAGATTTTCTAGAAGATATCGTAGAAGTTTTCATGGATGATTTTTCAGTCTATGGGACGGACTTCGATACCTGCTTGAAGAATCTGTCCTTGGTTCTACAAAGGTGTGAGGAGAACAGCCTGGTTTTAAACTAGGAAAAGTGCCATTTCATGGTACGAGAGGGCATTGTTCTGGGGCATAAGATCTCAAGGCGTGGAATCGAGGTGGACACCAGCAAGGTCAAAGCCATATCCAAGCTTCCTCCCCTGAAGTCCGTGACGGGAGTGAGGAGCTTCCTCAGACACGCCAGCTATTACCGCATATTCATAAAGGACTTCTTGAAGATTTCAAAACCTTTGTCCAATCTTCTGGTAAGAGATGTTGAATTTGTTTTCTCTAATGAATGTCTGACGGCTTTTCAGGCTTTAAAGAACGCGCTAATATCACCACCCATCCTCCAAGTGCCAGATTGGAGTTTACCGTTTGAGCTTATGTGCGACGCTAGTGACTATGCGGTAGGAGCAGTCCTTGAGCATAAGAAAGATAAAAAGCACCATGTGATTTGCTATGCTAGTCGCACGTTGGACGAAGCTCAGGTAAACTATACAACCACAGAAAAAGAGATGTTGTAAATTGTCTTCGCCTTCGATAAGTTCAGGTCATATCTAGTTGGAGAAAAGGTCAAGGTATATACAAATCATGGGGCTATAAAATATCTAATGCAAACGAAAGACACAAAGCCCAGACTGTTGAGGTGGGCCTTATTGCTGCAAGAGTTCGACCATGAAATTATCGACAAGAAGGGCGCATAAAATGTGGTCGTCGACCACCTATCGAGGAATCGTAGCTGAAAGACAAGGGGGACCACCGATCAACGACGACTATGCCGATGAGGCTCTTATGTTGGCAGATGCTAAAGAAGAAGACTTACCATGGTTTGTAGATATCTGCAACTATCTTGCTTGTGGAGAGCTGCCTCCTGACATTACTTACAATCAGAAAAAGAAACTATTCGTGGATGCTAAAAATTACTATTGGGATGATCCTCTCCTCTTCAGAAGATGCGCTAATAATCTATACAGGAGATGCATCCCCGAGGAAGAAACTACGAATATTCTGAAGAAGTGTCATGCATCCCCCTACGGTGGACACCTGGGTAGCGAAAGAATGGCTGCAAAAGTGCTACAATTAGGTTTCTATTGGCCCTCGCTATTCAAAGATGTTGCACAATTTGTAAAAGTCTGCAAAGAGTGCCAGTCTACGGGGAATATAGGGAGGAGGAATGAAATGTCGATGGCAAATTGGATCGAAGTAGAGATCTTCGACATGTGGGGGATTGATTTCATGGGGCCGTTTCCTCCATCCAGGGGGTATCAATACATACTAGTGGTAGTAGACTATGTATCGAAGTGGGTAGAAGCCATAGCAACCCAGACATGCGACGCCAAGTCGGTAATCAAGCTATTCGAGAAGACGATCTTTCCTCGGTTCGGTGTACCACGCACAGTAATAAGCGACGGCGGGTCGCACTTCGGAGAGAGATAGTTCGAAGCACTCCTACGTAAGTATGGAGTGAAGCACAAGATCGCTACACCCTACCACCCACAGACCTCAGGGCAGGTAGAGGTTTCAAACAGACAAATTAAGCAGATCTTGGAGAAAACTGTCAGCCGGACGAGGAAAGACTGGTCTATGAAACTTGACGACACATTATGGGCCTACAGGACCGCTTACAAAACTCCCATTGGAACCACCCCCTACAGGCTGATCTACGGAAAATCCTTCCATCTACCTTTGGAACTGGAACACAAGGCCCTTTGGGCAATCAAATTCTTAAACATGGACCTTGAAAAAGCAGGGGAAAAGAGATTTTTGCAGCTGTAAGAGCTTGAAGAGATGAGGATGAACGCCTATGAGAATGCAAAAATCTACAAACAAAGAACGAAGGTGTGGCATTATGCCCACCTAAGAAGAAAGGATGTGAGCGAAGGGGATAAAGTTCTATTATTTAAATCTTCCATTCGTCTTTTCCCTGGGAAGCTACAAACGAGATGGTCAGGACCGTTTACTGTGTCAAGGATATACCCATCAGGAATGACGGAGCTCTATGACAAAGACGATCCGACCAAGGTCTTCAAGTTGAATGGGCACTGAGTAAACAGGTACTATGAAGATGAAGCTTTTGTCAGGAGAGCAGAAATCGACTTGCAGGATATGGGTAATGTCGAAGGCTGAACGTGAAGAACTTACACCGGTCGAGCTGGCGACGCAAACTTCAGCGCTCCTCGGGAGGCAGCCCGAGTTTTTCTTTCTTTCCTTCCTAGAGTAGGATGAATTTTTCTTCCTTGTAAAAAAAACAAACAAACATTATGGACTGTAATAAGGCCCGAGTCAGTGCATGCACCGAGCGTACCGACTCTTCCGCTTCATGGGCCACCGCTGTATTTTACGAAGCTTTGAGTTGTAATACCTTCTGAGGTCGGGGACTTAACCCTTAGTCGATGATGTTTTACCCTTTAATCGCTTTTTCTTCACCTTGTTTTAGTTTTTGGCAACCTGTTATTAATCGTATCGGGCAGCAGCTCAGCTGGTGCGCATGACCGCTTGTATCGGGCTGTAGTCTCTCAAGCATCGCGAGGGCCACGACAGACAATATTCCTGGGCGGCGTGCACCCGTATCGTGCATGCGAGTAATTGCCCTTAATGAGACTGATGGGACCGTCGTCCCGGGAATGTCATGTCTCGACAGCCGACGCGCGCCCCAGAACTTCCCGTTTTACCCCCAGTTGAGTTTGCTACATATAGTAAGGAGGATTCAACGTGTCGGGCTACTACACTTACTCTTTCAGCCACCTGTACCACATGCAGTAATCCACCTTTTTGCTCGCATGTCGGGCAGCTCGCCTTCGCCCTTGTGTTGGGCGAGATCCTCAAAGAGAAAAGGTATAGCCCGACAGTCTATTTTCCTAACACAGGTTTTATATCGTGCGCTGCATATCGGGTTGACGAGCTGAGTCGATTTTTCCTTATATCGCCCGACACATATGAAGCACGACACATCGGCCGATAGCGTTTCCCCGATACGCCATATCAGGCGACACGTTTTTCTGTCGTGACGTCCTATCAGGCAGTTGCTTCATGCGACCTTATCGCCCGACATACCCGTGTCGGGTAGCGAGTTCTGCCGCGCACTTCACCCCGTATCGTCCAATCTCGTATCGCCTCAGATTTTCTTTTGATGAACAATACCCGGGCTCTTACTACCAAACAAGTTTTATCAAGTTTTTAGCTTTTCCTACCTGACACTCAAATGATCAATAAACTTGATAAAAGGTATGGATAATACACAGTAAACCTCCGAAAGAGTTGGCAAACACCACAGAAGAATCGACGTCGTGGCCGAAGCAACAACAGTCGGACAAAAAAGCCAGAATCCCGAGACAGCTAGGCCACCACCTGCCAAAAAGAGAGCAAGAGAAGTCCATTTCCTTATCATAGTCTGTCTTCTGCGGTGGTTTAGGGCCATCTCCAAAAGAGAAAAATAATAAAATAGAGAGGCCCTCCGGCTGCACCCTCCTGGGAAAGAAAATGGAATCAAGTGGACTGGAACTGGGATTGACGATCAATCCTTTTGTTCATGTTCACAATGGAAGTACCAGGAGTAAGGGGAGGCCAAATAATTTTGAGAGCTTTGCGCTTGTTCCGGCTACATCCAGCTGGGAACGAAAATGGAGACTGCAAATAAGGAGAATCTATTGCAGCTTCTCCAAGGCACAAGCGCAACCACCAGCTAACCTTCACTGGGCTAACATGACCTCACCCTGTCTTTTTCACTACTCTAGGATAGAGTGTGGAGTAAGTTTGGGGGGGTTACCCATGTACCAGTGAGGGAGGTATAAAAATCTTCTTCTTCACCTCCACCCTTTGTATCATTTCGTTCTTCTCTTATATCATGTGTATGTACCCTTGCTCGTATAAACCGCCATGCTCATATAAAAATTTTGAAAAGTTTTGCTTATTTTGTTCTCATACATGTACAAAGTCGCTATATTAGTAAAAACCTGATACAACTTCTTGCCAAGTTTGTTTTCTATGTGCTTAACGAGATACAAGTTTTGTTATATCTTTCTAATAATGCTGCTTCAAACAAATAAGATATTATGTTTTTCCGTGCCAAAAATTTTGAAAATATAATAATCTCACAACAGCTAAGATACAAGTATGGAGAAGGAAAAAGCTGCCTAAATAGCAAAAGTCCTTTTGTTTCCCCTTACCCAACAAAAATCCCAAAAAGAGTAAGTAGCCTTATGAGAGTGAATAAAAGCATGAGAGTTGTGCCCAATAAAAGAAGAAAAAAAAGAGAAAAAAATATATATACACACTTGTCTTCCAAAAGTACCCATCTTTAGGCATGGTAGATCCGGGGCAGTGGTATGTAGGATGTGAAATCACTGCTCTAAAGCCAACTGGCTTGGACTGCAGGGACCACTTGCCCGTTAACGGACCCTTACCTGGATGGACTGATGGGAGACAAGAAAAACCCCAAAAAGCCTTAGCCTACCCTATACACAATTTTCTGCCCCAAAAATAAAACTGTTTGGTGTGGAAGCTAACTTCAGAATCATGCACCAAAGTCTCACTGAAGTTGTAGAGAAAATTTTTATTGAAATAATAAGGAAGGAAACGCAAGGTCTTTTGTTTGTAGTGGGGCAGCATTATCTCTAAAGGCATTATGATACTTGTTTTACCTCTAGGCCTGAAAGATATACCGTGCAAGAAGAAGCATCACTAAATAAAGTTTAAATATTGATTGAGGACAATCAAAATGCTAAGGTTGGGGGAGTTGAGAACACCAATTTTTGTGATGTTTTAGACTGTTTTTCTGTTATCAAAACTGCCCTTTTAAACTATTTTCCTCTCTTTTATATGTACTTTTGCAATAATTGGCCAAACGACGCTCTTGATTCAATATTTCCATCTTTTGCAAAGTTTTCCTCCTATTTTGACCCATTTATCATCAATAAGGCCGTCCCGGCCCACAAACAAGTTCCACCTGCATCGGCCTTCCACATGGCCGATACGATCACTGCCCTACAGGGTAAGCGCAACGCACCGACGCGTGACATGAGGATGCCACACAAGAAGGAACTAGCGGGCGATACATATTTTACCCGACAGGGAGCCGAGATCGGCACAACAGCTAAAGCTTGTCGCACGACACAGGCCACCCACTGGCAGGCACCGCTCGTCACGTGACCAATAGTCAACATCCTCATGCCAGGCGATACCGATATCGGTCGTCCACTGACTCCACGATGATAAGGGGGACACGTGGCGCCCTGAGCACCATAACTTCCCCCAACCGCTGTCTATAAATAGCAGCTACAGGAAGCTGAAAAGACAGGTCAGAACCATGTGCAAGTCACCTCAGGAAAGCTACAAAGAGCGAGTGTATCGTGCCTCAGTGTTGTGCCGGGCGATCTTAGGTGGGCACTTCCCCATCCCGAGAGGGAGGTGAATGGTTCACTTAGTATCATCACGGGCGACACTACAGGCTGATATCGGCCGACACGGATCCCCGACTTAAGTAACCGATACTAGATGGGTCACTCTAGCCCGGCACGATACCGAACCTGATACGCATCGCCCGTCACGGCGTGTCGCCCGAGAGGGTGCCCCCCCGACATGAGCGTATCGGGCAAGGGTCCTCGCACGGTGCAATCTGCCCGTCACGGTGTGTCGCCTGAGAGGGCGTGCCACCCGACACGGTTGATCGAGCTAGGCTCCTGACCGGTATCGGGCTGGAGGGTCCACTGTAGTCTATCATCCTTCTATATTAAGAAGGCGATATCTACCTTTGCTTCAGTCATTTAATTCTTTTACTTTTGCATTGTAATCAACCCTTTATATGTTAATGGAAATAGAAGAGTTTAATTATCTGCTACTTTATGTTTGGTACCCTTGTTGGATGATTGCTATGTTTAATATCTCAACTCTAGCTTGTACATTGGATCGCGTTTCGATTAGCTACCGAATCATGTTTTCCCGTTGCAACAGCCTTGAGAGAGGTGTTGTGGCTCTTGTGTTTGGTCTGATTCTAGAGTACAAGACTGCCCGGAATCGAAGTTGTTTTAGTAACCTTTCCACTCTAACCTAAGTCCAGCAACCTCGAGAGTGGTGTTGATGCTTGGTTAGAGGTACCCGCTCTGAGAGGAGGGGTACATGATGTTCCTGCTGCCGCTTGTTTTACCGAAGTTTTCTCCTTCGTACCTTGCTTTAGCTTTAGTTTTATCTCTCTGTTTCTATTGCATGAAAACCCCTAAAAACTGATAAATGCTTAAAATCTAAGTTTTCCTTGTAACTCCAGTTGGAGATAGGGTTTTCTTTTGTCTTATCGATCTCATTCTGTTGTTCCCTTTTTGGGAATTTTATCATACCTCTATCCTTGCCGGAGTGTAGCGTGTCGATTCTGAGTTCTCAACACTACCACCCTTGTCCATGTGTTTGACCCCGTATATCTACTTCGACCCCATAAACAAAGTTGTGGGGGGCTAGAAGGATTCGGGTTATAAATGTAAAAGCTCGACTACCTCAAATCTACCTCCACTTTTGGACGTGTGATTTAGGCTGGTCAGCGACTAGTACGTCAACAGGAGGGTGTGAATCCTTCCAACTCCTTGTGGGACAAGGAGTGTGGAGTTCTAGGTGGTCTGTGTGGACTACTTCAGAGGCGGGAGGTTTCTACCGCTCAAGAGGACAACTGTCAACCCAATAGTCCTGGTGAGACCATGAGTCTTCAGTGCCGGTGCGACCAGGAGTTGCACAGACACCGTCGAAGACCGGAGTTGAAGACCGCGCAAGGCACGAGGTATTGTCGCCGAGAAAGGCTCGGGACAAGGTATGATTCCACAAACCATCCTTTCCTATTATATAGACGTTGACGTGTTTCCTTGTTTCAGGTTTGGGGGAGAAATTTTTTTTGTTTCCGCTTCCTTCTCTGCCTCCCCTAAAACCTAACAGTGGTATCAGAGCCACGTCAACTGCTCTATATTTTAGGAATATCGATATGATCAGTTTTGGTTTGTCACCTTTATTTATTGCATACGATGCGAATAAAATTGTCGTTATGCATGTCCAATCCTAAATCCACAATTCCAAATTACATATATGATATGTATTATTAATGCACTCGATACGCGTCGCCCTTAAACGAGTTTTGTGGTGGATTTATAGCGTGGTTATGGCTAATAAACCCTATCTATGTATGGTTGTATGTGGTTGCTTGCATCTCAGTCTGTGCACCGATCTTCCTTCTCCTATTCCTGATGTAACTCAAAATAATTCGAGATTTCTCTCCTACCTTTGCTCCCCTTGAATGTAACTCAAGGTTTCTCTTTATGCAATGTAAAATAGGATAGATTTTATTTCCTGTTATGTCAAAGAACGGAGGATATCGTGACGACAGCTGAAACGATCGGTTCAAGGCGTGAACCGATCGGTTGACGTTCCAGACGATTGGTTCAAGGAGTGAGTCGATTAGTTGATGAACAGTTCGAGGAGCGAGATGAGTGGGTGGAGACCATGATGAGATGCACGACGTCCAGGTGAACTGATCGGTTGGAGGAGCCAACCGATCGGCTGGTGGCACCCAGACGACCGGACCAAAACGAGCAAGTCATTCATGTGATGAGTTGATCTACTCAGAAGGCAAAGAACAGAGTTCATCTTATACAGGTTGCATGTGATGTAGACGTAGATGATTGTGATTCCTCTTGGCTCGAGGAATCACATTAGGATGGCCATAATCATCACCTTTATCGTTTTGCATGTTTTCTATGGGATATAGCATGTATATGATACGTACTATGTATTGTGGTGATTGGATATGTATATGTATATAAAAACCAAAACCCTCATTGAAATATTACATTTTAGATGCCTTCCAAATGCGACACACGTGAAAAGCTTGATCAACCAAGTGTGGGCACGCCCAAGCGTGGTGCACCGTCTATCTTGTGGAAGCGTGAAGGATGGATATGTGGGTCTGCCCAAGCAGGGTGCATATTCATCGTGTTGGCTTTAGGTCGGACTTAACAAGGTGACCTAGATAGGATCTAGCACCTTGAGGCATGGAGATGTTCATGGCAAGTAGTTGCATATGACATCTTATCAAGAGTTGCATATGATGCAATTAGAAAGAGTTACCTACCTGAGAGATCTATGTTGTGGGTGACAGCCCTAGCTGGTCCATGACTTAGAGGATTTCAGGATCTTGCCCACTAGAAGGTTGTACGCTGTAATCTTCCGAATTGATGGTGAGGGCTATCAATTTGAAATAAAATAGTGGGAGCGATAATTAATTAAAGTCCTAATTATATCGTCAAGTTTTCAAATCAATCAAATAAGTCAAAAATGAGTTTTTGGACTAAAATTACATATTTCCTTTTGTAGTAAAAATGACGAAAAACAACAATCACTTTTCTTTGTGATCGGTCCTTGAAAAGGACAAGCTAAATGGGACAAACTTCCACGACTGGTATCAGACATTGAGAATTGTTCTCACTCAAAAGCGTAAGCTCTATGTCCTGGATACTCCAATTCTAGAGGAACCCGCTCCTAATGCACCAAAGAAAGAAAGGGATGCTTACAAGAAGCATTCTGATGATACCATTGATGCAAAGTGCTTGATGTTATGTTCTATGAACCATGAGTTGCAGAGACAACATGAGAACATGGGTGTCATTGAGATGATTCAGCATCTCAGGAACATGTATGAAGATCAGGCACGGCAAGAGAGGTACAATGTCTCAAGGGCACTGTTCAAGTGCGTCATGAAAGAAGGAGATCCAGTTGGTCCACGCACACTCAAGATGATTGGGTATGTGGAGAACCTGTAGAGACAGGGATTTCCACTGAGCCAAGAGTTCGCTACTAACGTGATACTGCAATCATTGCCAGAATCCTACAGTCAGTTTGTGATGAACTACAACATGAACAACTTTGATAGGCCACTGTCAGAGTTGTTGGGCATGTTGAGGACAACCGAGATACTGATGAAGAAGGACAAGCCTAAGCTTGTGATGGTGATCACAAGCAAGAAAGGCAAGTCCAAGCGCAAGGGCAAGGGCAAAGCTAAGAAAGGTTCTGATGCTAGCCAGGAGTCCAAGACGTCTTCAGCTCTCAAGGCCAAGGGAGGCGTGACCAAGAAAGGAAATTGCCACCATTGTTAAAAGCCAGGACATTGGAAAAGGAATTGTCCTCTCTATCTGGAAGAACAAAAGAAGAAGGAGGCTACAGACGTCTCTACATAAAGGTGTCATGAAAGTAAACTTGTAACACTTTTTGAGGTATATGATACCAAGATGTAAAGTGTAAAGCACTCATAATTGGGGCAAGTGTTGCCGCCATAGATAGGAGTACTTTAGTTTATTTTCAGCCTATAAGGCATGTAATACAGTTATGAAATGTTATTTCATATTTGCCAATAGATAGAAACACTTTATTTTTGCATATTGTATGACAATGATGGCAATTAATAAAGGGATGTTTCAATATATAAAGATATGATCTTTATGGCAATGCCTTATTTATCTTGTGGTATTTGATATGCATAAGATAAAATGATACCTAAACGTTATAGATAACTCAAACAATCAAATTAGCATCTATCATAAGAAATTCATTTCTAGTTTCCATATGATGGATAAATCTAGACTCTTTTGGTTAGAGAACCAGTAAGAGACATGAATATCTTGGACATGATTCATCAATCTTCACTAAAGGTAGTGGGAGAATGATTATCCTATTAGGTGTGATACATGTGATGTATTTACATACCTATTGGAATGAATGCTAATACTTCAAATGGTGTTTAGAGAAATACCAATGTGAATATCTTGAAGTGTTCAAGATTATCATAGATGAAGTGCAAATTTGGTAAAGTGTTAATTCTTGATGAGATCAATGAATGAAATACTTAGACCAAATGTTTGAGATCCTTATGAGTGATTATGATAGTGTATCATGGTGAACTCATGATTAAGGCATGATGATGTCTAAATCAAGAAGGAATCATACTCTAAGGAGTTAGAGAATGATTATCAAATAATTGAATTCTTCTTAATAAATGAATACCCCACACAAATAAAGGACATTAAGAATCACAAGGAGTTGTGAGTTCTTATATCCTTAACAGATACACCTCAATTATCTATGTGATGAGTTGTTCATGTGATGAGTCAACTATCTAGATGATTATGAGGAACCGAATTTTGAGTTATGGTTTATGACCATTACATCCTAAATGACATCCATGTGAACCATAAGGTATGACCTTGATGGTAGCACCCATTGGATGAAATCCATAAGTGCAAATGAATCTTAAGTGTTAAGATACATGGATAACATTTTCAGAAGGATGATGTTTGTTGGTTGCAACTTAATGACTGAGGCATTTGGCATATGGATACTAAAACCACATTCCTATGAGGAATAAAACAAGAATGTGTACATGACACAACCTATAAGGTTTATGAATCCACTAATGCAAATGAAGTCTATAAGTTACAATGGACAAAACAATGTGATTGATTGAGTATAAGCAACTCAAAATTGGATCTTTACTTTGATGATATAGTCAAAGGGTTTGACTGATATGTCAAAGACAAAGAAGGGATCTGTGATTTAGTGGGAGCGTATACACATTTCACATGTTGATGTGAAATGGAAATGTTCTAGAATGGAAATCCAAAAGTGGAAATTATCTTTAGGGAAGATAGAGATGTTTCCTATGTGATAGGAATAAAGATCTATAGAGATAGTTCTCGAAAAATCTCTTGACTTGAAAAGAGAGAGCATACATTGGCAATCTGTATTGAAGTGTTCATTCTGCACAGATTCAGTGGGAGAAAACTTGTCCATGCTACATGGAGTTAGTATCCCAAGGCCAAGTGTCCAATTCTTATGAAGAATGGGAACACTAAGAATAGATATGGATCTATAATGTATGTAATCATCCCATTATCTTGCATGTATGGACATGGCAAGAACAAAATGCATTCATCATCTTGTATGTACGGCATGAAAATATGATGTGTTCATCCTGATAACTTGTATGTGGGACATGATGAGTGGATGTTTGTCTACTTCCAGTAAGGGTTACTGGAATACCATAAGAACTTGATAAGTACTTGAGAAGTACAAGTTCTATGGAGATAAGGAAGAGTTAGATGTAAAGAGTTACATTGATGTGAACTTCTGAAAGGACAGAAAATTAATTGCAAAATATATATAGGATATATAAAAGTGAAAGTTTGTTGATAATTGGAAGTGTTCCAATAAAACCATTTAAAAGGAAGTTCTGAGTATCTATGTGTTAGAAAACAGCAGTGGATACTATATGGATCTGGAAGTTCATGAGATGAACTTATAGATATTCCGCTCATTGATGACAAGTATGGAATCCTTGATCATGCAATGTGGCTAAAGGTTAGCAAAGGAATACTAGATCGCATATTACGGCAACTCCATCTCATACGTGTGACGTACATCGAAGAGATGTGAGACATGCAATTTATATTGACTTTGGCAAGGTGTTGCCATTACTCACTATGTTAGCACTAGAGCACAGTAACATGTGGGACATGTTTGAAGATCACTATGAATATGATTCAATGGTGATTGGCTCGCAGTGCAAGTGGGAGTCTGTTGGTATGTATGCCCAGAGAGCCAATCATGGGATGATTGGTGGGATACATTACGATTGATTTGATAAACATCAAAGGCAAGCTTCCAATTCTTTCTGGTTCAGTCATATGAGATAGTGATAGAACATATTGAATGTCTAGAGAATGACAGTACTCAATGACGTATGCTTTCAGGTTGAGGACCTGAATGATGAGATCATACGGATGCTAAGAGTTTGTACATTCTTTTTATGTCCATAGTCGGATGTCATTGTGGAAGGTAGATAGACAACAATGACACACAAGACTAGATTGTGGTGTTGGTTGATGACAGAATCTCATTAGTCATGATATAGAGATATCAAACCAAACACATAGGTACTTGTTAGAGAACAAGTGTACCGGACAGACCCACCGTGAGTTTGACACATGAAACCATGACATGGTAGTCACAGTCAGTACTCACAGTGATGGTGGTGAGTGTGATTCTTTGACCTGAAATCACTACACTCAAGACATGTCGTTGGGCACACTTTGACATCATCAAACGCAGTCCTAAAACAGGGGTTGTTATAAAGGTGATGATTGGGTGGCTTTGACACATGGGGCTTTTGAGGGGTGAGTGATAGATATGGGATTTGTCCCTCCTAAGGGAGTTTGATGTCCATGGCCACTTGATGAGTAGGATTGAGAAAGGCGTGCACGCATGTGTGAATCAGTATGTGATATTAATGTCATACATATCTCTTCCAGTCTACTCTGAGATCAAGAAAGTGAATGAACGTTGACAGGATGACTGTTCCATGCCTCGAGTTCATTCGGGATATCAGTGACAAAGGAATTATACATTCACTATAACACCATTCACGGATTGTAGGATTGAAAGAAGTTCTCCAACTTTCTACTTTCACTTGGGTAGCACTGATGTGTGACTAGGAACCACTCTTTTCTTGTGAAGTCATAAGTCTTATGGACTTTCACTGCCAATGTGAAATGGACCTACAGGGTCACACACATAGGATTTAACCTGGAAGAGGAGTTTTGTCCACAAGCAATGTTTAGATTGATTACTAAAGGAGTTTAGTAGTTCAATTAAACACTCAATCAATTGATAGCTCAATATCATATTGTTCAAGGTGTTGGACACATTGATTGGAGTATCGGATTGATTGAAATCGCAATTGACTGATTCTGCACAACCTGCACTCCCAACCGATCGGTTCCTGTGATGAACCGGTCGACTGAGCTTGGTGAACCGGTCGGCTCAAGTGTTGAACCGATCGGCTCAAGATCAGGGTGAACCGATTACTTCAAGTGTTGAAACGATCGGTTTAACTGGTGCGACCGAGCAAGTTGAGAAAGTAGGATTGGTGAGAATTTTCCTTTCGTTTCAATTGCCCAATTTGATTAGGAAATAGGATTGGTATTCGATACCACTTAGAAACAAAAGAAGGAAAGTCAATCGGGAACCGACCAGGACCACCAACCGACCGGTTCACTTGTGAACCGACCGGTTGAGGTGTCCCAACCGACTGGTTCACTTGTGAAACAATCGGTTCAGGTCCCCAACCGACTGTTTCAGTTGTGAAACAATCCGTTCAGGTTGCGAGTAGGTTGCTTTTGTGGAAAATCTCGAACCCTTCTACTCCTGCTTTTAGTCCTGCATTGCCCGGGATGGAGAACCCTATCCCATGACCCTCCTATATATATAGTGGTATTGGAGGCTTCTCAAAGTACAACTCAGTGCAACCAGTTTCTCTGCAAAGTTGTCATTCTCTGGTTTTGGTAACCGAGAGAGCCCGAGCAAGTGCTACCCGCTAAGGGAGGCGCAGTAAGGGAAAGATAACTGCAGTTACAACTGGAGGCAGGAGAGTGTGTTGGCGACTAGTACGTCAACAGGAGGGTGTGAATCCTTCCAACTCCTTGTGGGATAAGGAGTGTGGAGTTCCAGGTGGTCTGTGTGGACTACTTCAGAGGCGGGAGGTTTCTGCCACTCAGGAGGACAACTGTCAACCCGATAGTCCCGGTGAGACCAGGAGTCTTCAGTCCCGGTGCGACCAGGAGCTGCACAAACACCGTCGAAGACCGGAGTTGAAGACCGCGCAAGGCGCGAGGTATTGTCTCCGAGAAAGCCTCGGGACAAGGTATGATTTCACAAACCATCCTTTCCTATTATATAGACGTTGAAGTGTTTCCTTATTCCGGGTTTTGGGGAGAAATTTTTTTTGTTTCCGCTGCCTTCTCTGCCTCCCCTAAAACCTAACAATGTACACATCCTCATTTATATTCCCATTAAGGAATGTGGTTTTAACATCCATATGCCACATCTCATAGTATGAATAAGTTGCAATAGCAAGCATGATCCTGATGGACTTAATCATGGCAACTAGAGAAAATGTTTCGTCATAGTGAACACCTTGAACTTGTCGAAATCCCTTCGCAACCAATCTGCCTTTATAAGTTTGCACATTTCCATCCATGTCGGTCTTCTTCTTGAAGACCCACTTGCACCCTATGGGTTTTACCCCTTCGGGTGGTTCCACCAAAGTCCATACTTTGTTGGAGTACATGGATTCCATCTAGGATCTCATGGCTTCATGCCATTTCTCAGAATCTGATCCTTCCATAGCCTCTACGTAGGTAGTTGGATCATCATCTATGATCAACTCACCACCTTCCTGAGTCACAAGGTATCCAAACCTCTCAGGTTCAAGGTGGGTCCTACTATATCTACGAGGTCCTTGTGTTACCTGAGGAGAATGAGATTCTACAACACCTTGTGAATCTTCATATTCCTCTTGTACATCTACTGGTTCAATGTTTTCTTGTTGGGCTTGAACCTCTTCAAGCTCTATTTTACTCCCACTGCTTCCTTTGGAAATAAATTCCTTCTCTAGGAATGCAACATCCCTGGCAACAAACACATTGTTGTTAGTAGGGTGGTATAAGTAATATCCCCTCATTTCCTTGGGGTATCCAACAAGATAACATTTATCGGATTTGGGTCCAAGCTTATCAGGAAATATTTTCTTGACGTAAGCCTCACAACCCCAAATCTTTATAAAAGACAAATTGGGATGCTTCCCATACCATATCTCATATGGTGTCTTTTGAACCGATTTAGATGGTACTCGATTAAGTGTAAACGCGGCGGTTTCAAGAGCATAACCCCATAAAGAAATTTGAAGATCAGCAAAACTCATCATTGATCGCACCATATCCAACAATGTGTGATTCCTTCTTTTAGACACACCGTTATGCTGTGGTGTTACAGGTGGAGTCCATTGTGATACAATACCACGGGCTCACAGAAGGTCCTCAAACTCCTGGCTTAAGTATTCTCCACCTCGATCGGATCGAAGTGCCTTAATACTTTTACCAAGTTGGTTCTGTACTTCATTCATGAAATCCTTGAACCTTACAAGGGTTTCTTACTTATGTTTCATCAGGTACACATAGCCATACCTACTGAAGTCATCAGTAAAGGTAATGAAGTACTCATACCCACCTCTGGCATTAATTCTAAAAGGCCCACATACATCAGTATATATGAGTCCTAATAGATCACTAGCTCTCTCACCTTTACCTGAAAAGGGAGTCTTGGTCATCTTGCCCAACAAACAAGATTTACATGTCTCTATTGATTCATAATCAAAAGAGTCTAGATAACCATCTTTATGGAGTCTAGAAATGCACTTCTCATTTATGTGCCCTAGACGACAATGCCAAAGATATGTTTTGTTTGAGTTGTTGAGTTTTTGCCTTTTGGTGTTTACGTTGTATACACTTGTCTCTAGATCTATCAAGTATAAACCATAAGACATTGGGGCACTGCCATAAAAGATCCCATCTTTAGAAATGGAACATTTTCCATTCTTAATAAGAAATTTTAATCCATCTTTGTCCAAACAAGATACAGAAATGATATTCCTATTTATGGCAGGTACATAATAGCAGTTCTTTAACTCTATTATTATCCCACTTGGTAGAGTTAACTCATAGGTTCCTACAGCACTGGCGGCAACTCTTGCCCCATTGGCAACACATAGTTCAACCTCGCCTTTCCCCAAAGGCCTACTTCTCTTAAGATCCTTCACATTTGAACAAATGTGAGATCTGCATCCGGTATCAAGTACCCATGACGAAGAAGTAGTAAAGTTAATCTCTATCAAGTATACACCAAAAGTAGAGATCTCTATCTATGACTTCTTCTTCCATCGTTCCTTCCATCCTCTCCATGTAGAAGAAATTGGTTTGGTGAGAGAACCCTTCTCTCCCTTACCTTTCGTTCCATTGATCTCTATCAATGAACTTTCTTTCTTCTTCACCAACGCATTAAGCGTACATAGAGTGGATATAAAGGCTCCTGGTATATATGGATTATGCAGAATGCTTCTCACAGTCCTCAACCAGTTATGGAATTTGTTCTCAATTAATTTGCCCATTTCAAAAGATGATTCTTTTGCCATTCTATAAGAGAAAATTGCATTTGTCAAAACTCCTTTTTATATGATTTGAATAAAATTTGACGATAGTTAATTAGGCCTTTAATTAATTACCGCTCCCACTATTTTGACTCAAATTGACATCCCTCACCATCAATTTGGAAGATTGCAGCGCACAATCTTCTAGTGGGTCAAGATCCTGAAATCCTCTGAGCCATGGACCAGCTAGGGCTGTCACCCACAACTCAGATCTCCCAGGTAGCCAACTCTTGCTAATTGCATCATATGCAACTCTTGAAAGATGTCATATGCAACTCTTTGCCATGATCATCTCCATGCCTCAAGGTACTAGATCCCATCTAGATCACCTTGTTAAGTCCGACCCAAAGACAACACGATGAATATGCACCCTGCTAGGGCAGACCCACACATTCATCCTTCATGCTTCCACGAGATAGATGGTGCACCACGCTAGGGTGTGCCCACACTTGGTCGATCAAGTTTTTCAAGTGTGTTGCATTTGGAAGGCATCTAAAACTTTAATATTTAATGAGGGATTTGGTTTTTATATACATATACATATCCAATCACCACAATATATAGCACGTATCATATACATGCTATATCCCATAGAAAACATGCAAAACAATAAAAGCAATGATTATGGCCATCCTATTGTGATTCCTCGATCCAAGAGGAATCACAGTCATCTAGGTCTACATCACATGCAACCTGTACAAGATGAAATTTGTGCCTGCCTTTCTGGGTTTGATCAACTCATCTCCATGACTGATCATCTCACCATCAAGTCGGTTGTTCGGGTGCCACCAGCCGATCGACTGGTGCCTCCAGCCGATCAGTTCATCGGTCATCGTGCATCTCCTCAGATTGCCACCCGCTCATCTCGCTCCTCGAACCAGTCGTCTGGAACACCAACAGATCAGTTCATGTCTTGAACCGATCGTCTCAGGTCGTCCGCCGTTCTTTGACATAACAAGAAATAAAATCTATCATGTTTACAATTGAATTGTGAAACCCCATGTTACATTCGGGGGGAGCAACGGTAGGAAAAGAAATCTCGAGTTATTTCGAGTTACATTAGGAATAGAAGAAAGGGAATCAGTGCACAGACCGAGATGCAAGCAACCACATACAACCACACACAGATATAGGGTTTATAGGCCATAATCATGCTACACATCCACCACAAAACTCATTTAAGGGCGACGCGTATCGAGTGCATTAATATAACATATCATATATGTAAATTTGGGATTTGTGGATTGGACATGCATAAAGCCAATTTTATTCGCATCGTATGCAATAAATAAAGGCGACAAACCAAAATTGATCATATCGATAATCCTAAAATATAGAGCAGTTGACGTGGCTCTGATACCACTGTTGGGTTTTACGGGAGGCAGAGAAGCAGAGGAAACAAAAAAAATTTCTCCCCAAAACCCAGAAGAAAAGGAATCGCGTCAACGTCTATACAATAGGAAAGATGGTTTGTGGATGCATACCTTGTCCCGAGGCTTGCTCGGTGACAGTATCTCGCACCTTGTGTGGTCTTCACCTCCGGTCTTGGACGGTGTCTGTGCAGCTCCTAGTTGCATCGGGACTGAAGACTCCTGGTCTCACCGGGACTGTCGAGATTGACAGTTGTCCTCTGAGCGACAGAGGTCTCCCGCCTCTAGAGTCATCCACACGGACTGCCTGGAACTCTGATCTCCTTGTCCCACAAGGAATCAAAAGGAGTCACACCCTCATGTCAGCGTACTAGTCGCCGACACACTCTCTTGCCACCAGTCGCTTTCTGCAGTTGTCTTTCCCTTACTGTGCCTCCCTTATCGGGTAGTACTTGCTCGGGCTCTCTCGGTTACTAAAACCAGAGAGAACGACAACTTTACAGAGCAACTGGTTGCACTGAGTTGTACTTTGAGAAGCCCCCAATACCCCTATATATATAGGAAGGTCATGGGATAGGGTTCTCTATCCCGGGCAATGCGGGACTAAAGCAGGAGTAGAAGGGTTTGAGATTTTCCACAAAAACAACCAACTGTGTAACTTGAACTGATCGTTTCACAACTGAAACGGTCAGTTGGGGATCTGATCCGGTCGGTTGACACCTCAACCGATCGGTTGGGACCCATGAAACGGTCGGTTCACTTCTGAACCGGTCGGTTTATGGTCCTGATCAGTTCCCGATTGAATTTTCTTCTTTTTTTTCGAATTGGTATCAAATACCAATCCTTGTTCCAATAAAAATGGGCAAGTGAAACGAAAGGAAATTTCTCACCAATCTTACTTCCCCAACTTGCTCGGTTGGACTTGAACCGATCATTTCAAAACTTGAACGGATCATTTCACCCTGTCCCTGAGCTGATCGACTCACCAGTTGAGCCGATCGGTTCACCAAGCTCAGCCGATCGGTTCATCACATGAGCCGATCGGTTGGGAGTGCAGATTGTGCAGAAACAGTCAATCGCAGTTTCAATCAATACAATACTCTAATCAATCTGTCCAACACCTTGAACACTATGATACTAAGCTATCAATTGATTGAGTGTTTAATTGAACTACTAAACTCCTTTAGTAATCAATCTAAACATGTTTGTGGACAAACTCCTATTCCAGGTTAAATCCTATGTGTGTGACCCTGCAGGTCCATTTCACGTTGGCAGTGAAATTCCATAACACTTATGACTTTAGAAGCAAAGAGTGGTGCCTAGTCACACATCAGTGCTACCCAAGTGAAATAGAAAGTTGGAGAACAACTTTCAATCCTACAATCTGTGAATGGTGTTACAGTGAATGTATAATTCCTTTGTCACTCATATCCTGAATGAACTCGAGGCATGGAACAGTCATCCTGTCAACGTTCATTCATTTCCTTGATCTCAGAGCAGACTGGGTGAGATGTGTGTGACATCAATATCACATTTTGATTCACACATGCATGACCATGCCTTTCTCAATCCTACTCATCAAGTGGCCAAGGACATCAAACTCCCTCAGGAGTGACAAATCCCATATCTATCACTCACCCCTCAAAAGCCCCATGTGTCAAAGCCACCCAATCATCACCTTTATAACAACCCATGTTTCAGGACTGCGTTTGATGATGTGAAAGTGTACCCAACGACATGTGTTGAGTGTAGTGATTTTAGGTCTAAGAATCAAACTCACCACCATCACTGTGAGAGCTGACTGTGACTACCAAGTCATGGTTCCATGTGTCACTCTCACGGTGGGTCTGTCTGGTACCTTGTTCTCTAACAAGTACCTATGTGCTTGGTTTGATATCACTATATCATGACTAATGAGATTTTGTCATCAACCAACACACAATCTTGTCTTTAGTGTTATTGATGTCTATGGTTATTTCCACAATAACAACCGACTAGGGACCAAACAAGAATGTATACTCTTAACATACGTATGATCTCATCGTTTAGGTCCTCAACCCAAAAGCATACGTCATTGAGTAACACAATTCTTTAGACATCTATCATGTTACACTATCATCTTAGAAACAGTTTAAACATATAGATCAGAAATTGCCTTTATTATTATTCAAATCATTTACAAAGTATCCCATTACAATCATCATATGACTTGCTCTATGGGCATACATACCAACATAAATAGCCCCAGTGTGTGTAAGATCAGGCCCTCCACTTCTATTACCACTCTTTCTCCAGGAGAGGAGTAGTTGATGCTTTCATTTCAAAGAGTGAGAGGAGTCAACTAGTCGAGGTTGAGGTACAAATCGACCGTTAGGGAGACGAGTTGGAATTCCTCTATTCCCATTGATTGACTAGGACCTTTCTTGTCTTGGTGCTTGATGGAAGTCCCTATAGTATGGGTACCATTCGAGTTCGGGGGGGGGTAATATGTCTCATCCCCTTTGCTCTATTCCCAATGCCCTTGACCTTTGCTTAGGAAAGTCTCTCTTTTTCCTGTCCTCTTCAAGAAAGTCAGTTATATAAGTGAATCCCACACTAGGTTCAGCGCATATTTCCACTACAAGCCCTACACTAGTGGGCAAGCTGACTCTAGGTGAATAAGTGGTCTAGTTATTCATTCAAAACAAAAGTTTGAGTATACTGTTCTTTCTTGTTTTGAATGGGCATGAACTGGTGAAGTAAATAAGCTATTTGCTGCAAATAGAAGGAACAAGTGGGAAGTCTATCCAGCTCAGTCTCCCCGGGAGTTCTTTTCTATCCATTGTTCATTCCTCTCACTTTGCTCGATTTGTACCTCTCACTTTGCTTGATTTGTACCTCTCCCTAAAGGTCAAGCCACTTAGTTCCTCTCCTGGCATTTCCAGTACCCCTCCATTCCAGCCCATATGAGGCAAGCATTGTTTTTTTATTGTCTTTGTTTAAAGAGAAAATTTTGCCCCTCCGCGTTTCTCGATTTTTTGTAGAAGAAAGATTGTCTCGGAATACCGAGCCAACCAAATGAGCATTATTGTAGTTCCCAGTGGAACGGGGTTGTCCCCAGTCAGTGACACGGAAATGGTTGAATCATAGGGACCTTGAAAGTGTTTCTTGGGTCACACAAGATATGATGAAACCATCTCACGCTCTGTAGGATTTGAACCTACGACATCAGGTTTTGGAGACCTACGTTCTATCAAACTAAACTAAGAGCACTTTCTTACGACAGGAAAGAAGTTAGGATCAAGTTTGGCCCTACCTTCTCCTGTCCAATTTTCATCCAACCCTTTTCCCTGCCCCTCGTACCATAACCATAGAAAGGGGGGTAGGGATGAAATTGAACCCGTGCCATTTTTGACCCAAACAAAATGCCAAGTTGTGCTACATCCCTTGATTTTTGAAAGTGTCATTGTAGAGATTCCCTTTCTTGTTTTCTGCATCTTCCTTTCCTCTCTCCCTATACAATATCTTTTGATTGCCATTTTTTCTTATCATATTTGATTTATGATTCTTTTTTTTTACGAGAGACTTCCAAAGAACTTCCACTCCTACCAACCAACGAACAAAGAAGTTTCAAGGCTGACCTTCTGGGTGGGCCCACCCAATTCAGTGTATTTGTTCCACCCTACCGCCTCACCCATTCGACGAAGGTACTGATCCGAGTATTGGAGAATGAATGCGGTCCTAGGTACATAGGAGAGGTTCGGGGGGAAAGGGGATGGTAAGAAAATTGATGTGAGATTTGAAGGAAATTGATGCACAAGATCAGGAAGAAAAAAAGCTCATGACTGAAGGCCTCCAGGGTCCTCCTGGACTCCCCTTATCTTTCAAATCAAAGAAGAAAATCAAGAACTCCTACCAGCCTTATGACCCCTTCCTTCCCAGCAACACTCTCCACACTACCTTCCCTAGGGACCTCTTCCCTCTCCTCCACCAGCTATTTCAGGTGGTAGGGAGAATACCTTGCTTCCCCACCCTCCCTACTCCTTCTCCTAAGCTAGCCACCTCCACCCCCTTCCTCACCCGGATCAGGTGGATCTTATTCTCCCCCCACCAGTCTCCTTCTGAACAGTCTCAGGCACCCAACTAAATTGAGACCATCCCAAGCCCTCAACCCCCCTGCTATCCCCTTCCTGGGATTCCACCACCATTCGGTCCCCCTCCAAAACAACCACAGTATGAACCCCCTCTTCCCTATTCCTCTTGTCATGCCTGTTGTCTCCTTTCCCCTTCTCAACCTCCTTCTTTCTTCCCCCCTTTTCCAATTCCATAGCAGCAGTATTGGTAATATCCTGGAGTGGCAACTCCTCTTCTCTTGGTGCGGTTCTTTCCTTGTTCAGATTCTTATCAGTAACAGGCAATTTCATATTCCTTTTCCCGAATCTCTTCTTCTCCTCATGGATTTCTTCTCAGTTTCCAAACCTGTTGTTACCTTCCCTTCCCCTAGCCTCCTGTCTCTTTTGTTTTTGGGGAGATGATTGTCTTGGTCTTCTCATCTTACGAGGGGCCTTCATCCAGGTACCAAACTCCCCATCCTTCTACATTTCAGCCTTTGTCCATCTCCCCTTCACCCAAGTTGACATTCCTGTTATACTCCTTCCTAATCGGACATCCAGTCATGCCCAACGTTTCCACAACAGGGACATATCTGTGGCAAACTTTCATATTCCACCAAATACCAAAGACCATCAATCCTTATCTTAGACATCAGTGGTCTATTCAGGTCAACCTCAAATGCAATTCTAGCAAATTTGCCTCTCTAGATGCCTCTTGTATTCCTGTCGACCTCCCTCACAATACCCGCCTGTCCCCCGATCGCTTGCCTCCTCATGATAATATGAGATTGGTAACCCCAGAATCCGTAGCCACACCACGTGTTTTCCTTCGCCTGGATTGAATCCTCCATTGCTTGACTGTGAGATAAGAACCGAACAGGGTCCATGGCCCTCCCAGCATCACATTATAGTAATCCTGTTCACTCGCAAATTGGACAATATAGAAATAGAAGTCATTTTCTTGATCTATCACACTTCAGTGTGCCGCTGGTCTCCAGAGATTCCTAATTCTTATCACCAAAACTTGGTACGAGATCTTTACATCTAGCAGTCTGACCAGGATCTAGTACCTCCATGGCCTACTCAACACTCTCTTGGCCTTATCAGAAAAGGAAAGCACAGGATGAATACCGACCTTTTCAACTCTAATGTCCTCTGGAGTTCTCATCTCGTAGACCGTTCCTCACATTCATCAAAGTGTCTCTGAGGTCTCACTTCCTGTGTCGAATTTCCACCGCCATCAGCCACATTTTGTAGATCTTGGTTCCTCTCCCATACGGTCGATTTGTTCCTCTCGCTGCACCTCGCTCGATACCTTATCTGCTTCATTCCCTTGGCCGCCACCTAGGCCACCATCCCTGCCCCCCATTCGCCTTTAGAATCGCTCGCTCGATCACCCTCGGGTTGGATCCCTACATGCCTCATTTGGGAGTTGCATGCAGGCGAGGCAGTAGGCATGACAAGACTCATGGTTGAGGCGGGGTTCTATTCGCCTAGCCTCAAGCGTGATGTGGCACACATTGTGGCACAGTGTCGCACATGTCAGACTGCCAAAGGGAAGAAGCAGAACACGGGATTGTACATGCCTCTTCCTATTCCTCATCCCCCTTCTAAGGGTAGGACATCCGCATTCGTGTTGGGTCTACCCGCATGGCGATTCCGTCCTTGTTGTAGTGGACAGATTCTCCAAGATGGCATACTTTGTTCCTTGCAACAAGACCGCTGATGCTTCACATATTGCAAAATGGTTTGTCAGAGAGATTGTTTGCCTTCTATGAGATAGATGGATTACCCAAAACAATCGTCTCTGACTGGCAAGTTCATGAATTCTTTTTGGAAGACCCTCTAGAAATTACTCAACACAAAGCTGTAGTTCTCCAGTGCATATCACCCACTGACTGATAGGCAGACTGAGTTTGTCCCTCATAGTCTGGCCTCTGGGTTGATTGGTGACTACCCTTCAGGGTGGGATGGGATCTGACACATGGCAGAGTTCGCGTATTTTCACGCAGTTCGATGAACTGTTCTACTGGTCTTTCCCCTTTTGGGATTGTCACGGCAGCCTAGGAAGCCTATAGACCTTGCCCCCTTACCCACATCTTCTAGGTCTAGTGAACCCTTGATCTTTTTCAATTGCACAGCATCTTCATGACTTGCATTCTGAGATCAGGTGAAAGATTGCATCCCACTATGGAAAAATATGCTGCTCATCGTGGG
This sequence comes from Alisma plantago-aquatica, assembly GCA_963693085.1. Lineage (NCBI taxonomy): Eukaryota > Viridiplantae > Streptophyta > Magnoliopsida > Alismatales > Alismataceae > Alisma > Alisma plantago-aquatica. The sequence goes on along the minus strand of OY856414.1, from coordinate 84,250,497 downwards.
TTTTTTTTTCAATATCTGGGATCAAGTCATGCTTCGGTAAGACCAGATAGAGAGATTCCTACAGTATAAACAAATTGCATGCCAAGAGAGTACGTCCATACCAAGTGTTGCGACGCCTCCGCGCCAATGCTTATGAGCTCCCCATTCCAAAATGGGTATGAGTCCCGTGTTCAATGTCGAGGTACGGTTTTGTAGAGTTACAGTAAGGGAGAGGACCTCACTCTTTTTCATGAGCCTGATCCTATTCCCACCGACCCTTTTTCTTTGTCACATTCTTCTGACAGGGAATTCAGTAGCAGTCAGACGTGGCATCACGTTTTAGGCAACAGGGATTTTGGATTCTTTATGAGAAGGAATCAATCAATTTGAGTTTGAGAGCACCACTCCTGACCTTTAGAACATATAGTTCTACTCTCTCTAGCATCCAGCTAAGGATGAACACCACAAAGTGTTCTATGAGGGAGAACTCTTTGACTCTGCTGTTTACATCTAGCTAATAGAGCACAGCTCGAGACCTTCCTAGCGGAGAGAGACCTACGGATTTGAAATGGCCCACTGCAGGATGTGTTTTCCCAAACCATAAGGTTTGCCCTAAAGTGTAGCACTTAGTTGGGGGGACTTTCTTCTTACGGTGCTTTAGGAATCGATTTTCCATCAATCTTTGGGATCGTGCGTCTTAGGTTTAGAAAGCGAATGGGGCAGATCAGATCAGATTACATGACCGTTTGCTAAGTCTTCGTGGGCGTCTCTATGCATAGTTATTCGCTTTGTTCTCACCGAAGAAAATCATTGATCCTGGTGAGGAGGAACCTGACGAAGACACTTTCCCTTTTGATCGGTATCAACCGGTCCCTAGAGGAAGTCGTCATTTTTCTGATCGTTGGCTGTCCGGTTCTGATCTCCACTGTTGACTGAGTTCTCTATGCCGAAGTCGCTTTTCTGTCCAACTGGATGAGGATTCAATGATCTCTATGTACCCTTTAGGGAGGCGTCAGGTAGGAAGGTGTGAGTATTCGCTATTCCTAATGTTGAAAGCAAGCACTACTTCGTCTCGCCCATGATTGGTGTATGTCGATCTCCCTCCCACAATATGGAACTTTTGATCAACCCTCTGTGTGAGGGGGAAAGTCAGATCTGATGATTTCTCTTCTGCAATTGACCACTTTCCTCTAAAAAAAGGACAGTGATAGAGTCTTTGTTTCACTTAGACGGAGGTAGTCACAGTCCGGATTCCCCGTCAAATGTATTTCGGGCTTCGGACTCAGCAAAAGTCCCATTTCCTTCCATTTGACAAGGGATCAACCCTTGGCCTTTGGATTCCTATCATCCTAGCCGTTATTCGAATTCTGCCACCACATTACTTGTGTGGCTCAGTGCAGATGTGGTCTACCCTGGAAAATTGGAAAATACTATTGGTGATGGTCATCTGTCCTAAAGGACTTCCTGCCCATGAAGCAGTCCCTATCATCTACACCGGAGGAGAAGTGACTTTTTGCAGTCTTTCTCCGATTCCTCCAGTTCCCTCATCCTCGGTACTCTGTCAGTCTCATGCAAGATATGCCTCTCTCTCCTTCTCCTCAGTTGGCAAGACGGAGGCAGGAGGAAGAAGTCGGTGGCGGGGGATGGACTTTTTTTGTGTTTGTCAGAACTTTTTCATGAAAGTACGGTCCTCAAAAACTGCAAGCAAGAAGGATGCAGTCATCATCCCCTCTCTCTGGTTTGGGGTATGAATCGGGGCCTGATTTATGGAAATGAACCATATGTATGTGGAAAAATGAAGCGCATATTTGCTTGGCAGTCCCTGGTCAAATCAAGCCCTACACGATGAGGGTTGGGAGATATATATAATGTGGCTACTCAACTCGATCTTTTCTTACCTGATTGTTCTGGAGGAGTTGGGAGATATACATAATGCGGCTACTCAACTCGATCTTTTCTTACCTGATTATTCTGGAGGAAAAGCATGTCTTATGAATAGGATTGCGGGTGTCAAGGACATTGTTTTGAATCCGAAAAGCCTTGTCATATACTTCGGGGCCTTCTACTTGACCCCTGAGAATACGGCCTCCAGAAAAGTTGATCTTTCTCTCTTCCGTGGAGATGGTTCTCCCTCTATGCCATCGGTGGGTAGGTCTCAGACGATGCACCTGTTGACAAAAAAAATCAATGGATTCTCTCGCTTACTCCGATCTCCCTACTTGGAAATGGAGTGGCGTGCTCCCCTACGGGATTTGTCAATTTGATTGTTGGGCGCGCGAAACCTGGGGGGTGTCGAAGCTGTTTGGTGGTGTCCCCCACAAGGGAGCGGATCCTTTCTTCCAGGTCTTCTTCACTGTACATAGGATGACGTCCAATCCCAGACCGTCCCTCTCCCTATTGGTCGAGCTACTTCATCCCTCAGATATGGATCTTGTGGCGCATGGGGACTGGGGGTGCGATATGCCGGAGTGAATTTTGGGTTCTGAGACGAGACCTCCGCCTGATCCCGACGACTTCCTTCCCTATACGGAGCGAGCAGCCCTTTCCTTCCCTATTGTTGTCTTTTAGATGGAGTCATCAATAGGGCAGAGAATGCTCCCCACAGTCAGTGGTACCCACATTCTTCCGTGCTCATAGGTGGAACTCCCCTATGCATCCCGAAAAAGGTATCACAAACGTGCATTTCCCTTATGCATCCAGCCGCTTCACGGAGGTGGAGGGGTCGTACGGGTGGGTTGTTCCTCTCCCATACGGTCGAGCCATTCCCATTCCTCTACTCTCCTTTGTGTTCCTTCTTCAAACCTTTTGGTATGTATTTCCCCCGGAATATAGATCAGATCCACCAGACAAGAAAGTCAATTCTGCACTGCTGCTGAGTCGTCAGACTTATCCACCAACGGTATTCGTGGAATTTCCATTTGTGGATTGCGTTGGGGTAAATAGTGACCAGAGTCGAGCTGATCTGTTTGGTCAGTTCACTTCCTTAGCCAATTCAAACTCATAATAGGTCTGACTCCCAAACGCCTGTCTCATCAATTGATATGATCGTTTGGCACTTCCAAAAGGCCGTCTCGACACTTGAGATGGGAATTTTGTTGGTATGTATTTCCTGAGAGCCAATCATGGGATGATTGGTGGGATACATTAAGATTGATTTGATAAACATCAAAGGAAAGCTTCCAATTCTTTCTGGTTCAGTCATATGAGATAGTGATAGAACAGATTGAATGTCTAGAGAATGACAGTACTCAATGACGTATGCTTTCAGGTTAAGGACCCGAACGATGAGATCATACCGATGCTAAGAGTTTGTACATTCTTGTTATGTCCCTAGTCGGATGTCATTGTGTAAGGTAGATAGACAACAATGACACACAAGACTAGATTGTGGTGTTGGTTGATGACAGAATCTCATTAATCATGATATAGAGATATCAAAACAAACACATAGGTACTTGTTAGAGAACAAGTGTACCAGACAGACCCACCGTGAGTTTGACACATGGAACCATGACATGGTAGTCACAGTCAGTACTCACAGTGATGGTGGTGAGTGTGATTCTTTGACCTGAAATCACTACACTCAACACATGTCGTTGGGCACACTTTGACATCATCAAACGCAGTCCTGAAACATGGGTTGTTATAAAGGTGATGATTGGGTGGCTTTGACACATGGGGCTTTTGAGGGGTGAGTGATAGATATGGAATTTGTCCCTCCTGAGGGAGTTTGATATCCAAGGCCACTTGATGAGTAGGATTGAAATAGGTGTGCGCACGCATGTGTGAATCAGTTTGTGATATTGATGTCATACATATCTCTTCCAATCTGCTCTGAGATCAAGAAAGTGAATGAACATTGACAGGATGATTGTTCCATGCCCCGAGTTCATTTGGGATATCAGTGACAAAGGAATTATGCATTCACTGTAACACCATTCACGGATTGTAGGATTGAAAGTTGTTCTCCAACTTTCTATTTCACTTGGGTAGCACTGATGTGTGACTAGGCACCGCTCTTTTCTTGTGAAGTCATAAGTGTTATGGACTTTCACTGCCAACGTGAAAAAGGACCTGCAGGGTCACACACATAGGATTCAACCTGGAAAAGAAGTTTTGTCCACAAACATTGTTTAGATTGATTACTAAAGGAGTTTAGTAGTTCAATTAAACACTCAATTAATTTATAGCTCAATTTCATAATGTTCAAGGTGTTAGACACATTGATTGGAGTATCGGATTGATTGAAACTGCAATTGACTGATTCTGCACAATCTGCACTCCCAACCGATCGGCTCATGTGATGAACTGATTGGCTCAGTTTGGTGAACCAGTCGGCTCAGGTGGTGAGTCGATCGGCTCATGATCAGGGTGAAATGATTGCTTCAAGTGTTGAAATGATCGATTCAACTGGTGCAACCGAGCAAGTTGGGAAAGTAGGATTGGTGAGAATTTTCCTTGCATTTCACTTGCCCAATTTGATTGGAACAAGGATTGGTATTTGATACCAATTAGAAATAAAAGAAGGAAAGTCAATCGGGAACTGATCAGGACCACGAACTGACCGGTTCATAAGTGAACCGGTCGGCTCATGGGTCCCAACCGATCGGTTGAAATGTCAACCGACCGGTTCAAGTCCCCAACCGACCGTTTCAGTTGTGAAACGATCGGTTCAGGTTGCGAGTTCATTGTTTTGTGGAAAATCTCAAACCCTTCTACTACTGCTTTTAGTCCTGCATTGCCCGGGATGGAGAACCCTGTCCCATGACCCTCCTATATATAGGGGTATTGGGGGCTTCTCAAAGTACAGCTCAGTGCAACCAGTTGCTCTGTGAAGTTGTTGTTCTCTCTGGTTTTGGTAACTGAGAGAGAGCCCAAGCAAGTGCTACCCGATAAGGGAGGCACGGCAGGGGAAAGACAACTACAGAAAGCAATTGGTGGCAGGAGAGTGTGTTGGTGACTAGTACACTGACAGGAGGGTGTGACTCCTTCCAATTCCTTGTGGGATAAGGAGATTGGAGTTCTAGGTGGTCTGTGTGGACTACTTCAGAGGCGGGAGGTTTCTGCCGCTTAGGAGGACAACTGTCAATCCTGACAGTCTCGGTGAGATCAGGAGTCATTAGTCCCGATGCGACCAGGAGCTGCACAAACACCGTCCAAGACCGGAGGTGAAGACCGTGCAAGCCGCGAGGTATTGTCGCCGAGCAAGCCTCGGGACAAGGTATGATTCCAAAAACCATCCTTTCCTATTGTATAGATATTGACGTGTTTCCTTGTTCTGGGTTTGGGGAGGAGAAAATTTTTGTTTCCGCTGCCTTCTCTGCCTCCCCTAAAACCCAACAGTGGTATCAGAGCCACGTCAACTGCTCTATACTTTAGGGATTATCTATATGATCGATTTTGGTTTGTCTCCTTTATTTATTGCATACGATGCAAATAAAGTTCGCTTTATGCATGTCCAATCCAAAATCCACAAATCCCAATTTACATATATGATATGTATTATGAATGCACTCGATACGCGTCGCCCTTAAATGAGTTTTGAGGTGGATGTATAGCATGGTTACGGCCAATAAACCCTATACGTGTATGGTTGTATGTAGTTGCTTGCATCTCGGTCTGCGCACCGATCTTCCTTCTCCTAATCCTGATGTAAATTGAAATAATTCAAGATTTCTTTCCTACCTTTTCTCCCCTCGAATGTAACTCGAGGTTTCACTTTATACAATGTAAAATAGGATAGAATTTTATTTCCTGTTATGTCAAAGAACGGAGGACATCTTGACGACAGCTGAGACGATCGGTTCAAGGAGTGAACCGATCAGTTGACGTTCCAGACGATCGGTTCAAGGAGTGAGACGATCGGTTGATGACCGGTTCGAGGAGCGAGACGAGCGGGTGGCGGCCATGATGAGATGCACGACGACCAGGCGAACCGATCAGTTGGAGGACCCAACCGATCGGCTGGTGGCACCCATACGACCGGGCCAGAACGAGCAAATCATTCATGTGATGAGTTGATCTACTCGGAATGCAAAGCACAGAGTTCATCTTGTACAGGTTGCATGTGATGTAGACCTAGATGACCATGATTCCTCTTGGCTCGAGGAATCACATTAGGATGGCCATAATCATCACTTTTATCATTTTGCATGTTTTCTATGGGATATAGCATGTATATGATACGTACTATATATTGTGGTGATTGGATATGTATATGTATATAAAACCAAATCCCTCATTAAATATTAAGTTTTAGATGCCTTCCAAATGCGACACACGTGAAAAGCTTGATCGACCAAGTGTGGGCATGCCCAAGCATGGTGCACCGTCTATCTCATGGAAGCGTGAAGGATGGTTATGTGGGTCTGCCCAAGCAGGGTGCATATTCATCGTGTTTTCTTTGGGTCGGACTTAACAAGGTGACCTAGATAGGATCTAGCACCTTGAGGCATGGAGATGATCATGGCAAGGAGTTTCATATGACATCTTATCAAGATTTGCATATGATGCAATTGGCAAGAGTTGCCTACCTGAGAGATCTAAGTTGTGGGTGACAACCCTAGCTGGTTCATGACTTAGAGGATTTTAGGATCTTGCCCACTAGAAGGTTGTACACTGCAATCTTCCGAATTGATGGTCAGGGCTATCAATTTGAAGTAAAATAGTGGGAGCGATAATTAATTAAAGGCCTAATTATATCATCAACTTTTCAAATCAATCAAATAAGTCAAAAATGAGTTTTTGGACTAAAATTTGCATATTTCCTTTTGTAGCACAAATGACAACAAACAACAATCACTTTTCTTTGCGATCGGTCCTTGAAAAGGACAGGATAAATGGGACAAACTTCCACGACTGGTATAGGACATTGAGAATTGTTCTCACTCAAGAGCGAAAGCTCTATGTCCTGGATACACCAATTCCAGAGGAACCTGCTCCTAATGCACCAAAGATAGAAAGGGATGCTTACAAGAAGCATTCTGATGATGCTATTGATGCAAAGTGCTTGATGTTATGATCTATGAACCACGAGTTGTAGAGACAACATGAGAATATGGGTGTCATTGAGATGATTCAGCATCTCAGGAACTTATATGAAGATCAAGCACGGCAAGAGAGATACGATGTCTCAAGGGCACTGTTCAAGTGTGTCATGACAGAAGGAGATCCAGTTGGTCCTCACACACTCAAGATGATTGGGTATGTGGAGAACCTGACAAGACTGGGATTTCCACTGAGCCAAGAGTTGGCTACTGACCTGATACTGCAATCGTTGCCTGAATCTTACAGTCAGTTTGTGATGAACTACAACATGAACAACTTTGATAGGCCACTGTCAGAGTTGTTGGGCATGTTGAGGATAGTCGAGACAAAGATGAAGAAGGACAAGCCTAAGTCTGTGATGGTGATCACGAGCAAGAAGGGCAAGTCCAAGCGCAAAGGCAAGGGCAAAGCTAAGAAAGGTTCTGATGCTAGCTAAGAGCCCAAGTCGTCTTCAGCTCTCAAGGCCAAGGGAGGCGTGACCAATTGCCACCATTGTCAAAAGCCAGGACATTGGAAAAGGAATTGTCCTCTCTATCTGGAAGAACAAAAGAAGAAGGAGGTGACAGACGTCTCTACTTAAAGGTGTCATGAAAATAAACTTGTAACACTTTTGAGGTATATGATACCAAGATGTAAAGTGTAAAGCACTCAATAAATGGGGCAAGTGTTGCCGCCATTGATAGGAGTACTTTAGTTTATTTTCAGCCTAAAAGGCATGGAATACAGTTATGAACTATTATTTCATATTTGCCAATAGATAGAAACACTTTATTTTTGCATATTGTATGACAATGATGGCAATCAATAAAGAGATGTTTCAATTTCTAAAGATATGATCTTTGTGGCAATGCCTTGTTTATCTTGTGGTATTTGATATGCATAAGATAAAATGATACCTAAAGTTATTGATAACTCAAACAATCAAATTAGCATAAATCATGAGAAATTCATTTCTAGTTTCCATATGATGGATAAATCTAGACTCTTTTGGTTAGAAAGCCAATAAGAGACATGAATATCTTGAACATGATTAATCAATCTTCACTAAAAGTAGTGGGAGAATAATTATCCTATTAGGTATAATACATGTGATGTATTTACATACCTATTGGAACAAATGCTAATACTTCAAATGGTTTTAGAGAAATACCAATATGAATATCTTGAAGTGTTCAAGATTATCATAGATGAAGTGCAAATTTGGTAAAGTGTTAATTCTTGATGAGATCAATGAATGAAATACTTGGACCAAATGTTTGAGATCCTTTTGAGTGATTATGATAGTGTATCATAGTGAACTCATGATTAAGGCATGGTGATGTCTAAGTCAAGAAGGAATCATACTCTAAGTAGTTAGAGAATGATTATCACATAACTGAATTCTTCTTAATAAAAGAATACCCCACACTAATAAAAGAAATTAAGAATCACAAGGGTTGTGAATTCTTATATCCTTACACCTCAATTATCTATGTGATAAGTTGTTCATGTGATGAGTCAACTATCTAGATGAATATGAGGAACCGAATTTTGAGTTATGGTTTATGACCATTACATCCTAAATGACATCCATGTGAACCATAAGGTATGACCTTGATGGTAGCACCCATCGGAATAAAATCTATAAGTGCGAATAAGTCTTAAGTGTTAAGATACATGGATAACATTTTGAGAAGGATGATGATTGTTGATTGCAACTTAATGACTAAGACATTTGGCATATGGATACTAAAACCGCATTCCTATGAGGAATAAAACAAGGATGTGTATGTGACACAACCTATAAGGTTTATGAATCCATTAATGTAAATGAAGTCTATAAGTTACAATGGACTAATCAATGTGATTGATTGAGTACAAGCAACTCAGAATTGGATCTTTACTTTGATAATATAGTCAAAGGGTTTGATTGATATGTCAAAGATAAAGAAGGGATCTGTGATTTAGTGGGAGTGTATTCACATTCCACATGTTGATGTGAAATGGAAATTTTCTAGAATGGAAATCCAAAAGTGGAAATTATCTTTAAGGAAGATAGAGATGTTTCCTATGTGATAGGAATAGAGATCTATAGAGATAGTTCTCAAAAATCTATTGACCTGAAAAGAGAGAGCATACATTGGCAATCTGTACTGAAGTGTTCAATATGCACAGATTCAGTGGGAGAAAACTTGTCCATGTTACATGGAGTTATTATCCCAATGCCAAGTGTCCGTTCTTATGAAGAATGGAACACTAAGAATAGATATGGATCTATCATGTATGTAATCATCCCATTAGCTTATATACATTCATCATCTTGTATGTAGGACATGGCAATATGATATGCTCATCCTGATAACTCGTATGTGGCACATGAGGAGTGGATTTCTGTCTGCTTCCAGTAAGGGTTACTGGAATACCATGAGAACTTGATAAGTACTTGGGAAGTACTAGTTCTATGGATATAAGGAAGAGTTCGATGTAAAGAGTTACATTGATGCGAACTTCCGAAAGGACAGAAAATTAATCGCAAAATATATATAGGATATATAAAAGTGAAAGTTTGTTGATAATTGGAAGTGTTCCAATAAAACCATTTAAAAGGAAATGTCGAGTATCTATGTGTTAGAGAATAGCAGTGGATACTATATGGATCTGGAAGTTCATGAGATGAACTTATAGATATTCCGCTCATTGATGACAAGTATGGAATCCTTGATCATGCAATGTGGCTAAAGGTTAGCAAAGGAATACTATATCGCATATTACGACAACTCCATCTCATACGTGTGACGTACAACGAAGAGATGTGAGACATGCAATTTATACTGACTTTGACATGGTGTTGCCATTACTCACTATGTTCGCACTAGAGCACGGTAACATGTGGGACATGTTTGAAGATCACTATGAATATGATTCAAGGGTGATTGGCTCACAGTGCAAGTGGGAGTCTGTTGGTAGGTATGCCCTGAGAGCCAATCATGGGATGATTGGTGGGATACATTCAGATTTATGTGATAAACATCAAAGGAAAGCTTCCAATTCTTTCTTGTTCAGTCATATGAGATAGTGATAGAACAGATTGAATGTCTAGAGAATGACAGTACTCAATGATGTATGCTTTCATGTTAAGAACCTGAACGATGAGATCATACGGATGCTAAGAGTTTGTACATTCTTGTTATGTCCCTAGTCGGATGTCATTGTGGAAGGTAGATAGACAACAATGACACACAAGACTAGATTGTGGTGATGGTTTATGACAGAATCTCATTAGTCATGATATAGAGATATCAAACCAAACACATAGGTACTTGTTAGAGAACAAGTGTACCGGACAGACCCACCGTGAGTTTGACACATGGAACCATGACATGGTAGTCACAATCAGTACTCACAGTGATGGTGGTGAGTGTGATTCTTTGACCTGAAATCACTACACTCAACACATGTCGTTGGTCACACTTTGACATCATCAAACGCAGTCCTGAAACATGGGTTGTTATAAAGGTGATGATTGGGTGGCTTTGACACATGGGGCTTTTGAGGGGTGAGTGATAGATATGGGATTTGTCCCTCCTGAGGGAGTTTGATATCCAAGGCCACTTGATGAGTAGGATTGAAATAGGCGTGCGCACGCATGTGTGAATTAGTATGTGATATTGATGTCATACATATCTCTTCCAATCTGCTCTAAGATCAAGAAAGTGAATGAACGTTGACAGGATGACTGTTCCATGCCTCACGTTCATTCGGGATATCAGTGACAAAGGAATTATACATTCACTATAACACCATTCACAGATTGTAGGATTGAAAGTTGTTCTCCAACTTTCTATTTCACTTGGGTAGCATTGATGTGTGACTAGGCACCGCTCTTTGCTTGTGAAGTCATAAGTGTTATGGACTTTCACTGCTAATGTGAAAAAGTACATGCAGGGTCACACACATAGGATTCAACATGGAAAAGGAGTTTTGTCCACAAAAATTGTTTAGATTGATTACTAAAGGAGTTTAGTAGTTCAATTAAACACTCAATTCATTGATAGCTCAATTTCATAATGTTCAAGGTGTTGGACACATTGATTGGAGTATCGGATTGATTGAAACTGTAATTGACTGATTCTGCACAATCTGCACTCCCAACCGATCGGCTCATGTGATGAACTGATCGGCTCAGCTTGGTGAACCAGTCGGCTCAGGTGGTGAGTCGATCGGCTCATGATCAGGGTGAAACGATTGCTTCAAGTGTTGAAACGATCGATTCAACTGGTGCAACCGAGCAAGTTGGGAAAGTAGGATTTGTGAGAATTTTCCTTGCGTTTCACTTGCCCAATTTGATTGGAACAAGGATTGGTATTTGATACCAATTAGAAACAAAAGAAGGAAAGTCAATCGGGAACTGATCAGGACCACGAACCGACCAGTTTAGAAGTGAACCGATCGGCTCATGGGTCCCAACCGATCGGTTGAGATGTCAACTGACTGGTTCAAGTCCCCAACCGACCGTTTCAGTTGTGAATCCTTCCAATTCCTTGTGGGACAAGGAGATTGGAGTTCCAGGTGGTCCGTGTGGACTACTTCAGAGGCTGGAGGTTTCTGCCGCTTAGGAGGACAACTGTCAATCCCGACAGTCCTGGTGAGATCAGGAGTCGTCAGTCCCGGTGCGACCAGGAGCTGCACAGACACCGTCCAAGACCGGAGGTGAAGACCGCGCAAGCCGCGAGGTATTGTCGTCGAGCAAGCCTTGGGACAAGGTATGATTCCAAAACCATCCTTTCCTATTGTATAGATGTTGATGCATTTCCTTGTTCTGGGTTTGGGGAGGAAAAAAAATTTGTTTCCGCTGCCCTCTCTGCCTCCCCTAAAACCCAACAAATTTGGCATTTTTGTCAACCTATTTGTTTCCTGAATCAAATACCTAAACATTTTAGTACTTAATTCAATTGTCATTCATTATCTTAACTCCTTTTATAGGTTGAGACCTAAGTGTGTGACCCTATAGGTCCCATATTATGTTGGCAGTGAATGTCCTTAACAACTTATGACATCACAAGCAATGAGTGGTGCCTAGTCACACATCAATGCTACCCAAGTAAATGGAAAGTTGGAGAACAACTTCAACCTACAATTTGTGTATGGTATTATAATGTTTGTATAGTTCCTTTATCACTTATGTCCATATTGAAATAGAGGCATGAAGTAGTCACCCTCATTATTATTCAATCGTATTTCTTGAACCAAGAGGAAATTGTCTGAGATATACCTAAGCTCAATATCACATATTGACTCTCACACACGTATGGCCATGCTTTTCTCAGTCTCACTAATCAAGAGGCCTAGGACATCACACTCCAGTAGAAGGGACAAATCCCATATCTATCATTCACGATCTATCCCCATGTGTCAAAGCCACCCAATCATCAACTTTATAACAACCCATGTTTTAGGACTGAATTTGATGATGTCGAAGTGTACCCAACGACATGTGATTAGTGCAATGATTTTAGGTCTAAGAACCACAAGCACAACCATGACTGTGAGGCCTGACTATGACTTCCATGAAGATGGCTTCCATGTGACAGTCTCATGGTGGGTCTGTCTGATACACTGTTCTCTAGCATGTATATGTGTGCTTGGTTTGATATCGCCATATCATGACTAATGGGATTTAGTCATCAACCAACTCACACTTTGATCTTAAGTGTCATTGTTTTCTATCAGCCTTCCACAATAACACTCGATCAGGGACATAATGAGAATATGTAAATATACTCTCAACATCTATATGATCTCATCCACAAGGTCAGTAACTTGAATACATACATCATTGATTAATATGATTATCTAGACATTTATAATATTATGTCATTATATCATAATTGAATTAAACATAATAAATTGGAAGCTTGCCTTTTGTTAATAATCAAATCATTTTACATGATATGCCATTATAATCATCAGATGATTGGCTCTTTGGGCATGCATAACCAATAATTTTATGGAACCTAGAGGTGGTGGTAGGAGAGGGGTACCAGATCAAGGAGTACCTGAGATGGGGCCAGAACAACCCATTCCTCCTCTATTTGACCCTTCCACCATAGTTGATCCAACTTTTTAGTCCATTTTACACAACTTATGGTGACAATCATGCATCTTCCAGACAAGGCACCTATATCTCAACCAAGGGCACTTATTCCCAATGTGGAATCCCAGGGTGTAGGAAAGACTTTTGAGAGGTTGAAACGATTGGGAGACACCAAGTACGAGGGAACAACAGACCCAGCTATGCAAATATGTGGTTGACAGAGTTGGAGAAGGCATTCAGGATTCTAAACATCTCTGAGGATGATAAAGTGAAGCACATGATATACATTCTAAAGAGTAGTGTTGTCCATTGGTGGGTCATTGAGGAAGAGAAGAAACCCAATGAGGTGGTCAATTGGTAAGAGATTCAGTGGGAGTTTATCACCTACTACTTCCTAGAGACGTACCTGGAGTAAAAGATGGCTCAACTTGAGTGTTTGTGCTAGGGATCATTGTCTATCAATGACTACAAGGCAAAGTTGATGGATCTATTGAGGTTCTAGCCTCACAAGCCAACCATAGAGAATGAGAGGACTAGAAGGTTTGAGAAGGATTTGAACATTGAGTTGGAAAGGACGCCATACTCTTTGGAGATTTGTGAGAAGTTATCCACCTTCATGGAGTCAGTAAGGAGGATAGAGAGGAAAACTATGGAGTAGTGAGAAGTTAATTCCAGAAAGAGGTCTTCTTCAAGGATCACCATCGAATAGTTTTGAGAAGCCAAGATTTCCTCACCGCATTACCATTAGTATCATCCGAGGGTGATGCTTTCTGAACCAAGAAAAAAGATGCAGTCACAGTGGTCCCCTATCAATGGGAGAGAATGTAGCTTTCTGCTAGTCAGATCAAATAGTTCTAGATTAATGTTAGTGATAGGGCCGTCTAGGCCACTATATGATATAAAGATGTGTTACAAGTGAGGTCAAGTCGGGCATGTGAGATGGTCTTTCCCTATGAAGAACTAGGAGGATACACAGAAGTTGACGCAAAGTCAGTAGGGTTCACAAAAATCAATAGTAGCATAATAGTGGTAGTGGAAATAGAATTTATGGACAAACATCATAGGTAGGGCTTTAGGACCAACTAGAAGAGGAAGAGGGAGACAATAGCCAATGGCTAGATTCTACACTATGAGTCAGTCGAGAGGAGTAGTCAATCCATGGGTTGTAATAGAACAGATGGAACTCTTTCATTCTGACTCATCTTCTTCTTCTTTTTTATCTTTTTTTATTGACCCAGGCGTGACACACATTTTTATCACTAGAGAGGTGATAAATAGCTATAACATGTATGTATTTAGTAAAGGTGATAACTTCTCATTAGAAACCCCTTTGGATGGTTTTGTGGTGTTGCGAGAGGTGTTTCCATTAGGCGTTCTTTTTTTCCTAGGACATAACATTCAAGTTGATCTTACGCCACTTGATATGAGTGGATTGGATGTGATCTTAGGGATGGATATCTTAGAAAAGTACATGGTTGTGTTGGACTGTGGTTTCAAAGTTGTGCTCTTTTGTAATGGTGATGTCTCTTGAACTTTCAAAAGAGACAGGAAGATTCTTCCTACTTGTTTGATGCTCCATAGTGATAGAAGAGAAGTTGTTGAGACATGGATGTGAAGCTTTCATAGCTCATGTAGTGTGTACTAAGGTGAGGAGTCCTAGTTTCTAGGATTTACCTATGGTGTATGAGTTTGAGGATGTTTATCCTGATGAGTTTCTAGGTGTTCCACCCATGAGGGATATTGATTTTGAAATCAATCTAGTTCCTAGTAGGCAACAAATAGTGCAAGAACCCTATAGAATGACTCTAGCTGAGATGAAGGAGTTGAAGAAGCAGTTGCAGGAGTTGTTGGAGAAAAATTTCATACGACTGAGCATGTCCACCTATGTTTCTCTGGTGTTGTTTGTGAAGGATGGTTCTGTGAGGCTTTTCATAAACTAATGGTAGTTCAAAAAGGTTACAATGAGAAAGAAGTACTCCTTGCCAAGGATAGATGATCCATTTGACTAGTAAGAGGTGATAAAGTGTTTCCAAATATCCACTTGAGGTTGGGATATCACCAATTGAGGATCAAGACAAATGGCATGTTAAATACTTCTTTTAGGATAAGCTATGGTCATAGTGAATTTGTGGTTATTCCATTTGGGCTGACCAATGCACCAAAAACATTTATGGACATGATGAACAAAGTGTTCAATCTGTACCTTAATTAGTTTGTGGTGGTGTTCAAAGATGATATCTTGATATACTCTAGGGATAGTCAGCAGTATGAGAAACATTTTTGGCAGACGTTGGAGTTGTTGAGGCAACATAGGCTATATTCTACGTTAAGTAAATGTGTGTTTTGACTGATTGAGGTGTCTTTTCTGGGTCATATCATCTCTGCAAGAGGCATTTGTTTGTATCTTAAGATGGTGGATTAATTTTGGAGAGGGACCAACCTAAGAAACCAAGTGAGGTTTGAAGCTTCCTAGGTTTAGTTAGTTATTATAGGAGGTTCATCAAGATCTTCAGTGCCATGGCTTGACCTTTGACCAAGCTAACTAGGAAGGGTGTTCCTTTTATTTGGGACCAGAAGTGTCAATGTTCTTTCCTTCTCTTGTTAAACAAGTTGATGATTGCTCTAGTGTTGGTGTTTCCAGAACCTAGGAAAGGCTACATCATTGTATTTGATGCTTCAAGGAATGGGTTGGGATGTGTGATGATGCAGGACATGAATATGATTTTTTTGTGTCTTGACAACTTAAGAAACACAAGGAGAACTACCCAACTCATGACCTAGAGTTAGCATATGTGGTTCTAGCCTTGATGATTTGGAGACACTATCTGTATGGGGAAAGTGTCAAATCTCCACTGATTATAAGAATCTGCAATACATCTTTTCTAAGAAAGAGTTGAATATGAGGTAGAGGAGATGAATGGATCTGATCAAGGACTACGACTATACGATAAACTATCATCCCAAAAAGGTGAATGTAGTGCTTGATTCTTTTAGAAGAAAGTCATCCTCATCTTCATCTCTTGGTAAAGCACAATTGTACTCCATGGCATGTCACAAGCAGTACATGCTAGTGTCACCTCGATAGATGAATGTATAGTTGGAAGTATCTTTGTTGGTAGGTTTGTTACATTGTTACAAGTGAGGCTAATGTTGATTCAACACATCAAATATGCATAGATTTATATTACTATGATATTGAATGTCAAATTAGAGTTTAGAAACAAGAAGAATGATGGGTATCATGAGATAGATGATGGGAATGTGTGTTTTTACAATTGAACCATGGTTCCTGATGTTGACGGTCTGATGGACATGGTACTTGAGGATGATCATTATTCAATGTATGTCATGCATCATGGACCTACAAAGATCTACCATGATCTTAAGGATTCGTATCGGTGGCAAGGGATGAAGGTTGATGTGGTAGATTTTGTTGCCAAATGTCTAGTCTATCAGCAAGTTAAAGTAGAGCATCAGAAGCATGTAGGGACATTATAATCTTTGCCAATTGTGTAGTGCAAATGGGATGATATAACCATGGATTTTGTGGTCCGTCTACCTAAAATAGTAAAGGGTCATGATTCCTTTTGGGTTATTGTTGACCAATTGACGAATTCAGATCACTTTTTGTCGATCAAGACCACCAATACAACAAATAAGCTGGCATAGATCTATGTTGATGAGATAGTTCATTTGCATGGTATACCAGTTTCCTTCATGTCTGACAGAGGTCCTCAATTTATGAGCAAGTTTTGGGAGTGCATGCATATAGCCTTGGGGAAATAGTTGTGGTTCAATACAACCTATAACCCACAGACAGATGGCCTTTCAGAGAGGACCATACAAACATTAGAGGATCTATTGAGAGCATGGTTACTTCAAAATTTGGGAATTTGGGAAATTCACCTGAGTTTGATTGAGTTTATCTACAACAACAGTTGTCAAAAGAGTATAGATATGGCATATTATGTAGCTTTGTATGGTAAGTGATGTAGGTCACCTCTTTGTTGGTATGAAGCAGTTGAGTATCATTTGTTAGGTCCCAAGTTGGTTCACTAGACTACATAGAAGATCAAGGTGATCCAATAATAGTTGAAAGAAGCACATGATACACACAAGTAATATGTTGATAACCACCATAGACCATTGGATTTCCAAGCTAGAGACCATGTGTATCTCAAGGTTTCCCCTTGTAAGGGTGTTCTGAGGTTTGGGAAGAAGGTAAATTGGCTCCTACGTTTATGAGACCATATCATACCCTAGCATGAGTTTGGTGAGTGGAATATAGGTTGGAGTTTCTTTTAGAGTTGCATAGATTGAATGATGGATTTCATGTCTTAATGTCTACAAAGTGTCACCCTGCCATAGAGCAGACTTTATAGCCCATAGAGGTTGAGTTGGAGGAGGATGTTACCTTTGTTGAGGATCATGAGTTGATCTTATATAGGTGTGTGTAGAATCTTAGGAAGAAGATATAGCTTTAGTGGAAGTGTTGTGGCATCATCCCAGGGGTGGAGGAAGCCACATGGGAGTTAGAAGATGACATGTGTAGGAAGTACCCATCCTTGTTTGCTTAGGCTTTTAGGGGAAAATATTTGTTAGGGTTTTATGGTTGTAAGGCTCCTAACCCTACTTAACCTTTAAACACATATTTTTTGGATTAATTGGATTAATTTGATACTTAGTCTTGAATGTTAACTCCTTTTACAACGGAATGATGAAACTATGTTTATAATTTGAATCACAACAAGTTTTTTTTCTCAAGATATGCAATTCTTGTAATTTACTTCTATGTAAATAACCTTTTTCTGGTGATTTGAACATAATAGTGACACTTTCTTGAGTTGATTCATGATGAATATATGTATTTTATAATTCTACTTCTCCTTTGAATGCTTTTGAACCTTTCTTTGATAGAGATTACATAAGCTTGGTGAGGTGGTAGTGTAGTGCCTTCATTTGTTAATAGTTTTCTAGTGATCATTAGTTTTTGGCAGTCAATGAGTTTCCTAGTTCCTAACGGTTTATCTGGTGACCTAAGGGAGTTATGATATGATAACCTCTCACTTTGTGATGTTATTTTATTGGTTTTCCCTTGTTTTTCATACTCTTTCTTAGATAAATTAGTTAGAATCATTAACTCTTTACCTTATTGCTGACACATCAATAGATTAACTTTTCTCTTCTTTATCCTTGCAGAAAAATACAAAAAATAAAAAAAAGAAATTACAAGACCGTTCAAGCCCAAACGGTCCCAAGACCGTTCAAGACCAAATGACCCCAAGACCGCTTAAACCCAAACGAGTTCAACGCCCAAACGGGTCCAGCAACCAAACGGGTTCAGCGCCCAAACGGGTTCAGTGCCCAAACGGGTTCAGCAACCAAACGGGTTCAGCGCCCAAACGGGTTCAGCGCCCAAACAGGTTCAGCACCCAAACGGGTTCAGCGCCCAAACGGGTTCAGCAACTAAACGGGTTCAGCACCCAAACGAGTTCAGCACCCAAACGGGTTCAGCAACCAAACGGGTTCAGCGCCCAAACGAGTTCAACGCCCAAACGAGTTCAGCACCCAAACGGGTTCAAGACCGTTTGGGCTCCACTTAAACCTATAAATATGACCCAAAAGGGGTCCTCATGGGACAGAACGCTCAGACGCCCAAAGGATGCCTCTCCAGTTCTAGAGCATTTCCATACTTCATCCATCGCCCCAAGGCTGTCGGTTTGAGATCCACATTCCATCATAAAGCTACCTTCTCTCTCAACAACAAAGAAGGTGGGAAGAGAAGATCCATCATCAAAGCAGCCACGACGTGTGAAGATCGTTGCTCTCTTCACCAAGGGTTCAACCTTCCCTCCTCCGTCGAGATGACGTTCCTTCTCTCTCTTCTTACCTCCTTCTTTGTCTTTGATATGAGTGAGTAGTCCCATTCACTAGGGTGCGGGGAGTAGCCTCGCTACCCATGTTTTCATTCCATGTAATGTAATTCAACCGTTTGCAATAGAGATACTCTTCTTTTCGGTTCAACATCAATCATTTAATGAATGCTTGTTGCTTGATCATCAACTTGTATTACCTATTGTCTATCGGTATGAATTGTCTACGTTTGTACTCTTAGATCTGAATATCAATTGAATGTTGGTTTTGGGTGTATGTAGTCACCATATGTCTGTCTCGGTATCTAGGAGTGTTTTCATGAGTGGAGTAAACTCACTCCCATCGTTGCACTTTCATTCTATGAAATGGAATCTGTTGACGTATGAAAGTGCAACCTTGGTAAGGATGAGGAACACACTTCATGAAGGAGTAATGCAAAGCAAGTGACCATTCGTTATGGGATGGCTGGCATTGCAATACTCCATGCTTCTCGTAGTTAGTTATCCGAAAGGAAACTAAGTCTAAAAAGATACTGGCTGATTAGATTCTCTTTGCAGGTTGTTTTATTATGTTGCATGCTTTGATCCATGTGTAGTGGCACGAAACCCGATAACATCCTAGTGGCTTTTAATCATTGTTTACAACCTTAATTTCCACTTCCTTGCTTTTACTTTCCTCGCACCTAGCTTAAACAACCAAATCAAACTTGTGATCTAAATATCAACTGTTAAGTAGTTAAGTACGACTAAAACGTTTTCCATCTTGTTAAACTCTAAGCAAGACCGTTGTCCCGTGGATCCAACCCTTAAACTATACTACGATAAGACTTCCGCGTGTTTCAGCACACGTGGGTGGAGATCTTACCATAGTACAAGCAAGGCTAAACTTAGAGATTCATCATCTCTAGGATTTTTAGTGGCGTTGCAAAACTCCATCAAAAATTGGCGCCGTTGCCGGGGACAACGGAACGTTTTAGGATTGTACCTAACAACTTCTTGGTTGACTAGGATTTTACACTTTTCCTTGATAACTACTCCAAATCTTCTTGATTTCCTTGTTTCTCTTCATCATCTAAACATGTGAATTTCTTTCTACTCAGGTAGAAAATGTGTATGCAAACCCCGCATCACATCGGATTCTCCCCTGAACCAGAGTATGACTCTGAGGTAGAAAGAAATTTCCACTGAAGGATTAGACTTAACCGCCAAAGAGCCAGACAGATGGCTGAAGAGCAACGCCTCGTTGCAGAAAGAGTTAACGCCGCCATAGCTGCACAATGAGCACAACTCATCGCTGACACTCGTGCTCAAGTGCAAGCCGAGATTCGAGCTGAGGAACAAGCCTGCATCCAAGCTGAGAACGCTGCTGCTCAATTAGCGTTAAGAAACAAGCAACTGCGGGACTACGCACTCCCAAAGAATTATGAAGATGATCACCCAGTCCAACCACCAATTATTAACATACCAAACTTTGAAATACGGACGCAATGGATCCAGATCATGCAAGGCATCTCTTTCTCTGGGGGACCTGGAGACGATTGCATGGATCATCTTAAGAGATTCAAGTCACTCTGTTGACTTATACCTCAAGCAGGAGTTGCCTTTGAAGCAATAATGTTACACCTCTTCCACTTCACCTTATCTGGAAGAGCGCTAAGCTGGTATAATGCTTTAGATAGACATCCTATCATCACTACTTGGACTCCCTTAGAAGAAATGTTTCTTGAGAAATTCTTTCCACCTTCACTAACCTATGAGATTAGGGGACAGATTAACCACTTTGCCCAACTACATGGAGAAACACTTGCGGAAGCTTGGGAAAGATTCAAGGAACTCCTGAGAAAGTGCCCTCACCATGGCATATCCCAAAATCAACTGATAGAAACATTCTATAGAGGAGTGAGTGATGATATCAAGCAATTTTTAGATTCCTCATCTGGAGGAAACTTTATGAGAAAGAACTATGAAGATGCTTGGAATATAGTTACGTTAGGGGCCGAGAACCAATCCAATTGGGGGAGGTCGTCTAACCAATCCAAGGGAGTTCTTAAAGTCTACAAGGCTGAAGAATCTATGGAACTCAAGGCCATTGCAGAAGCCCTGAAGACTATTGCTAACAAGCAACAAGCTCTCGAAACTTCTTTGAGAGAATACGACAAGAAGAAAAGCTCCCAAGTTTATCAAGTAAAAGCAGCTACTGGAACTTGTGAAGCTTGTCATGCATCTGATCATCCCACATTATCATGTGGTCTGTTATACAATGTTATGATGGATCTACAACCACTAGTGCTGCAATATGAACCCATTATTGAACATCCCGAGGACCAAATGCCAGAGCAAGTCAACTCCATTCACTCAATACCTGGCCAGGTGTATTACAATCCAGACAAACCAAGAAACCACCCTGGTTTTCAATACGGGAATCCTATAGGAACTGCCAATCCACAACAACAAACACAAGGTGGAGCTTTTAATAGACAACCACCAGGATTTCAGAATAACTTCAACCAAAATCAGGGGAATTATAGAAATGGGTTCCAACGATCCAATTATCCTAGGAATCCCTCTTACCAATACACCCATCCAGGACTGCACGCACAGCTACAACAACCTCAGTTGCAGCAGCCACAACAACCGCAGTTAACAGCACCCCCACAGCAACCACAAGGGCAGCAAGTCACTCAATATCAACAGAGGAGTCCTCCTCCTCAACCATCTGATGAAATATCCTTGATTAGACAGATGTTGCAATCTCAGCAAACTATGCTTGCGAACCAACATGCTCAACAAAAGGCTGTAGAGGCCCAATTAGTACAGATTGTTGCTCAGTTGAAACCACCAGCAGGTACCTTTGCTGGGCAACCAGAGGCAAACCCAAAGCATGACCAAAATAGACCTGAGCAACTGAATGCTGTAACCATAAGGTTTGGTCGTGTCCTTCCTAATACCACTAGAATCACCCATGATGATGATGATGTAGCTATTCTTTCCCCAACAGGAAGCTCAACTCATGAAAAGGAAAAATCTACTAATACCACTGAAAGGGAAAAAGAAAAGGAACCAATGCCAGAAGTTCCACCCAGAATTCCTTATCCGGACAGGCTGAAAGGAACCAAAATGGACACTAGGTTCCAGAAATTCAAAGAAGCTATGAAAAAACTATACATTGATATCCCATTGCTCGATGCTCTTTCTGAAGTGCCCGCTTGGGGCCAAATACCTGAAAACCCTGTTGTCAAGAAAATATATGACAGAAGAGCACGAAACAGTGAAACTAGCTCAGACCACTTCAGACATTCTGCTTAACAAAATGCCAAAGAAAAAGAAAGACCCAGGTTCCTTCGGTATTCAGTGTTCAATTGGAAATGGCTCCAGCAAGAAAGGATTAGCAGATTTAGGAGCAAGTATATCCATTATGCCCTATTCTATGTGTAAAAGATTAGGCTTCACTGATTTGTTACCTACGACAATGACAATTCAGTTAGCCGACTCTACCATAACTGCTCCCCTTGGAATTATTGAGGATATACCTGTCAGGATAGGAACGAATTCTTATGTTCCGTGCGATTTCGTTATTATGGACATACAAGAAGACCTAAGATACCTGATAATCTTCGGCAGACCTTTCCTAGCTACTGCCTGAGCACTTATCGATGTAGAAGCAGGAACTATTATCTTGAGACTTGGGAAGGAAGCTTTTCAGTTCAAAGTCCTTAATAGCATGAAAGGTCCAAGCATTCAAGAGGAAGTTTTTCTCCTGGATGCTATATATCAAATGTCCCAATTAGAAATGTCTGAACCCTCTGATGAATTGGAAAATACCTTGACAAATCCGGAAGTAGAATTCTCGGTAAATGAACTAGTGCAACAATGCCTTCAATATTTAGAAAAGGTTGAAGAAGCCCCAACGGCCACCTTTGAAGAACTTAAGGATGTCACCATTATAGAAGAAACCGAGCCACCTAAGGCTCCTGAAATGAAAGCCCTACCTGAGGGACTCAAACATGTCTTTCTCGACAAGGAGAAGCTTTGTCCAGTAATTATCAGCTCCACTCTATAGGTAGACCAAGAAAACAGACTTCTTGATGAACTAAAGAGACACAAGAAAGCTATCAGATATAAGATGACGGACTTGACGGGTATAAATCCAGCCTTATGCATGCACAGATTGCCCATGATGGAATATTTCAAACCATCAAGGGAACATCAAAGAAAGTTGAACCCTAATCTCAAGGAGGTAGTTCGTCTCGAGGTTCTCAAACTTCTGAAAGCGGGCATCATCTACCCAATCTCGGATTCTCAATGGGTAAGTCACGTGCAGGTGGTCCCTAAAAAAGGGGGGACCACTGTTGTTCTTAATGACAAAAATGAACTGGTACCTACTAGAACAGTAACTGGGTGGATGACACGATTTTACCGTGTGTAGAAACGCAAGTGTACGCGTCAATGTAATATAGGCCTTTGTGAGGCCCGAGTCGAACTCAGGGACACGTGAATTATCGGAAACTACTACTAACTACTCGCAATCAGATAGGCCGGTTTACAAGTTGGAAGTTGTTGTAAAATTAAAAGAAAATAAAGTAAAACAAAACAAAGCAATCGATTAAATGTTTAGTTTAATCAATTCAAGATGAGATCTTTAGGATTGTGGTTTCACCGCGGGTTTTCATTGTATCAAATTCTATATAGTCACTCAGATTTATCTCTCTATCCGGGTAGTGGCCTGAAATCAAAATTGCCCACTGTCGTGGTACAATTCACTACCTATGTCTAGGTCGGTTCCACCGTCGTAGTAACCTACACCCTAAACTAGGTGCATTATAATCGATCTCTCAGTATCCACCATTAACCTTACACCACCTTGTTCAAGGGATTTGTCAACTAATGTGATATTCGTCTCTTTTCAACCGTTAATTCTTCTTTCAAAGCAATTAAGGGTATTAGATTATTATTATGGTGATCAATCATAACAATATGATGGAGAAAACGAAATCATACCACAGATTAAGAGATAAACGATGAATTACTACAATAAAATTGTCATACAATGAATCCCTGGGCTACTCTCGGTCCTAAAGACAAAGGGGATTAGCCCCGCATGGTCATCTCAATGAAAGACATAGGAGTAGAGAAGAAAACTGTGGGAAACATGGAGCAAACTCATGTAACCCCTGATACAAAGGTGGTCCTGGAGATCCTCCTCGAGAAACGTGCATTTTGTAGTCTTCCGGTAGCAAAATCGCCCGTCGGAGGTGCCCGGATCGCTCGGTTGATGACCTTCGTATCTCGTCTCCTCTCTCTCCCTCTCCTTCTTGGATGTTTTGCAACACAATGTCCTCTCCCCCTCGGGCCGTCCGTGCTCTTCTTCGGTCATAGGACCACTTTACGGCTCCGAAAAAGCTCAACCGTCGGATTAAAACGCTCCGTTTTAGTGTTGAAAATCGCCAGATCCCGACGTTGTCGATGGTATCGACCGTGGCACATGTTATTCCTTCCAAGATCGCATTTTGGGGTTGCTTTTTGATGAAATGACGATGCTATCGACCTGGGGGTCGATAGTATCGACTCCGGACAATGCAAAAGTGCCTGAAAAAGTGCTGAAACATGTGTATAAGTTCGGGGATTATATAAAATCATATAAATATTATAAAAGAAGTATAATTTGATGCAAAAAGAGTTTAAAGGCCAACTAGAGTGAATTATGAAAATATAATCAAGAAAATGACAAATACATGTATAAAATAGATATAAAATAAGCCTATAAAAATGACTTAACACCCATGCATCAAACTCCCCTAAGCTTAAACCTTGCTCGTCCTCGAGCAACAAAACTTTGGATCTAGTTGAGATAAGTCAGCAACAGGACATAAATACATGAAATGAATCTACATCATCCCCACTTTCTTTCCACAAACCATCCCTCATTGACCACTGAACACTAACTGCCATCCAGGCGACCAAAGACCTATGTAAAAGATGTCCGTCCCCCAATCAATGAAACACTATCAATTAAAGCAGTTAATATGATAAACTCATTTGGTCCATACTTGATGCATCTTGTGATCTCCTATCTACGTTGCTCATTTCCTAACTACCATCTAAATGGAAGCAGATCTCCTGATATTAATGAATGAGGAGAATATCATGGGTGGCCTACTAATTAGAGCATCGGGTGGATAGGATAGGTGGTTGTGGAAGAGATGGAAGCACATAATAGTCAATCATGCAATACAAAAATTAATGACCTATCATGATGCAAAATGCAAGTGAAAATGTCCTAATGTTACATTTTTGGTGGAATGAGGCATGCACTATCATTCCGTCTCAAGGTGAGATGGAATATCTATGAAAACTACACCATGTGCTTATTCTTCTTAGTATGTAAGTGAGAACATGTTTCTTTCTCCCTCTTCTTCTTTATTACTTCTCAATTCTTTTTTTCTTCTTTTTTTTCTCTCTTTTTTCAAATTTTCTTCAAAAAAAATTTTCAAGCCCTTATTTTCATAGATGACAATGAATTATTTGTCGGGCTCACTTCTTGTTACATACTTGTGCATCTGAAGCATTCTATTTGGAGGGTATGGAACAAGTTCATCACCTTTAATGTTTTCAGAGTAACATAAGATACATGGTGTACAATATGCTCAAAAGATGTAAATACAACTACATAATGACAGTTATGCAACTACTATGACATGCACCTAAGGATAATGTTCATGTATAACTACTCTATCTTTTTTTTTCATTCTCATGCAAAAAATGTGAAAATAGTTGTAATGCAAGACCTATCTACATGGTATGCAATCAAAGAGTGAAAGACAATAATGTGCTCCCATTTCTTATGGTGGAGTGTGAATGAAATTGCGGTGGATCAGATCACAAGACTAATTGGCAGAACCTTCCGAAAATATCATGTCCCTCTCTAAAGACATGTGTACATGGTAACTGAAGGATTTCTCTCTTAAACTTTAGTCTAAGGTCCGTTAGCGTTTGGTCGGTTTGGGCTCAAACATCCTTGTCAATCACTTTTCCTTATACAATAAAGATGGTCATTCATGTCCCTGTGTCCTGAAGTTGACTCACCCAAGCACTTCCTCAGTTATGCAACTCAATTACTCACAAGAATAAGCTCAAAAAGTTTTCAATATGCTCATATTTTCATGTGCCCACAACCCAAGAGTAAAACTCCCAATTGAAACCATGCATTTATTACTCCACACATTACACTAGATAGATGTGGATCCTACAAAAGTGGTAAACCTAGAAATAAAAACAACTAATAATTCAAAAATGAAATCAACATGAATAAGTAAGTAAAAACTAAGATAGAGGGTTGTTCCAACACCCCCCCTAAGCTTGAATATGACTATGGCCTCATAGTCAACATTCTCACTTAAGAGGTGGAACAACGGTACCGTTCGCTTTGAAGTGTAGCGAAGAAGGATGGTTAGATGCTCAAGTAGACCAAGTGATGCTTGCTATCTCCCTCCTTTTTGTGGCCCATTTTTGTATCTTAGTGGTTCTAAGACGTGACTTGCTTCATCCATCTTTCCTATGCAAAAAACGGTTCAAAAAAATCTCGTTTCGATACCTTTTACGGCCTATTTTATGTAGTTGTCCTGCAGGTGTCGATACTATCGACCAAGGTCGATGGTATCAACCCAGACTCAGCGATTTTGTTGAATCGATGCATCTAAAAGCCTGGGAACTCAAAAGTGTCGATACTATCGACCCTAGGGTCGATGGTATCGACTTTACTGGCACCAATTTTTCTGTAAATCTTCAGGAATCTCGATACTATCGACCCTAGGGTCGATGGTATAGACTTTTCTTCAGCGTTTACTTCTCCAAACTCAATACTATCGACATGGGTGTCGATAGTATCGACCTTAACATTCGGCACACTTCAAAACACGAGTTAGGGTACCATTTTTACAAAAATTATCAAAACCTAAGCAAAAACTAAGTACATAAACATAAAAGAACATAACCAAACATAAAATTGAACCTAAAGTTGGGTTGCCTCCCAACAAGCGCCCTTGTTTAATGTCCTAGGCTTGATGTAAAGATACCTTTAACCTGGGTTGTCAAGAGATGTCTTCAATGAGTCATGTGGCAATTTGAATTGAACTCGATCATGTCCAATCCCCAAGGTCAATGTACCTCTCCCAATGGCAGCGATGACATCAGTCGTAGCTTGGAACGGCCTTCCCAACAGCATCTTGAAACTTTGGAGTTGTGGCATGTCCATGACAAAAAAGTCTACCGAGAAGATGAACCTGTCTACCTTGACGAGTACATCCTCGCACACTCCATATGGCCTTACAATGGACCCATCCGCCAACTCAATCGTTGTCGTCGATTTCTTTATCTCCTTCAACCCAAGCTTTTGAAATGTGGACAGAGGCATAAGATTAATGCTGGCACCCGAATCACACTATGCTTGTGGAAAATGTTGGTCACCTATTGAACATGGGATATAAAAACTCCCCGGGTCTTTCTTCTTCTCTGGTAAGCTCCCAAGAATGATTGAGCTCACCATTTCATTCATCCTGTATACATCAGTATCTTTGATCCGCCTCTTTTTGTTGATTATATCTTTAATGAACCTCCCATAGGCGGGAACCTTCTCAATCATTTCCACCAGCGGAATGTTGATATTGAGCTTGCGGAATATTTCCAAGAATTTCCTATAGTGTCGGTGCTCCTTCTTCGACTTCAGATTGTCCCGACTTGACACATCTACCGCATTGACACGCTTGTGAGGAGGCACATATGAGCTTTTCGGGGCCAGCTCCCCTAAGCTAGATTCAATTACTCCCTCTGGCGTGGGCTTTATCAAAACATCATCAACATTAATCATGTGATGTGACTCCTCCCCTGCAATAGATGCATCAACACCTTGACGGACAGTCTTACTTTGCTCTTCTCGCCTAAGCGTAGGCGCAACTATCATGTGCTCGTGGCGGGATTTTCTGAAGAGAGTGTTTCCACCCGGCAGTCCATAATAAGTATGAGGATATGGTATTGCCGGTGTTGCTTCCGTATCAAACTTCATTTTGCTTTGATCTTCTGCTTCTGACACCTGAGATTCCTCCTCATTGCTTACCACAGACATGTACTTCACTTGATGGTGTGCTTGGGCCACATTTGCACTCTCAGCCGGTTTCTGCTGGTTGGCGTGCTTGATGGCCGCCACTTCACTTGAAATCTGAGCCATGGTGGTTTCTAATGCCCGCATCTGTGCTCCATGGCTTTGTAGCGTCTTCCCAAATTTGGTTAGAATATCACCTTGAGATTGCAATTGTTTACCAAACATAACCATCATCTCCTGATTCTGCTGCACCATTTGACTCAGTAATTCAGTGTTCTTATCTTCAGCTCTAGGCTGTGGCTTCACCTCCAGATCCTGCAGAAAATTGTTAGGATCCTTCCAGGAGAACTTTTTGTCCTTCCTCCATGCATAGTCATTGTTTCTATAGCCCTGTTGTTGCATGTACTTTCCTTGGGCTTCCTCATCCTCAGATGAATCTTCCTTAGCTAGCAGCTTCTTGGCTAGCAGATCTAACTTGTCGTTCAGCTCCTTAATTACTTTGGATTCACCTGCAACTCTGACCTGCTCCACAGTGCCTCTTTCACCCCATGACTGTTTCCTAGCCATGTTCTTTAATATCTCCCAACATCTGGTGTCTGTATTATTCAGAAAGAATCCTGACCCAGCTGAATCAAGGTTGCTCCTATCGTGCTCAGAGAGAGCAAAATAGAAGATCTTTACCTGTGTCTCCTTATCCAGCCCATGATGCGGGCACCTCCTCAGCATGACCTGAAATCTCTCCCAGGTCTCAGAATATGTCTCACCGGCCTGTTGGGTAAAGTTGTGAATCTTCCGGATCATGTCGTTAGTCTTCTCAGGAGGGAAGAACCTCTCAAAGAAAACCTCCACCATATGGTTCCAGGACTCCACAAACTCATCATCCAAATTATGTAACCATTCTCGCGCGGCTCCCGCCAATGAACTCGGGAAAAGCTTGAGATACAGTGCCTCCTGTGGAAACCTATCGATTTTTACCATGTCACAGTTCTCAACAAACTGGCTGATGTGCGCGACGGGGTCCTCATTCTTGATCCCATGGAAAGCATTTGATTTCACCAGATTTATCAACGTCGGATCAATCTTATAAGTAGGTATGTTGATTGCCTGCTTCTTTATAGGCCCTTTTGAAGCTGATGAGGAAGAAGCCTTGATCATGTCCCATATAGTCTGTGGCTCGGCCATCTCTTCTTGTTCAAGTTCAGAATCTACCTCTTCTGGTTGCTCTTGCTCGTGATAATCCTCGTCCTCAGGTCCCGGCAACAGAACCTCGGGTGCGTGACCTGCGTAGTCAGTACTACGTGTCTGCACCATGCACGGTACCTGAAATGAGAAAATTCGAGTTCAATACAGTGCTATGACAAGTATAAAAATTATCGAACACTTTAAAAATATTTGAAGTTGTTTCAATCTAAATAAAAAAAATAAAGTGGCCCAGAATGGCCGCTCGTAGCACTCAATGTGCCAATAATTCTCTGTATCCCCGGCAACGACGCCAAAAACTTGACATGATTTTATCGTGCGTAGAAACGCAAGTGTACGCGTCAATGTAATATAGGCCTTTGTGAGGCCCGAGTCGAACTCAGGGACACGTGAATTATCGGAAACTACTACTAACTACTCGCAATCAGATAGGCTGGTTAACAAGTTGGAAGTTGTTGTAAAATTAAAAGAAAACAAAGTAAAACAAAACAAAGCAATCGATTAAATGTTTAGTTTAATCAATTCAAGATGAGATCTTTAGGATTGTGGTTTCACCGCGAGTTTTCATTGTATCAAATTCTATATAGTCTCTCAGATTTATCTCTCTATCCGGGTAGTGGCCTGAAATCAGAATTGCCCACTGTCGTGGTACAATTCACTACCTATGTCTAGGTCGGTTCCACCGTCGTAGTAACCTACACCCTAAACTAGGTGCATTAGAATCGATCTCTTGGTATCCACCATTAACCTTACATCACCTTGTTCAAGGGATTTGTCAACTAATGTGATATTCGTCTCTTTTCAACCGTTAATTCTTCTTTCAAAGCAATTAAGGGTATTAGATTATTATTATGGTGATCAATCATAACAATATGATGGAGAAAATGAAATCATACCACAGATTAAGAGATAAACAATGAATTACTACAATAAAATTTTCATACAATGAATCCCTGGGCTACTCCCAGTCCTAAAGACAAAGGGGATTAGCCCCGCATGGTCATCTCAATGAAAGACATAGGAGTAGAGAAGAAAAATGTGGGAAACATGGAGCAAACTCATGTAACCCCTGATACAAAGGTGTTCCTGGAGATCCTCCTCGAGAAACGTGCGTTTTGTAGTCTTCCGGTAGCAAAATCGCCCGTCGGAGGTGCCCGGATCGCTCGGTTGATGACCTTCGTATCTCATCTCCTCTCTCTCCCTCTCCTTCTTGGATGTTTTGCAACACAATGTCCTCTCCCCCTCGGGCTGTCCGTGCTCTTCTTAGGTCATAGGACCAGTTTACAGCTCCGAAAAAGCTCAACCGTCGGATTAAAACGCTCCGTTTTAGTGCTGAAAATCGCCAGATCCCGACGCTGTCAATAGTATCGACCCCAAGGTCGATGGTATCGACCATGGCACATGTTATTCCTTCCAAGATCGCATTTTGGGGTTGCTTTTTGATGAAATGTCGATGCTATCGACCTGGGGTTCGATAGTATCGACTCCGGACAATGCAAAAGTGCCTGAAAAAGTGCCGAAACATGTGTATAAGTCTGGGGATTATATAAAATCATATAAATATTATAAAAGAAGTATAATTTGATGCAAAAAGAGTTTAAAGGCCAACTAGAGTGAATTATGAAAATATAATCAAGAAAATGACAAATACATGCATAAAATAGATATAAAATAAGCCTATAAAAATGACTTAACACCCATGCATCAGTGGAGAATGTGCATCGATTATAGAAAACTTAACAAAGCGACAAGGAAAGATCACTTCCCCTTGCCTTTCTTGGATGAAGTTCTCGAACGACTCGCCCACCAAAAAATTTTCTGTTACCTTGATGGATATTTAGTATTTTACCAAATTCCAATCCATCCTGAAGATCAAGAAAAAACCACTTTCACTTGTCCTTTTGGAACATATGCCTTTAGAAGGATGCCTTTCGGGTTATGTAATGCACCCGCAACCTTCCAAATATGTATGACTGCTATCTTCTCCGGATTAATAGAATCTATCATGGAAGTCTTCATGGATGATTTTTCTGTATACGGAGATTCTTTCGATAATTGTTTACTCAATCTAGGAAAAGTCCTACAAAGATGTGAGGACGCCAACCTGATCTTGAATTGGGAAAAATGTCACTTTATGGTGACTGAAGGTGTGGTCCTAGGACATCGAGTAAGTGATAAAGGGATTGAAGTGGATAAAGCAAAGGTTGATGTCATCTCAAAGCTGACTCCACCTAAAGACATCAGAGGAGTCAGGGCATTCCTTGGTCATGCAGGATTCTACAGAAGATTTATAAAAGATTTTTCAAAGATAGCTAAGCCAATGACTCACCTGCTGACCAAAGAAGCAGATTTTATATTTGACCAAGAATGCATTAATAGCTTCACAACTCTGAAAAATGCCCTTATCTCTGCCCCTATTCTAAGAGCTCCTGACTGGTCACAACCATTTGAAATTATGTGTGACGCTAGCGATTATGCTATAGGGGCAGTCTTTGGACAAAGAATTGACAAAAAGCCTTATGTCATATATTACGCCTCCAAGACGCTTGATGAGGCACAGAAGAACTATACTACCACCGAAAAAGAGTTCCTGGCAGTTATCTATGCCTTTGAAAAATTTCGGTCTTACCTAATTGGGTCAATAGTCATAGTATATACTGACCATTCTACTATACGATATTTGATCCAAAAACAAGATGCTAAACCCCGACTTATCAGATGGGTATTAATGCTTCAGGAGTTTGATTTAGAGATAAAAGACAAAAGTGGGGTTGAAAATGTCATCGCAGATCACCTCAGTCGTATTGAAGCTAAAGACACCAATAACATACCCATTCAAGACTCTTTACCGGATGATCAACTAATGAAGATTACTACTGGATTTCCTTGGTATGCTGATATTGTGAATTATTTGGCAACAGGAATCATCCATCCATCTGCATCATCCCATGACAAAAAGAAGTTCCTTCATGACGCTAAGCAGTATTTCTGGGATGAGCCCTACCCATTCCGCTTATGCGCTGATAGACTTTTTCGTCGATGCATCCCAGAAACAGAAATCATCCCAATTTTATAGCACTGTCACTTAGGCCCTACTGGGGGGGCACATGAGCTCTAAGAAAACCGCTCTTAAAATTCTTCAATCGGGTTTTTACTGGCCAACCATCGCAAAGGATGCACATGAATATGTGCGATCATGTGACAAATGCCAACTCTCAGGAGGAATAACCAAACGAAATGAAATGCCATTGAATATGTGGCAAGAAGTCGAACTCTTTGATGTTTGGGGAGTAGATTACATGGGTCCTTTCCCCCCATCTTACGGATTCACGTACATTCTAGTTGTTGTGGACTACATTTTGAAATGGGTGGAAGCTCTACCGACCACTTCTTGTGATTCCAAACCAGACATCAAAATGTTTGAAGAAATAATATTCCCTAGATTTGGCGTTCCAAGAACAATAATATCCGATGGCGGATCTCATTTTCTAGAGCGGAGTTTCGAAGCACTTTTAAGAAAATATGGAGTCAACCATAAAGTTTCCACACCTTATCACCCACATACTTGTGGACAAGTTGAAGTCTCCAACAGGCAACTCAAAGCCATTTTGGAAAAAACTGTTAATAGGCACCGCACAGACTGGTCTACCAAACTTACTGATGCCCTATGGGCCTATCGCACGGCTTTCAAAACACCAATTGGAACAACTCCATTTCGATTGGTGTGTGGGAAGTCGTGCCATCTACCAGTCAAATTAGAACATAAAGCTTGGTGGGCTATCAAGCAATTGAACCTTGACCTCAAAAGAGCCGGTGAATCTAGACAACTTCAATTACAAGAATTGGAAGAACTGTGAATGACAGCTTACCAAAATGCCAGCATTTACAAAGAACAAACCAAGATGTGGCATGATGGCCACATAAAAAGAAAGGATATAATCATCAGAGATAAGGTTCTCCTGTTCAATTCCAGACTAAAATTGTTTCCTGGAAAACTGCGCACAAAATGGTCGGGACCTTTCACCATCAAACATATTTACCCGATAGGAGAAGTTATTATCCTTGATGATAACGGGGGAGAAAGAACCGTTAACGGTCACAGATTAAAGAAATACTACATTCCAGCAGACAAATTGCCAAGACAAACTATAGAGATCCAAGATCTTATAATATCAGCATAGCCAGAGTAGAATTTCGTCGAGCCAGCGACATTAAATCCAGGCGCTACTTGGGAGGCAACCCAAGATCTGAGTATCATCATTTTTTGTTTGTCCTTATTTTCATCTTCTTCTTTTTAGCTTAGTTGTTTTTTCTTGAAAAATATAAAAAATCCACATAAACAAAATAAACATAAAAATCAAAAACATCAAAACCCTAGACCTCCCCAAACGGTCTCGCACCCGTTTGGAGTTCAAACGGTCTCACACCCATTTGGAGTTCAAACGGTCTTGCACCCGTTTGGAGTTCAAACGGTCTCGCACCCATTTGGAGTTCAAACGGTCTCGCACCCGTTTGGAGTTCAAACGGTCTCGCACCCATTTGGAGTTCAAACGGTCTCGCACCCGTTTGGAGTTCAAACGGTCTCAAACTCATTTGACTTCGGGAATTTGTAAGGACGCCCCCCCAAATCCTATAAATAACACCCCGCACCCTCCTTTCTCTCTTCTAGAAACCCGTTTTCTCGCTTTCACTGTTCCACTCCTGTTTCGCTCATGTTCTCATCTTTCCCGTGTACGCCTCCGACTCCCACCGCCGTTCTCGCCTCCGATTGAAGCTTCACCGCCGTCTACACGCGGCTCTGTTCTTTGCTCGCGCATCGCCACTTTCTTCCAGATCTTCTTCTTCCACCGTCTCCACAGGTAGAGAAACGCCACCGTCTCCACCTTTGGCTTTTGCGGTTCTCGCTACCGCCGTCGCCGTCGCCACCGCCGATGAGCGTACTTCGGCCTCCCTCCCGCCATCCCTCGCTGCCAAACGGCCCGACTCTTCACCTTCCCGACGGTCTGCTTCAAACGGGTTTGCACCCGTTTGGACGCAGGACCGTTTGGCCCCAAACGGTCTCCAAACCGTTTGGTGCCAAACGGGTGTTCAACCCGTTTGAACGTAGGACCGTTTGGCCCCAAACGGTCTCCAAACTGTTTGGATGCAGGACCGTTTGGCCCCAAACGGGTGTTCAACCCGTTTGGACGCAGGACCGTTTGGCGGCAAACGGTCTCCAAACCGTTTGGTGCCAAACGGGTCTTCAACCCGTTTGGAACCAAACGGTCTTCAACCCGTTTGGATTCAACCAAACCTCAATAATACTGCTCTATTCTAATAAACTTGTTTAACTACAAATTTCAGAACTCTAACTCTTATTTTTCTTGACAAAAATTTCAGAATGGCCTCACCTGCAAAGCAACCAACAGGAACAGCCGACGATCCTTTCTGGACAAAAGAGGAATTAATAGCTGAACGGGCGAAGCTTCAACAAATAGTCGACCACTATAAAAAGACTAGATAGGTCCCAGCAGAGGTGGACCTGATCGATGTCATGCATGATATAAAATGCATCAACCACTGCTTAGATGAAGAACCTTCTGAAGAGGAAGTCGAAGAAATCTCATCCGACGAATCCTCAGAATATGAGCCTTCACCGGAGGCAGAATCCCCTACCAAACAGTCCATGGGGAAAAGGAAGGCCCAAGCAACCACTTCAGCACCACAACCAAAGAAGAGGGCAAGGAAGCAGGTTCGCCCTGCCACTGCAAGGGAACAGATCCTGGAAAATTTCATCCCACCATCCTCCATCCAACCAACCACCACCATCACCACCACCCCTGCCACCATTATCGTTCCTATTTTCCCCCCCATCACCACCACCGCACCACCACCAGGAAATCTTTACATCCATACCCTCCCATCCATTAAACAAACTCTAAAACCGACGAAGTACGTTTTCCCAAGCATACTTATGAAGATGGGGATCTACAATAGAATCCTCACTTTGCTTGACAATTCCAATCTCTCTCGACTTTTCTTTGTCACCGAATCTTCATACGTCGAGCCTACAACGGAATTCTTCACCTATTTCACTAAAGAAGCAGTGGATACCTTGGATAAAGCACAGGACGGTGGTGACCGTAGAATATCCACCAGAATCTTCAACAACAAAGTGGTCATAACTGAAAATATGTTGAATGAAATCTTTATAGATAACCAAGAGCAACTGAAGAAAGCCAAGGATGTTGGCACAGACAACCCCAAGTTCAACAAACACAACTTCTGTAAATCTTTAACGGGGCTACCAGTTTATGATGCAAAAACTTGTAAAGCATCAAACATTCAATCGGGTCTAGTGCGCACACTTCACAAAATCCTTGTTGGCGCACTCTTCCCCAGGTCAGAAGGAGGAAATGTAATCCTATCAGATCTCTTTGTTATCTGGTCCATCCTAAATGGGTTACCAGTCAACATTGGACGTCTTATAATTCAAAAACTATCAGCTTACGCCCTGGGGAAAGAAATATGCATGGGTGGTCTTATCACATCAATTATCAAATACCTTAAGATGGATGGACTTCTACCCATATGCAAACAAATAAAGGGCGACATCCTTACAAATGAGCAAACGTTAAAGAACTCCTTCATCATAAAAGAAAAGGATGGCAAGCCACACTACGTCTTCTTCCCTACAACAAAATCCTTCAAAACGCTGCTCCCACTACCAGATCTTGCTGATTATGACAAAGACAAGCTCTTATTCTCCAATGACGAGATCGCAAAACTCATGTCTTTGGTCACAATCTCTGAAAAGAAAGAAACAGTGGGACATACGGAGCTTAGTATAACCGCCCCGGCAGTAAAACCAACAAAAATTCCTGCAAAACGACCTTCTAGAAGGCTTTTGAAGGAACAAGAGTTGTCGGGGACACCAACATCCAAACCCCACCCCAAAACAGAAACCACCCTCCCAGAGGAACAAATAACAACATCATCACTAGACTCTTTCATCATGAGTCTAAATGTTGATCTCGATACCACCACTCCACCATCCACCATCCCAACAACCACCACCCCACCATCTTCCACCACACCAACCACCACCCCACCATCCTCCATTTTTCCACAATCAACCACTCTCCCACCTTTTTCCACATCACCTTTCTTCCCTTCGGGCATCCCATTTTCCGTTACAATGCCAGAATTCACTTCTTTCACCTCAACTGACTTTCCATCAACATTATCGGACTCACTTTTCTCTCCGGGTATATCACCACCCTTCTCATCCACCGCCACCCCGACACCGCTAGTGACCCCTTCCACAGTCACCACGCAGTTCGCGGGACCATCAACAGTGTCCTTTCCGCACGACACTACCACCACCATTCCACCCCGACCCCATCCACCCCACCCTTCTTTTACTGGGGTCCCTTTCACTAACGTCGGTGAGGAATTCAGACGACAATTTGACACCATCTGAAACCTCCTCACCGACCCTTCTAACATATTAAATTCTATTTTTTCTTGTGTGCAGGGTTTAACAAAATAGGTCGCCAAGATTGATGAGCAAAATCGCGCCATGCCAAGCATCCTCCAAGAAATCCAACAACGATAAGATATAGTGGCTAAGCAAGTTGATCACGTCGATAGCCACTACAAAACCTTGCCCGAGCTAGTCCTTGGAGTCCAAAGCCAGCATACGGCTATGGAAAAGCAAGTCGAGAGGATCTCAACGCAGACTTTACCTCTGCCCGAGACCCTCCACGAGCTCAAGTAGCAACAACAAGCTTTCAACACGTGCTTGGACGACATCAACATCACCCTCACACAGCTACACAATCACCAAGAGGAGTCCTCAAACAATGAGCTTAATCAACTAAGAGCTCAAGTAACTGACCTCACCGCATGACTCCTTTCGGATGAAGCACGTTATTCTGATTTAAAAGAAACCCACGACGCACTGCTCGAAACACACGAGCACGTGCAAGTGGCATACGACGAGCTTCAATCCATCCATCGTCTGTGCAAGAAGATAGCACATAAGAAAACAACTGATAAATCAGCGGCAGATGAAGACGATGACGATGAAGATTCTGATTCTTCGGCTGAATCCAATAACAGAAGCTCCTCAAGTGATGACTCTGATAAACCAGATGATGCGGGGGAGGGTCCCAGCCAACGAACAGCACCAAAACAACAACAAGATCACCATGACGGTGATAAAGATCCCAAATCCCCTGTTCACAATGAGCACGTTACAATATCTTATGGGGACCAGTTCCTAAACTATTCTACCTTGGGATCTTTGGGGGAGGCTGCAAAAGAAGCAACTTTTACCGAGTTCGAACATTGCATTCTGGGAGCCAGCACCAGCCCACCTGTCTCCGCATCTCAACATCTCTCTACCCTTGAACCCTCGGTGCCCTTTCCCCTTGATCATGAAGAACCAGAACGAGTATGTCTAGACACTGACGAAGAGCTAGATACCCCTTCTGATTCTGACAACGATGAAGATCTGCAACATTACACGAACGATCCTGAGAAGATTTCTGCCCCCAACATGCAAGTGTTACCTCCGCCGCCACCTCTACCTCACAAAATGCATGATTTAGACATGGCGGCCATCTCTACCCTAGACGCACAGGATATCTTCATCCTAAACACTATAGTAGATGATGCCAAAGAAGGGGGGGATGTTATATACCAGAACACGAAGGCTAAGCGCAACTTGACACGTGAAGATTTCCGTTCCATCCTTCGATTCCAGTCAACAGTGAAGATGGCGATCTTCTGTACTCTCCTTGCCAACTCTATCGAGATCTACAGGAGCTTCAAGCGACAGCAACCAGTTCTCAATGCCTCACCCGCTCTGAGTTTGTGCATACTGTACAAAGAACTACAACACAAATCCATTAAGAGGTTGCACAGGGGGATCGCAAGAAAAGCTAGATATATAACCGTCCCTTTCCAAGTTTCTAGTCACTGGTTGCTTATGATTGTGGACACTGTCGCCCGCGACGCCAAGGTGTACAATTTCTGTGCCAGTGATCTAAGAGCCGGTATAATTAACTTCGTTGGAATTGAAGTCGGGGAGACAAGATGCATCCCTTTCCGGCTTCTTAAACTCATCTGGGCCGCATGCCCGTCTCTCCGCCAGGGTTGGAGCCAACCCTGGTTCCGGATAATCAACCCATAGGTCCAAGCTGCTGAAGGCTCCGGGGACAGTGCTCTTTACGTCATTTGACACATACTAGCGCTAAATCAACAAGTCCCTTTCACAGACCTCATCAACGAAGATTTTCACTCTCTGCGAGGGCGTTATGCCACGGAACTCATCTGCGATAGACGGTTCTTTAACGATCCTACAATGGCACCAGATGACATCCCTCGCTACCTTTTTTCGGCAATCCAACGTCCGCAGAAGAAACCTTACAGACAAACTTTAGTAGAGTTGGAGAAAGAAAAACAACCAGCCACGGTCCCCGAGACCAGTCAATGGGACCCTTACAAATTTGACATGGCTCCTGACAAGGGTGTCATAGAGTTATTAACTGGGGCACCCATCAAGAGATCCCCATCACAAATGGTGCCCCTATCTGCCATTGAACCAACTTTTCCAAATTTTGATCTTGTGGCTTGCAAGACTCTCTCTGACAATGAGCTTCGGCTTATCATGTCAAGACTACATGCCGAAAAAGAGAATCTTGTCTTTCTAGATGGCGACATTTTGGTTATGGCAGATAACCTCTGAGAGACCGTACAAATCAAAGGTTCTATGTCCGTAAGTGTGATGACCGCTTATCAATACTTACTCGGCCGGAATCATCACATGGTCTACATGGCGTCTGCTTACATGAAGGACGATCTCTTAGGTCTGAAGAATTTCGGAACGTCGGCGGCACTCATATCTTACCTCCAACACACAACTCCGAAATTCATCATGCTTCCTTTCCTTCATCAAGAGCACTAGATTCTACTGACAACCAACCTGCACGACGGAACAACAACAATTTATAATAGTTCTGACAGTCAGTATGATCCAGACCAGAAAGAGTATACTACGGCACCAAGGACGCCAACGGAGGAAGTAGCAAAGGAGTGTGCTGACAAACTACACGGTCTCTTAAGCCAGCACACACGGGCTTATGGTAAAGAACACTTCAAACCCCCAGCCTTCAGCCACAAGTGCCCCCAGCATATTCACGAATCCAATGACTGCGGCTTCCACGCCCTCTTCTGGATGTACACCATCGTGGCCCTTCACAAACCCGTAGAGGATATGACAGCCGTGGATTACCACAATCTCCGTGGAAAGTTCACATCCAATCTACTCAGAACTCATGGGGCAAATAAAGGACTCATAGAAGCCTAAATGCCCTTGTCAATACACTTCTCAACCTATCACTCTGACACTCTGAGGACAGAGTGAAGGATAAGTTAGGGGGGGAGTACATTTGACAAGGGCGAGGTACAATTTTCCCTCTACTCTCTCTTTCTTTCATACTTTTTTTCCCCTGAACAAAACTCGCTTTTCTTTTCCTTTTATCTTTACATTTAGCCTTTCTTTTTAGTAATATCCCAGTTAAAACAAATCTTGTGCATAATAAATAACACTCCTTTTTTAAAGGACATCCTCAGCTAACTTAGAATCCAATTTGTCTTCAAAAAGCAATAATAAGATTAGCATATAGGCATGTAATGGCGAATTAATAAATCACCTTCACTTTTGGTTTTTATGCTTTTGTTTCACTTCTATATCTGACTCTCCACAGGTCAATATCAAGGCAGAAATAAGCCGAGCTCTCAAGGACGAGAGGGGTATCAGGCAACTTCCGAATTAAGAAGTCTTACAAGCAGACCACACAATAAGTGCATGTTGAAAAACTCTAAGAACAGCTTTTCTCTCTTCAAATAAAAGAGGCTTGGCCGCCCAAAATAAATTCCAAAATAATCCCCAAATCCCAAGCCTGTGAGTTTTTCGAATAAAAGCCAGAGTGTTGAATAAAAACATGAGAGTTGTGCCATGCATAAGGACTTATAAGAAGAGCCAATAAAGGTCTCACCCGGCCGGTACATTCAGCTGCCCTCATGAAGGCAGATGTGTCGTCCCAGGTAGTGGGATCCTAAGGTCTCCAAATATAAGAAAAGGTTGATAAAGAACTCACCCGGCCGGTACATTCAGCTGTCCTCATGAAGGCAGATGTGTCGTGCCCGGTAGTGAGTCTCTACAAGCATATATAAGCCCTCACCCACAAAAAGGGAGAGTTACACTTTAAGACTTTAGCCAACCCTCATACCCACTCTAGTTACCAATAGGTTCTTCAGAGAGGTATAAAGCTGATTAAAGTCAACAACATGCACAAAATAAAAGTGGTCCCAATGAAAGCTACGAGATACGGAAGGAACATGAGACCCATGCATCTCTCAAAAACCTGAAAGAGTCAAGGCAAGCAATAAGATCTGATATGATTTGAGGAGAACTCAGGTTGAGAATTGAAACAAGAGTATGGAAACCCTAACTAAATAAAATCGCCTCGCCACTGCATTCCTTAGCTCTATCTAACTTGAGGACAAGCTATACTCTAAGTTAGGGGGGGTGATAACCTCTCACTTTGTGATGTTATTTTATTGGTTTTCCCTTGTTTTTCATACTCTTTCTTAGATAAATTAGTTAGAATCATTAACTCTTTACCTTATTGCTGACACATCAATAGATTAACTTTTCTCTTCTTTATCCTTGCAGAAAAATACAAAAAATAAAAAAAGAAATTACAAGACCGTTCAAGCCCAAACGGTCCCAAGACCGTTCAAGCCCAAACGACCCCAAGACCGCTTAAACCCAAACGGGTTCAGCGCCCAAACGGGTCCAGTAACCAAACGGGTTCAGCGCCCAAACGGGTTCAGCGCCCAAACGGGTTCAGCAACCAAACGGGTTCAGTGCCCAAACGGGTTCAGCGCCCAAATAGGTTCAGCACCCAAACGGGTTTAGCGCCCAAACGGGTTCAGCAACCAAACGGGTTCAGCGCCCAAACGATTTTAGCACCCAAATGGGTTCAGCACCCAAACGGGTTCAGCAACCAAACGGGTTCAGCGCCCAAACGAGTTCAGCGCCCAAACGAGTTCAGCACCCAAACGGGTTCAAGACCGTTTGGGCTCCACTTAAACCTATAAATATGACTCAAAAGGGGTCCTCATGGGACAGAATGCTCAGACGCCCAAAGGCTGCCTCTCCAGTTCCAGAGCATTTCCATACTTCATCCATCGCCCCAAGGCTGCCGGTTTGAGATCCACATTCCATCATCAAGCTACCTTCTCTCTCAACAACAAAGAAGGTGGGAAGAGAAGATCCATCATTAAAGTAGCCACGACGTGCGAAGATCGTTTCTCTCTTCACCAAGGGTTCAACCTTCCCTCCTCCGTGTAGATGATGTTCCTTCTCTCTCTTCTTACCTCCT
Source organism: Alisma plantago-aquatica (assembly GCA_963693085.1). Lineage (NCBI taxonomy): Eukaryota > Viridiplantae > Streptophyta > Magnoliopsida > Alismatales > Alismataceae > Alisma > Alisma plantago-aquatica. The sequence goes on along the minus strand of OY856414.1, from coordinate 84,208,794 downwards.
TCTTTGTCTTTGATATGAGCGAGTAGTCCCATTCACTAGGGTGCGGGGAGTAGCCCCGCTACCCATGTTTTCATTCCATGCAATGTAATTCAACCGTTTGCAATAGAGATACTCTTCTTTTCGGTTCAACATCAATCATTTAATGAATGCTTGTTGCTTGATCATCAACTTGTATTACCTATTGTCTATCGGTATGAATTGTCTATGTTTGTACTCTTAGATCTGAATATCGATTGAATGTTGGTTTTGGGTGTATGTAGTCACCATATGTCTGTCTCGGTATCTAGGAGTGTTTTCATGAGTGAAGTAAACTCACTCCCATCGTTGCACTTTCATACTATGAAATGGAATCAGTTGACGTATGAAAGTGCAACCTTGGTAAGGTCGAGGAACACACTTCATGAAGGAGTAATGCAAAGCAAGTGACCATTCGTTATGGGATGGCTGGCGTTGCAATACTCCATGCTTCTCGTAGTTAGTTATCCAAAAGGAAACTAAGTCTACAAAGATACTGGTTGATTAGATTCTCTTTGCATGTTGTTTTATTATGTTGCATGCTTTGATCCATGTGTAGTGGCGCGAAACCCGATAACATCCTAGTGGCTTTTAATCATTGTTTACAACCTTAATTTCCACTTCCTTGCTTTTACTTTCCTCGCACCTAGCTTAAACAACCAAATCAAACTTTCGATATAAATATCAACTGTTAAGTAGTTAAGTACGACTAAAACATTTTCCATCTTGTTAAACTCTAAGCAAGACCGTTGTCCCGTGGATCCGACCCTTAAACTATACTATGATAAGACTTCCGCGTGTTTCATCACACGTGGGTGGAGATCTTACCATAGTACAAGCAAGGCTAAACTTAGAGATTCATCATCTCTAGGATTTTTAGTGGTGTTGCAAAACTCCATCATGATACGATGGGCTATAGTGTGTTGATTGAAAGACTTTTGATGGGTTGATTGACGGATTTCTTGTTGGCCTATGGATTTCTCAGTGGTTGGTGAGCTTTTCAGTGTTTAGTGGAACTATTGCTACCCAACCAGGGTTCTCGTCGACCAACGAGGTTGGTAGGGTGACATATGAGATTTATACCGGAAAAGTTATATGCACACCTATGAACTTGACCGATGTGTTTTTGACCAACAATGTTTGTTGGTCGACACATTTCCAGTGACCGATAGTTCATAGTGACCAAAGAACTTTTGGACGCTCGATGGGGTCCTGATTAATGGGTTTTCTAGTTAGTTGGCTAAGAGGTTTTCTAAACAATGAGAGTTCTACTCCGGCCCTATAAATACCCCTCTCCTCCTCTCATCTTTTTTTTGATGGAGCTCTAGTTGAAACTAGATGATCCAGATGAGAATTTTTGGAGGATAGTGGTCGAAGAAGGTCTATCGAGGTCAGTAATCACAGACATTTCATGGACGCATGAGATTCTTTATCTTCTACTAGTTTTCTTGTTGTTTTTCACCCTCTTTCATCTTGTGACTGAGTTCCATGGGTTTTCTTGGTGTTTTCTTACTAGAACCCTAGTCATGTGGGTTTGAAAACTCATTTTGTTTCTTTTTCTTGCCCTAGTTCTACCATGTTTGTGGAAAGAGGATATGTTCTTGGAGCTTTGCTGAGTTGAGCTTGATACTTGAGCACTAATTTCTGGAGTTTCTATCTTAGATTATAAATTTCTTCTCTTTACCAGGCAAGTTATATAACTTTGAGTAGATTTCTTTCCTGGATTTTCTATGTATGTCATTGAAGCTTACTTTAGAACTCCCAAAATAATAAGAAAATAGACTGTCCAATGATCTTTATAGGAATCTTTTTTGTTTTATATGTAACTTGGTTGAATCAGTCAAATGTTTAAATTGATCTAAGTAATCAATAGAATTCCTAACATGTAGTGCCATGAGTCCTTAGAGCTATTCTAGTGTCAGAAGTTATTGGATTTTGGAAAAAGTAATTTGAAAGGAGCTCAGAATCATATTGTTGAGTATACGCAGGTGTAGGAAGGGTACATCCCAATCATCTCGATCCCAAGGTTTTAGAGGGTGGTCAAGGATGTATCTCAGATGTGGAAGTGATTGAGAGAGATTGTGGCCATAACTCAGCACTACAGCAAACACTCACATTAGTGGCCTTTTAGAAATGCCACTGAAAAAATAAACGCCACTAAACATGTTTAGTGGCATTTGTTGACACTTAAAAAATGCATCTAGTACCAATGCCACTAGAAAGATTGTGGCATAAGTTGTAAATGCCACTAAATGTTTGGCTTTAGTGGCTTCCAAAAAATGCCAAATAAAGGTCACTAAAACATCATTTGGCATTTATAAAAAAGCCACTATCCATCAATTGGCTTTTATACAAATGCCACTATTTTGTATTAAGTTGTCGTATGAAATGGTTCTTATTGAGTGTAATGGCGTATTTAAAAAGACACTAATGACATACTAGTTCTGTATTACTACATTTTCATGGTTTTTAGTCATTCAATTTTCAATTCATTATCAGGTTTTCTAATTGAATGCCAATTGCAGCCAAACTCAGTTTTTTGAAAGTATGCATAATTTTTATTTATAAACAATTGACAATTACATGGGGAGGACATTTTACCTTGCCCCTTATATTGAATACAACACCAATGAAATACTTTCATACAACAATTTTCTATTCAGTACAATAACTTCTGATTAAAGGAACTTGTCTTCAACAGAACAAATAGAATATGCCATCATACTTGCAGCCTACATGAAATCTTTCACGTCTTCAAATGTCTCTTTCTAGTCGATTCCCCTCAACCACCCAGCCTCCACCTACAAGCCAGCTTGTCATTTTGGGCACCATTTTACCTTTTTCCCAGCCAATTGTGCCTCAAGGGTTATCGTCTACTTTGCATAGTTCAATAAATGACAAGGAGTAGTGGATAACGCCAGTCAACAACAATTACATGGATTGAGTATAGCACAGTTGCTTCAGCAGACCATTCAGCAAGCACCTTCTCGTTCTGGATTAAGTACACCTACCAAAGGACTGAATCAAGTTTCTCAATGGCCTCCCTTCATAATGCACCTCTACAAAATACAAAATGAGTATTAACAAAAAGAAGTATCAACCACTTCATTTTACCATCAAAATAATGCCATACATGCTATGGTGCCTATGATAAGCACACTACTTTCAATTTCAAGTGTAGAAGGATCTGTATTGCTCTACTTTTAGTTGAATCTAGAAGATGTGAAGCACCGTACCAAAGTAGGAATTCCAACACTGACTTTGGCTGCTAGGTGAAGATAATATAGATTAATTAGGAAAAAGCAACTGCAAACTATAAATTAGAGAATAAAGACTTGTTGAGAATGTTTAAACAAAATATAGTGATAAAAGACTCATGGACATCCTACAGAAATGAAATGGAAATATCAACTGACAATATTGTTTTGTTGTACTTGTTGTCAATAACATATTAACACTAACATTATGTGCCAAATGGTAGATTGACAAACTGATGGTATCGACTTCACCTATAGAACTTTGGGTTTATTATTGCATACCTCTGCTGTCTGTGTGGTCTGCAAGTTGGATGCCTATCTGAAGCCCATGACCAACTTTCCTTCAGGATCTATCCAGCTAAAGGTCACTGAAGAGTGGAAATTATAAGCATCAGCTGGAACATTCAAATCTGAATAAAAAATTGATCGATGTATAGCCACTTGATTTAGAAAAATAAATAACAAATCATCTAGAAACCAACATCTAGAATAAAAAATTAGCTGGAATCAAGCATCTAGAATAACAAATAAGCTGGAAAACCATCATCTAGAAATGCAGCAAAAAAGAAAGGATCTAGACCATGAAGATACCTCTGTTGATTGGAATGAATTTTTCTTATCAGGGAGCTCAATAGTAGTTAGCCCCCCATATTTCATTCTTACATGGTAGAAAAGGGTAGATTACAGATAAACAAGCAGCCATTCTCAAGAACTTGCTCATTTTCATCCTACAAATCCATTAGAGCCTACAACATCAAACCGCCACTATCAATTTCAAGATTATCACATTTAACACCGTGTATAGGAAATAAACAAAAAAAATCCATACCTATAAATCAAACTATCGGGATTGGCCATCCCCCATTCTCATTCTTTAGCTTCATTCACATCATCAAGAGGTATTTGCACTCACTACAACCTTCCTTGAATAGTATAAATCTGCTGATAATCACACCACAAACATAGAAATATACCACATATGTTCAATTAATAGATGTGTAGAAACAAATGTGATGATCCTTGTTACATATAACTTCTTACAAAGGGACAATTTCACTCCTTTACTATAACAATATAGCTATGAAATTAAAATGCTTGATAGAAAAGTTGAACATATATTCAGATATGATTATTTATTTGAGGAAAGTATTATATGGCAAAAAATCAGAATATATGACACATAAATTACCTTCACTAAATCCCATATTTGTCAAATAGAATCATGCCAGCTACTTTTTCTTAGCGTAGATACTTTTGGGGCCCCTTATTGATTTATATATTGTTGTTCAATCATAACAAGAATGTTTTCCACTACTTTTCTGGATTACTTATATATTGTTGTTCAAAACATGAGGGAAACAAGTTACCCAAAACATATTTTTTTAGTTTTATGAGTAACACAATGAATAGTTAAATATGATGAGATATAATGATCACTATATTCTTTGGAGACTTTCTAAGATGTCGTCAGTAGTAAGGGGGGTGTACATGTTAGAATCATGACGGGTAATATAGATCCCAAAACATATAATCTTTAGGGCAGGTATAGAAACACCAAAGATAAGTAAAGTCATGACGGAAAGAGATGCCATGAAAGATGTATTAAATATTGCATGAAGCAGATCCAGTTTACTGTAATGATAAATGGCTCACCGAAATTGAAACTGTTGCAGACCAACAGATTAGAAACTCTTACACACCAGCATAATCGAGCAGTTGTGTAAATCATGTGGTATATCGTGCTGCAAGCCAATACATTAAAGACTCTTTCTTGAAGAAAGCCTTCTTCTATAGATTCCCTACAAAATAACAATGAAATTTCCCATCAAAATTAGAGCACCATAGGTTATTGCACATCTGAAATGGAAATTTCATCACATTAACCATAAACAAGCCATCAACATAAGCCCTATTGATTCTACTTCCTTTAAAGCAACCATTAAAAAATGATCTACGACAGATGGATTGAATGAGGCCACTGCTCTGTTTTCACTCGCTACTCAGTTGGATACTCACCAAGGGAGACCAAAACTTGCGAACCACTTTGCTACAAATTGCTTCACATCTTGGATATGTAGGAATTTATAAGAGTTCCAAACAATGAGTTACGATCATTCCTGCATGAGCACACATATAGAAATCAAAATTCTTCAGGTGGAAGATACTACTATCAATAATCGTACCTGCAATGATAGTATAAAGAACAAGAGTATTAGGAATAGTAGATAGTATAAAGAACATGATTATCAAGTCATTGTAGATAGTAGAGAGATCATGATCATGTGATCATGGTCTTACCTCGATAATTTGATCAAGCTCTTTGTTTAGCACCTGGATGAATTGAGACTCACTAACTCCATCCCTAAAATGGAGAAAAAATTGAGGCAAAGAAAATTACAATAGCTTAACAAAGAAAAACACATAATCATGACATGGAATCACAAAAAGAGAGCATTTAATAAATATACGCCCATTGAAGAAAATACATTTAACCAAATAGAATGAGTATGGCGTCAGATCGAACTAGGTTGGATTAATTTCCTATGTTCCCAACATTTGAATATATGTGTAAGCGTACTTCTAGTAGAAAGTTATACATATTCAATTTATGCTTTAACAAAACATGAAAGTATAGAATAATCAAACTCTGATAAATTATTCATTCTACTAAAGCCCTTATAGCTACAAGGAGACATCAGAACACAAACAATTAGAGCAGATCGCATTCAAGTACAATGAAAAGTACAATGGTCTATATTATACCTAAATATGATAATCGTTCAGGCTTTCTACACTTGGTACTTTGGTAGAAATCCACCAAGACCTCCCTGCAGACATACAGATATCCAATATACCAAAACAGATAAGATAAAACGACCCCATATAAAGATAGCCAATATGCCAATGCAAAGTATAGATGATAAAAAGGTAGAGACAAGAAGGAAAAAGAGGCAAAAAACCTGATAAGACCCTCATACCCATTATCATCGATGGTTTTAAACAGAGATTCTATCATTTCTACCTTGGGTGACTGAGTCCTAACAGCAGCTCTGTACTTGGATATTAAAGGCCATTCTCTATATATGGGTTTTTCGTCCCATTATTTTTGTTGGGCTCAAATCTATATGTCGTTCTGTTCCTTTTTCTTATCTGGGTTGTTCTATGTTGCTCTGCTTGTGTCTTAGGACTTAGTCACCCAAGGTAGAAATGATAGACTCTCTGGGTGGATCTCTTCTCATGGAAGGACTTTCTTCAAAGACATCAAATGGATGCTCTATATTCTGTAAGGACAACCAATGAGAAGTGAAAACCATTAGTTAGTTGAACAAAAAGGCAAGGACCAGGCACACACAAATTAGTTAAATGAAATACATAAAAAAATTTACTTACAACGCCCTTCATGTTTCCACAGCGAATGAGATCTTGAATAAGCCCGCGGGTGTCACAGCACACAGAGAAGTTCACCACAGCCCACTTAACAACTGTTGTGCAGTGGTAGAGTTTCTGCAAAAGAGTGGGTGGCATGGTTAAAAATAGAAGCTTATGAAAAAAAGAACAACAAACTATAGATGTTAAAACTGGACAGGGCATCACCTTTCTATTAAAATTTCACCTCCAATTATGTGGGAAAAATCTTCACCGTTTCCAACTTTTAGCTGGGGGATACAAAAGATAGAACACATATGAATTACAGATACTCAGTGTCCTTTAGATGAAAGAAGAAGGAAAAAAAGAACATAGCATACCTTCGTAGCAGTAACGCACCTCAATAGGTACATAAGTGGGTCGCTTGGGCCTCCCTACATTAAGGCAAGGCAGAGGGTTTGAATACTTGAGCTCTATCTGATGATGTTTTCTAAAATAATCAGAGACAAGTAGTGTCAGGATATTACTTGTTTCATTCTAACAACTCATTTTCCTTTACATATATAAAGTCGTGTTTCATCGACATACAAGAACAACTCAAATGAATTACCCAGAAGGTAAGATTTGAGACCTCAAGTGATGTGAGACCTCAAGATAAACATCAATGTTGCCTACATCAGGAACAACACGATACGCCTTGCTGCTGTTTTCAGATATATGAGAGGCTGCTTTAGACAGACGCAGAGCTTTAAAACAAAAGACACAATACTCAAACAACCTCTAAAAATGTTAAAACTTCATAGTATGTGAGGGCACATATCTACAAGAAACTTGGAACAAATTGCCTTGGAAATACAAAAAATATTTATGCATGGCAGAAACTTGGAACAAATGACCGTGAAAAGAACCAATAAATATATAAATATAGCCTCATTTGAAATGTTGCACCAACTAGTCTAGGATTCATCAAAATGTTGGGTGGAGCTTGAAGATTGGAGTGTGGTTGCTAGAATCCTGATCCCTACATTGTTAAGATATCCTACAACATGTGATCAAGTAATGAAAGAAAAATTAATATGCCATAAGAAATATATCATGATATGACATGATGAAAGTTGGTCCCTATAATTATAGAGAAATATTGACTTAGTAAGCTATCCTGCAGCATGTGATCAAGTAATGAAAGAAAAATTAATATGCTATAAGAAATATATCATGATCTGACATGATGCAAGTGGGATATAAAGCCCACAAATATGAAGCACCCGCAATATGCATTCCTTCTTATATAAGCAATTGCATTCCAAGATATTATCAAACAGAATCAAACCTGCATAGGTTGGGAAACAAAAAATCATGGTATACGATGTGTGGCTGCCATATAAAAGGGAAAATTACCCTTTTACTGCATTAGTTTTTACATTAAAAAAGAATTATTCAGTGCACATCATCCATCCACATTAGTTGTAAATTTTGAATATCCAAACAATAATAATCCATTTACTAGTTGAGTAATTACAAAATGGAATGAAATGGATTAAATAATCATAACTCATTTGCAACTAAATTTTTCATTCGTACCCACAAACAAGAAGCTAAAACATTGCTCATAGCTAAAAACCACAAACCAATCGTAGTGTGTGTATTGTCCATAATACTAAGATTCTCCATAACAAAAGTAAAAGTAGGTCAAAACAAAATAGGATTGTTATTTGGCAACATTGTCTACGACAATAGACATGAAACACCATTATTTGGATCATCGTGTACAAATAAAAAATTGGATTAAATAAAAACAACTATAGCTCTCCTCTGTTTAGATAGTATTCAAGAATGCAATTAACGTTAAACTTCATGTCCTAAAACAAATGGAAATGACTTTAGATACTACTTTTGTTTTCAATTATGTAATAGTATAAGCAATACTTTATGCTCACCTTGGCAACATATGTGTTTTCGGTCATGCTAGATGTTTCCAACAACATCATCAATAGATTGATATTGATCATAAGGTCTCACTAGAGGATCTTTGCCCAGCAAAGCAACCTCTACAAAAATAGCAACAAATGATGAGCCTAAAATTGTACCTCCCACCCTTTTCATGGGGTCAACCTTAGAGACTCGACTGAATGCAATTCTAGCATCTGGATCTATAAAACTCAACAGATACACATCCTAGAAACAAAATATAGTTTACATAACAAATTTATATAAACATAAAATGAAGTGCAATTTACACAAATACAAACATACTTTTCCCTTCTTAAATGATGAATGTCTTATATGGAGTGGAATTTGCATTGATAAGTTTGTCTACACAATTATTTTATTTTTTTCATAAGTCCATAAAAGTCAACATGGAAAATAATTGATATCACACATCTTGTATAAAATTTATTCATACTTGGACAGTGCCAACATGTTGTGGTTGATTGATTCCTGCTCTAGTTAAGGCAAGTAACTCCTCAAATTTTTTTTGGTTGAATTCATCCTTTTATTCTTGAAGTTTTGCATCAAATTCCAACTGTTGTTCTTCAAGCTTATCCTAGAAATGCTTCCTTTGTGCTTCTTCAGCTTCTCAGGATTTATGATTCTTTCCCCAGATATCAGAAGGTGATGGTCCAAGTCCATAACCACGAACATATCCTGGTCTCTCTTCTCCCATAACATGCCTATAAATTTCATCTAAAGTAACATCAAGTTGTTTTCTTTTTAGCTCTTCTCCTACCTCAGAAAATTTTTCCTACATACAACAAATCATAGGAGATGCATTTTATACCAAATATTTACCTCTTTGAAATTAGTATATGTAATACTGTAGGATATTATGTGTTGTACCAAAACTTTGTCAGATTCAACATCAACTATGCTCCCATCTTTTTTACGATGATTTTTCTCAAAAAACATTATGGGATCCACTTCTTCGTCTGTTTCCTTCTCCATCTTTATCATTCAAACAAGGTTAATGTAAACATCAAATAAACGGATGCCATCAAATTGTCTAAATGGATCACAAAAATTACTAACTTACATCATATTTCAGACATGCAAACGACTTGGTTCCTGTTGTGTGGCTAACCTTTTGAATTTGTTTTGCTTGTCTTGTTAGTTATAGACTTCCTCTGTGAAAACATTGCAGTATTGTGCATAGTAATTATCAGTGTGGTACTTTAAGTATCAATAAATAGAAAAAAAATATTACCTTTCCTTTATTACTTCTCCAATAATCGACAAGAAATTTCCAATGCGACTTGTCCACGCAGGGAACAACTCATTCAATTTGTTGTTTGTATGGACTATCATCTAGGAAGTATAGTCTCCTTAAATCCCACTTGTGGTCCTTCCATTTCTTTCCTAGTCTCTTCATTGTCCACTCCTTCAGATCTGAATCCATTGTGAATTTACTCTATCGACATAAAGGATATCAATTAGAAGCTTCATTTAACCTTTTAAAAATAAAATATAATAATATACATTCACAAAATTCCATATAGAATCTTTTTTATTTGCTGGAAATTGTCTCCAGTCCTCGTAGTTTAGTGGACAAAAATTGGGATCTCTTGCAATGGTTGTCAGAAAACTTGATAAGTGACATTGGTTTTCACCTACCGGTTGTCCAAATTGATTTTTCTCAATGGGAATTGGATCTTCGGGCTTTCTTTTCTAGACTTTCAAACATTGTGTTTGGCCACGTGGTCGATGTTTTTGACCTAAGCATTCATTCATAAAGGATACAATATATATGCAAAATTATATATCATTAAATGCATCACTATAAATGCAATGATATGAATGAAATGATTACTCTGCCCATCAGAAGGTATTGTTGTAACATTCAATGACTCAACATGGTCGACATAGATGTCATTTTGGTCCATGTTATCAGGAAATACATTGCTATTTTGGTTACTGGAAGCTCTATGCTCTATAATTCTTGAATGAATAGACACGGAAGCTTTGACATTAGGCACACGTGATAGCTGTGAATTTCTTGATCTTGTAACTTTATCACCACTTTCTTTGTTGTGCTGATTTTGGAACCTTGTTCCCATCTCCTTTTCAGTTGTGCATGTTTGAGAGGATTTTGAACCACCAACCATATTAGAGTCTTGGGGAGACGTGGCGGATTGGGTATTTTCTGTAGAGCTAGTAGCAATTTTATTGAATTTGTTTGCTTTATCATTACAAATTTCAGTTGGAAGGGAAGCTAAAATTTTCTTGGAGCGATTTTAAGATGACAGGTTTAAAGATTTCCAACAACCATGTCGAGTAATGCTAGGTAAATGAGTCGTCGTACAAGAGTCATTGTTGTTGTTCTTATCATTCCTTGTGGTTGTCTTGTTATGGCAGTTGTCACTATACTGTTCTCTCATCCTGAGTATATCAAGTCACATAAAAATGAAGACATTTAAAAAAATATTGAACAACATAATAACAATTTTATGATTAATATTTAAAAATGAAACAAAGAATATGTAAGAAAATATAATTATAAACAACAGCAGAGACAAGGATAAATTTGATTAAGAAGAATGTCAGACATGCAAAATGCATACACCTAGCTAGAGCACAATGTGAGACAGGAAATTAAAGAGATACATCGAGCCAAAAAAGACTTATTTAAGTCAAATAATAATGACAAACTAAAAGAAACAGTGGCTGCTATTTTGTAATCTTCTCATTCAAAACTGTCATCATCATCACTTTGAGATACACTTTCATCATCCTGTTGAATATGGGATTGGTCTTTTTCAATTGTTGAACTATCAACAGTAATTCCTTTCATATCCAATCTAACTATGTCACAATTAGTATATTCATCCTCTGATGTCATTGATGACCCATCTCTAGTTTCACCTTGCACATAAGCTTCGACATTACGAGATTGTTCTTCCATGTTGAACATATCCCGTGGGGCAATCTTTACAAAAAATGCCACCCTTTTGCAGTGACATATTCTACATAAAATACTTGTCCAACTTGAGATGCCACTACAAACGGTTCTCCTGTAGTTTGAAGTTGTCTCAAATTAACATGAGTCAACCCATGTTCTTCATGCTTGATTCCTCTCTTTGAGTAGATGTCCACTCAATCACACTTAAATAATGTCACGTTAAAGTGTTCATAATAATTGAGCACAATAACATCCTTCAAAACACCATAGTAGGTAACATCTCTAGTAACTGGATTGCGGTCAGTGGTTTTAGAATAACAATCAGTCTTAGCTACCAGAAAGACTCCACTATTTTGTGTTGTTCGATTAGCATCTTTTACCTTGGTATGAAATCTGTGACCATTGACAACATAGCCCTTGTACTTAATGGCCAGTTGATGTGTACCTTGAGAAAGAAACTTGATTTTATCATCCACCATCTTTGTTCTTAGGAGTGTCTCAATCTAACAAAAGAAAAGTTTGTTAGAATTTATTCATGAAGAATAACTAATTTAATTAGCACAACTAAACTTACATGTTCCTTAAACCATCCATCCAATGAGTTACTATGTATTCTCTGAACCTCCTTTAAGGACTTCTGAGGATGTTTTTGCCTAATGATATCATAGTGATTCCTGAATACAAAATATGTGCAATATGTCATTGGAATATGTTATAGAATTTATTAATAGAAGACAGTTGTCACTAACTTACTTAATGTAGGGTTCAATTGCTTCACAATTGAATAGTACATGCTTATGGGCTTGTTTCACTGTATGTTCGTCCAAGACACATGTTACCATTTTACCAACACCACGACCTACTATCGAGAAAATAGACCAATCATCGCTATCAAGTGTTGGCTCATTTTCCAAATTTGCTTTGTCAGTATCGTTTCAATTTGGCCGATTGAATTTTGTTTCAACTCCATCCAAGTATCTTGAAAAAAAAGTTAGACACTCTTCGGCTATATATCCTTCTACTATTGATCCTTCTGGATATCTTTTATTACAAACATATCCTTTTAGGGTCATCAGATACCTAATAACAAAGTTGAGGAAAATATAATGATAAATTACATTCCAATAGGTAAAGTCATCACAACGTATGAAAAGTTACCTTTCAATTGGATACATCCAACGATATTGAACAAGGCCGGCTATCTTAGCTTCATAAGAGAGATGGTCTGATAGATGCACCATTATGTCAAAAAAACATGGAGGGAATATCTTCTCCATCTCACAAAGTGTCACAGCTATTGCATTTTCCAATGCAGCAAAATCATTTGGATATATGACTTTAGTGCACAACCTTTGAAAATAGCGACAAATATTAATAATACATGACTTAGCATTCTTAATGGGCAAGGACGCAGTGAGAACTAATGGCAAAAGTTGTGGCATCAGCACGTGATAATCATGACTTTTCATTAGTAGCATCTTCTGATCCTTCGGCCGTGCACATCTAGATATATTAGACGCATACCCGTATGGAACTTTGACAGATTTTAGGAAGTTGCAAAATAATATTTTTTTCATCTTTTCTCATTGTATAGCAAGCTAGAGGTAGGATGGTATATTTACCAACATTTTTTGGATGAAGCAGAAATCTGATTCCCATATCCTCCAAATCCTTCCTTGCATTCAAGTTGTCCTTACTTTTATCCTTCAAACGTAGCAACGTTCCAACAATACTCTCACATATATTCTTCTCAATGTGCATGACATCGAGATTGTGCCTTACAACGTTAGTTTTCCAATATGGCAGCTCAAAAAAGATGTTTTTCCTTTTCCAATTGTGTGTTGAATCCCTGCCTCTTGGCCTTTTCTTACCAATTATAGTTCTTTCGTCCTCCAATTGTGACAAGATTTGAGCTCCAGAAGGAGGTTTAGGTGGACACCTAAATTCTTGCTCACCGTCAAATGCCTTTGCTTTTTTTCGAAATCTGTGGCTAGTTGGCAAAAACCTATGGTGTCCTCTGTAGCAAACTTTACGACTATGTGGCAACCAATGTGAGACAGTATCTTTATTACAATAAGGACATGCTTTGTAGCCTTTAGTACTCCAACCAGATAGATGTGCATATCCTAGAAAATCACTAATAGTCCATAATAAATAAGCACACATCCGAAAGAATTCCTTGGTTCCTACGTCATATGTATGTACACTAGTATCTCATAGTTCTTTCAACTCATAAATCAATGGACGCAAGTACACATTTATATTTTTAGGTGAATATGGTCCAGGAATGAGTAGGGATAACATAAAATATGGTTGCTTCATGCACAACCAAGGAGGTAAATTATATGGAATAATCACAACAGGCCATGTACTGTAAGAAGTACTCATTGTCCCAAAAGGATTAAATCCATCAGTTGCAAGTCCCAATCGAATGTTTCTAGCGTCTGCATCAAATTCTAGATGCATCACATCAAATGTTTTCCATGCAAGTGAATCTACCGGGTGTCTTAACTTGTCATCTTTTTCATATTCTTCTGCATGCCACCTCATTAAGGAAGAGGTTTTTGATGACATGAACAACCGCATTAGGCGTGGTATAAGTGGAAAGTGTCTGAACAATTTGACAAGTATTCTCTTGGGTTTTTTGCAAGCTCGTCATCATCATCTCATATTGTAATTGTTTTCCATCTTGATGCTCCACATGTATCATAGACATATTTCTCAGTAGAATCCTTCCAAAACAACATGCAACCATTTGGACAAACATGAATCTTCACATAATCTAAGCCCAACCCCGTTATCGTCTTTTTTCACTCATAAAATGAATTAGGTAACTGTTCTCCTTCAGGTAGCATCTTCTTAAAGAACGTAAGAAACATAGATGATGCTTTCTTACTCAAGCCATTAAGACAAACCAGGTGATAGAATTCTAGGATGCAAGCAAGTTTGCTATATTTCTTACACCTGGGATATAATTCTGTCTCAAAATCCTTTAACAAGATATAAAATGTGTCAGTATTGAAATGTTGATAACTAGATGGCTCCACTCCTTCTGTATTTCTGTCTTCACTGAAACTCAGAAAAGTATCATGCAACATATCATGTAAATTTTTAGCATTCAGGAAATATCCCTGATCAGTAGGAGCATCCATTTGAACATCGGCATCTTCACCATGAAAATCCCAAGAAATATAGCTTGGTAAGAAGCCATGCCACAAAAGATGGCTCAATGCAGTCTTTCTGGTGACCTGGAATACATTAGCACACTTTCTACACGGGCATACAATCTTGTCTCCAATCGATGAATGTTCAAAATCGAAATCCAAAAATTTTGATACTCCACATCAGTATTTACTGCTCATTCGGTCATCCTCTGCTATCCAAGACTTATCCATTCTATAAAAATAGTAAAACATATAACATATATGAGTATGTCATATTAAAAAAGACTATACAATATGAGAAAATACTAGTGTAATCATGCAAATGAAGTTCACATGAGCCTATCCCACTAGGCGGGCCCAAGCATTTTTTGAAATACTTATAATAAGGATAAAAGAAAATAGTTATAATAAGGATAAAAGAACATTTATAATGAAATTTATTAGTAATTTGTAACATAGTAGGATATGCATATTTCTTTTTGTTGTTGGGTTTCGAATGTGTCATTAGATAGGAAGAATTTGTGAATTTGGAACATTCATGGGAACACACACTTCAATTATAAGCATTCATGTAGCAACTTTTAGTTCCATTCATTAATCTCTTTTTACATCCACACACAAGGGTGTACCCCTAAACAGTAACTAAACAAAGGGGTTGGTGTACCCTTAAACATGCGCATAATTAAAATAACTATTAATACAAACAAGTCTAGATAGATAGATAACTAAATACTACACCAACATGGTCCCGCATCAGTAACTTCGAGGCCTTTTCATTGTGGCGATCTTCTCCTGAAGTTTAGAAAAGAAAGTAGCTATGAGGATTGATTACTTTAAGACAAAAAGTGTAAACACAAATTTTTTGTCAGGACAATTATATTTATTAATTGGACCTACCATGGTCTTTTTGATGATTGTGCTATGTCGCAGAGCTCCTCACTGTATTTATACAAATCTGAACTGACAGGTGCCTCATCATCATATTCATCTAAGCTGGTTTGCTCCATCATGCGCTCATACCACCATAGATGATCGGGGGTCTCGTTGTTCATGTTGGTTATCCAAACTTTGATGGTATTATGGCCAACTGGACGGAGAAAAAGCTTATCGCTACGACCCACTAGAATCATTCTAATCCAATCACTCCAACTGAATTTTGATATAAGATTTCCCGCCAAATCATACTCAACCTCGATAACATGTGAAGAATTGCCAAAATTTAGGGTCAATTCACCAGGCCTATAGTGTCTTCCATTTAGTAAACATCAATGTTCGGGTATGGTTAGTTGGTTTAAAGAACGATCATCTAGGATGATGTCCAATTGTTCTTCCTCAGGGAACAATAACATTGGCATAGAGGCCCAGTTCATAGTGACTGTTGTGGGTGGACAAAGACTGCAAAATATTAGTACTAACAATTGTAAGTACATATAATGATGTTATATATTTTCAGAAAAAGTAGTATAACATCAGTTAACCTTTTATTGTTTTTCATAACCAACTTTATTGTGGTGGTCATGATAGCTTGAAAAGAAATCTAAGAGAGGAGATCATGTCATATATCTTTGCAATTGGTCCAATGTTCACGAATTCTTCTTTGAGAATTTCAAGGAAGTAACTAGTATTTTCTATAATTTGATGTAGCTTGGTTTTTCATACAATGAGGTGACACTTATTAACTATTTGTTGAATCAACACTCACATTTTAGATTATCAAAGAGGTTACTGGTGTCTGGCTTATTTGTACATGTGTGAGACCTATTTAATTTGGAGTATCCATGCACTACTATAGAATGTGTGAGACTTATTTAAAGAGGTTACTGGTGTATTTCCAAATTTTTACTATAGTCTTGTACTTATGTGTTTATGAAAACACTACTACAAGATATCTTATCATCTTATTGTTTTGATAGTACCACAAATTTTATGACAAGAAGGATTCATCTACAAATTGTAAATTTTCTAAATGAGTTATGTGAGGTTATTATTCTCTGACCTATATGTAAATGGGATAGATTCCTGCCTCTTTAGTTTTATGAGTACATGACACTATGTTTGA
Organism: Alisma plantago-aquatica; assembly: GCA_963693085.1. NCBI lineage: Eukaryota > Viridiplantae > Streptophyta > Magnoliopsida > Alismatales > Alismataceae > Alisma > Alisma plantago-aquatica. Next base: position 84,192,039 of record OY856414.1, on the reverse strand, counting down.
AATATTGTTTATAAGGATAAAAGAACATACTTATAATAAGGACCCAGGCACATTCTAATCATTTTGAACTGAATCAGAAAATGAACAGGAGCATGGGTCCTATCCGCTAGTATCAAAGGAGAATTCATAAACCTCAAAACCACCAACATGGTTTCCAAACTTACAACCTCAGCTTCTACAAGCTCACGTTCTACAAACCTTTAGAACATATACAGCCAAAAAGTATCAATGACTGCATGTATCAATGACTGCAAAGTCTATCATGCAGCTTGCTTGGCACATGAAAGAGAGACATGTTCAGTTGTATTGGCCCAAGTGGAAAGCAAGCCCTATTAGGTATAGGTCTAAATCTGACTCACAAGCACTATTTGGCAAAGGAGAGAAGACCATCAATGCCTAGTACAACTCTGTGCACTACAACTTTGTGCACATATAAATTGGTTGTACACTACAACTTTGCGCACAGCTTAGACCAAATAGCTACCAAACTACATCTAATAGTAGCAAAGATCATCTTTTTAAGTTATTTAATCTTCTATATAGGTTACAAGTGTTATTACCCTAAAATAAACATATTTATGCTTTGGCAAATGTTTCACTCCATTAGTCTAAAATGTACTTCTCTCAACTTGAGCCATCGAATCCAGAATATATAGTTGTACAAAGAGATTTCCATGAACCCATAAAGTTCACTTTGCCTACCTCATCTACACAATGAGCCAAAGTATCCCACCAGAGATCATAGTGCCTCCTCCTCACAATGAAAAGTCTGACTGAACTTATAACATATATGGTACATATTTGTGTCATTAAATATCATAATCTTAAAGATTTGTCTTACTTATCAATCAATAATGCAATATCAAATGTGTGCCTTATATATATTCACAACTAAAGTTTTGCATAGCCTTAAGAAATAAATTTCTACTGAATTTTTTATGTTTCAGCCATGAACAAATTCAGCTTGATGGTTTTAAGTCCGTGGTCCTTTCAAAAGTGATGCATGTTGAGAATATTTTCATCAAAATTCTATTTGAACCTGAATGATCACATGTAATGCACCTGGTTTACTACTGATTTTTCATTTTTGAGTCAAGTATTTGCTTGCAAACTACAAAAAAAAATCCGAAGCAACATTTCTATTTTTACTATAAATATAATGGATTTTTCTTAGTCTGTGCTTTGCTATCGCCTAGCTTATTATCTAATTCCAGTTTCTACTGGCAGCAGCTACTGGATGCAGCTTTACATATAAGAACTCTAATACAAAATGACGTACTATTCCATTTTTTCATGTTTCAATTAACTGACATTGGATGTTCAACACTTAGAGAGCAAAAATCTAACTAATATGTATGTGTTTCTCTCCCCAAATGCAGTTGTTGTAGGTCAAGTCTTCATGGTTGATACTAACATGGGAATATTTGATCTTGGCCTTACATAGGCATGAGCAACAACTATTTACAGTTCTCACTGATTTCTTAGCAACCCAGCCTACCAGGAAACTTTGAAAATACAAATATCATATGTTCATCTAGTCAAAGGTACTATTGGTGATGTTGAACCATTATTGACAACTTGATCAAACTTTCTCAAAAGAAATTCATCCACATCAAGCCTAATTATTCTTGATCATGTAAAACCTTTTTCTTGAACCCAGCTATAGATGGTTGAATTCTATTGAATTCCATAATCTTTATGTAGATATATTTTCCATGGAAGATTCAAAACTACAAAATTCTTAGAACTGCCAAGATAGACTGCAGGATCCTCAATATTGTTAGGCAGCACATACCTAGATTCCCAGCAATACAATGGCAAAATTAATATCAGAATGTAATAAAAAATCCATATACAAAGGTATAATAATTAATAATCACTGACTTTATACAAATGATAAGATACAAAACATATCTTGACTATCTCTCACAATAAAAAATGTAAAAGACAACTATTTTCCTCCCTACATAATCCATGATGAGGAATATTTGAGGATCTTGATTTTGGCCTATCATCACACCCATTTGGGGCCCATGGAGAATGAGGAAATATCTAAACCTACACCTACCATCTAAGAGGATGAATGGTAGTATAGTGGACTTAGTTTCTCAATAGGGAACCTCACTCACTGATTAAGTCATCAACATATAACAACTGAACAAATCAAACCACATAGATGTTGAGCCATGACAAGATGGACCCACACTGCTATATCCATGCAAGGATTCATGGCGGATGTTATAACTCACATAGGGAAAACCATAAAGGAAATTATCTTAATTTTCATTGGTAGAATATCCCACTCATAACCAAGTCAAATCAAGACCACTTGATGAACCCATCTAATCTCTACTTGCCCCTTTATGCATAAGAGGAAAGTTTATATATTACCCATAACACCCCACAAAACAAACCTGAGAATGAGTCTTGAATGATAATATGAAGACCCTTGCCACGCAGTGGGATTTTTATGTACCATGTCTTGGTTCATTCATTTCCCTATCATTGCATTCTTTATTTATTGCAAAAATTGGGCACTCTATTTCAAATCCCCCTTTCAAAGGGATATATTTATGTTCAACATCTTGTTTAGGCTTGTAAAACCTGAGACTTACATATAATTAGTGACATGTACTTTCACCAGCAGACATGTGACTACAAGACCACTCCTCTAAAGAAGCCCTAATATGCTCCATCCCTAGAAACTTATAGAATCATAGAATTACATAACATATGGAGGTAATCCTCAAACCATCCCACATGAAGATAGTCATTTGGTCATCCAATATGCATATCTTGTGTTCCAGATCAAAGAAAGCCAAGGCTATCATGTCTATCACAAGAAGATTAAACACCTTCACATATAATTAAGCAACAATACTTTTATAGATGTTGTTCTAAATAGGGATGCTAACACTAACAAGGAACATGGATGATCCAAATATACTTAAGAAGACTAATTGACTAAAGCTTACATAGTTTCTGTAATAAAAGTGTTACAACCCCAATTTTTGGGTTCTTTTGGTGAGAAATGTAATTTCTCCTATTAAATATATTTGAACAAATAATGATATAATTTGTTTTGAATAAAAGGATTTCATTTACAATAGCATTTTTGGTTGTTTTGTGGGCTTTATTGGCTATTGGGCCCAATAACAAGGAAAAGACAAAGGAAACTCCATTAATAAATGAGTAAATAAGAAAATGAAGAAAAGAAAGATGTAGAAACCTCTAGAAGGCAAAAGAATGTAATCCAAAGGTGGATTTCGTGCCTCTTGGGTTCCGTGGATTCCAAGGAGTCCAAAGTTGCAAAGATAATGCAAAAAGAAAAGAAAAGATCAATTAAATATTTCTTTATTAAGAAAGAAATTGAAAACAATGATAAAATGTGGGAAATAAGAGAAAAGTGGTATAATTGAGTTACCCTTGGTGGATTTTCGTATCCAAAGGATTCCTAATGTAAAAAGGAATGTCAATGAGGAAAATAAAAAGAAAGATAAAGAGAAATCCTCAAAAAGAGATATTTTAATAAGAAATAAACAAGATAATGAGAAATAATGAATATAGATGCATCTAGAAGGATAATAAGTATCCTTAAAAAAAGGAATTTCGAAGTATTAGAGTTTCTTGGGATCCAAGGAGTCCCAATGAAGAAAAATAAAGAGAAAAGGCAAATAAAACAAAATAAGAAGATAATATGATACATCATTAATGACTTTTTGATATTATCAAAAAGAGATATTATTTGCTTTAAGAAATAAGATTTTCGTGGCCAAAGGATTAAAAGGAAAGTACAAAGAGAATAAAAGAGGTGATTTTCGAAATTCTAATATCTAAAGAATAAAGAATATTAAAGAAATAATTAGGAGAGAGAAGTTTGCTTTCTAATGAAAGAATTGGATTCCTATTGGGAAAAGGCCTTGTATTCTTGTTGATGAACATGATATAGCGTGGATACCCTTCCCTATATAAGGGGTAGACCCTCTGGTTCAAGTTCAAGAAGGATCCCACACACCCCTCTCTTTCTTCTTATTCTTCTTCATACAAACCCTAACCGAGAAGGTAGAGAAACCATGAAGCATACGAGGGGTTGTGGAGTCATCATGATGGAGGCGGGAAGCTTCCGCGACAACCCTAGACTGATCGGCTACCAACCTAATGCCCTTGACTTTGCGTAGCTCTTACCGGAAGTCTACAAGACCTGCTGCAATTGAGACAGTGATCGTAGGCTCATCTCGCTCGGGAACAACCAGATTGGCCACAACTTGGAGGTGCCCCACATGCAGCAAGGTGTAACGGAGCTAGGGTTGCAGTTAGCAGCGATCCTCGAGCCCCCAGGAAGGAAGGGCGGGCTGCAGAAAGGCGACCATCGGCGGGCAGGTCGGGCGCCAGAGGTAGAAGACAACCTAGGGTCTTGTTGGACCATTTTGCCCCTCCGGGGTGTGAAGAATTAGTGACTTACGTGGGGGCAAACTCGTCAATTCACTATGTTTTCGAAACAAGCCGCTTTGCATGGAAAGAGGGACACATGGCGCCCTCTGATTGGCTTTAGTAAGTAATATCTTGCAAAAATCGTATTTAAATATTGGTAACTCGGATGGATACGCATAAAATATGAAAGTTTCTCAGAAAAATGAGCGGAATCCATTAAAAATATATTTAGAAGATAATTCCTCTTTCTATTCGAAAATTAGTTTAAGTTATCAACTTTAATGAATTAAAGATTAAGAAACCCTATTTTGAGATGATTACTGTATTTAGTAGAGTTTAATGGATGATTAAAGTTGATATTAGCCTGTTAATCATGAAAAGATACATTAAGATAAAAAAGGATGAACTTTGTAGGTAATTGGTTTAATTTAGAAGTCCATGTGTATAAATATACTTTAATGGGCCTTGAAACCCTAATATTAATAAATGTGACTCTTAATGGATTTAATTGTTCAATTTCATGATTAAAGTTGAGATATGACAATTCTAAGCTATTTCGAGTATAAAAGTTTCTAATTATGGATAAATACCCTTAATGTAGTAATTATGGTTTTCTAATGGATAAAGGTAGAATTAATGACAAATAGAGTTCATATGTGAATTAGACCATAATGAACTATGAATTGATGATAAAGGGGCATAATGATCTTGTCATGGATTAAAAGATAAAAATGGTAGATTTAATGTAAAAGAGGCTTAATGGACTTAATTGTGCTTTTTCTGAAATTAGGGTAATATGTTGTTAAAAGATAACCTTAATATTGTTTCGTGAAGAATAGATGAGATAATTAGGGTTTGTGAGTAATTGTATAAAATTAGGGTTTAAAATAGTAAAAGATGAAGGGAAACCCTAATTACAATGGAAACCCTAAAAGTGGACTAGAAACCCTAGGAAGTGAACTAGGTTTAATAGATCTTGATGGCATGATTAATAATAGGAAATTGTATGCACATTTCAAGATCTCATAATGTGCTTGCTTTCCTATTTGGATTTCTTGATTGATTGGATTATTCTATCTCAAATCAGCCTGATAGGTATGTGGTTACGCTTATGGATAATTGCTTTAGTTTCACAGCAATTTACGAACGTTTTTATCGGTTGCCTAAAAATAACTACTTGGATGACTTTTATTTCATGCAACTATAAAGTCACTATGTTTATCACTATAATTATATATATAACTGGCTTAGATCTGGGTCCTCCTTTGTGGCTTTGCAAAGGCTAAAAAGGGTAACCTAGAGCAAGGTCTAGGCTATCATGAGTTAGAAATTGGGCTACCCACGTGTAGTGCCATGAGACTCTTTAGCACACCATGAGTTAAGGAGTGGGCTACCTACGGGTAGTGCCATGTGACTCAACCATAGAAATTGATTCACCTGTTAGGTAGGATCATGAGGGGTTTAATGGGGATCTATCATAAGGAAGGTAGCATCCAGGTCCACTGTAGGGACAGCGCAGAGCATAGGGTATGTAAGGATCGTGCAGTTATATTTAAAACGTAAAGTTGTTTGTTAAACTGTAATTGACTGCAATATGTTGTTATGGTTAATTGCACGATTATTGTTTCCCCCACATACCAGCTTTATGGTGACTGACATTTTGTTTTTCGACATTTTAGGTACAAGTGAAAAGAACAAATAGTAAAGTGGCGTATGTGGTATTGAATAAGAATTAAAGTACAAACGAGGATTAGTTAGAATAGACTCCAGATGTGGATAGAAGTAGATATCCAAGTTTTTGAAAGAAGTATGCAAAGTTTAATTTTATTACAGCCTTTCAGTTTAGTTCATAGAATTTGATAATTATTATTGATTATTTGTCGAACCCTTGATCTGAAAATTGGGATAATGGCTCTAACTTATTGGTCTCCCTTAATTGGGGGTTACTAGGAGGCAGGGTCATTACATTTGGTATCAGAGTGTAGGTTCCTCATTTAATCTTTAATAATTATTAAATTTTACAAACTCTGTAGAACCCAAGGGAGTTATTTGAGGAATTTCCGAAAGATAGAGGTGTCTAGAAAAGGATCATGTCAGGGGGTTGGCAAGATTTTCCTCCGCACCGCTAGTCGGAATACGAGGACTCCCGGATTAGTGTGACTGTCTGGCCAATGTCTCAGGATTGGACTCAAAATAAGATACCTTTAGGACTCTCTCATCTTGTTCATCCCTTCTCAACTCAAATTTGTTAAGGATTATAAGGATTAGGTTTCTCTCTTTTCCTCACCCTCTTGAGGTATGGGTAAGGTTGATAAGGTTTAAGGAATCCTCCACCAAATTAATAAAAAGCATGTAAATAAGATGTCATGGACATAAGCTTAATAGATTGAGCATAAAAGAATAGATACATGCTTAGGTCGTATGACATAAGTTGTCATGCCCTCAGGAGAGACCTGAGGCTAGACCTTCTTGTCAGGAGGATAAGTAAAGAGAGTTAGTCTTGGAGGTAGAGACCTCCATTAAAAGTAGAGACCTGGCACATCCTCTGAGGATGATGCTAACCCTAACCCTAAGTGGGGGGTTAGAGGGAGAGATGGCATGATGAGTTAGATGTCATGGTAGACCAGATGTTTGGATAGACATTCCTTGGATGACATACGAGCCATGAGAGGTCGGATGACCTAGTACCTTTGGTGACCCAACCCTGGGAAGGGTCGTGCATGTTAGAGTGAAGGAAAGCTCCTTCATTGATGAGGTTAGAGAAGAAACTATGGAAACACCATGAGATTATATGAACATGGCATAGTAGGCACCCAAAATACATCAGTAGTGCGAGAAGTAGGTTGAAACCCTGGCCAAGGGAGTATGTTGGATAGCTGATGAGATAAGCATAAAGGACTAGGGATAACCTTGAGAAAACATAAGTTTGAACATAGGCTTCACCCATGTAGAGGTATGCTTGTGAGCTTGATCCATCTTCATGGAGAGAGGACCTTTAGTATAAGTCTGGTTGTGGAGTTAGCTCTAGAGAGAGAGAGCAGGACCCAATCAAGAAGGTTAGAATCCTAGAATCTGAGATATGAGGAAAAGTGGGGAGTTGAGGATGATGTGACCTAATTGGATGATAGTGGTTGCCTCATGCTTGATCCCTGGAGGCTGATTATATCTTGCTTGCCATTAGAGGAACCAAACCCTAGAGAGAGCATGAGGCTTCTGGTGCCTATGTGCCCATGGTGTAGGTGTTTACCTTCTGAGATAGGAAGAAGAGTTCCTTAGACTTGTAGAGGTTTAGTAACAGGTTGTGAGTCATTGTACCTTGTTGGTTGTCCTTGAGGAGGACTCAACTCTGAAGTGTTGCTCGAGTAGAAGGATGACAGGAAGTTTATGTAATGCCTTATCATGCTTGATTCGTGGTTAAGAGGTTGAGCATGCACTTTGACACCCAAAAGTGAACCTAGGGTTCCTAGGCCTAAGAGGGGAAGTGGTGTACCTGATGCTCAGGACGAGATTTGAGTTTCTATAGATTCGAGCATGGTACTCCTCAAGGTTAGAGGAAAGGGAAACCCCTTAAGTTTAAGGTATGTTTGATGAACCCCTAATAGCTATGTTGGTCCTATGTTGAGGAATGAGAACAAATATGACCTGGCATGGGTTAGTAGGTGGTCTTCTTGTTCCTTAGTAGCTTGTCGGGGTTAAGCATGCTCATGTGAATGTAAACTCTAAGGACGTTTGTGACCTTTGTTATCAAGGTATAATTTCCTCCCATCCTGGGAGAGGAACCCTTTTATAGGGTGTATACCAGTTTTATTGCGTTAAGGTAACCTAAAGAGGTCTCATAGGATCTTGAGAAGCTAAGGGAAAAGTACATGGTATGAGAATGAACCAGTAGACCCATAGATAACCATCTCTAAGTGCATGTGGATGTGTTACCATGGAGGTAACCAGTATGGGGCCTGACCAAGGTAGGTGGGTCGCCATGACCCCTGTGAAAGGATGAAAGACAGCCCAAGAATGCAGAGAGAGATGATGGAGACTGGGGTAAGGTTCTAAGTTGGACATGTACTATGTTAGAATCCTAAGTCTATCCTAGGGCCAGGTAGGGATAAGACTGATGGAAGTAGGAGTTGCTGAATTCCCTAGTTGCACATGACAATAGGGTCGGGAGGTAACATCTATGATGGTCTGAGGGCCATGGGTTAGGAGATTGATCACCTTCATGAACTCATGGGACTCAAAGGGCAGATGATTAGGGCACTCTCTGGATGCACAAGGGAAGAGGGATGACCCCAAAAGTGTCGGCACCCTACAGACCTAGAGGAGATGACCAAGGAATGTGTGTGGACCCAAGTAGGTTTGAGACCAGTTTTCCATGGAAGTAACTTTGATATCAAGATGATTGTGAGGTAGAGACAGGTGAGGCACGTTTCAACTTAGATTTAAAGGTGTACTGGAAAGTGGGATGTACCATCTCTACTCTTGGAACAGGAAGAACTCTATATTTGGATTGTAGCCAAATGTTTATTTCCTCTTGTTATGGGAGTGAGAGATAGGAAAATACGCATGCCATACACCAAGGATAAAAGGTGATGTGAGTTGGAACGTTGCCATGAGGTATGAGGACAGAGATGATAACATACCCTGGTGGAGTGAATGATACATGGATGGTTTACAAACACTAAGAGAAACAAGGTAGTCATCTTATAAGGATGTTTTTATCATGAGCTATGAGTTATACAAGGTTGAGTTTGAAAACCAAGAGAAGGAGCTCAGAGCTTTCTTGATGAAGATAGACTTAGAGTTGAGATGATATAATAAGTAGAATACATGGAGGTGTATGTCTTCAACATTACCTAACGCCTAAGGATGTGAAGTGGTAATGGATGCTCTGGTTGAGATGCAGCTGCTTAGTTTAGCTAGAGTCTAGAAGAGTGTAACGACCCCATCTCCCGATAACCTCCACTTAAGGGAGACCAAGAGATTAGAGAAGTTATCTAATAACCTGGATCAAAGGTTCGACAAATAATCGATAACAATTAATAAACTTTACCAACTAAACTAAAAACCGGTATAAAATAAAACTTTGCATACCTTTTAAAAATTGGGATTTCTAAACTTCTATCCGCATCAGGAGTCTATTTAACTAATCCTCCCTTATACTTTAATTCTCATTTAATTTCACATGTGCCACTTTACTATTTGTTCTTTTCAAGATTGAACCTAAAACGCCGACAAACAAAACGTCGGTCAGTATATTGAAATATACTGGTATGTGGAGGCAACCAAAATCTCACAAATATGGATAACAATTTAAATATCACAATCAAGATATTTAGAAAGCCAATTTTATGCTTTCCAGTATGACATTCTCCACCGCTTTTGCCCTAACCCTGGCATACCCACCTTAGGGTTTCTTTTGCCAATGACTTAAGGCCACCTTCTCAATCCCGAGCTTGGTGCCTGGGTCACCACTCATGGTGCCCTCTAGTCATTCAATATCATAGGCCACCTTCTCATTCCCGAGCTTGGTGCCTGGGGTCACCCCTCATGGTGCCCATTAGTCTACTCATCTGGGCCTGACCTCTGGCATCATCCATTAGGGTGGCATGTAGGTGTGAGAATACATACTTCTATTATTAATGTGATAATTGTAGTGTCTTTATGATTTGCAAGTATGAACATCCAAACTGATAATTTGCATTCAATGCAATTAACCGTCTAGAAAATCCTCGAGAAACTAAGGTGGTTATTCATAAGCATAACTGCATACCTGTACATGCAGATCTGAGACAGAATAGTCCAATCAATCAAGACATCCAATCAAGAAAGAACAAGATTCCTAAAATTACATCCAATTCCTTTTTATAAAAATCTATCCAAACCATCTTGTTACTTATGGTTTCTATTCCTTTTTAGGACTTCTACCTCTTTTTAGGGTTTACCTTACAATTAGGGTTTTTATTTCATCTTACTCTTTTAAACCCTAATTTTCTCATCTATCCTTCATGAAAGTTATTAAGGTTTCCTTTTAACAACTCATAGCCTTAATCTCATATTAAAGCATATTAACCATCAATTAAGTCCATTAAGCCTCTTTTATATTAAAGCTATATTTTTATCCTTTTAATCCATGACAAGATCATTATGCTCATATGAACGTTATTTATCAATAATTCTACCTTTTATCCACTCGAAAACCCTAATTTCGACATTAAGGGTATTTATCCACAATTAGGAACCTTTGTATACGAAATAGATTAGAACCATCATATCTCAGCTTTGTACATGGATTTGACCAATTAAAATCATTAAGTATCATAATTACTAATGTTAGGGTTCTAGGTTCATTAAAGCATATGGAACCCTAAATTAATCAATTTACGCATGAAGATCATCCTTTTAGATCTAATATGCCCTTCTATTAACAACAGGTTAATATCTGCTTTTAAACACCCATATAACCCTTTTCTAATTCGTTAATCATCAAAGGTTAGGGTTTTTCATTGATTAAACTATTAAAGATAGCATCTTTATATTTTTAGTGGATTCCCCGTATTTTTATGAGAAAGTTTCATATTTTATGCATAATCATCTGAGCTACTATTCGGGAGATATGAATTCTATAAAATTACCTATTTTGGGCCAATGAGGGACCGCCACGCTGGCCTCCTCCATGAAATACGTTGCTATTTTGAAATTATAACCGAATTACAAGTATGCCCTCGGTGCGGCTACTTGTTTCTTTGCATCCCGGAGGGTATAAACGTCCAATGACCAAGGGGTCATCTTCTTCCTTGGGCCGACGGCCTGCTGCCGCCCTAGCCGCGGTTGGGTACCGTTTCTCTCCTTCCTTGGACCCCGATGGTGACCGAGAGTCATCCCTTTAGCTCTGTAGGTCTCCGCCGCCCCTGTAGGTTCTCCAATCCACTACCAAGGTGGCGGGATTTGAAGCAAACGGACCTACAACTCCGCTGCCACCTGCATCCGCGCTGCGGTCCTTCCTTCCCTTCCCCTAAGGCTCGAGGGCTGCCGCCCATGACCGCCCCAGCCTCTAAGAACCTTGGCGCACACAAGGCGCCCCCAGGTCGTGACCACCAAGGCCATCCTTGAGTGAGAAACAGAACACGATTGTTGTTGTGTTTGCAGCAGTTTGTAGACTTACGGATGGTGTTGCTTGAATATGTCAGTGTAACTTTGGTGGCTGGTTCTTCGTGGTTGGTCGTGGATGTCTCCTACCTCATGCAAGACCATAAACATCCCCCCGTCGCTCCAAGGATAGGGTCTTACCCTCAAGGTTAGGGTTAGCACGGAAAGAAGAAGGAGGAAATGTTGTTTTGCATGTGATCTCTCTCTGGACCTCGACCAGGGCTTTATCCCTTTATATAGGGTGGTATTTGTGCCCCAGATCGCTTGCCCATAAAGCAACCAAGGCTTCTCCTTATAGGAAAGGGATTTTCCTTACTTTAGAAGTATCCTTTTCTCTCTCTTCATGTAGTTGTTCATTAGATTTTAGGAATTCGAAATTCCTCTCACCTAATCTCTTTATTCTTGCTTCTCAATCCATAGGCACACATTTCTATTTCTTTTAATAGAAATTACTTCCTTTTTAGCAATACCGCATAATCCATTAATAATGTATTCACATTATATTCTTATTTTTTATAAGTATTTTCTCTTTCCTCTTTCTTCATTGGGACTCCTTGGATCCCAAGAAACTCTATTATTTCAAAATCCTTTTTAATGGATACTCATTACCCTTCTAGATGCATCTAAATGCATTATTCTTCATTATTTCCCATTATCTTGTTTATTTTTTTATTAAAATAGCTATTTTTGAGGATTTCTTCTTTATTTCTCTTTTATTTTCCTCATTGGTATTCCTTTTATCATTAGGAATCCTTGGGATACGAAATTCCACCAAGTATAACCCAATTATACCTTTTTTCCACTTATTTCCAATATTTTCAATTTCTTTCTTAATAAAGAAATACTTAATTGATCTTTTCTTTTCTTATTGCATTATTTTTACAACTTTGGACTCCTTGGAACCCAAGGAACCCAAGAGGCACGAAATCCCTCTTTGGATTTGCCTTCTAGAGGTTTCCACATCTTTCTTTTCTCGAAAACTCAATTATTCATTTACTAATTGAATTTCCTTGTTATTGGGCCCAATAGCCAATAAAGCCCACAACACAATCATCAAGGCTATTGTAAATGAAATCCATTTATTCAAAACAATTTATATCATTATTTGTTCCAATATCTTTAATATGAGAAATTACATTTCTCCCCAAAAGAACCCAAAATTGAGGTTGTAACAAAGAGGTTGTTAGGTTAGCCCTAGGTTTAAAAAAAAAAGATATGTTTGGCTAACACTGAAATGTAACGAAATTTGTTGATCAAGTTAGTGGTTGTTTGGTTAGCCAGCCTAGGCCTTGATGCAATGAAAGAATGGTTGTAGAACCTCAGATGCACTTCTCTGAAAAGGAAGGTGATGAAACCCCAATTAGAGTGGTTTAGGGTTTCCGAGGAATTGATCTTAAGGAATCATGACAATACATGAGATCATGATTTTTAAGATCACCATACACCGTGGTACTACAAAGATAGTAAGTGACAATAGTACTTTGTATGCCTAAGATGAAGTTGCATGTGGTATGTTGCCATGCATGACAGGAGGTGAAGGATGAATACCATTAACCCAGTGTTTTGGTATGGAGGATAAAGAGAGTTCCCGAGAGGGAATGGGAGTTCATCACTATGGATATTGTGGTAAGTCTCCCCTAGACCAAGGGAGGTCAAGATGCAATATGGGTTATGGTAGATCACCTTACCTAGATGACATGAGAAAGAAGGAAACTGTCAAGGGACGGGTCTGGTTGAACTACATATGAGAAAGAGATGGTTCAACTACACCATGATGCGAGTTCAAAAGTTCTTGAGTGTAACCTAAAGATTCACTTCCAAGAGGTGGAAGTAGATACATGAAGAACTCGATGTTCGTACAGTTTATCACCCTAGCTTATGGTTAGTACGATCCAGACTAGAGGGTCTGATGAGAGCATGTGTGCTCATTTAGGGTGATACATAGAGACAGTTCTTGTCCTTTGTAAGATGTGATGATAACCACCATAGCCAGTATCAGGATGTAAAGAAGTTTTGCAAGGGAGGTTGTGTCGGTCACCACTTCATTAAGATGATGTTGGTGAAGGGACCTTGCAAAGGTCAAGTAAGGACCACCGTATGTGAAGATGAAGTCTCTTTGATCTTGCAATGGCTGAAAGGAGCCCAGGGATGACATGAGTTGTAAGCTGATGCAAAGTAGACTGACATGCAGTTCACTGTGGGGGAATATGTGACATGAAAATCCGACCCCTCTAAGTTATCTCTAAGAGAGTTGAGTCCCTGATGCATGGGTTCTTTTGACATGGTTTGGTGGAGAAGGTTAAGTTTGCCCTTACCCCTCAGGATAATATGATGTGTGATGAGCTCCATGTGTACAATTTAGAGCACTATGTGAGGTACCCAGACCATGTGCGGAGCAGTGAACCTAGTGAGCCCCAAGGGAGGCTGAAATGACCTGATTCACCTATGAGGTTTATAGATGCCAAGGTGAAAGAACTCAGAGAAAGGAATATGTGATGATAAAGGTTCTTTGGAAGCACCATGGATAGGGCAAAGCCACATAGGGGCCAATGATGGACATGTAAAAGTTTTATCCTGAATTGTTTGTTTGCTTGATGGAATTTTGAGGGCAGAATTCCTATAAGAGGGGAAGGATGTTACAACCCCAATTTTTGGGTTCAAAAAGAAAGAGAAAAGGAATTTCGAAAGATAAAGAGAAATGCTCAAAAAGAGATATTTAAATAAGATATAAACAAGATAATGAGAAATAATGAATATAGATGCATCTAGAAGGATAATAAATATCCTTAAAAAAGGAATTTCGAAATATTAGAGTTTCTTGGTATCCAAGGAGTCCCAATTAAGAAAAAGAAAGAGAAAAGGCAAATAAAACAAAATAAGAAGATAATGTGATACATAATTAATGACTTTTTGATATTATCAAAAAGAGATATTATTTGCTTTAAGAAATAAGAATTTTGTGGCCAATGGATTAAAAGGCAAGTACAAAGAGAATAAAAGAGGTGATTTTCAAAATTCTAATATCTAAAGAATAAAGAATATTAAAGAAATAATTAGGAGAGAGAAGCTTGATTCCTAATGAAGGAATTGGATTCCTATTGAGAAAAGGCCTTGTGTCCTTGTGCATGAACACGATAAGGCATGGATACCATTCCATATATAAGGGGTAGACCCTCTAGTTCGAGTTCAAGAAGGATCCCACACACCCCTCTCTATCTTGTTCTTCTTCTTCATCCAAACTCTAACTGAGAAGGTAGAGCAACCCTGAAGCAGACGAGTGGCTGTGGAGTCGTCATGATGGAGGCGGGAAGCTTCCACGACAACCCTGGAGTGATCGGCTACCAACCTAATGCCCTTAACTTCACGCAGCTCCTACCGGAAGTCTGCAAGACCTGCTGCAATTGCGGTAGCGGTCGTAGGCTCCTCTCGCTCGGGAACAACCAGATTGGCTGCAACTTGGAGGTGTCCCATGTGCACCAAGGTGTAGCGGAGCTAGGGCTGTAGTTAGCAGCGAACCTTGAGCCCCTAGGAAGGAAGGATGGGTCACGGAAAGGTGGCAATCGCCGACCAAGTCGGGCGCCAGAGGTAGAAGATGACCTAGGGTCGTGTTGGACCATTTTGCCCCTCCGGGGTGTCAAGAAGCAGTGACTTACGCGGGGGCAAACTCATCAATTCATTATGTTTTTTAAACAAGCCGCTTTGCATGGAAAGAGGGACACATGGCGCCCTCTAAATGGCTTTGGTAAGTAATATCTTGCAAAAATCGTATTTAAATATTGATAAATTGGATGGATACGCATAAAATATGAAAGTTGCTCAAAAAAATGAGCGAAATCCATTAAAAATATATTTACAAGCTAATTCCTCTTTCTATTTGAAAATTAGTGTAAGTTATCAACTTTAATGAATTAAAGATTAAGAAACCCTATTTTTGAGATGAGTAATGTAATTAATAGAGTTTAATGGATGATTAAAGTTGATATTATCATGTTAATCATGAAAATATACATTAAGATAAAAAAGGATGAACTTTGCATGTAATTGATTTAATTTAGAAGTTCATGTGTATAAATATGCTTTAATGGGCCTTGAAACCCTAATATTAGTAAATGTGACTCGTAACGTATTTAATTGTTCAATTTCATGATTAAATTTGAGATATGATAATTCTAAGCTATTTCGAGTATAAAAGTTCCTAATTGTGGATAAATACCTTTAATGTAGTAATTAGGGTTCTCTAATAATCAATGACAAATAGAGTTCATATGTGAATTAGACCATAATGAACTATGAATTGATGATAAATGAGCATAATGATATTGTCATGGATTAAAAGGATAAAGATGGTATCTTTAATGTAAAAGAGGCTTAATGGACTTAATTTAGCTTTTTCTGAAATTAGGGTTATATGTTGTTAAAAGATAACCTTAATATTTTTTTCGTGAAGAATATATGAGATAATTGGGGTTTGTGAATAATTGTATAAAACTAGGGTTTAGAATAGTAAAAGATGAAGGGAAACCCTAATTGCAATGGAAACCCTAAAAGTGGACTAGAAACCCTAGGAAGTGAGATAGGTTTAATAGATCTTGATGGCATGATTAATAATAGGAAATTGTATGCAAATTTTAGGATCTCATAATGTGCTTGCTTGCCTATTTGGATTTCTTGATTGATTGGATTATTCTATCTCAAATCAGCTTGATAGGTATGTGGTTACGCTTATGGATAATCGCTTTAGTTTCACGGCGATTCTTGAACATTTTTATTGATTGCCTTAAAATAACTGCTTGGATGACTTTTATTTCATGCAACTATAAAGTCACTATGATTATCACTATAATTATATATATATATAACTGGCTTGGATCCGGGTCCTCCTCTGTGGCTTTGCAAAGGCTAAAAAGGGTAACCTAGAGCAAGGTCTAGGCTATCATGAGTTAGAAATTAGGCTACCCACGTGTAGTGAAATGAGACTCTTTAGCACACCATGAGTTAAGGAGTGGGCTACCTACCGGTAGTGCCATGTGACTCAACCCTAGAAATTGATTCACCTGTTAGGTAGGATCATGAGGGGTTTAATGGGGATCTACAATAAGGAAGGTAGCATCTAGGTCCACTGCAGGGACAACATAGAGGATAGGTTATGTATGGATCACGTAGTTATATTTAAAATGTAAAGTTGTTTGTTAAACTGTAATTGACTGCAATATGTTGTTATGGTTAATTGCACGATTATTGTTTCCCCCACATACTTGCTTTATGTTAACCAACATTTTGTTTGTCGGTGTTTTAGGTACAAGTGAAAAGAACAAATAGTAAAGTGGCATATGTGGTATTGAATAAGAATTAAAGTATAAAGGAGGATTAGTTAGAATAGACTCCAGATATGGATAGAAGTAGATATCCAAGTTTTTGAAAAAGGTATGCAAAGTTTAATTTTATTACAGACTTTCAGTTTAGTTGGTAGAATTTGATAATTATTATTGATTATTTGTCGAACCCTTGATCTAGAAATTGGGATAACGGCTCTGACCTCTTGGTCTCCCTTAATTGGGGGTTACTGGGAGGCAGGGTTGTTACAAAAAGGCTTTATAATCTTTTGATTCATGGCTTCAAATTGATGATTAACCTATAACTGAAGATGGTCATAGCAAAGTTGTAGGTCTTTAAAATCATTTTCAGTGTTTTAGAATAGTTTTTTAATTAAATGGTTGGAATAGAGCAAGTAAGCTTGAAAATCGGTTTTGCTAAAGGAGGGGCGAAGCGTGCAAATGAAGATCAATCACCTCTTCAAGACTGTCTAGTAAAGTTGTGGGATTGGTTTCCGTGGTCTAATTGTGGCTGAGAAGCCTGGCCGGAAGTCTAGCTTCCCTGGCATGAACCTGGTTTGCGGGTAGATAGACGGGGTGGCTCAAATACCCTAAGGAGATAAGGGAGTTGTAGAATAGGGTGCGGCGATGGTTATGTGAAGAGGATTGATCGGAGTCCCTCACTCAAGCCCACTGACACCGGAGGGCAGATTGAGTCTACGGTGGTGCTTCGGCGAGGCTCGGTCCAAATTGGCAGAGGAGGAAGGTCGAACGATTCCTGAGTATGCTTCGGTTGGGACTCACTCGCAATGTGTCACTCCGGCATCGGCAACTTGGCACTTTGCGGCCGACAAGGTGGCACTCCACGGTCGACAACTGGAACACAGAACGCCGCCACCAGTCTCCCAGTTAGACGTGATCCACCAGTCTCCTAGCTAGGGCAATGATTGGCTATATCTCCCCCACGCGTTGGTCTAGCGCGTGAGTGAGGAATTAGGGAGAGAGCAGAGAGATGGATCATCCCGCTGAATTAGGGAGAGAGCGGAGAGATCGATCTTCACGACCGGGGAAAATTTGGAGCGCGTTGGAAGTAGGAATTACTTTCTAATTTGGTATGGCAATTTAAGATTGCCACTAATTCAAAATAAAAATGCCTTTAATGTTATGTCCTTTTTAGAAACTCTATAATAGGTGGTTTAGAGGCATTTTAATTAAAAATGCATGTATATTATAAAGATAGTGGTTTTTTTTTTAATAAAAGCTACTTAAATAAATGCCACTAATGGGAAATTTTTCTGTAGTGTAGATTTGAGGGTTTATACCATGGTTTCTAGCATCATGGCATGTGTACCCTAGACAGACTAGGTTGTTTTAGTAGTTGGTGGCCAATTACTTCAACTGATCGAGGAAAAGAGATCTTAGGATTCTAGTCATCCTAGATATTATATGGGACTAATTTTAATGTAGTGGTTAGCTTGTAGTAGTGGTACACCTCAAACTACTCTGGGCGTAATAAAATATATAATCCATATGTGTAGCATATTCATTCAGGTTACTTGGGAAATCACATTGGATGATGATCTTGGCTTAGTATATTCTAATTTGTAGATGATTTCAATGTTGTAAGAGAAATCAATTGTACTTGTGACTCTGACTATGCCTAATATTTATGCAAGTTATATAGTCTTTCAACTCTATAATACTATCTGCTTAAATTGTTTAATATACATAATCCTAGTAAGAAAAATATGCTTTTGGAGTTATATCTATCGTTGGGCCATGAGTCCTACCACGTAGGTCATCACATCTTCTTAGGTGATCGAAAATGTTGTTAGACATAGAGTGATGAGGAGGCACACTGTGAAGACTTGTAGTGTTTGAAGGTTGGTTAGGTTAGTATATAGTCCTAGATTTGTCCACGTACTCTCATATTTGGGTGGGAAGTTTTATATATCATGTATATCGGTTTGAGAATTTGCTAAGTATTCCTTTAACAATGTAAATGATGTAATTATATGGACAACATCTTTTGTGAACTTGTTATGGTTGAGACCATGGAATTCATGTGCAGGTAACTACCATATATATGTGAAGTTGGACTTTTCTCTAAATGCTTCTATTAACATGTTTTGGGAATATTTTCATGGTTTTAATTTTGCACCTCTTTAGTAATATGATTGATTAGTGTTTGATCGGTGTTTTGGTTTTTGAATAATCTCATTTGATGTGGCGGGTTGCCACAGAAAATGTAATAAGATATATTGGCACCATATATTGGCAAATTTAAAGTGAGTGTTAATGAATCTAATAAGTAAGTTTAGTTTCTAATTGATATACATTTTTATTTTTATGTTGTTGGATGAGTTTCCGTAGCTCTGTATTTATAATTTTTTTGTATAGGTCAAAGTAAAGCATGTGCATTTTAAAGAAAGTAGGAAAGAACCACAAAAAATATTTTGAAATCTATACTAACCAAAATCAGAATTTAGAACATAAATGCCCATATATGTTAGAACCCACAAGAAATACCCAAGGCAGTAAATATGATAAGTCATAGGTCAAGTCACACCCCCTTAGTTCTCAGGGTGTGTAGAAGGCTTCCTCATTTGCCTTGGAATTTCTGACTATCTCCGAGACATTCTTTCATTGAAAATAATCCAAGTATTTCTTATATCTATTATGTCATGTGATGCAATATGAATTAGAACATGAAGCCTTTGTGATGTACAAGAATGTGTGTCTTAGATGACCTGAGTTTAAGGTATCTAAATAGTGAGTTTTATCATGACATTACTTGAAATAATAATAATTTTCAGTGATGAATCTGCATATACTCATAAATGTCAAACTAGAAATAGAGTAAAATAACATTTTCATATATCAAAATTGAAATTTAACATAATCAAAATTTCATTGAACTTATCTTAAAGATAAATAATGATGAACTAATTTTTGCAAAGAATCATAGTCGGGATGTTATTATTTAGTGGATGTTAATTGTTCCATGCCTACTTTTTCATTGGCATCTCTCATTTGAACCAAAAATGATTCTTTAGAATATGTCCTTGATTACTATACCCACAATAAACTTTAGTGTTGTTTCTTGTGGATTATTACTTCCTCACTTTCTTACAGTTTGTTTGGGTGCATTAGTTGTGGGACATAAGCATGAAATATGGTCTTATATCAACTTTTAATGTTCACGAGTATCTAAGCCCTAAGGAATGTCTTTCATACATATATTTGTGTTTTCTAGTGTATATGTACTTTTGATTGTTATATATTGTACCCTTACAACTCAACGACTTATACAATAATGGCTCAACTTTTAATAAATTTGAATGTAGTTTGAGTGAAGATGTGCTAAGGGTTGCAATCGGTTCCTATAGGTGTTCATGTATTTCATTTATGATATTTATTTTAAATGGACTTAAAATTGCATAAATTTTATGTGTCTTGATTCTTTAAATATATAGTTCAACTAAAATCCTACAAGAATGAGTCATATAAGAAGGTATGCTTCTAAGATTTTGACTGACCATAACTATTTGTGTAAATAGCCCACCTCAAATTACCTCAGTTATTACATCGTCCAGTATTATTTTGGTTCACTTAATTCATAAACCATTTATTCATTTTTGGTACATTTTTTATCTTTATCCTGGTGTTTCATTCAAATTTACAAATATTTATATTTTCTGAATAGCACTGATGAGTCTTCATCAATGTTTGTGAAACTATATAGGAAAGATGTCCTCTTATAAACCCATAATCCTTAGCATTATATAACATCTTTATATTGATAAATTTCAATCTACCTCTGTATTGGTCAGGTGGTCTAGGAGTGACTATGGAATATAAGCTCCAAGTTTTCTTGATGTATCTTTGCAACTTTGTGACTTGTATGAGAATTTCTCTATTTTTCATAAATTGTGGTGACTATGGATGGGCTAAGGGTCACAAAAGTTTCACATAAGGAAATATATACTTTTTTGTATTATATTCTTCTAGGTGGCATTTAAATAGATTCATATGTCTTAATTAAGTATATATGAATGATGCATATAAGTAGGTATGTTCTAGGCTTCCAGGTGACTATAACATTGTTGTACAATATCTCGTCCCTAAATTTTTCTTGCAATCTCTCAAGTTCAATTGTCTTAGATATACTTTTGGATGATTTTGTTGTGCATTTCTTTGTGAATGATATTGAGAGTTTTTATGGTTGTCTGAGATGTTTAGATTTTCCCATTAATTTACTTTCATATATTTTTTGACGATCCTCATTGATATTTCTACATTTTTTTTGTAGTATGTGGTAGTTCTATTATCTTTGACTTAATAGTATGTTCCATTTTTTAAATAAAATAGACTAGGTTGGACAAAACTTTAGGGTAAGTTCTTCTATTCCAGCAGGGTCGCCCACACCTGCTTGTGGGTTTAACAAACATGTAGTGAATGTTTAGTCATGAGATTAGTTTGTAGATGTTGTGCATTGTAATCATTCTCTTGATTGGATTATGTTTGATTTCTTATTAGATTATCCATGGGGTGATATAGTTGATCTTGGAATGTCGTGGTATTTTCTAGACATGCTAGTAAAAATTAGACAAAATGTTGACCTAATCTAGCATCATATCCCTTCAATGTTTTGACTTGCATTAATAACTCAAAATTTTAACATGGAGGATTGTTTGCTTGAGTGGAAACGGCCAAGGGTTGCAACTCATTTGTATAGTAATTGTTATCTTTTCTTCAATATATTTACATAGGAAATTGAAATCAAACTAATATTATGCCGTGTTTTTGTAAATAAGTACTCTGACCTTTGTCATGTAGGGATAATATATGGAAGCATGTATCCTTCTAGGCTTCTAGCTGACTTTAGTTAATGTATTGTAGATAGTTCATCCCCACAACTTACTTAACATCCTCTAACTTCAAATGTTATTCCTTCTAGTCTAATATGTTTCTTACTACAGTTAATGTGTTAACCATTTCTTTATTTTGCAGTGTCTTCTATAAATGATTGTAGTTTGCACATTAATTTTTTTTAAATTATATAACCGGTATTCACTAATGTCTCAGTGTTTCTCTAGGAATTATATGTATTATGTCCATTATTTCTATTATTAGGGTATTTTTCTATACTAAACATCAATATATTAGGTCAGATTAACTTTGGGGAACTCCTTCTATACATGCACCATAAGTGCTTGGGGTAGAAAAATCACCACCAAGTCATTACATGGAATCAATATTTGTTGAATGGCTTAACTGAAATCATAATTAAAATCTCTTTTGTGTCCATTATATGATTCTTCAAATTTGATTAACCCTTGTCTTGCTACAACAATCTCTTTTCTATGTTTGGTAGCACTCCTTGGTGTAATGAAGCTAAAAATGTTGGAGGGAAGTAGAAAACCTATGATGTGGTACCTTGTGTTTTATGTCGATGCAAATTGAAGATTTTAATTTTAATTTAAATTATGATGGAAACACACTCAGAGATAAGGTGTATTTACGTCTAGTTTTACATTTCTAAATAGAAAAGATAAATTATTTATCAGTTGTTTTGAGGTGAGATAAATTTTTGCATTATACCTATGAAAATGAGTGTTGTTTACTAGTGTAAATAGTCCATCAGTTGTTGTACTTTTCTGGTACATATTTCTATTTAGTGGTAATAATGCAGAAAAAATGAGATGCTTAAGGAATCTGGCAAGCTTACTGTTCTTCTGTTGTAAAGTGGTAATATTACCGTATCTATTAACTTTTTTATGTAGATAGACCCAGTATGATATGGTGACAAATATAAACACTGATAAACTGCACTAGATGTGTGATTCAAATATTAGCAAGAAAACCCCAAAAATTTCTCAAGCTAGAGAAAATGGCAACTTTCACTGTAAGAGATAGCAGACACCAAAAAGATATTTAATATGATATCCACACGATAAGAAGTTGATATTCATTTGAGTGTTTTAGAACTTCTTGAGAAAAAAAGTTATTGGGGGAGAGGTAGTAAAATTTACAATTAACAATTGAAGTTCAACATTGAGTTCTTAATCAATCTAAATTCTAGGTTGATAATATTTTACAAAAATTTACATAGTTTTGATGGTAGTATAAATAGTTGATGCATTCGACGTACTTATCCACCATTATTTTTTATAAAAATCCATTATGTAATAATTTTTTTGTGTTACTAGAATAGTGATATACAAGACAATCTATGCTCTCACCTACTTTGTCAATATGTTTTCATCAATACTACTGAATCCAACTCTCCTTTTTTATATGATTCTCATGCAGGAGGAACCTTGGATCCTCCACTCTTTTGTAGATTGTTCCTTTTGTCATACTTATATGACATAATTTCAAACCAACAAACATTGTTGTTTGTTTACTAATTCCACACTAGACATGTGGTTATCTAGACTCTTGAGTACTCTGCACAAATCTTGCCTCGTCTATGAATGTGTAGGATGTATTGAATAAAGTAAATGCTCAACCACTCAAAATCTAATCTTGACTATGCCTGATGATAATGATCTAATTGAATGGCATAGAAACTAACCATTGAGTTCCAATCCTACTTGTAGCTAATAAACTAATGAACTCTCTTGATTAGATCATCTTGTTCATGTATCAGTCATTTGCATTTATTTTTTCATCAAATACCTTTTTTATTGATATTTTCCTTAAATACATATCCATTTCTAGAGGACAAGATACATATAACATAATACTTGTGTAACATATCAACAAAGGAAAAATTATAATGAGACACAACTTTACAGAAGATGTGCATTGTCTTGGGATATAGGTTTTCATTTTAATATCATATAGTTTGTATCATCTTCACGTCAAGGTTTGATTTCTTTTGCAGAATGTGGACTGTATCATATACATGGTTAGCCATAAAAAATTTAGTTGCACAACATCTATTATAGGCTCTCTTTTCTTTTATATATACTACGATGACATTTTTATATCATGTATGGGATTTTTTGATATTTTTAGAACCAAAAGGTACTGAAGTGGACATTACACTACATATTTTTCAATATCATGTATGTATTTTTCAATATTTCTTCCATTCTCTTTTTTCTAATTTTTTACCTCTTTAAATGCTCCTTTGTCAGAGTTCCTTATAATTCCATGCTGAAACATGCTTCATCTAGCTAAGAACCCTCTTTTCTTCTCTTTTTGTCCTAACAGACCCTACACATTTCTTGAAGGTGCTAACTTGAAGCCTTTGGAGGGTTCTTTAAGGTTAAGATGTTTGGTTTGAGGATTTCTTATGTGGATCTAAAGTTTGTATCCTTTGTTAAAGTTATTGTTATTTACTTTATTAAGTTATATGGGCCTCAGTGTCCTTTCCCACTAGGGTTAAGTTCTACTTCCTTATACTTCCTTCCTTACCTATATATAGGAGGGTATTGTACCGTTTATTACTAAGAAAAATCTCAAACGCCTACTTTGTATTTTCCAGATGGTACTAGAGAATTGATCTATCCCTAGAGAGAAAAAAAAGTGAGCCTCTACTTACGGATGACCAGCATCTCTTGTGGGATTGGTCGCCTATCATGCTTCATCCTAGCCTTTGTGGTCATCACCTCTCTTCTTTTTTATTAAAATCTAATCTTTTTGAATCTATCAGCACTCTCCATCCAAGCCATCACTAATGTTTGTCTACCTCCCCTGAGTTGATCTACTTAACCATCACTTCTCGACGTCATCTCTGCCTCCAGTCTCTACATCTAACAACCACACATCTCTAGCCAGCAATAACGATCTAGCAACCGTCACTACTACCATCATCGGTAGAAATAGGGAAGTGTCTTCCAACTACAGTAGCAGGCTGCCACATCCAGCACTAGTAGTAAAATGGTTGCCAACTACAACAACAAGATGCCACTGCCACCAGCAGCACATCGACCGCTATTTGTAGTAGTATCACATCTTCCTTCAACAATAGCATTGCAACCTCCAATCGTAGTAGGTTTACCACGACTAGAAGAAGTAGTAGCATCATTGGGTTGTTATTGACTTCATCAAGAAACCACCTACTTCTCCTCCTTTCTCCACCATTTCCTCCCTATCTACCTTGATTATCAATCTCTTCCCATTATCCAACTCTCCAAATAGATTGATAGTAATTATATGGATCTCATATCAACAACCGTGTCTTCACTATTTGCTAAGGTTTTGCAAAGATACATAGATCTCCACAAATCCCCTATTTCCACCCTAGTTTTTGCAATTTTATGCTTGATTTTACACTAGAAAACATCATACATTTTAGGTCTCTTCCCCCAAACCCTTGCAAAGGACAACCTCCTCTCAACTTGTGCTTTTTGAGTAGTAGCAGGACCCCCTAACTAGTAGCTCCCCCAAATCCCCTAGTAGCTTGATTACCATTTACCAAGGAGTCACCTCTACCTTCAAAATCTACAATTACTCTCCTTTGCTAATTTTTTGCCCCTTGCCACCCCTCATATGTGCTTTTATTTCAACGTGTCAGATGGTATTATTTGTTTACCACATTAACTACTTACTCACTTTGTAATGAGTGTGTTGAGGGATATAAAGGAGAGAGAGAGTATGAGGAGGGAAAGATACAATGTATGAAGAGGGAGTATGAGGGGGAAGAATATTGTAGATATTATATGTATCATTATAGGCTATTATGGTATCACAGAGCTTTTGATAATTACTCACATGCATTTTTAGTGTCTTTGTGTCACCTCATTTCCACTAAGCATAGTGCTTATAGTGCATCATTGGTGTATCTCTTTCTCAATGACAGTATGCTTCTTCATTTTTGTGCCATGAAGTTCAAATAGATTGGATATTTGCGCTTCACTTATTCCACTTGGTCACCATTTTCATGCAATGTTGAAAGGATGTCAATTTCAACACTAATAAATGTCAGGACAAAGCTTGTTGTGCTTATCCTAGCCCCTTTTTTCTTTTGGTGTTAGTTTTGTGGCGATCTGAATACATATCATTATAGGGATGGATGAATATTTTTAAGAAGCTTTTCAATATCAAGCCTACAAATACTGCACCTACAAGGTTGATTATTTTTCCATATTTTATCTTCAGCAAGCTATTGTCTCGATGTCTTCTTGAAGTTGAATTTATAGTTTGTCAAATGCTAAAATGGTTCTTATAGTGATCTACTTGGGGTTCCTTTATGGTGTATGTCATTTCCATCAAGGCCCAGAGAATCACACAACAGACTAATCTTTATTGACAATCATTATCACCTCATTATATATGTGTTTGAAGATACCTCTACTGCTACATCATTTGATGCATTGATTGTGCTAATTCCAATTACACATTCCATCCCATTTAAGATGGCATAGTTATGGTATTTCAATTGTATGCTCCAAATTGATGATGATGTTCTTCCTTCCTTAAGAACTTTTGAGGATCTTTACCAAAACTCAAGTCTTTATAAATTATAGGGAATAATTCAAAGGAGGCATCATCAAATCTTTTATTTGTTACAGACTCATGTTTAAGGGAGAATGAAAATAAATAATTAATTTCGGCTTTATGTGCAGTGCATTAATAAATCATTAATTTTGGCAATCTATGGGGAGTGAAATTTTAATTTTGTATTTGTCATATCGTCTAATTGAGATAGAGTATTAGAGTTATTATTATTTAGTGTATTATATTACATGGCTTAATTGCTTGGCCCATTAGGGTTAAGTTTTGTTTCCTTAGTCTTGCCTCCTTTCCTATATATAGGAGAGGAGTTTTCCATCTATCAATAAGAAAAACCTTATTCACTTCCATCTTATTTTTCACACTTTTCTTTTTGTCCTAAATGGCGCTAGATCTTGCTTGAATTTGGTAACTTGAAGCTTTTGGAGGGTTCTTTGAAGGTTAAGGTGTTTGGTATGTGACTTTATTGTGTGTATATCGAGTTCATCTCCTTTGGAGATGAGTGGTATTACTTTTTTCAGCTTTTTGCCTACATTATTGTATGCAAACCCTAATCTTTCCTACATCGGACTAAATATGCCAAAATATAATTTTTTATGGATTATTTTGTTATAATGGTCAAGGATTCCTTATTCTTATGATGGTTAACTATGATGGTATTAATATACCCTCCTTTTGTTGTATAAGGGTTGAATTTCCAAAATACACACATTTATGCCCGATAGATACTCTTTTTGTCATATTTTGATACTATGATAATGGAAAATGAAATATACATAATTATTTATAATTTGTTTGTTTCTAAGATGAAATTAGGATTATTGTCTAACTTTTATTCTATAGAAATCTAATTGAAGTTAGATTTTATATTTGAAATTAGACCATTTAAGCTTAAAAAGGCATTTTATGTATAGTGTGCCTTTGGGGGAAACTTTCACGTACTTGTGCATTTGTAAAATTTAATATGGTGGTATATTGCTTTTGTGAAGAGAAATGCATAGTTGTAGGTGGATTTAGAATCCCTATGCAGGTTTGGCCTTGATGTAGCCTAAATTAATGAATTGGGCATAAGTATGGCCACAAGTGGCAAAGTGCACCACGATTTGATAATTTTGATATATGTTTAGATATATGATTTTGTTTTTGGAGTATTTTTATTTAATTTAGGTCACTATAAATCTTGATTGCTTGTAGCATCTTGGTTTATCATGAAAGATGAATTAGTTGACCTAATTAATGAAGTGAATCACTAATCATCTATTTCCCTATAGACATAAGAAATATTATGTGATTGGAAGGTTCAATAATGAATTGAGTATCCTTGTAGTGATCTTAGATCCTGAGAAGGTTCTTATAATTATTTATTATTGAGTATATGTGTACTATTGGAGGTTATGTTTTACCATTCAGATTGATATATGTATGGGTGAGGTTGAGGCCGTACATTCTATGATATGATGATATCAATTTTATACCCTATTGATAGGTGACACAAATTGATAATCCAAGATGAACCTAGTTTTGTGGACTTTGAGCACTCCATGAGTGGTTCAACTATTCTGCACATTACTCTTTTTTATACTCATGTTGAGCATGGTGCGATGGGGTCTTTTGGAGTCCATCTAATACCTTATTACAGCTAAGGGACTTTGCAGTCACTAGCTTGTTGCTTGATTGGTAACAACCCAGGGCTTAATAATAAAACAAATAATCCACCAATGTAGTATATCTACTTAGAGTTACTTGGAGATTCACATGATGATACTTCCATTGATCTTCTACACCTACAACTTATTAAATTGTCATTCTTATACTATAAAGTATATCTTATTAGGATTATTGTTGTTTTTTACTTATGCCTTTATTACTTTGCTAATGGTAGACTTGTAAGTATGAAGTGTTATAATTAGTTTTATCATAGCATCGTGTCTTGGGCCTCACCCTCATGGTTATCTATATATTTTAGGTGACCAACAACATAATCAATGTTTTTGTTAAGATGAGCCTTCCTTTGGTGGTCAACAGTAGCTTAGAGGGTGGTGAAGATCATTGTGGCGTGTCTGATGTTTATCCCTCTACTCTCAGGTTTTTTTGCTTGCATGCCTTGTGTGGATTCACATGTTATAACTATGTTAGCCATATACTTATAAGTTAAATGTTGGTCAGCGAACGATATCTCTTAATGTTCCATGATACGAATGAATAAAAGTCGAGTCTTTCTATGCAGTCTTGTAGAAAAGAATTCAATAAATTTGTTAAATATTTTTCATTATTGGTTAGTTGATGACATTGATTAGGGTAGTTCTACATTTGTTTAGTAATCTTTTTGTGAAGCATTGGGGAATCAAAACATTAGTGAATGTATACATTTTATTTGAGCACAACACAATTTTTTTTTACAAAAGTAAGAGGAAGGTTAGATAGAGGGAAGAGAAATAACTAGAAAAATAAGAAATTAAGAGGAGGTAGGTAGAGATGATAGACAAATAAAGAGTGTATATCATTGATTAACTTCATTATACATACCAAAAAACACTCTAAAGACACAAAAGAATATACAATTACACATCATATATACAAAAAAATCTTTTAATCAATAAATTATAAGTTACATTTTAAATATGTTAACAAAATAAAACAAATACAAAAGGAAGTTATTCTACTTTAATTTTGTTAATACTATGAAAAATATATGCTAAATACAAAGTTACAATTTTAACAACAATGTGTTATCTCAAATACAATATATTATTTTCTCCTTCACAATATGTCCCTCCTCTTCCTAATACTTATATCCTTATTTCTCTCATTTCTTATTTTATATCTCACAAAAAATAAGAATTTGACCCCATTTCTCCTCCCCCTACCTCATTTTCTCTTCCCTTTATCTCCTTATGATGTATCTAGATTAAACTCCACAGACTTGTCTTTCTTTTTTTGGTTCTCTCTTTTCTGCACCTATTTTCTCTTCCTACAACCCACCATCCATCCCATCACCTATTATGCCTGATAGTTATAGAGAGGCTTTTATCTTCACATCTAAACTAGGATACAAAAGGGGTATTAGTGGTGTATTGTACAATAATGCTCACTTCTTAAACCAAATAGGTTACCATTGAATTGTATAATACACCTGGTAGGTGATATGTGAAACTTTATGTAGTTTTTTTTCCATGGGGCCAGTTTCAATGGGATACCAGATTCCACCAGTTCTTTAGCATAACAGTGACTTGTTAAAAGAATTTGAGATGGTGCAGAAAATGACAATCACAAACCCATCCAACTTATATTGCAAATAGTACATTTCTACTGCATTGAATGCAACATGATTACTGGTACCACAAAATTATAGCCAAGATGACATAAAAATATCAGAACAATTAAACTAGTGGGTCAAAAAGTGGCCTAAAGTATAATGTATTTGATGAATATGAGCTGACAAGGAGTGGTTCAAGTGGTCAAGCATGGTGTCCCCTAACAAGGGGATCCAGGTTCGAATCCCAGTTTCCTCCTTGATTTACCACCCTCTCAGGCATTTGGCCTCCGTTACGGGTGTGGGAGAGGGAGGGGGAAATCTTTCTCTCTTAATCCCATATTTGATGAATATGAGAGTTTTCTTCTTCTTCTTCTTTAGATTGGTCAATTGATCAATTAGAATTGTAATTAATGTTCATCACAATTTTTAGTAGGGGTGAGTATACTTTTTGTTATATTCAATTTATCACAAAACTACAAACTAGCCATTCATATTGTTTGTGAAATTTTTAAACCAAATCAAATTGTTAACTAGTCCAAAATCAAACTGATCCAAGCTATTAATCTATATCTTGGGTCAATATTGTTTGGTTTAAAATTATCACCAAAAAATATTAAAGTTGTTGATCAGATCTTTTATTGTAATCCAACCATTTTTTCCATATTCATCATTCCATCTAACATGCAAAAAAACTGAATATATATTCATTTAAAATGATTAATATGAGAATTTCCTATTTTATTTTCTCAAAAAAATTCATAATGTGATGGAAAGAAGATGGGCAAAAAGCCACAACTCAATCCTTTCAAGATGACAAAACCAATTGTCCAAAACACGCACCTATAGTTTTGAAAGTGATAAGTTTACAGGTATGAAGATTAAAGATGATGGTGAGAAAGAAAATACCTTACTTGATACATAGATGGAAAGACATGTAGATGATAGAATCAATTGTTTTTTTTTATACACTCTTTGGAGGGATATATAGATAGGTAGAGTAAACAGATCCCTAAAGCTTGTAATACTTTTATCTTTTTATCCTACAATGAGGAGTGTGGGATGAAGGATATCAACTCCTAGATTCGCTAAAAAATGTTTACTATGCCATTATGATAACATATATTTAAACTATGTGCCGACATGGTACATCAACTTCAAATCGGTATGTATGAATCATAACACATAGTTAATTTTATTCGTATTGAAGCATCGTTTGTCAAGCATTACTTATAATTTTTGGCCTACACAATAATTTGGATTTATGTAGTTATGTTAAATTATTATTTTTGCATAGTATAATTGTATATGCTATCAATGTTTGATTTGATTGGGTGAAACTACACCCCCAACTTGAACTAAAATATGATTTAATGATTTGTAAAAAGTTTGGAACGAAAGTAAACCATTCACCCTCCTCAAAAAATGAATCGAGCCAGTCAATTTAATTTTCAGTAAAAAATGGTCTTTAACTACAAAAAAAATGTAACAAAATCTCATATTTTGTAGCTAAAGGTTTTAGATACATTTTTCTGACATATAATTTTTTTGTATATGCTCATGTAGGGAATGCCTTTAACTACATTTTTCAAATGCGTAGTTAAGTAGCCCATTATATACAAAAATATGTAGTCAAGAATGTAGCTAGATATTGTCTTTATATATTTAAATGTAAGTATAATTGTAGGTAAATGTATATTACAATTGTATATGTAGTTAGTATGTAGAAAAAAGACAAAGTCACTACATTTTATTTGTAGTTAGTGCGTTGGGAAAGCAAAAATTAATACACACACACGCACACACACATATACATACATACATACGTAAATATATATATATATATATATATATATATATACATATATATATATATATTATACATCTATATACACCTGTAGTGTCATTTATTACACATACATATATGTTAGACTATTATGCATATACTATATATGTAATTTTTCAATACACAAGTGAAACTAGAACAAGTTATACTCATTATGCCAACAACCATACTTTCATTTATATTTTAACGATAAGTATACATGAGGAATGTATGCCTTGACCCTATTACACAATATTTTAGAAAAAGTTATATATATTGACCCTTTGATAGAATCAAAATCAACAACTATACAAGGGAAACTAGTGGATTTCTCCCTCCAAGTGGATTGTGATCTAAAGTGAATCAATGGCTTCATATCACTTTCATCATTGTCGCCAATCTCCTTCCTAAAAAAGGTTTGTGTACATCTTTCCGGCTTTTGTTTTGCATGCCCTTCAGTTTGAAAAACTTGAATAGAAAAAAAACATAACCTTCATACATCTTCTACACTAATGTCCTTTATCAGTCCAGGGATATATCAAAGATTTCTCCTTCTCAATGAACACAAGGTCCTCAATCAACCCAATTTTATTGGAAGCTGATTCTGAACTCCTCTCAGTCTCATACAAGATCAAACACGACATACTAGTGTCTTTTACATGATTTGTATTGCTTGGTTCAGTAAGTAATTGATTAGCAAGATCAACATTATTCCTAGTTGGCAATGGACTTGAGAAACATGCTGGAACAACCAAATCAAATGTTAAGGAGAAATAAAAGACACACAAACAACATCAAATGAGTTGTATTATTACCTTGATTAGATATATAATTAGGATTATGTTGAGACATAACATGGGTCTAGGAGAAAAAGGTTTATATTTTTCATGCCTACTAATTATCTCAGTTAACTAGAAATTTGTTAACTTGCTAGTCTGTGTTACAACATAAAGGATACATAAATCTCTGGATGAAAACAAATTAATAGAAAAATCCTCAATGATATAATACAATATGAAGATTCAATATATTACAAATGTTGGAAGCCATCATTCTTCAAATGTAGTCAAACAATACTAGCAAAGCAAAGGTTCCATGGTGATTTATGAATAGCATCCATAGTTCAGAATCCATTGAAACAAAATCATCCATCACTTGGCCTATTAACTTAGAAAAGTAAAAACTTTAAAAGGCCAAAGAAGGATGAGAAATCTTAAGAACAAGTCTAAGTAGGCTTCAAACAAGCTACAAAAGCATTGTCTGAATAGCTTAAAGGAAAGTCAAAAATATGTATACTCATCACACTGCCAGGATAACTAGAAAGTTAAAAGGGAAGACCACTTTATCCGTCTCTTAAAGAAAAAATTTTCAAATTGAATAAACTTATAAAACCAAAATCCTGGAGTAAGTATTATCAAATGGGGCATAGAAGATTAACTATATGTACAAGCAGGCTGTATAGATCACATGTGTAAGTAACAATGGCAGAAACTAAAACTAAATAGGAGAATAGTTTGTTCATGATGCCATTGGACTAATTCTGTGTTGGAAAACACAATCAATGATAGTCAGACATTTGTATGTAGTTAAACACATTCATTGATGCAAAACCTTTTCATTCTGAACATATTACTCCATTTAAAAGGCAGCACAAAAAAGTGATTTCACAAGGACACAACTTTGATTTCCTAAAATCACCAATATAGACATTCCATGATCAAATATCACTTGTGTCACCTTCTCTAACTAAATTCTAAATGAAGTATCCCTTCAGGAGCATCATCTAAGTGATTGCAACCGTCCTTTGGCTCTAATTTCTCTACTCACAAACAACTTAGGAAATCCTCACATGTCACCCCTCAGCTAGATTCCACAAGAACATCTTGCTCAACACATTTTCTCCATTAGGTTTTCCGATATCACACCCTCCCTCCATTAAGTGTCTAGTTAATTGAATGTTTTCAAAAGACGATATTGTATGTGATTGCATTAGACTCAAGCCCTTAAACATGTTCTATCACTTAAAAAGAATTAATCCTTTAACCTACATCTACCTGTGTTAAAGAGGCACAACCATGGTGGGGTTTTATGAGGGTAACAACATCAGGGAAACATATTTCTACATACCATATTGGGTTTACCTATCTTAATATGATACAAGAAACAAGTAAGAAATGGAATGGAATGGTTTTTTCATTATATGTAACTGGATGTTGTCACTTTTGTTAAAATTCTTTCCAAGTCAGAAGAGTCATCAATATTACCATGTCTCGATACATTTAAAACTCACGAGTCCAAAGTTTTTAAGGTCACTTATTTGTGTAGAGGAGTCAGCAAAGATTTGCTTCACACGTTCACCATCTTTAGTAGTTATGTGTTCTCTCTAACAACAACTTTCTATTATGGATATTAGAGAAAGAGGAGGGAGTTCAGTAGGTAGAGTAGATAACTTATGTTTCTATATGTGATAGTATATGTCTATCTATGGTCATTGTGAGTGATGTGTAATTATATATCACTTGGAAAATGGATCTCCATACTCCCAAGGCATTGCAGTTTCATGATTTTACTTGCATGGTAATAACCTATCTTGTTTGGTATCTATTCAGTTAGCAGACTTGCCAGAGAGTGCACTGCTCTGTAGCAATAATACTAACAACTGGATGGTTCTAAGAAGTAAGAACACAAGTAAGGTTGGAGAAGAATCTATGTAGGCATGTGAAGGTATAGAAATATAGATTGTATATCCATAAATATTCATCATGTTCTAATAGTGGTAGGGACCAAAACCTACCATTAATAATGGCATTGGTTGCAGGATCTTCCTAATCCATGGTGACTTAGCCATTACTTTTAGATGTCCTGACATTGTTTGGACTAGTACACATTACAAATTATCTCCATGCCTATGAAGCACCACGTTTGCACCTATTGTACAATTTTCAAACTTAAAAAATGAATCAGTAATGGGAAAAAAATAAGAATTAGTAAAATATATGATAAAAAAATAACTTCTATAATGTTTTTATCTTGGTTAGTTCAGTGAAGTTTGATATGCATTTACGAGAGTGCTATATTTTTTTGTCAAATTGAAAGTTTCTGATGCAATTTGGAAAACGTTAGGAATTGTCTCAGCATTCAATTCACCATCAACATAGAAACTGTCTCGTGAGAATGGTGGTGACATCGATATCCAGTTGCAAAATATTTTGAGGAACTCTTAACAAAACCATCTTTGATCAAGTATTTAAAACATATGGAGCAGAGAAAAGTGTCCACATATCAAAGTCATTACTAATTAGAGGGACTACTAGCATGGAATTTATTTGTTGCATAATATCATACATGTGAAAATCTATTAAAAGAATAATAGTATAAGTATAACTATAAAAATCAATGGAGTCTTTATCCTCACATAGATAGAGATTATGGATCAATAATGGAAATTTATTACAACCTTTCATGGTTAGACTAAAAATGGGTGCTTCACATTGATTAGAAGATCTTTGATCGAAGAATTTACCATTAGATAAAACACCAATAATCAACCCTTTTATTGATCAAATGGATGACATGCATTGGTACCCAAATCTCAATGGATTGTTCTCTGTTAAGTTTGCCTATTGAATAGGTGCACTCAGCCAGCCGCACAACAGATTGGCAATCCATGAACTCTACCTCTTATCTCGTTCTATGGCCATTGATTTGGCACTTGCATCACCCACCTAAACTCAAACATTTCTTTTAGAACTACTGCAAACACACCATCAAAAGTTATACACCTGAAGTTTGTGGTTGAGATTCCTAAGGATATCATGGATATTTTCTGTCATTGTACTATAATAGAAATTTTATGGGATTCCAGCAATTGGCATCAGTCTTTCATTGTTAACTACTCCCCTAACACCACCCACCCACAACCACTTTGAGACCATCGTCATATATACCACCCATAATCCTCTACCTCTTAGGTTACCTCCTATCCTTAACCCTCTAGAAATTCTTTTCTTCACGCATCCTACCCATTTCCCCTTACTTGCTACACATCAGACTACCTCTTCCATGCCAGACTCCACCCATCACGTCCCCTCCTTAATTGTATGATCTTGGTTGGAACATGGGCATAATAGGGGAATGGAACAAAGAGATAATTCTCAAGAAACCCATTACCTATGGAGTAATGTGAAACAATAGATGGGTGGAAATTCTAATCGTGTATGTAGTACTTCTCAAGTTGGGTTCAACTAATCCTAAAGGGCCCTTTCAGAAGTTGTAGTAATTATGCAAACTCTACTATGAAGATGGAACTATAATAGCTACACCATGAGGGCACTTAGTCTAGTGAAGTTGGAACCTCACCAGAATTCTAAGGATTCCCTATTCCTACACTGAAGCTATACATACTAGACACATATTGAGAAAGAAGAGGAAGAATAATACTAATTGGAAAACTATGGAGAACAAGAATTAGTTCTGGGATTTAGCTGATCTAAACAAAGATGTGGAGATCAAAGTATAGATACAATAAGATAATGATGAGCAACAAGAAAATGCAACAAATCTCTAGACCATAAGGAATAATAATAGACATATAAACTAGCCACAATGACAAACCCAAACTATAAAAGAACCTAGGAATAGAGGATCCAACCCTTGTAGGACATGTAGAACCAAACAAGGAAATAACCTAGGAATACAGTTTCCTCACACCATTATCCAACATCTTTCAAGAGTTGAATTAGATCAAGTTTCTTTTCTTGTCAGTCACTCACAAAATGATCACCATATACTTATCTTCCGAACAAAGGCACATTGGCACACTAATGAGTAATTTCGTGCAAATAAAATGCAAGAGAGCAATGGAGAGGTCTAATAATATATCCAGACTTCTTTTTTTTTGTGGGGGGCAGTCAGGAGGCTATCTATTCATCGTACCCTCATCGTGCAACCAAACCCAAGAAAGCATTACAGAAGATGGATTGTTGCATAGAATTAAATGTGGTAGTACTCTACCATTACATAGGTAACCACCCAAATAGTCTACAATCCCTAGGGGGGTCCTATGTAAATAGAAAGCTCAAGGTTCTTTTTTAAATGGTCCTTGTCCAACCAATCCTCCCCCATGTTTGTCTCCCGACTTTTGTAATGTAGTATCAATTAGGCTTTTTCAAATTCTGAATGTCGCACACCCAGTTTGCATACCTCAGATTTATAATGTTATCCTTTGAGATCATCTTGTGCACTCTTAATATCAAAGGACACCTCCACCTTCATGTACCCACACTTGCTTGCAATCTCCAAAGCCACTTTGACAGCCCAAAGATTGACTTCAAGGACGTCACTCATCCTCCCTTTGTCAGCTATACCTCCTAACCATTTCCCCTCACCGTCTCGTGCAACCACGAAAATGGTCGTCTAACCTCCTTTCAAATCTACTTTAGTATTGAGCTTGATGTTGTTCCCTTGAGGTGTTCTCCATTTGTCTAGAGCCCTTTCTAGGTTTGGTGACATCCACTCCCTCCAATGTTCAACTACCATTTTCTTCTTTTTAAGGATTAGATTCATAGTATGCGTCATATGGATGTCCTTCTTATCAAAGACATAGTCATTCTTCTCCTTCAAAATTAACCAATAGGAAACCAGAAAAGTTTGGGCTTGGCTAGTACCTTGTTGTAGATTCCACCTGATCCAACTCATCAAGTGAGGTTCATCCTCATATTTGTTCATGTTCACACCTTCAAGAATGAGCGGTCATATGTCCTTGGAATTCTGGCAGTCTCTAAGGGCATGCAAGATTGTCTATTTATGATTGTAGCACATGCGACATAAACTATATATTTCCATACCTCTCTTATGTCTTATGGCATTGGTTAGGATAGCATTATGACTCATTAAGTAGATAAAGGTCTGATATTTGGTCACGGCCTTTAACTTCTAGATTTTCTCCCATAATCCTTTGAATTTGATTTATTTTGGGTCCTAATAGCACAATAAGATGACTTGGTAGTGAAGCTACCACTAGTAATATGCTTCCAAGTTCGTATGTCTGGCCTGGAGTCTTTTAAGGGAGGTTTAATACATAGAATTTCTTTAGTTGTCTCGCCTGGCAGCCATTCATTTAGAAAATTCTTGTCCCATTCACATCCTGCATGTTAAGAAGTTCCACAGGGACTTGTTTTAAAGTTCTATTGATAAGCTTACCTTCCTTAGGGACCCAAATGTCCAATAAGAAATTTGTGTCTTCTCCATTAATCAATGTGATATAAGAATTCTAGTTTATAAATGATTTACCTTGGACCACTACCCTACCCAGTTGAGATAGGTTGTTGCTGAGCTCTCTATTGAACTAGTTAAATTTCCTCTTCAAAGCCAGGTTCCATTGTGTTTGTCTTCCTCTACTGATGTACCACGTGTTATTCTATATCAAATCTTGATTCTAGTCCCGTATGGATTTAAAACTCATTCTTCCATTCATTTTCCTTTGAACAACTTTCTCCCAAGCTACCAACGAGACTGGCTTAAGACTATTATTGCCTCCCCAAATGAATCATTGAGTAGTACTGTCAATCCTGTCGCACAGGTTGAGAGGAAGAACTGATGTTTTCATGACATATGTATATTGCAGCCATAGTAGGTTTGGCCATGTAGATACGTCTAACTAGAGAGAGACATCTCACTGCCCATGCATTTATACTACCACTAAGCTTCTCCATAATTTTGGTATAAGTTTGTTTGGTGACTCTCGTGTGGATGACTAGTACGCCCAGATAATTCCCTAGATCAATCATTTGCACAAAACCATTGTAAGAACAAATGGTCCTTCTAGTTTCTCGATCCACACTTCTTGCATAGTGGATTCTAGTTTGTCAATGAAGAGCTTTCCATGGGGCTTGTTCGAATTCATGCAAGCAATGCACAATGGTCTGGATGTTGCTTTCGGTCGCTTGTGCAAATAGGATCAAATCATCAAGGAAGCACAAATGTGTAATCTTCAACTAGCTATTTCGGACATCTTATCAGAGTCCATTCCTTCCTTCCCACCCTTTCCTCAATCATTTGACTAAGGCATTTGAGACACAATATGAATAAATACAGGGATAGGGGGTCCCCTGGCGGCTGACGTAATCCCCTTGTGGCCTTGAATGCTGGTGAATTGTTCTCATTCCAATAAATTGTAATGTCACTTCCTAAGATAGAGTTCATCACGAACCTTATGATATTATCAGGAAGCTCCAGTTCAAATAAGGTGTCTGAAATGAAATCCCATCTCATCATGTCATAGGTCTTGGCGAGATCTACCTTGACGACCATGGTTTTCATACTCCTAATCTTCTTCATGGTGTGCACAAATTCTTGTGATATGGTGATATTATCTGTAATGCATCAACCAGGCATGAAACTGCTTTGAGTTGGCGATATCTAGTTCTGTAGCCATTTATTTAGTCAGTCCATGACAATCTTGGAGCATAATTTGAGACATGTGTTATTCAACAATATGGGTCTAAACTATTTGCAAGTTTCGGGTGTGTTGCACTTAAGAATTAGGACAATAGTAGCTTGGTACAATCTTTCATCCAGTTGTCAATCCTTGAGGGCATTGATGGCCATCCTCCAAACAAAATCAACAACAACCTCCCCGTTATTCTACTAGAAATGGGTAGTAACTGCATCGGACCCAGCTACCTTATAGGGGTCCACATCCTGCAAAATAAAAAAGATTTCTTCTTTTGTTGGCAGTTTGGAAATGACTTGGAGATCACCCCGTGTTAATATACTAAATCTAGCCAGAAAAGAGTTGATGGACAACGCAGTACTTCCTCCTGTGGCAGTAAAGATACTTTTAAAGTAGTATGTAAAGATGGGGGTTTTTGGGGTCCCCGGATTTACTTTTATGCGATAAAGTACTAGAATCCCAATATATATTTTTCATTTATTTGGTTTACAAAGCTAATCATATTAATGATTTAATCCAAAGGGATTTAGAGCAATATGCAGCGGAAGGATAATCATAGGTATCATGAAAAACCATCAACAATTTTTAGTAATAAATGGCAACATTAACATATGCATAATGTATCAAATACATTGAATTTATAAATTTGTTGATTACACCATGCTATGTAAACTTGCAGAGGACAACACTTGTCTGTCTCATCTAAGCCTCAAGCCCAAGGGTTTAAGTACTCTATCTTCAGGTCTGACCTGCATCTATGTAGTCCTTGATATGTTCCTGAATTGGGTATAAGAATATACTTGAGATAGAACAAGAAAATAAAGAAACATCAACAACTGGTGGTATGTACTACAAATGTTGTTTGGACGTAAGGGAGAATTAATGAGGAATAAAACAAGATGCAAAGAGTATGATTTAATGAGAGAATACAAAATGAAATAAGAAGTATGAATCAAGATCAAGTAAAATCTAACTATGAGGCATTTCAAGAGATATTGAATTAATTAATCAATTTAACTTGCCATTAATAATAATGCACAATGCATAAATATAAAACAAGCAATGTAAATGTGAACAACTCTACTAGTAATGTCTAACAATATGAAAATCGGCAATTTCACCACCACATACTACCTATTTAGGGACCTAAAGCCCAAGGAGTATGTGCAACCATGACCATATACCCCTCATTTAGAGACTATGCTCAAGAAGTGTGTGCAACTAAGGCCATACTCCCCCAAATTTAGGGAATAAGTCTAAGGAATGTCTGCAACTAAGGTCATGCACACCTCTCAAACGTTACACTATACTAGGTAAGTGTCATTATTGCTTGCAAAATAGAGTATGACAAGTAGTAAATAAGTCATAATATGAATGAGGGTTCAACATCATCAAGAATGATTTCCACATTAATATGAACAAATAAGGGTAATTTCAAATAATTACTTCAACTAGAAAAATCAACTGATTATGCCTCATTCAAAAGAACACGAGAGAAAAAGATATCAAAAGGAGATGAAAGCCCAAACATCACAAGTGAGAAATACATACCTGATGTTCTTGACTTAATCTATTTGTAGAAATGGATCATCCAAGAAGTCCTTCCCAACCTAGTAGGATGTTATACATACAATAAACCACAAAACACCAGCTACTAATAAAAGTCTAGATCCTAGTATTTATTACCTAAGGTCGAGTTAGGTTTTGAAATAACCATATGTGTATATCATTATTATGAAAGATTATATATTGATACTTTCAAGTTGTTCCATGTGCATGTTTATATTTCACAATTAAGATTATTTCCATAGTTCAAAATTTATTCTATTTAAATATATAAGTTTTTCCCTAAAATCATATTTATTGTAATTGATTATATTTTATTTTTAAACATTATATTCATGTGTAGTATTCATTGAGTGTGGTTATGGATGAGGTCTTATCTAAATTATATTTTAAAATTGAAAGTATCTGATAAATTATTGTTTGTCATAAAATCTTGTTTAACAATTAATGCATGCTCAATTAGATCCAATGGAACTATTCATAGTTATGGTATTTTCTCAAAGTCTTCCTAACATCAGTTTCCAGGGTATGAGTTTCCTTATTAGTTATTGTCTCATAGACTAGTATTCGATTGATATTATTGCACCAATAAATATTAAAATGATTGAGAATCTAAGTTTCATTGACCACTACATTTTGTATTACTATCTTGATTAGCTTCATAAGGTAGGCAATTCCATGCATTGTTTAACAGACCATTAGTATGCGATGAAGGCATTCTGAAGTTCAAATATACTGCAAATCTTACGAACACACTATATCCTAGTATTAGTACATATACTAACATTCACTCAATGGTTTGATGGAATTATCCATTTGTTTAATCAATGTAACTAAGTTTGACAGAATTTCATGGTCATCATATATATATTATTATTTTCTAGATACTATAATCATAGATATAAGAGAATCAGAGTCCACTGACTATTATGTGTTTGTGATCTTTCGGTAGTACATTTGGTGTACATTCGTGTACTACTATGCAATCCATGATGATCAAGTGTGAAAGATGTGATTAGCTAATTTATATTACTTCCATGACTTTGTTTTGCATATCTTAGGTGGTGAACTCTTATATGTTGGCATTCATATATATAGAATGATAGATATCCACAACTTATTTGGCTAACTGGTTTGTTATCATTCTTAGCTTTGTTACTAGATTCCTTGAAATGAGAAATAGTGGAAACAAGGTCACCAACCTGAGGTCTGTTGGAGCTTTACCATCTAAACCAGTCCATGGAACAGAGTGTCACACGGACCAGATTCCTTTGACTCTCACAATCTACTCGAAGCTAGATTAGTTCTGCAATGCACTGACGTTTGTACTGGCTTCCCAAAATCCAGTCTTGATCATCAGCAGAGTTCTGCCCGGCAAAGTAGTTGATGGCAGTGCTGCCTCATCCACGACGGTTGGGCACAAGGGAAGGAAGAATGGTTAGGGTGTCCTGGTGTGGCAGAAAGGGAAAAGGCGATGGAGGAGAAAGCTTGTGACTTTGTGCTTTCCGGTCGTCTCACGGAGCCCTCATCGTCACTGTCTCCAGGAAGAAGAAGCGCTGGAGAACTTACAGGGAAGTCAGGGCCGCTAGTGGCAATCTGTCTACTTATGGAAGGAAGGAAAGGCACCACCATTTTATGCGTTACCAGTGCCTCCCTCATCCATTGGTGCAGGCAGTGGCATCATCCCTGTCCGCCATGCCTGCTGGGCGGGCAGAGGAAAAGGTTGGCAGATAGGGCTTTCGGTCGCAGATCGGAGGGGAAGAAGGAGAGAAATAGGAAAGGAGAGAGACGGTGGTGGAGAGGAAGAAGAGGAGAAGAAGAAGAGGTGGAAGGAGAAGAGGAGGCGGAAGGAGAAGAGGAGAAGCGAGACCGAGAGAGGGGCGCAGTGTTGCGTTCTGCTGAGTCAGAAACGCACACATGCGTTAAAGGGAAGGAGGAGGAGCGCAGCTAACTGAAAATTGAGAGGACAATCTGATTTATTAATTGAAAATTTAGAGGGAAGTTTACGGAATTAATTGGATTGTCAAATGAATTCGGAAAGGTGTAAAAATTTAGACAGAGGTAAACCAGATATAGAGCTATCTAAATAATTTTTATATACTTTTTTAAATAAATTAGATTTTTAATTAGTATAGGCTTTAATTAAGCATTTTATGACTAGAAAAGGGTATAACCGCCTACATGTTTTCTATTAAGACACCAAAAATTTATATTTAAGGTGTATTATTAAAAATAATTATTTTAAAGATATTACAATTATTCTAGCAATTAGCACAGAATTAAATGTCATGATTTATTTAAAAAATTATAATTGAGTCAGTTATTACATTATCAATTGACTAAAGTCATTCCTACCATTAAAATTGAGAGAGAGAGAGCATATTTAGACATTATTTCACACATATAAAAATATATATTGGCATTTTAGAATAATTAAGGTATTTTATTACAATAGATGTATAAAAGTTATTTTGGACATATATTTTAAATGTAAATGAGTTATATCTTTAAATGTCAAAGTATTGGTCCTTTATTTTACTCAATGTTTCTCAAACTTTTTTGTATCAATTTGGTGCTTATTCAGGTCCACTTATTTTGTATCGGTGATGCATACACATATATCGACTATGTCCACTAAACTAATAAGATTTAATATGTTATTCATAATTAATCAGCATCGTCTACTACCTCAACTTAATTTAAAATTATAGAAAGTTAAGTCTGATAGCTTTTTTTTACATTTCAACATTAGTATTTAAGTCATGTGACATCATGGTATTTATTTTTACAAGGGTTTATCCCTTCTATATGTAACATGAATATTTGAAAACTATATTTTTTGTGCAAGTGTTATACATCAGTGTTTTAACAAATTCATTAAAAGTAATCAATGTTAGTATGATTCACTAGTCATGTGATTTTTGAGTGATGCACATGAGAGATATAGAGTTAATCTCTTACCCATTCTATTTATTCAATTGAGTTGGAACTATGCGGATTATTTATGACTCACAGTTCTTAATAAGATTGGTTTGACTCATTTTAATTGGTGTCATTTAAGTATGTTAGCATTCTCACCTAGTACATTACTATGAAGACATTCTCAAACCTCTATCAAAAATTTCCATTAAGCATCATTATTAATATGAATTCAAATCCTGCTATGTTACCAAACTTTAGTCCTTGAATGGATTTTTTTTATTTTTCCTCGAAAACATCCAAAGTTAAAATTAGAGAGGGCTATGTCTTCCAGATGCTAATAAGAACATGTTTGTTTTTTACCTATATGCCATCAATGGTCACCATATTACCTAGTCATAATAGTTTGTGGTTCAAATCCATCATAATATAGGATGCACATCATCTAGGTTTACTATTCCAAATTCATGCTTGTGAAAAGTTATGACTTGGTCTGAAAAGCTTCGATCAAAATCAAGAAATGGTTTTTTTACATATATTATATAAGAAAATAAGTTTTTACGAAAGAAACAATACGAGGTAAATAAAAGTGGATCCCAAATCAATGTGACGACCAAAGTTGACTAACTTTTCATAGGATATCACCTTCATGTTTCATACCATTGCCTATACCATCAGGTATTCAACTCAACACCTTATATCTACTAAGGGAATGACTTCACCTTAAGAATAGAGGGACGAACTTGCGAATATACAATTTATAGTAAATGGTTTATGTAATAAATAATATATCTAACTACTAAGGAACTGATTAACTCCATGACATGCATTTGATAATTTTCTTCATTCAACTTCAATAGTCATGAATATGTGATGACTCTTCCTTCTTGCAATGAGAACACAACTTAATTCTTGTCTTGGTACCTTATTGTATATTATACAATTTTTTTTGTAATTCTAAGATAGTTTTATAGGTAACTTATTCTTAAACTCAAGAATTTATTCTTCACAATTAATTAACCATATAGACTTCATTTAATACCAAATTAGCTTTGTGATAATTAGAGTCCTATTCTATAGTCATGTATATGTTTCTCCAAAACTCCATATCTCAGGGGGATTTGGGGAGACATTCTACTTCATAACTACTTCCACCCTTGTTGGGTCCACTCCAACATGACTTACAATTATCACCTGATTTGAAATATGATAATATATACAAATTCTAATAGGTTTATTTCTTTATTAAACAAGATGATTCCTAAGGTTAGGCATCTAGGAGTGAAAAAACCATGTTTATAATTTGTTGAATCACTTCTTTGGTCATGAAACCTATATTAGAATTCTTCAACATATATATGTAGAGACAATCCTCGAGGGTCAACATAAATATGTTTGCAACCAACATCTAAGTTTATATACATCCATAACGGGATCAGTTAAGGTGTGAGATAAC
The DNA here is from genome assembly GCA_963693085.1 of Alisma plantago-aquatica. Lineage (NCBI taxonomy): Eukaryota > Viridiplantae > Streptophyta > Magnoliopsida > Alismatales > Alismataceae > Alisma > Alisma plantago-aquatica. Next base: position 84,147,213 of record OY856414.1, on the reverse strand, counting down.
ATATATATAACTGGATGATTCTCTCAAAGGGAAGATGTCTTGGACCTCATTACAAATATGCAAACTATAGGATGAGAGACAAAAGGTAGGTAGATACTAATAAACATAGAACTCTCTCACCAAAACCTTAGTCAGCATATTGATGTTCAAACATCATTATGATCCTAGGTACAAACCCTAAGGTATGAAGATGTTATGCTACTAGAGATGGTCACATGAGGTTCATGGTTAAAAAACCATGTTAATGGACATCTATAAATAGAAAATAGGTGTGAGGTAGTGAACTATGAATGGAGACAGTCTGATGTGCCGATTGTGATGGCTCTGATACCAACTTGTAAAGATGGGGTTTTTGGGGTCCCTGACTTTACTTTTATGCGATAAAGCACTATAATCCCACTATTCATTTTTCATTTATTTGGTTGATAAAGCTAATCATATTAATAATTTAATCCTAGGGATTACGGGCAATATGCAGCTGAAAGATAATCATAGGTATCATGAAAAATCATCAACAATCTTTAGTAATAAATGGCAACATCAACATATACATAATTTATCAAATACATTGAATTTTCAAATTTTTTGATTACACCATTCTATGTAAACTTGTAGAGGACAACACCTGAATGTGTCATCTAAGCATCAAGTCTAAGGGTTCAAGTACTCTATCTTCAGGTTCGACATACATTTATGCAGTCCTTGAAATATTCTTGAATTGGGTATATGAATATACCCGAGATAAAACAAGAAAACAAAGAGACATCAACAATTGCTGGTATGTACTACAAATGTTTTTTGGGCATAAGGGAGAATAATTGAGTAATAAAACAAGATGCAAATAGTATAATTTTATGAGAGAATATGAAATGAAATAAGAAGTATGAATCTAGATCAAGTAAAATCTGACTATGAGGTATTTCAAGAGATATTGAATTAATTAATCAATTTAACTTGTCATTAATAATAATGCACAATACATAAATATAAAACAAGCAATGTAAATGTGAACAACTCAACTAGTAATGTCTAACAATAGGGAAATCAGCAGCTGCACCACCACAGACTACCTATTTAGGGACTAGAACCTAAGGAGTATGTGCAACCATGGCCATATACGCCTAATTTAGATACTATGCTCAAGGAGAGTGTGCAACTAAGGCCATACACCCCCAAATTTAGGGACTAAGCCCAAGGAATGTGTGCAACTAAGGTCATACACCCCTCTCATACGTTACACTATACTAGGTAAGTGTCACTATTGATTGTAAAATAGAGTGTGACAAGTAGTAAATAAGTCATAACATGAATGAGGGTTCAACATCATCAAGAATGATTTTCACATTAATATGAACAAATAAGGGTAATTTCAAAAGATTACTTCAACTAGAAAATTTAACTTAATATGCCTCATTTAAAAGAACACAAGAGAAAAAAGTATCAAAAGGAGATGAAAGCCCAAACAAATCAAGTGAGAAATGCATACATGATGTTCTCGACTTAATCTATTCGTAGATATGGACCATCCAAGAAGTCCTTCCCAACCTAGTAGGATGTTATACATACATTAAGCCACAAAACACCAGCTAATAATAAAAGTCTAGAACCTAGTATTTATTACCTAAGGTCGAGTTAGGTTTTGAAATAACCATATGTGTATATCATTATTATGAAAGATTATATATTGATACTTCTAAGTTGTTCCATGTGCATATTTATATTTCATAATTAAGATTATTTCCTTGGTTCAAAATTTATTTTATTTATATATATAAGTTCTTCCCCATAATGAGCTTTATTGTAATTGATTATATTTTATTCTTAAACATTATATTCATGTATAGTTTCCATTGAGTGTGGTTCTAGATGAGGTCTTATCTAAATTATATTTAAAATTTGAAAGTATCTGAATTATTATTGTTTGTGATAAAATTTTGTTTAATAATGAATGCCCAATTAGATCCAATGGAACTATTCATAGTTATGGTATTTTCTCAAAGTGTTCCTAACATCAGTTTCAGGGTATGAGTTTCTTTATTAGCTATTGTCTCGTAGACTAGTATTCGATTTGTATTACTGCACCAATAAATATTAAAATGATTGAGAATATAAGTTTCATTGACCACTACATTTTGTATTACTATCTTGATTAGCTTCATATGGTAGGCAATTCCATGCATTGTTTGACATACCATTAGTATGTGATGAAGGCATTCTTAAGTTCAAATATACTGCAAATATTACGAACACACTATATCCTAGTATTAGTACATATACTAACATTATCTCAATGGTGTGATGGAGTTAATTCAGTTGTTTAATCAATATAACTAAGTTTGACAAAACTTCATGTTCATCATATATATATTATTATTATTTAGATACTATAATAATAGATATTAGAGAAATAGAGTCCACTGACTATTATGTGCATGTGATCTTTCGGTAGTACATTTTTGTGTACATTCGTGTACTATTATACAATTCATGATGATTAGTGTGAAAGATGTGATTAGCTAATTTATATTACTTCCATGACCTTGTTTTGTATATCTTAGGTGTTGAACTCTTATATGTTGGCATTCATACATATATAGAATGATAGATTTCCACAACGTATTTGGTTAACTGGTTTGCTATCATTCTTAGCTTTGTTAGTAGATTCCTTGAAATGAGAAATAGTGGAAACAAGGTCACCAACTTTTGGAGCTTCATTATATCTTTCCTAAACTAGTACATGGAACAAAGAGTCACACGGACCGGATTCCTTTGACTCTCACAATCTACTCAATGCTAGATTAGTTCTGTAGTGCACTGACGTTTGTATTGGCTTCCCAAAATTCAATGTTGATCATCAGTAGATTTCTGCCTGCCAAAGTAGTTGATGGCAGTGCTACCTCATTGACGGCGGTTGGGCGCAGGGGAAGGAAGAAGGAAGAATGGTTAGGGTGTCCTGGTATGGCAGAAAGGGGGAAGGTGATGGAGGAGAAAGCTTGTGACTCTATGCTTTCCGGTCATCTCAAAGAGCCCTCGTCATCACTGTAGCCTCCTCCGATCAGGACTGTTGCAGGCATCATCTGCATATTGTAGATTATGTCTCCACGAAGAAGAAGTGTTGGAGAACTTATAGGGAAGTCAGGGCTGCTAGTGGCGACCTGTCTTCTTATGGAAGGAAGGAAGGGTGCAACCCTTTTATGTGTGACCAGTGCCTCTCTCAGCCATTGGTGCAGGCAGGGGCATGATCCCTTCGGCGCGCCATGGCTACTGGGCGGGCAGAGGAAAAGGTTGGCGAATAGGGATTTTGGTCACAGATCAGAGGGGAAGAAGGAGAGAAAGAGGAAAGGGGAGAGAGGGTGGCGGAGAGGAAGAAGAGGAGAAGAAGAGGAGGTGGAAGGAGAAGAGGAGGCGGAAGGAGAAGTTGAGAAGCGAGAGCGAGAGAGAGGGGCGCAGTGTTGCATTCTGCAGAGTTGAAAAAGCACACATGCGTTAAGGCTGTGTTTGGTACGTGGTGATAAAATTGATGGTGATGGTGACGGTGACGGTGATAGGGACGGTGATGGTCATAGGGAAATTATTAAAATATGTTGTTTGGTAACATGTGTATGGTGATTGGGATGGTGACGGTGAAAAACTTAAAAATTGTTGTTTGTTACATGGTTATAATGATGGGGAGGGGAATTTTTTTTATAAAAAACACCCTACACAAGTAAGAATCATATTTATTAGAATGTTTTTTTGCACATTTGTCTAAATAAGTAGTGGAGTCTTGACAAGAAACTTCTTTCACCATGATTCACCACGATTCACCATGCTTTTTCATGGGGACAAAAATAGATCAAAATTCACCACAGATTCACCATGGATTCACCATCATTCCCTATCACCATGGAAAACAAACAACATTTTTATTTCACCATCATTCCCTATCACCATGATTCACCATGTAACAAACGCAGCCTAAAGGGAAGGAGGAGGAGTTGAGAGGACAATCTAATCTAATTAATTGGAAATTAAGAGGGAAGTTTATGGAATTAATTGGATTGTCAAATGAAGTCAGAAATGCTTAAAAATTTAGACAGGGGTAAAACAGATCTAGAGATGTACAAACATTTTTATATTTTTTAAATAAATTAGACCTTTAATTAGTATCGGCTTTAATTAAGCACTTTATGACTAGAAAATGGTATAACCGCCTACCCATTTTCTATTAAGACACCAAAAATTTAGTTTTAATGTGTATTATTCAAAATAATTATTTAAAGATATTACAATTATTTTAGCAATTAACACAAAATTAAATGCCATGATTTATTTAAAAAGGTGTAATTGAGTCATTTACTACATTATCAATTGACAATAGTTATATTCTTACCATTAACATTGAGAGAGGGCATATTTAGACATTATTTCACACAAATAAAATATATATTGGTATTTTATTACAATAGATGTATAAAGGTTATTTTAGACATATATTGAAAATGTAAATGAGTTATATCTTTAAATGTCAAAGTATTGGTCCTTTATTTTTTATCATATTTAAGAAAATAAATATTTTAATATGAAAATCAAGATTTAGTATTTTATACATAATAATAATGAGTATTACTAAAATTTTATTATGTTACATAGTATGTGATCATATGTATAACAACAGCATGATCTGTCACCCATCTACCTTGTACATCCTTGAGTTTGTTTATCGTGTTTCTGTATCTCCATTGATTAACATAAGCATGATAGAAACGTGTATTAGTGTAACGACCCCGTCTCCCGGTAACCCCCACTTAAGGGAGACTAAGAGATCAGAGTCGTTATCTAATAACCCGGATCAAAGGTTCGACAAATAATCAATAATAATTATGAAATTCTACTAACTAAACTGAAATCTGGTAGAAAATAAAAACTTTACTTACCTTTTAAAAGCTGAGATTTCTAAACTTCTATCCATGAAGATACTAATCTAACTAATCCTCCTGTGTACGTTATTTCTCAATTAGTTCCACATATGCCACTTTACTGTTTGTTTTTTTTCATTTGTACCTAAAACGCTGACAAACAAAACGTCGGTCAACAAGAAGCTGGTATGTGGGGGAAACAATAATTGTGCAACTATGTTAATAATGTAATCAACCAAATATCATTTAACATCTAAGATTACGTTTTAAGAAATACTACTCAATCCTTGCCTATCCACTATCTATGTATTGGCCCTGCAGTGGACATGAATACTACCTCTCTCATATGGTAGATCCTTACCCCCATGGCCCTACCACACAGGTAGCCAATTCTTAGGGTTATGGAGTCGCATGGTCCTACCCAAGGGTAGCCCAATCCCTGACTCATGATGACTTGATGGACCTACCCCATTAGTAGCCATTTACTAAGTCATTTAATGACCTGATGGACCTACCCCATTGGTAACCATTTATGAGGTCAATCTATAAAGCTACAGAGGGGACTAGGATCTGAGCTAGTAGGCACATCTCTTATGTGATAGTCATATTCACATTATAATTTGCATGAATTAAATGCAACCAACAGTTTAATTCAAGTCATCGATAAAACCTCAAAAATCCTCGAGAAACTAATTCGGGATATTCATAGGTGTAACTATATGCCTTTCAATTTGATGTGAGACAGAAATAATCCAATCAACCAATAGGCAAGCAAGCATTCAATAAGATCCTGAAATAATTATACAATTCCCTTTTATTACTCATGTCATTAAGATCTATCAAATCTAGCTCACTTCCTAGGGTTTCTAGTCCACTTTTAGGGTTTCCATTGCAATTAGGGTTTCCCTTCATCTTTTACTATTTTAAACCCTAATTTAACGCAATTGATCACAAACCCTAATTATTTCCACATCTAATCCTCAATTCCGGATTGAAGGCATAATTAACCATTAATTAAGCTCATTAAGTCTCTTTTACATTAAAGCTATTATTTTTATCCTTTTAATCCATGACAAGATCATTGTACGCATTTATCATCAATTCATAGTTCATTATGGGCCAAATCACATATGAACTCGATTTGCCATTAATTCCATCTTTTATTCATGAGAAAACCTTAATTACAACATTTAGGGTATTTATCCACAAATTAGGAACTTTAATGCTCGAAATAGCTTATAACCATGAAAACTCAGTTCTATGCATGAAATCGAATAATTAAAGCCATTAGTAGTCCTAATTACCAACATTAGGGTTTCAAGGTCCATTAAAGCCAATTTATGCACATAAACTCTAAATTAACTAATTATATGCAAAGTTCATCCTTTTTGTTCTTAATGTTACTTTTTATCATTAACAGGCTAGTATCAACTCTAATCATCCATTAAACCCTTATAAATATATTATTCGTCTCAAAATAGGGTTCTTTAAACATTAATACATTAAAGTTGCTATCTTCCATTACTTTTTGAATTGCAAAAGAAATTAGCTTCTAACTATATTTTTATTGGATCCCCTCATTTTTCTGAGAAAATTTCATATTTTACGCGTGCTAATCCGAGCTACGAATATTTAGTTACGATATTTGTAAGATTTCACTTACCAGAGCCAATCAGCAAGCGCCACGTTGCCCCCTTCTCATGCAACTCGCTCAGCTTGTTGAAACATAACCGAATTATGAAATTGCCCCCGTGAGATGTCCCGGCTCTTCAAGCCTTGGAAGGGTAGTTTTGTCAATCGGTCTAGATCTCCTTCTTCCTCGTGAGTTCCTCCAGGCCGCCACCCTAGCTGCTGACCTGCAGTGCTTCACGGACTTCCTCCCACCTCCTCGAGGCTCGTGCCTTGCTAGGATCTCTTTCCTGCCTCCGTCCCACCCTGTCGCAGCCAACCATGCTGCAAAGCACGGCCAAGACATCCGGTCACGAGAGGACTAGTGCTGCGATCTGTAGCTAGGTTACATGTGTTTTGCAGGTATTGCGTAAGGTTAGAGTAAGAAGATGAGGGCGAAGCTTCTTTAGGTCTCTTGTGGAAGCACCAAGCCACCATCCAGGCTACTCCTCATCCCCTGGTTTGCTCCAGGGTTGCTCTACCCTCCAAGACTAGGGTTTCATGAAAAAGAAGACGGAGAGGAGAGAGAGACACAAAGAAACTGCTTGGGCTCGTCCAAAGGGTCTACCCTTTTATAGAGGAGGGTAGTCATGCCCCAGCATGCTTGCCCACAATGGAATAAAGCCTAATCCTAATAGGAATTATATTCCTTCACTAAAAAGCAAGTTTCTCTCTCTCTCTTTATATTTCTTTATTATTCCTTCCTCCTTTGATATTAGGATTTCGAAAATCCTTTCTCTTATTATCATTGTTCTTGTATTTTAATCCATTAACCACGAAATTATATTTCCTTTTGTTGAAACAATACTTCTTTTTAACAATACCTCATAATTCATTAATTATGTATTCCCAGTATTCCTTTATTTTGAAATTTTGGTATTTTCTCTTTCTTTCCTCTTTATTGGGACTCCTTGGATCCCAAGAAACTCTATTATTTCGAAATCCTTTTTATTGGATACTCATTATCCTTCTAGATGCATCTAAATGCATTATGCTTGCTTATTTATTATTAGAATAGCTCTTTTTGAGGATTTCTCTTTATTTATCTTTTATTTTCCTCATTGGTATTCCTTTTATCATTAGGAATCCTTGGGATACGAAATTCCACTAAGGATAACTCAATTGTACCTCTTTTCACTTATTTTCCATATTTCATCAATATTTTCAATTTCTTTCTTAATAAAAAAATACTTAATTGATCTTTTCTTTTCTTATTGCACTCTTCATGCAACTTTGGACTCCTTGGAACCCAATGAACCCAAGAGGCATGAAATCCCTCTTTGGATTTTCCTTCTAGAGGTTTCCACACTTTTCCTTTTCTCTATTTTCTTATTTACTCGATAATAGTGGAATTTCTTTTGTCTTTTCCTTTATTGGGCCCAATAGCTGATAAAGCCCACAAAATAACCATCAAGGCTATTGTAAATGAAATTCATTTATTCAAAACAAATTATATCATTATTTGTTCCAATATCTTTAATATGAGAAATTACATTTCTCACCAAATAAACCCAAAAATTGGGGTTGTAACAATTAGAGTCTCCATTGATTAACCAATTCACATGGCTTCTGAGTTTCCATTGTCCCTCTTCTTCTTTCAATGTGAGTGATAGCTTAGATTGCATGTCCATGCATAGACGGTCAGTGACCGGATCTAACTTATCTTCCTTGCTAGATTGTTGCACCATGTTCATGTTATGAAGGATTCTTTCTTTGTCTCAAAATCTCTTCCTTTGGTTTTTTTTATCACATTGCATCAATCTATTATGTGATCGTTCAACATTTTGGTAAAATCTTCATAAAATCTACATACCTCTCTGAGGCTGTGGTTGATCTTTGTGTCCCCCTTCAACTTTTCTTTGGTTTGAAATCTCTATGTTCTCCTAGGAACTGTAGTTGTAGTAACCAATAGAGGACAATCACTACTACAGAAACAACATTCAATGTCACTTTTCTAGGTGTCGGTTATTTAAAAAAACCTACGCCTATAACATTCCACGTCGGTTATTTAGGAAATCCGACGTCTATATTTGAAGACCATCCAGACACGAGTATCGCTTTGTATTCAACATCGGCTAGGTAAAACAAACAAACGCCTAAAATGCCCACAAAATCCAATTTTCGAGCGAAAAAAATTGGCCCCAAAGTGTCACATACAACGTCAATTTGTTAACTACTAACCGACGCCTATATAAGATGAAAATTTGTGTGAAAAGTTCCAATTTCGGTGTTGGTTATCCTTTGATAACCGACGCTGATAATGGTTCCCGCAAAATAATTTAGGACAAAGATTGTCCAATTGGACATCGATTTTTTACTATCGACTGACGCTTAAGAGTAAAAGGTGTCAATGTTGTAGATAACCGACATCGTTGACAAACTTAATAGACCCGCGATCACCTGACTCTTCCCCTTTCTTCTGTTTCATCGTGAGAATTCTCCTGCTCTCGCCGCCGCTGTTGTTGGTCGCCCGGCTCAACCCCAACCCACCACCGCCACTCCCCTGCTCCTTCTGTGTCGCCGACGTCTCCGGTCCTTAGTCGTTGCGCCAGTCTCCGGTCCCTAGTCTCTACTGCCCTGTTGCCGCTGCGCCTGCCTGCCCTGCGGCTGCTGGTTCTGGAGCTCGTCGGTCACCACTGCACCTTCCTGCCCTGCTGTCGCTGGTTCTGGAGCTCGCCGGCCACCGCTAATGGACCGCCACACCGCTTGTGGAGCTCACCGGCTACCGCCACCGCTGCTGGAGGTTTGTTGTTGTTGCTCACCTACTTGTCTGCCGCCGCTACTGAAAGGTATGCTTCCTCCAGTACTGCTCCGCCACCGTTGTCTAGTTGTGCATACCTGGGAGTTATCAGGAACACCTAAATGAATATCTAGTTGTGTATATGGTGAAAGATTCTCAATCGTGTGTATCACATGGGATTCTTATCCTCAACACAATGGACTGCAATATATGCATCTAATGCCTTAAATGGAAGACTTGAATATTATAAAATCCCATCAAAGTAGGTAGAAACAACTTATATATATTCAGATCTTAATAATTCCATGAAGTGCACATTATCTTACTCTGGAAAAGTACGTGTATAATGTGGGATTAGTTCCATATAATGGTTCTATTTTAGTAAGTCTATTTGCAAGGTCTGTGTGTGATAGAAAATCTCTTTACTCTATGTCAAATTCAAACATTGCTTTTGTTTTATATTGGGCATGCTACTTAATTTTCTATCACGAGTTTTGTTACAAATATCTGAATATTAGGTTAAGGACATGTTTCTGTTGTGACATGTTGAGTTTTTTGCTATGTTATACCCACCACGATTTGTGTTATAAAATAATACATTGGTTAATTTAGGAAGCATTTATATGTTGTTATGGCTATCCACGAGTGTTTTTATAAGAAAATTGTATGTTGAATGGGGTTATGGACAAGGGACCAGTGTTATATTTTGTTGGCCTAGAAGCCCGTCCAAGATTTACTCATTAGGAGTAAATCTTGGATAGTCCCCGGTTTGGGACTATTCTTGAACACCTAATCTCACTTAGGATGTAAGTGTATAATGTGTATTCAGTTTTCGAGAAAATTTCGGTAGCATTTTCCTGTTTGTTCTCTAAGTACATATGTACTTAGAGAACAGCGGGGAAATGTTGCCGAAATTTTCTTGAAAACCCAATACACATTATACACTTACTAGTGAGATTAGGTGTTCAAGGATGGGATAGGTGGTACACATTTATTATATATAAGAATGACATCACATGTGTTTGTTGGCCATAGACCCTAATCTTGTCCTAATATATACTTGTTTTCTCTTTGATCATAGAATGGATAGATCATGGATGTCCATTCACAATTGCTACACCCCAGAGTTTATATCTAGTCTTGATCAGTTTATTAAATTTTCCGAGGAACATAGGAAAGAACCTGGAGATAGGTTCTACTGTCCATGTAGGCATTGCGGTAACAACTTGAAAGTCAGCATTGGTGACGAAATCAAAAGTCATGTCATGTGCAATGGGATTGTACAAGGCTATACAGAATGGCACTGGCATGGAGAGATTTCAAACTCGAAACCAGTGCAACACCAGCTACCATCAAGAGACCTGACGTCTAGCCAACTAACCCAGGTCTAACGGGTGTCACAAGGCAGAGTGGTGTGACGCCCGTCACAGAGACAAGGGTATCGTCCACCACCACCAAAGCATATCGCCCAAAGGTCTAGGTCAAGAGGGCTATCGGGCAACACCTCCCCAAGCTCACAACGACCAAGGTACCACTTACAAGGTAATCTTCCACCTCAAGCACAAGGACACCCGAAACCCTAGTGGGTCAAGAAGATGGCTCACCTCAATCAACTAAGAAAGAGGGGTCTTGCACATCAACTATCACCAAACGGCAACACAAGGAAAACCCTAGAAAAAGTCACCACTATCACCAAGCTCACCCTTCTAATCCATGATGAGAGGAGGGTGTTGCTCAAGCAACTAGAACACAAGCTCACCTCTCAACTAAAACGAGAGAGGGGTATTGCCCATTCTACTAGAAGCTTAAACTCACTCCTCTAGACCAAGGAGAGAAAAGAGTATTGCTCACCAAGAAACCCTAGATCATAGGTTCGGCCAACAAGGAGATACTAATCAAGAAACTAAACTACTATCATGCATAGCTGATCATGGTCATAGCAACATATAATAACATGGAAAGAGAGTAGTGTAGTTAGGGTTAGGAGTTATATAACCCGCCTTAAGCAAGCTCCAAGCTCCTAGCTCCAAGCAAGGAAGAAGGGGACTCTAAGGATATCGGCCACCAAGCTTGCTCTTCCAAGGGGTATCGGCCACCAACTACCAAAGAGAAGGGTGTGTCATGCACACCAAGGTGGAGAAGAAACTAAGGAACCAAAGGGACTCATAGCAAAGGAAAGGAACCGCCTATATAGAAGGAAAGGGAGGAGAAAACAAGGTAGATCCAAGCAAGGTGTCATCCACCTAGGGACACTTGTCCTAGTGCACGAGCCACCACTCTAGCAAGCCCTTAACACATGTCCAAGGTCATTGCCAAATGCAAGCACCATGCACCAAGTGTCCACTAGTGGTGACACAAACGAGGTCAAAGCTTGGTCAAAGGTCATGGGCGACACACCACCAGCACCACGGGTGACACACCACCATCATGGGCGACACTCCCATCTTGCCCGATACAAGGCACAAGGAAGCAAAGGCAACACTCAACAAGGCCCAACAAGCTCAACCAAGCCCAACAGAACTCCAAGCAATGAGCCCAAGCCTTCCTCTCTACACTAGAGGAAGCAAAGAGAGAGAGGAACACCTTACAAGGTGGCAAACTTGCCCACAAACCCTAGACTTGGGTTATTTGCAAGTAGCACCTCCAACTCTCAACAAAGCTCAAACAAACTCTAATCACCACAAAAGGTGATTAGCAAGCAACAAAGAACCAAGGTTAAGCAAAATAAACAGGGTAAACCCTAAACGAAGGTCAGGGTCCTTACACTAACAATAAACACACCTTTCCACTTGATACATCCAATGATATAATGGTGTATTGACTATCTTAGCTTCTCGTAGAAGATGAATAACCTTGTGCTCCATGATGTTAAAAAATGACGGTGCAAAAATCTTCTCCATGTTGCACAGAGTCACTGCAATTCTATATTCTACATTTTCAAAAGTATACATATTAATCTCTTTTGAGAATATGCCTTTGAAAAACCTAGACAACGCAGACTATAACATTTTTGCTTGGTAACACTTCCCTTAAAGTCAATGGAAGAAATTGTTGCATTAATATACGACAATCGTGACTCTTTAATACCAAATATTTTCTTTCTTTGATGTGTGCATTTTCATATATATATATATATATATATATATATATATATATATATATATATATATATATATGAATACCCATCTGGAACCTATACATACTTCAAAAACTTACAAAATAATTCCTCCTTTTTCAAACTAAAACAAAAAGTGAGATGATATTTTTACTTATATTCTTCATAATGTGCAATCTATGCCCTTATTCCCATATGTAAAAGGTCATAACAAGAATTTTCATTATCCTTTGACTTGTCCATCCCAAGCAACGAGTGAATTAAATTCTCACATAGATTATTTTCAATATGCATTATGTCAAGATTATGATGAATATGGTTATGATTCCAATACAACAACTCAAAGAAAATGCTTTATTATTTCTATTTATAAGGCAGATTGTCTGCATCTCTGGTTTAAAGTAAAACTTGACTCCCAAACAACATCTTAGGAGCAGTTCTTAATTCTTTTTTTCCATCAAATGATGTTCGATCTGTATATAATTTATGATCCATTGTAAGGTACCTCTTGTGGCTCATGAAGCATTGTTTTATACTATGTGGTAGTCTAAGAGACCATGCATCCTTATTGCAAATAGGATATGCATCATACCCACTAGTTTTCTAACCAGATAAATAACCGTAGGAAGAGAAGTCATTTATCGTTCATAGTAAGGTGGAACACAACTTGAATATAGCTTTACAATCAACATCATAGGCATCAACACCAACTTCCCACAATTCTTTTAACTCTTCAATCTGAGGTTGTAAGTAGACACTTGTTTACATTCCTAGTTGAGTTGGATAGGGAATAACCATAGAAAGGATAAACTTAGGTGTCATCATGCATAACCATGGTGGAAAATTGTATGGAAACAATATGAATGACCAAACACTGTATGATAGAATCATCATGCCAAAGGGATTGCATCCTTCATATACAAAACCAAGATGCACATTACAAGAGTCAGATGCAAACTCAGCATGCATGTTATCAAATATTTTCCATGTATGTGAATCTTTTGGATGTCTCCAAACTCCATCCTTGGTGTGACTTTCATCATGCCACCACATTAGTTGTGAGACTCTAGAGGACATAAACAATCTCTTCAACCTACGAGTCAAGGAAAAGTAGCACAGAACTTTACAAGGAACTCTTTTTTTTCATGCCCATACTTTGTGCACCTTCTACATTGCTTCAAATTTCTTTATATCTAGAAGCATTATAATGTGGACATGGAGTATTATCTACAAACTCCTTGCAATACAAAATCCAATCCTTTATACATGCATCAATTTTTTCATAGTCAAGTCCAGGGTCCCTAATTATTTTTCTTAGTTAGTAGTATGAGCTAGACAACGTCTCACCCTCATGAAGCAACTATTTTAAAAGTTTGAGCAGCTCTATAAATGATTTATTACTCTAATTATTGCTACAATTTATATGGAACAATCTCACAATGGTATACAAATTTGAATACTTCTTATTTCTAGGATATAACTCTTGTGAAGAAATCTCTAATAATTTGTAGAATTGATCAACTTCTTCATTGTCGATAAATACAAACCCATCATCATAGTCACCATCATCGTCCATAGTTCCTCTACAATTTGGCACTCCATATGCATCGTGCATCATGTCTCTCATATCATCGGAAGGCATGTTATTTTATATAGAAGAATCTTCCTTGGAATCAATAGAAGTCTCACCATGAAAAATGCTAGTGTAGATACTAAAAAAATCACTCCATATTAGGTGCTCAGTTGTCACTTGGAGATTATGTCTGTGTGCATTTAGACACTTTTTACAAGGGCATAAGATAGTATCATATCTACTACATTTAGCAAAAGTGTGCTCTATAAATTTGACTACCCCAATTAAGTACTTTGTGTTGGTCTTGTCTTCCTTAGTAATCCAACTTTTTTCAATCATACTTCCATAGGTAAACATAAGTAAACACAACAAAAAATCAAATACATAAATAACTAGAAAATTGTTTCATAACTTAGTGAGGTATCTAGATACAAATATAAACATTCAAGAAAGTAATTTTGAGTGGAATGGGAAATTTCTAAGAAGTATTTATAATATTTAATAAAATAGTATTATATTTTTGTCCATTGTGTGGTGTGGTGTAAATCGAGAGGTGGAAAAAAGTGTGTGGAAGAAGACAACAATAGTGTGAAGGAAATCATATGCGAGTGTGAGATAATGTTTAATTATACTTGTCTAGGCAGTGCTCCTCACATAAGCTATAGTGTATTGATGAGTTAGGACAACCTTCCATTATACACTATGACATGAAAAATTATAATGATCTGTGTACAACTCAATGTAGCCACAAACCCATCAGGAAAAAACCTAAGTGTGTGTGAGACAAAACCATCTTTAAGAGACTCTCTTCTCATTCTCTTGCTTCCATCATTATGGCCATAATTATCTTTAGGAGTCTACATATTATAGAGATATAATAACAAACTAACCTAGTATCCTAGTCTTGAAGGTCTTTTTGTGACTCCTATAAACATAGGTTGTCATACAACAATCACGATATCCTAAACCGATAACCTTGATCGGCCTTTAGACTAGGGTTCACTCTAAACAAGACTAACCCACATTAACATTAAGCAAGGAAATGTTTTTCCATATTTTTCCAATAATTATAGGTAACCACAATGTTCAACATGTTGTTGACGATGTTGTATACTTCTATGAAATTTTTCCAACATCAATGATTTACACTTATCACTTTCATGAGCAAAATAACTGGCCATCACCGCATCATCATATCCAAACAAACCTATGGAAATCAATTCTTACTCTAGCCACATGTCAAGTCTAAAAGAAGCAAACCTATCAAGTATCAAACTACCCCAATAGGTCCACTTATAGTAAAGTCAAGAAAGAACATGGTGTATTGTATCTAGAAATTCTATCCACATTTATAGGATCCATATACAAGGATTTAATAAAAATAGGTTATACCCCAGATGGTAATTTGTTTATGAGCATGGACATGGCAACCAATTAAATTTCAGTTCCATTTTTTCTTTAAAAAGTTGGCTTAAATTTTGTTAACTAGTTCAATGATAGGATTTTTGAGTATTGTATGTGACTTAAGCTTTACTGATGAAATTCTAATAACTATATCTATGAGTGTGTCAATATATAACATAAGTATATATACAAGTCAATCCTCTACAGGTTATGGGGATGAAAAAAAGGCTAACAGAGAATGAGCCTTTTCATAAGACGAAAACTTCTATCAACTAGGAGAACAAGGCTCTTCTAAGTGATACATATTTTGACTGAATCAAGGGATCTCATTGAGAAAAGATAGAATAAGGTTGAGCACCCATGCTCCTTGATACACAATTTATATTTTCACTTGAGCTTTTCTATTTTTAAGTGGGGATGACAATGGTAGTGGTACCAACAAAATATAATATATCTTGGGATGGAACATAATGCCTTCATTCAAGAAAAATATTCCCAATCAGGTGTGCCAGTCAAGGGGTCTGCAACCACTATGGGCATAAACTTCATGTATTGGGAGGGGCAGACCTTCAATGACACTAGCAAACACCTTTCCCTTCAGAACAGATGCTAATTGAGATTCCATATTAGAACATGGAAGTGGCATACTAATAGAACCTACCAACAAAGTCTCTATCATTTAGGGTATAGTCAAATTCCTAGTAGGCATAGTAAAAATCAAGGTGAGTGATGCAAGACATGATATTTGTGTGTGCATTGAAATTCATGTTTTACAAAACAAGCAGAAGGCTTCCACTGTGAAATATTTTGTACAAAAAGTTGAGAGCAAGTTTTAGTCGATCAGAAGAACAACTAAATTTGGTTGGAGTTTAGACAATTGTCATGTCTTCAACCTCCAAACATTAAAACCCAAATCCAAGCCAAGTCAAAAAACTCTTAATCTTGAATTCTCAATCTCCTTCTATTTGCAAGAACATATTTCCCCTAAGGATTTAATTAGAGGTTCTAATGTTGTTAACATAAATTAGTAAAGGCTAAGACTATCCTTACTGAAACAATTCTTGATTTGAATATATACATTTCTTCCAACTGGGTTTTATATGCTTGGAAGTTGTGATAGAGAAGACTGTCAATTTGAACTTATGTTTAGATAAACAACATTGTTGTTGTAAGTGTTAGAAGATCGAATTGTGATTTTCCAAATTAACAATTTGCACTCGCATATATAACAAAACAAGGCCTAACATGGGTTTACTTGTATGGTACAAAAGGACAAATGAACACACAAGCAAGAAAAAGAAATCACTAGCTCATAATAGCATCTACAATTATGTAACCCCTTAGATCATGGGTACTGTTTCTAGAAGGTATATCAATTGTGTACAATCCATTACCCAGTTGGAAATACTAGAGTCAAACATGTAAAGAACCTCCTTTACTTCCATTGAAAAATAACAAACTCTGTGATCTTGCCATTTGTCTATATCTATTGTCTCACGATAATATGCATATATACAGTAAGCCATATACATAATATTATATTACCAAAATACTCATCCAGATGTTGATATTAATAATTTTAAAGATCAACCAAAGAGATACTACATCAAAAATAGGATTATTCTATGTTCCATTGTGCATTGCAGATGATGGTGGGGTGAAAGTGTGTTACATATCTCAAGCTAAGCTTGATTTATGATGATCCAACACTGATGATTAATGATTACTTAGCAAAGTCATGCATAGTCTGAACCAAATTCCATATCTAAATTTTAAGCTAAAATGATTAGTAGTTACAATTAATAAAATGATTACAATAAAATAGCTGGTAAATCCTATAAACAAAAAGCATCAAAATACTAGTTTCCCTACTGATTAAAACACATTATATGTCCTCAATACATATTTTGGACCACCACTAATGTTTAATTAAGTCAATATATTGGATTGTTTCCCCTATATTCGTCAAAAATTAGTCAAGTATCCTTAGTACAACATCTTGAAACAATGGAGAAACAACACATGATTATCCAAATTACATTCTATGTGATCTCCATATACAAACTAATAGGCATATGATCTATATAGTCCAAAGGTATCAAATGAAATTTTCAAGTTTAATCTACTAATTTAAAACCTTAGGATCTACCAAGGGAAAGCATAAACATGTTTGTTGACAAATTCATGAGAATTGCACAGATAAAATGCAGGATGCATGGTCGGTAATATATGTGAACACTTAAACAATCATCATCCAAAGAATTTACAAATAACACCAGTCTTGATGCAACAGATGAGAAATGATGAGTTACCCTTGAGATGGTAGCAATGTAATAGCATGATTCAAGACAACATCCCCAACTTAGGATTCATTTATGAAAGATTAAAAAATATCATTTTGAAGAAAAAATGGAATTGTTGGAAGGACGTTCTTTACTAGATTAGCAGAAACTCAATCATCATTAGCATATACAAAAACAAATCTAGATAATTAAGTTGCAATACTCATTTTGAATTTGAAAGTACCCCTATTTGAACATGTGGCATGTATCATTCTAGATTAAAGCTAAGTTCAAATTATTTAAAGGGAGACCATGGCATAGAGCTCATTAGACTACTCATATCTAGCAAATTGACAACTAGTCTTTATCTTTGTAATCATATATTGTAATATAAAGTAGTTGATAAAAGAATTTTTAGTAAGATAACAATGTTACATCTGAAAGATAGAAAGTTTGTCAGACATAAACCACAAATAAACACCTATTCTTCAACACAAACTTACAAAGATAAACTAAAAAATGTATGTTGATGAACATTGGCTAAGTTGTGCATTGATTACTGATTTAGGTAGAAATGATTATATATTACCTATTAAGTTATAACTTATAAGCAATGGGGAAGTGTATCAACCATAACATAAAGATAAGTTTGTGGGAGAATAAACAAACAGAAAAATATATTTGAGAATGAATGAAGTTTCCATATTCTATCAAGCATAACAATACGCAATGCATGTCCAACTTATGACACAAGAATGCCTTTCCATATGAAATATTTTGTGGAAGACAAGGCATAGTCCATGCATTCTAGGTTTTCACACACATTATGATTCAGTAGATTTTCAAAGTTTACGTATTTCGTAGGAGTATGGTGGCATAGAGTGTATCAAACATCAATTTCTTACAAGCTGACAGTCGGCCTCTATGTTTCTACTCATTTGATGTAAGATAATGTAGATAATAATATAATATATCTTGACTAAAATAGGGGATCTCATTGAGAAAAGGTAGCATGAGGTTGAGCACACCACGAGCCTCAATGCAACTAGTAGGGAATGTAGCAGTCTAGCATGTAGTTCTATTCTTCTATGTTTTGCTGATAAGATGATCAACCGACTTCAATCTATATGATTTTCTTGTCCTTGTGCTACATGCCCTAAGATGGTCAACTAGTTTATTTAACATTATGATAGGGTGTTGTGGCACACACAACCTGTTGTAATCTCTTATCTTAAGTTGCATCCAAATTAACCACTATGTAGCTGTCTTGAGGCATGCTCCACTCCTCAATTCTTCTTTTCTTCATTGGGTCTTGCTTCTTTCCATTGAACATTCTAGAATGCAATATATTGGTTTCATGTGCTTCATAGCAATGACATCTAGAAATTTCATGTCGATTCTCACCTTCTAAAGTTTCCAGTAGGTTTAGGAAAATTTTGGCAAACACCTTTTTTTCCTTTTTCAATCTAGAGCGCCTGAAATTATACATCTAGAAGTATTCTTACAAATGCAACTGTATATCTATACAACAATTTTGTTTTAATTTTGCATAAAACATTGTTTTTATAAGTTGTTACTGTCAAAGTTGGTAATGGTTTGTTAATTGACTATTGGCTCGTTTCTCATAGATTTGGTAGGTAGTTTTGATGTTGGGGATGCAGTTCCTAGGTAAGCACTTGATGGCGGTACTCAGTTGTGCTAGGGGGAGGTGACCTTTTCCTACACATTGATCTGGGGGTGGCGTTGCTCCTTCATTTTTGGTAGGGTTGCGGTTTAATGTTTGTCAACTAATCATTAAGCATCTCCTTTATGCTGATTCAGTATGTAAAGAACATGTAAACAAATCTAATTTTTAAGATGATAGAAGGATTTACCTAGATTGAAGGTGACAACAACAGTTGCAACAGTCAAAAGAGAAAGTCAGGTGGTAGTCTTTGATGCATGTTTGAGGAAGAGAACCAATGACGACTGAGGAGAAGGGCAAGTGTCTATGCTTGGTGTTTGTTAGAGGAAGAGAAGGCATCAACATCCTAGAGTTTGGATCAACCGCAATGGTAGCCTAGTAGGGGGAGATCAGATATTGTCGATCGGTTGGGGAGAAGCTCCTGATGGTGGCCTAGAGTCAGGAACTCCTGCCTAGTCGAGGCGCGCACAACTTTGCCAACCCAACTGCGACAGAGATGGGGATCTCGTGCAGATGATAGGGTGTCAAGGATCATGAAAGATCGGAGAGGACATTAATCGCATGGGAGGGCTGATCAATTGGGATAGTCTCACGAGTGAGGGAGAATAGTTCAAAATAATCGGGGGTGAGGACAAGAATACCTTGGGAGAGAGAGGGGGGGGGGGAAATTAGCGCGCAACTTTCAGTTTTCGTCCTTATGAAACACCTAATTAGCTACATATATATGCTTACAATTACATTAAATAATAATAAATATATATAGGAGCAACAGTTGGCTACATATTTTTATTTATACTTACAGTTTTTGTAATTAGAAATAAATTTAACTACATATAAATTATATGCAATTAAAATAATCGTTGTTAAATCAATTTTTTTTAGTGTTGATTTGAATAGTTCCAATAGTCTAGTTCTATGTTATGCCCATCCCTGATTTATAGGATGGACTACCTTTTCCAAAACCCCACAAACCACATGCACTATGTGCACTACTGGATTCAATATTTAACAATCCTGCATTGGAAAAGCAATTGCACCAAACATTCCACTGGTCTCATATTCTATTTGCCTTGTTACGTCGTTCCACTTATCATCTTCTTCATTGTTCCAATTGATCAACTTAATCTACCCAGATAAAAAGACTTCCACAATCCATACTCCTGCTGCACATGCGGCAGCTCTGTTGGAAATTTAATTGAGGGTCTGTTTCTGCACAAATGTTGGGGGGAAATATGGGAAGTTATCTCTATACTTCCATATCGCTCTAACATTTTATTCCATGGAAGAAAATATGTTTAATGCATTTTATTTATTTATTATTATGTTGGTGCTGGATCGAGTGGATTTGCACCAGTTTTGTACAAAAAGATTGAGGGTTTATGGTCGCCTTGCAATGGATACGCGATCGGACTGTTACAAAATTTTAAGCTGTTTCCAATTGTTTATTTCCCTTTTACTCCTCACTGTGAGGGGGAATTTCGTTTTCAGACAAGTTACATCGATTGTAGATGCAAGCGGCTGTGAGTTGCGTGGCAACATCACCCTAACCAAACTAGGAAAGAATCTTGCATCGTCGTGTTCCATGAGACAGAGACAGGGGCAGAGAGGATGTCAGCAAGTTGGCTGAGGCTTTGGAATTTTCCGCCGTTGTGTACAGCTAACACTAACTGCCGTTGCGTACCGCTAACACAACTGATTAACCAAATGACTAATTTTGAATAATTTATGTTTTTTTGGACAATTTAGTTAGTTCGTTTATTTGATTCACATAATTAGTTAAACATTTACATAATTTTATTAAAAATATTTTCAATTTGGTTAAGCAATTTAACCCAATGGTCATAGTTTATTAAAAGAAATATTATGCACATGTAATAGATGTGTTGTTGTTCATATTCATTTACTAATCAAGTTTTGACCAACTATATATCGTGATATTTATATAAAATAATACTGTAACATAATAATTGTTTAAAATTTTGTGATTGTCTAGTAATGGGGATTTAAACCCAAACAAGTTGAAGCAAACCAAAGAAACACATACTACTCCAACTATTGAGTTTCTTTACAATAGGTTGGAAGTGACATTTGAACTTGAACCTCTAGCTTAGAAATAAGTTACTAATACCAATCCAACTATTAATTTATTTTTTACAATACTTTATAGGAAAAAAAATCCAAAATGGCACAGTTTGATAAATATAATTCTGGGAATAACATCTCGATGAAAATAATTCCTAAACTAGCCCACTTTTATGAAAAAACGCCACATGAATTAACGTTTTTCTAATGGAAGTTGTGAAAACACCACTGTAATTGGAGCTTTTAACAAAAAAAATTAAAAAACAATAAAAACAAAGCAAAAACGTCAAAAGAGTTGGCGTTTTCACCCAAAAGTGTTGGGTGAAAGTGCCAACTTTCTTGGCGTTTTTGCATTATTTTTTTTATTGAAATCTCCAAATGCAATGGCATTTTCATAATTTTGATCAGAAAAATGCCAATTCAAATGGCGTTTTATCATAAAAGTGTGGAGGTACTATTCCCGGAATTATTTATATCAAATTGTGATATTTTGGTTTGTTTCCTACTTTATATAATCTTCGGACGATATTATTAGAAAGTGTTATTTGGTTATCCATACCTGACTAAATTAACTATTAATCGGTAATCATAATTAAATTGACAGATACTAATTGAATTAGATTAATAGTTAAAATATCAAACCACTAATTAACCCATTTGACTTAAACGAATTATGGGTAACCGACTGAAGTACCCAAACGCTCACCCCTACACCGCGGTCTCACTCATTATCTTGTCTGTTCGTACCGGATGTATTGCTGTGGTAGTGAAAAAAGGGCAGTAGAGTTATCACATTCAGAACAGTGGAGGTAGCTGGGTAGGTTGACGATCGAGCGAGAACATTACTCCAACTCTCCAAACAAACAGTCACATGGACGACGACATGGGCGTGCACACCACCATGGCACCACCCCGTTTCGCCCACGCAGTCCCAAAAGAGGGGGGCCCACAGCCTGGGCACTCTCATTTTCAGTTTACTCTCAGACAGTCACCCAGCGGGCGGGCGGGCATTTATTCCGCTAGCTGCATTGCTTGCAGCAGTTCCTCGCAGTCGGCGGCCTCGGCATTCCGCTTGACTCTCGACTCTCGACTCCCGACTCTCCACCACCACCTCGTCTCCGCCTATGGAAGGCTTCGTCGACTACCGCGGCTGCCCGGCGTCCCACTCGGAAACAGGCGGATGGACCGCCGCGCTCTTCCTAATCTGTAAGCAACCACCCCCCCCCCCCACCCTTCTGCTCAGACTGATTATTTGCCTCACGGCGAACAGTTTCCCCCCTCCCTGTGAAGATCTGACAGTATCCGCCGCCAGCTTGATTCCTGATTCCGCTTTACCTCTGTGTTTGCAGGGGTGGAGGTGGCCGAGCGGTTCGCATACTACGGCGTATCCTGCAACCTCATTACCTATCTCACGGGTCCCCTTGGCCAGTCCACCGCCGCGGCGGCTGCGAACGTCAACGCCTGGAACGGCGCCTCATCGCTCTTGCCCTTGCTGTGTGGGTTCCTCGCGGACGCCTATGTCGGGAGGTTCCGGATGATCGTGCTCGCTTCGATGCTCTATGTCACGGTAAGTCGGATAGCTGCCCTGCGTTTTCCAGTTTTAGCCAATATAGACAGGACATGGCTGTGTTTTGCTTTGAGTTTTTTCCCAAAACCCCCCCTCTCTTTCCCTTAAATTCTAGAAGACCAGCTCATTTCAAACTAATTCTTAAAAACCCCCTCTATGGTCACACCGTCAGCCAATTTAACGGAAACTTTTTTTTTTGTCTTTTACAAAATACCACGGTGCTTCGCATGTTTCTTTCTTTCTGTTTGTTACTCATTTCTTTATATATTTACTGACCCAACTATATCGGTTCAATAAATAAGAATGTATGAGAAAATAATATTTGGGAGTTGAGTCAAAACATGATTTTGTCTGAATCTAGATCTAATCCTGTTATGTAATGATTTGATCTAGATTTAAAACTCAACATGCACATTAAATACTTGCCAATTATAATAGATTTGTCTCAGATTTCTGGAAAAAATGCTAATAGTGTCCTACCTTCTATTGTTGTCAAAGCATTCAATTTAATTGTGCCCCACCTATTTTGATTTTTTTTGTCTCGTCATGTAAAATGTCTGTTCAAAACAGATTAGAATCTTCAAAAATCCAACCCAAACCCGATCTGACCAGACTTGACCCAAACATGATAAAAAAAAATTACTCTGTTATAAATATGAGAAAAAACATAACAAATTTGAATCTGACCCCAAATGACCCAAACTAGACCCCAAATGACCCAAACTAGACTCGACCCAACCGTAGCCCGAACATATACTTTAAACACATTACACATGAGTTATGCATTCTATTCTATTTGATAACACATTCATTCGTCGTCGAACAAGTTGTGTTAAATTTTGTCGACCAATATGAGTCAACTTAATTGAAAAATTTAATGTTTTTAAGCATATAATGCAGGATACGTCCACTTCGAGTTGGGTCTAATTTGGGTCAGGTTTCAGACTGAGTTATATTTTTTCTCATATTTATAGAAAAGAATTTTTATGATGTTTGGGTCAAATCTGATTAGGTTGGGTTTGGGACCAGACTTTGAAGATTCAGATTGTCCTAGACATATTTATTACATCCTTGTAAGGCCAGGTTCCCACTCGGGTTAAACAAAGCCCCATCCATTATTATATCTGCTCAAATTTAAGCATTTAATGTACATGTTGAGTTATAAATCCAGGTTCGAACTCAGCCCCCAAACATAATTTTCTCATAGATCCCTATTCATTGAAAATACGTAATATGATCAACAAATATATATGAAAAAAGAAATGAGTACTAAAAAGACTGAAACAAACATGTAAAGAAGTATGGCATGTTATAAAAGAAAGAACAAAGAATTTCATTAGATTGGCTCACAATGTAACCATCGAAGGGGTTTTTAGGAATTAGTCTGAAATTAGGGGGCATTCTGGAACTTAAGGGAAATATAGGGAAATTTTGGGAAAAAACTCCAAAATTTAATACAACTTGTTCGGTGACCAATGAATGTGTTACAAATAGAATAGAATGCATAGCCCATGCGTAATGTATTTAAATATTTGTTCAGACTAAGGTTGGATTGAGTCTAATTTCAGTTAGTTGGGGTCAGGTTCGAGATTGTTACATTTTTTTCTCATATTTATAACAGTGCAATTTTTTATCATGTTTCGGTCAAGTCTGCTCGGATTGGGTCTGGGTCGAATTTTTGAAGATTCTAATCTGTTCCGAATAGACATTTGACACGTCTCGTACGGCTGGACAAGGTTCCATCTCGGGTTAAGAAAAACCCCACTGATTTTCACGCATATTCAAATTTAAGTAATTAATGTGTATGTTGAGTTATAAATCTAAACCAAATCATTACATAACAGAGTTAGATCTAGATTTAGACATAATCATGTTTTGACTCAACTCCCAAATATTGTGTTCTCATTAATTCTTATTTATTGAAGCGATATAGTAGGGTCAACAAATATATAAAGAAACGAGTACCAAACCGAAAGAAAGAAACATGCGAAGCAGCGTGGTATCTTGTATATATAATAGAAAAGAAAAAGATTTCCGTTAGATTTGCTGACAGTGTGACCATAGAGGGGGATTTTAGGAATTAGTTTGAAATGAGGGAGTATTCTGGAATTTAAGGGAAAGAAAGGGGGGTTTTGGGAAAAAACTCTTTTGCTTTCTCCTCTGTGTCCAGTTGACACCCACACGTTTCTCCAGCACCTTAAAAATATCTCAAGTGTTTCTGTCTTCAATACAAAATAAGGCAAGATTCGATGTCACAAGTGAGATGTTGATTATAAAGACAACACATGCATTCGGATGCTGCCTTCTCAGTTTGGAAATCTTCTTTTTTGTGTGTTCTTTTTCTCTGTGTGTCCGGCTGCCCCCACATGTTTCTCCAGCACCTAGAAAAATAACAAAGTTTTTCTGTTCTTGTGCACTTTCTTTTGGGGGTTGACAGAGTTGGGCTCCTGATCGAATTTAGCAAGTATGCCCCTAAACTGAATCATGAAAAAATCCACTTAAGTTTTCAAGAGATATTAGCCGGAGCACCGCCATATCAGTCTTTGCAAACTATACCATATTCAGAATCTGATATACATGTTTACCAATCTGCCAATTCAGTTTGATGACATTCATAATTACTTTTTTAATATAAAATATACACAATTCAAAGTGTGGCATCAGTCTGCTGACTCTCTCTATCTGCTAACATTATTGCTTAATAAAAAGGC
Source organism: Alisma plantago-aquatica (assembly GCA_963693085.1). Classification (NCBI taxonomy): domain Eukaryota; kingdom Viridiplantae; phylum Streptophyta; class Magnoliopsida; order Alismatales; family Alismataceae; genus Alisma; species Alisma plantago-aquatica. Next base: position 84,121,489 of record OY856414.1, on the reverse strand, counting down.
AAATGTATTGTAACGTAATTACTGTGACTGTTGTTATTGTCTGCACTAACTAATTCTACCTATTAATCCTCTCCTCTAAAAGAACTGATTTTTTCCTTTTCTTCCGCAATCTGTTCTGAACAACTTCTGCTGATGGCCTTCTTGTCAATCTCCTTTTAAAACGCAATCCACAATATATTCTTCTGACATTAGGCACATGCTGTTTTTGAGCTGCAGAGCTTTGGTTTCCTCACTCTCTTTGCGGGTCTCCCTTCTCTACGCCCACCAGAATGCACTCCAGAGCAATTCGCTGCCTCGTCTTGCCCGTCGCCCTCTCTGTTTCAAGTATCTACCTTCTTCTTCCTGCTCTACCTGATGGCCGTTGCACAGAGCTGCCACAAGCCCAGCGTGCAGGCATTTGGAGCTGACCAGTTTGATAGCAGCGATCCCGCTGAGGGCAGGATGAAGAGCTCGTTTTTCAACTGGTGGTACTTCTCCATGTGCTTTGGGATTGTGATTTCCCTCTGGGTTGTTACGTACATACAGGATAATGTCAGTTGGGTTTGGGGGTTTGGGCTGCCTGGGATCGCCATATTGGTTGGGTTTCTGGTCATGTTGCTTGGGATGAAGACGTATCGTTACCCGGTATCTGCAGATGCTCAGTTATCCAGTTTGAATATGGGTTATGTATTTCGTTGCTTCCAAGCGCAACAGAAAGCTGAAAGCCCCTTCGGAAGTGAGCCATTGTTGGTGGATCAATCAAGGTATGCTCCAGGTTTCCGTGACAGTGTTTCTTTTTTCTTCTTATAATTATTCCCTTTACAATACCCTTCACATAACTTTAATTATCAAGTGTTTCTTTCCCTGCCGATTCATATCATGGAAATTATTCATGCATCTAAATGCTAAGATTCTGCTTTAGATTAGGATTTACTACTACGTTGATGACAATGTTTGCTTTTCACCGCTTGTTGCTCTATCTAATGATACGATAAATACTGAACCAGACAATAATACGCTTAGTATAATTCAAAAATATTTCTACTTGCAACACATCCTGGACCACAGTGCGGAGAATTCATAAGGTTTTTTTTGTTGGATTTCTTTTTTGTATTCGCAATAAATTTTTTATGTCTGGATCTGTTTAGCAACAACCTGAGCTCTATGATTCTTGAACTTTTACTTTCACTAATGTGGTGTTACTTTTGCATCTGACTTACAGTTGCGTAGATGAAGAAAAGCCATCAGTGGTTTCTGCTGATTGTCATCAACTCCTTTTAGGAACGAAATCACAAGGGATGCACAATGACTGTTTACCACAAATATCAAGTGGCTTTCTATCACTAATACCCATATGGTGTTCCTGCTCAGTATACGCCATTGTTTACTCACAGCCATTCACGTTGTTCACCAAGCAAGGGGACACGCTGGACAGAAACGTATCCATAGGTGGTTACAACATCCAGATTCCCCCAGCCTCTTTGTTGAGCTTGATTACCGGATTTATTTGCCTTGTCCTTGTCATCTATGACCGAATTATTGTCCCCATATGCCGTCGATTCTCAAACAACCCATCAGGACTGACAATGCTTCAGAGAATTGGTACTGGGATGTTCATATCAATCTTCACCATGATGGTAGCGGCTATGGTGGAGGCCAAGAGGCTTCAAACTGCAGCGGATGCAGGGATTGCAGACGACCCTACAGCTATAGTGCCCATGAGTTTGTGGTGGTTGATCCCCCAGTATGCGATCTTTGGGGTGTCAGAAGCATTTATTATGGTGGGGCTTCAGGAATTCTTCTATGATCAGATGCCTAGGGAGCTAAAGAGTTTGGGGCTTGGTATCTACCTGAGCATTTTTGGTGTGGGAGGGTTTCTGAGCAGTTTCTTGATATATGTCATTGACAAGGTTACCGCCGCCAGTGGTGATAGTTGGTTCTCTGATAATCTCAACAAGGGGCACCTAGATTACTTCTACTGGCTTGTTGCGTGCCTTGCTGCAGCTGTTTTTTTGGTTTACTTACATTTTGCCCGATCCTATTCATACAGACAAACCGTTTAGAAATAGTGGTACTGTCTGCAAAACATACGGTGGGTATACCTGTATGCATGATTGCCATACATTGTGGCAAAGAATTGCAAGTTGTATATTGTAGTGGATACGGTCAAATCTCACGGAGATGTATAGATGAAACAATGAGCAACCTTGGTTAAAACTTGGGTGATGTCTTTTGCCTCAAGAGACACAGAAGGGTTGCTATATGATTTCTCGGGATTTGGATGCAACAAGTTCTTCTATGAAGAGCTACACTTGATATCAGACCTTGCTTGTTGATTTGGATATACATGTGTGGTCTGTCGTATCTTGGCACCATCAGGGTTCATTAACCGTTGACTTGCATGAACTATGTGCCGTTCAATTGTCATTGTGTTTTTTCTTTACTTCAACTATTCATATGCTACATTGTATGGATTAGAATTACCTGCGACCCAACAATTATCATCTTATGAATTTTACAAAAGAAGTTGGCCAATGGGTTTTTATTTCACTTGTTAGTAGTAGTGATAGAATGGATGTGTTTGATATTAGTGTTTTAATCAGGTTTATGTATAATCTGGATCATCTAAATCTTAGTGGCAAAACCATGGGTAACAAAGTTTATTGGAAGATCCATGTAGCTGACTCTAATATGGTTGGGATTTAGGCTTAGATAATAATGACGTTGATGATTGGCCACTGGGTTTTGATATCATTTGTGAGTATAGTAGAGATAGAATGGATGATATTCATGTTTTAAGTAGGTTTATA